>ML685756.1:27963803-27977098 GCA_007922175.1 Pelusios castaneus | reverse complement strand
TGAGATGGGAACACACCAGAAGCTAGAGAGAAGGCTCTTGCACTAACAGTCGACCTAACTTGTAAATGTAGACGCACCCTATATCTGGTGTTTTATTGAGAGTCCTTATTGTTGTAAACAAGTGATCACATAGGAATCTCATATTCTTTTTTTTTTTTTTAAGAAGTATGTTTCATGGTTGCAGAAAAAAAAGCTTGAAAATGTGTCTGATTGCACCCTAAGGCTTAAAAAAAATGAGGTAGTAAATAAAGAGTACTCTTTTTTTTAAGAGAATTTCATGATTTAACATTGGGGTTGGCAAAACTGAAGATTAGGCCAGGAATGATGCGTAGGTCTAGTCTTCACCAATGGTGGCAAATTTGTCGCTGTCAGATCAATTTTCTCAATTGACTGAGGGGGTGACGGTCTGTCAATTGGGAAGTCGATCACTGAAGTCCACGCTGGCAACTGGAGTTGCACCAAGTTGAAGGGAACGCTCCCTTCAACTCAGCACAGTGGACATGCTGGGCGTAACAGAGTCGAAGGGAGATACGCAAGTTACTTAAAATAACTTGTGTATCTCTCTTCAATTGCTGCCAAAAATGGCAGGCAGTCTAGACCTGCCCTTAAATACTGTTTATGATGAGAATAGTAAAAATGCCTCGACAGAGGATTTTAAAAGATAAACAAGGCAATAGTTAATTTTTGTGAGGATGAGACATTGTGATTACCCTCCCTTGTACATATGCAAAGGCAGGTACTGTACATGTGCATGATTTTGAAGAGCACGTACTTGAGGAATCCCTAAAGGAAAGAATTACAAAAGTCAGAGTGAAAGAAGAAAATTAAGTTATGGATGGGATTTTGTCAGAGGTGAAATAAAGGCAGTGGCATAATTGGTCAAAATCATTGAGATAGTCAAAGAAAGAAAGAAAGAAAGAAAGAAAGAAAGAAAGAAAGAAAGAAAGAAAGAAAGAAAGAAAGATTTGGAAGCAGTAAAGCTCATGTCCAGGCATCACACCAAGACAAGAGACTAATTTACTGTCTGAATCAAGAAGCAAAATACAGAGTGGAGTTGTGTTTAAGATGGGTGCCTGAGATATTTAGATGAAGGAAACATTTAGATGTTTAGGTGAAACAATAAGTTGCCGGTCAAGAAAGAAGACAAGCAGAGAGAATGAATAGAAAGGAGTTATTAAAAGAGCTGAAAGACATACATAGTTGTTATCTGTGTCAAAGTAGAAGGTAAGGTTAGAAATAAGATAAGAGGTAGATAGATAGAAGAGCACAAAGATGAAAAATTGAAACTTGTGAGACTCGACAGAAGAGGGGCTGAAACAGAGGAGAAACCAGAAAGAGCAATTTGATAAACAAGAATGGAATTTAGAAAGAAACAAGGGACACTTACATATTGTGGCCATGGAGACAGTCCAGTAGGATGGAGTAGTTGAAGTTGTACAAGTAGCACAGCCTTTGACAAGTAGTACCTGAGGAGGCTGCTCATATACTATTACAAACACAGAAAAAATGAGTTAGAAGAATAAGTTGCAAAGCTAAGCAACTGCAAAATTAGAAAATGCCAGAATTAAGATTACCAAGGCAATCTTAATTTGTCCCCATGCAACCTTATTTTGGCCTCCTTGTGAGTATGCATTATGAGTCAGCCTTTAATTACATGACAGCATAAGAACATTTTTTTCCAAAAGATCTCTGCCTCATTCACTGCACTTCATGAACCAGTTTGTAGAGAGAGGAAGGCTGTTGGCTGTAGGAGCCCTGCATCATTGTTTTCATATGTGGGGAGGTGTATAGTGATTGAGGCAGGGGATTTCATGAAGAGAAGGGATGTTCTAATGGCTTGGAGTTGAAGCTAGATAAATTCAGATGAGAAATAAGGTGTACATTTTCAACAGTAAAAGTAATTAACTGTTGGAACAACTTACCAAAGGTAATGGTGGATTCTCCATCACTGACAATTTTTTTAATCAAGATTGGATGTTTTTTCTAAAATGTTTGCTCTAGGAATTATTTGGGGAATGTTCTGGGGCCTGGGTTATACAGGAAGTCAGAATAGATGGTCACAACGGTCCCATCTGGCCTTGGACACTATATTTAAGATACTGAATGCCATAGAAGCTGTTATCCTCTATGTACACCTATCATTACAGCAGGGATAAGCTACAAAAGAACTATTTGCTGAAAGCAGAGGAATATAGTAACTGAGGGCTCTTATGGTCAATTCCTCGTAAGACTGTAGTCTAGAGTTTAGACCCTGTGTCCTTAGATCAGTGGTTCCCAACCTTTTTGGCTCAAGGGCCCCAGATATTATATTTACAAGCCTGAAGGGCCACCAGTCTCCACCAGCAGCAACCTCCCTCCCCCTCACCACACAGCCAGACAAAAGGAGTTCAGTGAAGAGACTGCCTACTTGCTGATCTCCCATCTCCCTGGTTGCAGCAGGGAAATGGCATGCGTTCTTTAGTCCTGTGCACTCCACTGGGGTCCCTAGGCAGCGGCTCTCTTCTGCAGCCAGGGGGATGGAAGATCAATTCTCCCCCCCCTCTGGCTCCAGCAGGGACCCTAACACCTGTGGATCTAGGTGGACTGCTTTCCCATGCTATCTGCTACAGATAGGGGGAGGGAAGCGTCGATCTCCCATCCCCCTGGCTACAGCAAGGAGCCAGCACTGGTCTTGTAGCCCTGTGGAAACATGCTCTGCCTGATTCCTTAGGCAACAGCTCCCTTCTTCAGCCAGCAAGAGTGGAGTCAAGGGCCACTTTGAAAGGCCTCACAGGCTACTTTCGTGAACCACTGTCTTAGATTGTCTTGGAATCCCTTTGCTCTTACTGCCTCACCCTGGCTCCCATTCACACATACACACCTCCACATTTACACCAGCTCCTGCCTCCCTCTGCTCCTCCCTACTCACCCAAACCCCATTTCTCATTTCTCTGCATTCCAGTATGGCTACTTCCTCCTTCTCCTCAACACTACCAGTGTTCCAGCAGGAGGATCACTGGAAGCACAGGAAAGAGTCTTCTAGCTCTTTGTTACTGTACCTGATGCCACAGAAGTCCCCAGTAGCTGGGAAAAACAATTGCAGCGAAAGTATTGTTCAGGCCTTTGTCTGGAGAATGTAGCTGCTAAACAGCTCCCTACTGAGCATACATGAACTGAGATTTTTGGAAGTTAAGATAATCAAATGTGGGCACTTTTCATACAGACAGAAACAGTCACATCCCTGACACAAAAGGTACCTTAATCTCTGCAAAGTTTGATGTCCCTATTCCAAAGCTCAGGGTCTCTACAGATTCTCAACGATGATTATAAGAATTAACTTAACACAGACAAAAACATTTCCCCCTTTCTCATTTTTGGAAATGGCTGACTTGTTTTAGTTGAAGCTTTTTGAAAAATTCAGTCTGAGGCAGACATCTGGCATGGAAAAGTGCCTTACTTCAACCATTTAGGCTAAAAAGTAATAAGAAACTGGAAACAAGATCTCATAAGGGGATGTGTCAGGCAACCTTAAAGGTAGGTGACTCTACCCACAATCTTTGATTTTAATTATCCAAGACAAATTATTCTTACTATAACTCCGAGGTGACATCTTACAAGTCACCAGCAAGTGTTCTGTAACGTATGAGTGAAGCATGGCCTAGTTACCCAATGATGAGAGAACAGAACTCAGAAACAAGAGATTAAGGATCCATCTCCATTTCTGCCACAGACCTTTGTGACCTTAGGCAAGACACTTAGCCTCTCTGCAGCTCAGCTTTTCTGGATAATTTGCAACCAATCATGTAACATATAACTGCCCTCATCACCAGTTGAGCACTCTATTACACACTTACACAGCACTGCATCGCACGACCAGTGTGAGACTTTATTATGCCTGTTAATCAACAGTGCAGCCAGGAAGGTCAAAATAATCCAAGACAATACAACCCTGCCATTGAATCAGTGCAGGGGAGGGGGTGATAAAATACCACCATACTGAAATGTAATCATACAAAATGACAGAATGTACTTCAAATCTCCAGTTCATTTATTCACTGCAATGAAGCCAGAAGGACTTCAGAGCTGATCCAATGCCCATTAAAGTCAATTGCCACTGAAATCAGGTCCCCCAAAATGTCAGTCTTGTGTGATTAAGAAGTTAGTTAATGCATAAAACACATTCACAGGTGATAAAGCAGGCAAGGAAACAAAACCTGTACACACTAGATTACTTCAAAACCTGGCATGGAGCCAAAACATGTCACTGGAGAAAATTACCAATTCATTCCAATTTTCTTTTATATTAGGGGAACTAGCCTCTTCTAGAATCATTGTGTTAGGAACAGCAAAAGAACATTCTCCAGGGGAAACCTCAGGGCCTTATAAATTAAGCTCCCTGCCCCAGATCAAGGAAGAGGGAGGACACCCCATTTCTCTATAGGACTGGCTATGTGAGTGAGCAAGCGTGACTATTGAACAACTTAGAGCTTATTTTCTTTAAATTTTTTTATATCTGATATGAGTTTTTAGTGTCTGTTTTTGTATTTCCCCACAATGGTAATTCATGGGAAGGAAAGTTTAAAGTGTAAAATCTAGCCTTGCAAAATTCAGCTTGCCCATTGCCTGAAGGGTGTGTGAATAATTGATTTTGACAAACAAGCAAAATATTAATTTTTTTCATCCTCCTTGATATACGGTGGTGAGATGGATTCTGTGCTATGGCTGTCTGGTTTAACACTACTTTACCAGACTGCTCTAATCGTACATATTTTTTTAAAAAACACTAAGGCTGATCCTGGAGGGCAGTGATGTGCAACCTCTCTTTTGAATCCTACAAGGCTCAATCGTCTCTGCAGTCTTATTTTACATCTACTTGAAGCTGCTGGGAGAAATAACAAGACAATATGGATGGGCTCAAATGTCAATAATGTGTAGCTTTGACTGAATGTACCTTTTAGATCTGCTATAAATTAACTCCATTGCCCAGCTGTTTCAGAGTCTCACCAAGATCAGCACCTCAATGAAAATTAACGGGGTGAAACTAGATTCTAGCAAGATAGATGTTATATGGTAGGCAAAAGGGAACAGTTTGAAGATACAACTCCCCAACCAAGGTAACGCTCTCAAGCCATCAAGATGGCCTTCAGTTTTGGGGTGCTTTGGGACTCAGAGTAATACCGTCTTATTCCAAGAGGCCATACTCCATGCTGTCAAGTTCTGCCTTGGCCCTGGTCCACCATATATTCATAACTTCAAGGTTGGGTTATCGCAATATAGAGCTGGCACTTTTATTTGCAAATACACGTAGAGGAAACTAACCCTTAAGAAGTTTCAGTTGGCCCAAAAAAGTGTCATCCTGCCTCCTAAGCAACACATGTAACTAAGAAAACAGTCTCTCTGTGCTCCACTCATTTCTATTGAGCATCAAATCCCACATCCACAAATGTACTTAGGCCTCTAGATCTGGGGTTTCAAGCACCTATGTCCTAGTTTTAGGTTCCACGTCAATCCACAAAAGCCCTGTTCAGCTGCCACTTAACTCTGTAGGTGCCTAAACTTGCTCAGCCCCTAAATGTTCAGGGTAAAAGTTTCCTGTGCACGTCTGTTTTTACATCTGGGTGTGAACCCTGCTGTCTCCCTGTAGAGGTTTCTGAGGCCTAACTGCTGCTTAAGACCCATGCAATCAGATCCCCCTCAAAATCTGGTTGTGCCCACTTTATAACTTTTAGACCAGTAGTTAGATCACTGAGATGTGGGAAGTCCAGGTTCAATTCCCTCCTGTACCTCAACGGGAGAAGAGAGGATTTGAACAGGGATCTCTCACCTCTTTGTCTCCCCAGCAGAGGAGAGGGGGAATTGAACCTGTGTTTCCCACATCCCAGGGAAGTGCTTCAGACACAGGCTAAAAAGTTAGAGGTAATATCACCAGCTACTTAATTATCTCTTTATTACACACACCCCCACACCCATAGGGGCACCTAAGCTGCTTAACTCCAAGAAAGGAGATTCTGGCTATGAATCACACAATCCTGCCTGCAACCCAGACTTAAGCAATTTTCTCTGTGAGGTGATGGAACTTAGGAAATATCCCTCTTGTTGGTTTGTCCCCTTGGCTAATTTAGGCCACTCCTGACTAGTAGGCTTGTTTTAGGATTGCATTTTAGGCCCCTGACTCTCTCCATGCATCCTATAGGTGTCTAGGCACCTCACTCACATCCTCTGAATAGCAGTTTAATTCCTGTGATTTTTTTCAGATGCCTAAAAATTATGTATTTTGATGCTGATCCTCATAGTACTTTCTTTGTCCTTGCTCTTCAAAGCCCTCCATGGGATATGGCTATGATACCTAAGAAGCTACCTCACATCAGAGAATTTGACTGTCCACTGGTCCTTAGAAATTCTGGACCTTTCAACTGTAATCATGACTTCCATGTATGCTAGAGCCAGAGTTTTCCACTGGTGACTGGCTCATGGCAGTAGCAGGGACTCCAGCGAGAACTGAGAATGACCATGAAATTCTGCAACTTCAAAGCCAACTGCAAAGCTCACTTTTCACCAAGCCAGTCCGAAAAAGCAATAATTATTTTGAAAAGAGCGGAATGATTTCTTCTTGTTTGTTATTTCTTTGCACATCTTGGTGGCAACCAAGCAACACTTGATGCGCCCCACAGAAACATGAAGGCATAATCCCTGATCTGAGTAGCTCACAACACTTCCTGGCATTCATTAAAAACAAGAAGTTACAAGTTAGTTATTTGTTGTACTTCAGCACCTGGAATACTGAGTACCCCTGCATTCAAATCCTACCCACTATTGTAATAATCTTTGTACACAATATACCTTGGAAGGTATCATGTGAAAACAAATAATTCACTAATCATTAATACTTGTGCATGATATATGTATATATGGTGTGTATTAAGAATTATAGAGATATGATGTAAAAACGACTTAAATATCTTTAAGCAAGGTATGATGGGGGATTGCTAAATACATTTATCTTAAACAAAGAAAGAAAGTATTTAATTCTCTGATCAATCTGATCTTCAGAAACAGTGGCATTGAAAGTCCATTTTTATATATCAGGCAAACAAAGCTACTAAGCTAGGAAGGGGAGGAAAAACAAGCATGGAGCTTCCTTCACCATCAGAATCCATGTCGCCTTTCTCATAGCTTGAATAAACTTTTGTTTGAGGGATAACCCTCAGGAAAATCCATTGCAAAGGTTTACTGCTCTATAAAGAAGTTTATTGATTCCCCCATCCTGTCAAGTGATAAGCAATTTAACCAACTGATTGTACAAAATTATTATACAATATAATTATATAAGTGTATAGAGTGGAATCTTTTCTGAGAGCTAATGACATACTGGTGATTAACATCAGTGAAATGTATGTATGTATGTATGTATGAACACTATCTGAGGAAATATGGATACTTAATGATATTATGTTTAAACTCTAGTAAAACAAGCTTTCCCCCATCCCCCCCAGACAGGACAGATGGCATCTATTTACCTGTCTGCTATGCAAATTAAGCCCACGGGAATCAAAACAATGGAATCTTATTTACACAGAAATCAGCAACAGGATAGGAAACCCACAGAAAAGGAACAACTGCGCGGGGTTATCCTGCCTCTTGAAACAAAGGCTATGTCTACATTTGCAAGTTAGCTCGAATTAAGGAAGTTAATTCGAACTAACTTAAGCCTTGGCCACACTAGGCTTTCATTAGTTCAAATTAAGGGCTTCTTAATTGGAACTAATAAATTCGATTGCTTAGTTCGAACTAACCTTTAATTCAAAATAGTTAGTTCGAATTAAGTCAATGTGGCCATATTAGTTCGAACTAATTGGCAGATTGACCTTCATGCAACTGACTAATTCGAACTAAGCTAGTGCCCTGCATGGACATTGCTAGTTCGAACTAGCATTCTAGTGGGGCCATGCTAGTTCGAATTAAGTTAATTCGAACTAAATAAAATTAGCTTGAATTAGTTAGTTCGAATTACTAATTTGAACTAGCTTTTGTAAGTGTAGACATAGCCAAAGTGATTGAACTTTGGAAGATAAAAGACAGAAATCACCTTTGGCATCCATCACTAGACAGATAAGAAAACAGATCTCACAAACTGAGGAAGATGAGTCCTTTACCTAAGGGGATCTGAAGTCTCTGAAAACTGAATATAGGTGAGAAACCCACTTAGAGATCTTTCACCTAGGAAGACAATGAAAGCCAAGCCCTGATCCTTCTGTGGAAGATCCTGAGGGGAAAAGATCAGCCATGTCTGGGAAGAAGGAAGATTGATGAGAGAAACTATCTTGAATAATGCCTGTTCTTTCCCTCAATTAAATTTTAGACTTTTAGACGTGCATTTTCACTTTTATGTGCCTGTCTAACTTTAGTCCTTTTACTTGACATCATTTAATCTATGTCCTATTAATGGGCTTTATTTTTACTACAAACCAATTCAGAGCTATGTTTAAGAGGAAGGGTACATTTACCCCAGTTAAATTAAGAAGATGTATGTGCTTTCATGTGTTTAGAGGAACAAAAAAAAAACCCAAAACATTATTTCTCTGAAATGTCCAGGATACAGCTGAATATTACAGAGCACACGGTTTTAGAAAAAATACTCAGGATTGGGGATATGTCAGGGTCACTTCGTTGGTTGTAACCAAAGCTGAGGGAAGCCAGAGTTGAGCTGCAGATAGGCTGATGGGGTAAGAGCTGCTGAACCAGGGCTGTCTAACACAGAGACAATTCAGGGTGTGAACCGCAACACTTGTAAGTGTCCTAGCTGAGCGCTACAGCTGCAAAGCCTTATAAGGCACCCAAGGTTGCAGGGCAATTAGTGACAGCCCTCACTGGTCTGGATGGTATCCCAAACTTATAACCGTACTCCCCATGTTCCTTTTATTATGCTACTGAATGTTGTGACAAAAGAAAACATTTGACTTTATAGCAGTTTAAAATGAGTACTTTGAAGACTCGTCTAAGTGATCATCAAAACAAATGACGCTAACGCCCTTCTGATAAATGGTCTAAATACATAAACTGAGGTTATTTGTGAAGCTCAAGAAACTAAGGCGAATATTTAAAGCCTACATATGAAATCTGTGTGGTGTTTAATAAACCCCGTTTAATATTGATTTCTGAAATCCTCATTTTTTTTTCCCAATTAATGTAGCTATAGAGCAGAGCCACTTAAAAAAAAATCTAGGGTTTTTTTTTTAAACGTTCTATTCAATCCAAGTTACTAAGAACTCATTATCAATAAGAGTATATACAATTGACTACCATACAGGATTCCCATGATTGACTATGACGAAACAGGACGTAGGTGAAATCCTGGCCCACTGAAGTCCATGAGAGTTTTGCCATTGACTTCAATAATGCCAGGACATATATCTATCAGTTTAGTCCTACTATTGAAAGTGAACAATATTACAAACAAGGAATCTTGTGGCACTTTTAAAGACTAACAAATGCATTTATTTCATGAGTTTTCATGGGAGAAAACCCCACTTCATCAGATGCTTGAAGATGGAGAATTTACAAACTGGGAGGAAAATAAATGCCAAGAAGTATAAGTCATAGGATCAGGTCAGACCGTTTCAGCAAGTCAAAGCAGTTATTCAGATTCAAACAGTGTGGAATGGCATATTAGAAGGAGGGGAGATAGAAAGAAGGCAAAGAGAAGGCAAAATCACCTTTTGTAATAAGAAAACCAGGAAATATCCCTATTTAAACCCAAGACAAGGGTGTCAAATTTGGATATGAATTCCAACTCTGCAGTTTCTCTTTGAAGCTTTGATTTGTAATCAATTTGCTTAAGTTTGACAATTAACGTGTCTTCCATGGAGTGAGCAGGGAGATTGAAATGTTTCTCTATTGGCTTTTGAATGTTATTTCTGATATCAGATTTGTGCTTATTTATTCTTATGCTCACTCCATGGAAGATATGTTAATTGCCATATTTAAGCAAACTGATTACCACTCAAAGCTTCAAAGAGAAACTGCAGAATTGGAATTCATATGCAAATTTGACACCCTCGGCCTTGGGTTTAAATAGGGTCCACTCCTTACACAAGGCCACCTGATTCCGGATTATTAGGATCAGCTGAGAGGGTAGCTGTTCATCAAAGGCACAGCAGATGCTAAATCTCCTTTTAAAGGGCTAGCCAGCCTGTGACGAGCTTACTTCATCATTTCTTGTCCAATAGGGCTCCTCCTTAGCTTTCCAAGAAGAAAACAAAGGAACCTTTGAACACCTGTTTAAATATTTCTAAAGCACTGAGTAAAACAATATAAAATAATCATAAAATGAGAAAATGAATTGGGGAAGAAAAATGAGACTCAGATTGTGATAATAGACGGTTTATCCATCACAAATCCCTGGATGGCCTTAAAAATTGACTGTAATTATGTATCATTAGTAATGACTGTCACAGAACACCCAGTCTCTTTAGTCTCCTTCTCCATGTCTCATCTATTTCACCTCCATTATGCAGTCATACTTCAGTAGAGCTTTCAGAATAAGTACTAAGCTCGCAGTGAAGTCAATGAGCTTGATTGGAGGCACAGTCCAAATTGTACTCTTTGCATCAGTAAAGTAGTTGCACCCCTGGAGGCATTCACACTTAGGTTCTTCAACTACTTCTCTTTGTCAGGGTTCTAGCAAGGGACGATAGCATCACAGAAGTAATCCTGTGCCAGCTTGCTCCAGTCCCCCAGGAAGAGCAGGGATTACATACATCTAGAGCCATTATTAATTACACATTACTGCCGCTAGAAGTCCTGTGACTGGGTTTTCTAAAGGCACGAACAGAGCCCACTAGGGTTTTCAATTATGGTAGTGTCCATCCGGAGTCAGTATCTGGACCCCACATCAGCAAAGCACTTAAGCATGTATTTAATGTAAAACTTTGTTGAAGTCAAAGAGACGTCAGCACGGGCCTACAGTTCAGCACATGCTTATGTAGTTTGCTGAAAAAGGATGGGATGCTGAACAGTGATCTTGCGCCCTCACACACTGCCCCGATCCTGGCCGTGATCCCAACCTCCCACGCTGCCCCCCTGGTCCCAATCCCAACCTCACGAGGGATGAGATGTGGGGAAGAGGAAAGAGGAACTGCAGTGAACTGCTGGGGTGTCCTCCCCTGCACTCCACCCCGGCCCAGCTGCAGAGAGACCACCAGCCAGCCTCCACCTACCAAGCAACAGAGAAGCGGCTGGGTCCCAATTATTTGGCCACCTTTGCTCACCGTTAGGACTTGGTTCCAGCAGTGCCCGGCAGCAGAGGGACACGGACACTTCAGTAGAGCAGGCTGGAGGCCAGGCTGCAAAATCCCGGATGTTTTTTATGATTTAAAAAAACCGCCCGGACAGACAATTAACTACCAAAAAAGAGACATGTCCAGGAAAATTTCCTTCTATGATGAGATGACGAGATTTGTGGATGCGGGAAGAGCCGTTGACGTGATATACCTTGACTTTAGCAAGGCTTTTGATACGGTTTCCCACAGCATTCCCGTCGGCAAGTTAAGGAAGTATGGGTTGGACGAGTGGACCGTAAGGTGGATCGAAAACTGGTTAGATGAACGGGCTCAGCGGGTTGGAATCAATGGCTCGATGTCTGGTTGGCAACCGGTAATGAGTGGAGTGCCCCAGGGGTCGGTCCTGGGGCCGGTTCTATTCAACATCTTCATTAATGATCTTGATGATGGAATAGAATGCGTGCTTAGTAAGTTTGCGGATGACACCAAGTTGGGGGGAATGGTAGATACTCTGGAGGGCAGGGACAGGATCCAGGGAGACTTGGACAAATTGGAACACTGGGCCGAAAGAAACCTCATGAGGTTCAACAAAGGCAAGTGCAAAGTCCTGCACTTAGGACGGAAAAATCCCATGCACTGCTACAGGCTGGGGACCGATTGGCTAAGTAGCAGCGCTGTAGCAAAGGACCTGGGAGTTATGGTGGACGGGAAGATGAATATGAGCCAACAGTGTGCCCTTGTTGCCAAAAAGGCCAATGGCATATTAGGCTGCATCAGTAGGAGTATTGCCAGCAGATCGAGGGATGTGATAATTCCCCTCTATTCGACACTGGTCAGGCCGCATCTGGAATACTGTGTCCAGTTTTGGGCTCCCCACTACAGAAAGGATGTGGACAAATTAGAAAGAGTCCAGCGAAGGGCAACAAAAATGATTAGGGGGCTGGGGCACATGACTTATGAGGAGAGACTGAAGGAACTCGGCTTATTTAGTCTACAGAAGAGAAGACTGAGGGGAGATTTGATAGCAACCTTCAACTACTTGAAGGGTTGCTCCAAAGAGGAGGGAGCTAGGCTGTTCTCGAGGGTAACAGAGGACAGAACAAGGAGCAATGGTTTCAAATTACAGCTGGGGAGGTCAAGGTTGGATATTAGGAAAAACTTTCTCACTAGGAGGGTGGTGAAGCATTGGAATGGGCTATCTAGGGAGGTGGTAGAATCTTCATCTTTGGAGATTTTTAAGGCTCGGTTAGACAAAACCCTGGCTGGGATAATTTAGGGGGAGTGGTCCTGCTTTTTAGCAGGGGGTTGGACTAGATGACCTCGTGAGGTCCCTTCCAACCCTATTATTCTATGATTCTATGAAACACGGATGTATGGGAATCCTAGCAGTACCTGTAAATACAGTCAACAGTCACCATTTTCTTATAAAGAATGGGAACAGGGGACTCAAAGATCCCACTATGCCAGCAGTTCCCAAAGGGTGAGTTGTGACCCCAAGTGGGGTCACTTCGTCAACAGATGGGGTCACAGCAATCCTGAGCATGCAGAGGACACCATTTTACCAAATAGCCTTCTCCACATAGCATGACCTCACACGCACAATATGCACACGGTTGCATCACACAGAGGATGCTATTTTGCTCTACAAAATGGTACCCTCCATGCAGCATGACCTCGCATGTACTGTGTGTGTATGAGCTTGTAACCGGGTCCGCCTACGGCGTTCGGTGGCCTCCAAGCCCTCAAGCAGGGCGAGGCACAAGTACAGGGTTCGGTGGCCTCCCAGCCCTCAAGCAGGGCGAGGCACAAGTCCAGTGATCGGTGGCCTCCTAGCCCTCAAGCCGGGCGAGGCACAAGTCCAGTGTTCGGTGGCCTCCCAGCCCTCAAGCAGGGCGAGGCACCAATACAGTGTTCGGTGGCCTCCCAGCCCTCAAGCAGGGTGAGGCACAAGTCCAGTGATCGGTGGCCTCCCAGCCCTCAGGCAGGGCAGGGCAGGCAAGGCACCAGAGTCAGTAGCCCCGGCCCTCAGGCAGGGCA
>ML685756.1:27919090-27963110 GCA_007922175.1 Pelusios castaneus | reverse complement strand
AGCACCAGAGTCAGTAGCCCCGGCCCTCAGTCAGGGCGGGGCAGGCACAACACCCAAACCTCTGTATGGGATTGCTGAGGTTTGAGGGTTGAGGGTGGCCAGGAAAAACGGGTGAGGGAGGGGGACGCAGGCCCACCCACTCCACTGCGTCCCAGCCCAGGGCCCTATTCAGTGGCAGAGGCGTCTGCCACTGTGGTCAGCGGGGCTCCGGCCGAAACACGCTGACCCTCCGGGGTTCCTGCCCTTCACCAGGCAGTGACCTACCGCCCTGGGCTGCTTCCTCCCTTCCCTGGCTTTGGGGGTACCTGGGTCCAGGGGGTCGTCCTCCTGGTCCTCGGGGTAGATGGCTCTCGGGAAGCTGGTCAGGCCCTCTTTGTCCGCCAATGGCAGGTCCAGTAGCTCCTCGTCTAGGGGTAGTTCCTCTGGGTCACAGGGGTTCTCCGGCTCCTCGGCGGAGGGCAGCTCCTCCAGATCATAGGGATGGTCCCGGGCTATCTCCTCTCCCCGGCCCTCTGGGAGTTCCGACAAGGGTAGCTCCTCCAGGTCTTCCCCTGGAGGATAATACTGCAGGGGCTCTCTCTCCCGGTTGTCCCAGGATTTGGGGTTTTCGCCTGGCGGGCCGGTAGGCTCTGCCCAGGGGGGTTGTTCGGGTGGCCGGTCCCTCCACTGCTGAGGAGGCTCCCTCAGTAGCCCGGTCCGCCTCCTAGAAATCCCCCTGTCTGGAGACCTGGTCCGTCCCTTTATATGGTCCCCCATTTCCTTAACTCCGCCCCTGGAGTTCCTACCCCTGCCCCGCGTAGGGCTGTCTTCTGGCCAAGAGGCGGAGGGTAGGAATCTTCTGGGGCTTGGCCCCCGGGCCTGTTGTCTCACCCTGCTACAGAGCTCATGCAGTCTGTTCATCAAAATGCACAATGGAGCAAAAAGCAAAAGCAAAATGGAGCCTCCTTGGGGCATGACCTTGCATATACAGTGCATTTGAGGTCACACTGCAAGGACGGTACTATTTTTAAACTACAACTTCCATGCTGTTTGGGGTAGTGGAAATAACACACCTGAAAATGGGGTCATTCAGGAAAAATGTTTGGGATCCGCTGCACTATGCCCTCTCTGTTATTGCAATATGCAATTTACTTTAGATTGTGGCTACAGATTATAAATCCTTCAGGAAAGGAATTATTTAACCATTGTTTAGGTTGCAATATCTTACATTCTGATAAGCACCATGTATTATTACAGAGCTAACAGAAATAATAAAGGGTAGCATCTCTTTAGTTGATGGAAATAAAGGTTGAACTAAGTTAGCCAGTCACTTATTATATATCAGAGAGGGTCAACTAGGAACAAAAAAACAGGGCGCATATTTATACAGATACATCTGGTGACCACTGGCAGGATACAGTTTATGATGAGAAAGATTATTATAGGTGAATTACACAGAACAAAATTCAATACATTAAAAAAAGATAATGTCTTTACAAGGTATAATACAAGGCACAAAGTTAAATTATGCAGCACAACGCAATGTAAGAATAAAAGTGTTTAAATATACAAAGAGGTAATTAAACATACAAAGAGGTGAGTCCCCATGACTTAGGCTTGTACATGAAATGTGTTTCCAACAAAGTTTTTAAAACCCAGGACACCAATCAATATTTAACTAAAAAGGATTTTGTTCCACTTTGTACAAAATCCTTAGAAAAACTATTTTCGCTCCCTCTCCCAAGCTTACAGGTCTTAAACTAGTATCTTCTGGCTTTAGTGTATGACAGTTGTTTCCTGAATGAGTGATGCTGTTCTTGAAAGCTCTGAAGTCAAAAAGACACATACGCAAACTACCTAAGAGTCTTACAATAAGCCTCCCCTTTTAAACATATTTCATTCAGCAATTACATTTTTTAATTTTCTGTGACTGATCATAATGCCACCAATTACTATTGAAATATATATATAATCATCCATACTCCAAAATAAGCAAAACTGTTCTTCTTGATATCAGAGATTCCAAATGCCTAGAAAGAAAATGGTTAAATTTTTCTTATAAATTGGTTAGAATACCAGGTTAAAAAAAAAGAAAAAAATCACACTTAAAAGTTAACACAGTGGAACTAACCCATGCAGACACAGTAAGTCTTCCCTTGAGGAATATGTCTCATTTCTGGGTTTTTTCTTGATTTCACATTCTGTGTCATAAATTTCTTGTTTATAAAATGTAAAAAAAAAAAATCAATTTTCTGTCTCAGAGAAACTGTAATGCAAACTATCTTAATTTTAAAATATGATCATTTAACAATAGCCTTCTTCTATCCTAAGTCCTAGTGCAAACCCTGTTACATCAGCCTCTTGACTCAACTCTACTAGCTCAGGCTCTTTGTCTAAAATCCCTGGCCAGAGACAAATAAATTACTGTGTTCACTGGCCAGGAATTCTCCAATGCAATAAACTTAATTAGAACAATCTAGCAACTATTAAATTCCATCACCCACATGTATCACATCTATTGAAAACCTCTGGAGGACATAAAAAATTACATCTTTTATGCGGACTGTGTGCCTGGATGGCCTCAAAGATCAGGGGTGGTGCAAAGCTAACTGGAACCTGAATCCACCTCAAAACCTGAGGACTCTGAAAAGAAAATAGATTCATCGAGGATTTGGCCATAATGGCAGCCAAAATAGAACGTCTATCTCTCTGTCTGTCTGTCTGTCAAGGTATTCATGCCATATTCATCACCATGAATATCAGTGGCAGAAGACAATCTTAAGGGAAGACAAACAAGTGATGTTAGAACAATAGAAAAAGTCACTGAAAAATAGGAGACCTCAAGGCTCAGAGGCATCAAAGAATATTTTGAATGACAGGATTACCTGAGTGTTCTATTCATTTTGTGAAACCTGAATCCCAAAAAACATCACGAAGAAATCAAAAACTAGAAGTCAAAACTAAAGGGCCATACTGAGAGCAACATTCACCAATCGGCAGAGTGCTAATACAAGAATCCCACTTAAGTTTTCCAAATAGGTCCTGTAATATGGGTGTCATAGAGCACTCCCTCAACTACACCTATGTGCCACACTAGGTATGGGTGGTTTCTACTCACAATACAAACAGTCCATTTCCTTTCCCCATGTATATCCTAAATCTTCAGATTCCCAGCACCATAGAACATAGTACAGGCACAGTGTCAGACAGCCCCTTCCACACAGATTTATCCTTCACCTTCTTCCCCTCCCACCTTATTTCCTGTTCCTGCCAATTATATATTTTCCCTTATTGAGCTAATTACCTCCTTAGGCCAACCACTGCCCTTATAAAAGGGGGGGGGGGACAGGTTTCCTCCCCATCCTCTTGCAGTCTGGCTTTTCTTCCCCCTCTTAGACATGTCCAGAGTCCTTTAGTTTTTTAGCCACCTGTGCTCTTTTATTTACAGTGCTTGGTACAGACCCTTCTTCCCAGCAGTTTCAGTCCAGCCCAGTTCTAGTCCTCCTTTCCCCTGGCTTGCTTAGGGCCCCTGGATGCTCAGAGTTGTTGTTCTCCTTCCCCTGGCTACTACAGGCTTCATTTGCCTAAGCTATACCTCTCCCATCTCAGGCCCCTGGAGCTGGTTTTTTCCCTCCCCAGACAGCCACTCAGATCTTCCTATTTCCTCCATTGCCTCCAGGCTCCAACTTAGGCTCTCTAGGACAGCCAGATGCCACCCATTAACCCTTTAGTCAGGGTACCTTGGAAGTGCCTTGCTGCAGCCCAGCCTCTTGGGTCAGGAGTAGCCAAAGCAAAGGAGGGGAAATACCACCCTCCGCTCTGGCACAACCCTCAAGTGTCAACAATTTCTACCAGAACAAGATAATTACTTCCAATTAAGCCGGTCATCATCTCTGTAGTGCAACTATGTACATGACCAGAGTGCTACAGGTAGCATTCTGACATAGTGGTATATAAGCCTTGTTTAGACCGCTTGCTCCCTGAGGAATCTCAGAATCATCAGTGCCATGGGCAATAATACATTTCACAATTTTTACAACCAACAGGTTCTAGAAAACAGTAGAAGACAAAAGGATCTCCAGGTGGATAGCCATCTATCTTTTATTTTCCAAATTATTTGATTGAGATCCAGAAAAGAAGAGTAAAATTCAAGGATGTATGTAAACAACCCTATACAAGGCAGATTCACTGCTCTTCTTACAGCATTCTGCCACCGTGACTGCGTTCCAGCTATGAATGTTACGTGAGCTTTCAAATTGTCAGGTTCAAAACTATGAAGGTCTGCATAAATAATTAAATAGGAAAGAAGAATTCAGGATTTCAATTTCTTCTATATCAAGGTACCAAAGAATGTATGAGATGAAGCACATAAGTGGTAGCATATCCAGTAGGTTGCAAATCTATGTGAGATTCCATGCTTTTATTTGGCTGTTGTTTAGGAGGATTTGTTCAACCATTTTTTAGATTTGACACAGAATGAACAAAGATTACATGGATTTAACATTACACACAATGAATTTCCAAGTTTCCCAGAAAGATTCCAATTCTTCATTCCATTTCATCTTATCTAAGGCTGCGTTTACACTGGTAAATTAAGTCGACTTAAGCTTGGCTTGCTTAAGTCGACGTAAGCAAAATAAAATCGACTTAATGAAAATGAAGTCGACTTTATTAAACCACCTTTCTACTCGACCTAAGGCTTAATTCGACTTTTTAAAGTCGAATTAAGCCAGTGTAGCCCTGGGGTAGTCCTAAATCGACTTAGGGCTACCCCAGGACTACACCAATTCCCTCCCTGCCGGGGGGGGGCACAGGGGGAGCCTGGCATGCCCCCCAAAGGGCAGGGCATGGGGGCACGGTGTGACACTGTCTGGATTGAGGGAAGCATTTATGATATTATTTTCTATGGATATCTCATAAATGCTATAATCCATAAACTATGTCATGTTTGGTATCAATAGAAAGGTAGTAATTTGCTGGGATGATTATATAGTTTATGTCTAGGAATTCTATTTCGATTAGAAGTTAAGAATTTGATGTTATATCCATACTTTAACTTATGTTAAAACCATTGTGTCAATGTTTAGGAATGTGCCAGGACAATGGTCCCAGGGAGTTACCTGATGAGCCATTAAGGACATAAAGAATACAACCATTGTGTCCTTAATGGCTCATCAGTTTACTCCCTGGGACCATATCACCTGGCAGATTCCTTAACATTAAGGAGACAATGGTTGTTCACACCCTCCCGTCTAAGGCATTTGTCCAGAACGACACAAGTTAAAGTATGCATATAACTTCAAATTCTTAACTTCTAATTGAAATAGAATTCCGAGACATAAACTATATAATCATTCCCAGCAAATTACTACCTTTCTATTGATACCAAACGTGACATAGTTCCTATGGATTATAGCATTTATGAGATATCCATAGAAAATAATATCATAAATGCTTCCCTAAATCCAGACAGCATCACACACACAGGGCTCTGCCTTGCCGGGGTCCCTGTACCCCTTTGCCCCATTGTACACAGGGGGTGCCTCCCCCGCCACTGTGGACCTGCCCAAGGTCCCTCTAGCCCCACAAAGTCGACCTAGAGCATCCAGTGTGGACGCTCTAGGTCGACTTTGTAAGTTCCCCTTTAAGTCGACTTTAATTTTAAGTGTAGACACACCAAGTCGACTTAAAAGTGCAAGTGTAGACATAGCCTAAGGGATAATATGATCTATCTCCTTTGTAAACAAATTACTCAGATAGGAAGTGGCCATGGTGCATCTATATCTGAGCATGCATTTAGTAGCATTCAATTTTCGAGAAGGTAGGCTTAAGAAAGTTAAGCTTATTTTTGAGATAGGAGAATGAATTATATTTAATATTTTAGTTGACTTTCAGAGGATATTAGTGACGCTTGTTTCTGTACTTCAGTACAGAAGGGAATTTGGGGGTAGAATTATATGAAATTTCAGTTTGTTCATCACTTTTTTTAGGACCATTCTTGGGAAATTAAGTCTTAAGTTCTTTTTTCAGAAGTGAGCTTGAATGTCATAGAAAGCTGTGAGCCAAAGTGTCTTGTATATCAGGAAGATATGATGTAAATAGACCCTTTCAATTGTTAAGGAGACCAGTGAAGACTTTTATTAGTTTCCTATACATCTGGTGAAGATGATGATTTCTGGCAGCCCAGGAACAGTATTCCTAAACTTAGTGAGAGCAACAAACCAACTGCACATAAGAAAAATATGCATTTCATAGATGAGAAAATTGTGACAGTGCCACAGCAAAAAGACATCTAATCTTCATGGCTAGGAGTTCTAATGCCAGGTTCAGAAACACTTTCTAATAAAAACAATGAGAGTCCTGTGGCACCTTAAAAACTAACGAATTTCTTCGGGCATAAGCTTTTGTGCAAATCTACCAGGAAATCTACCAATCTCATTTACCAAAGATCTTTGATAGTAGATTTCCATTTCATGCAGCTAAATTCAGAGCCTTGCATGGTGACAATATCCTGAGGGGTAGCCATGTTAGTCTGTATACAGCAAAAACAACAAGAGTCCTTAGGCTTAGGCTATGTCTGCACTTGCTAAAATTAGTTTGAATTAGTTAGTTCGAACTAACTAATTCGAACTAATTTTAGTTAGTACGAATTAGTTTAATTCAAATTAAGCAAGTGCCATTCATGGAAGTGGAAACTCCAGCTGAGAGGTATATATACACATGCCAGGGTGAAGGAGGGCAAGAGTTCACAAAGTCAGTTAGGATAGATGAGGCCCATTCACATCAGTTGACTGGAGATGAAGTCTGTATTCCACAGAAGGTTTAGCCACTGCCATCTGTGTGTGTAGGAGAGTTAACCTCTGTTAAACAAGAAGCTGTTGTTCTTGTTGCTGAGTCACCAGTTCTCAGAGTGTAGGTTTGAGCTAAATGGGATAAATAGGACTTCTGGATAATTTCTTTTCTTTTCTTTTTTTCATTTGAGGACATATCACACGAAATCTTGACTGAACTTTAGAAAAAAGAACTTTAGAAAAGCTTTCTCCAATGGCATACTGCCAAGAACTGTGAGAGGCACTGTGATAGTTTCAGTTAGGTCCCCCCTACCCACAAGAGTGTTCTGGCACTCCTCTCACCTTGTATAGGTCCCCACAGTGCCTTGCTGGCTGGTAGCATGGCCAAGAGCGTCTCAGGGCAGAGCTGGGTTCAGTCTCTAGTGATGCAGGACCACTGAAAGGCCTTAAAGCCCCTCCAAACACGGCTGAGCTTCCCCAAGCAGTGGTTCTTGCTTGCAGAACCGTCTGTAAGTCCCTCGGGCCCTAGTTGGGAAAGGAGCTTTGCCCTGCTGAACCACCTTCTGATAGCCCCCTCAGGTATGGCAGGGCTCACCAAGCATCCATGCTGTTTGCAATACAGCCCTAAATCCCCTCTGTACAGGGCTTGGAGCTGTCAGCAGCAGGGCTGTTATCCCAAAGCCCTTCTAGGCATTATATGTCTCCCATTATATGTAGCAATATCCCTACAGTACTGAGATCTTTCCAGGGGGATCTGGGAGCAGATCTCTCTCCCTTCTGTACCACCCTTTGCTGGGGCCCTGGCTGGGCTTTTAACTCCCTTTTTCTGACAAGGAGTGGCAAGCCTGTATAAATGGGAGGGGCCTTTCCAGCTGCTAAGGCAGTAGAGGGCTCCCTCTCTGGTGAGAGGGGTTGGTACAGCCCATCACAGGTACTTACTTCTAAGACCTGCTAAAAACCTTCATCGATTTTATAGGCTCATTTCATTAATAAATAAAGATGCCAAATTCACCACCAATGTTGATTGGCAAATTGTAAAAATATAGCTGCTATAGTTTATCAATCAGTCAGGATTTATGCCTGGCATTCCAACAAACTATCATCTCTGTAGACTATTTAATGTGCTTAGTTCCCACACCGAGTTTGTGAATGGTGACTCACCGTTGTCATTATTCAATAATCTGTCTGTGTTCCACCCTGCTGAGTGGGGATATTCAATTCAACTGTTAGGATGTCTTCATTTCAGTAGCTGTTTTATTGGTTGGATAAAAAGGTAGATGAAAAGTCTCTGAGTCAGAGCAAATATACAAATCCAAAATGGTTTTATTTGGCAAGTAAATTATCCAATTACAAGAGAAACGTCAGTTTAATAGAAAGAACTGGGTGAGATATTGTAGTATTATACATGGCTGTGCAGGTACACATTGACTCTGGTTAAAGCTTTTGGACACAGAACTGCATTGTATGAAGTGCCTGAATGGTAGCAAATGAAGCGTTGTGCCTGTAGAGGCCAGCAGCCAATATGTTGTTTCCAGAAATCCTGTGGGAATTATGCACCAATGAGCAGTCCTTGTTATACCTGTGCAAAATTTTAGCATGTGCTTCCCCAATCCACACCTGCAGTCTCTTCCTATAGCACATGATGGGGCAGGAGCAATGGCTAGCCCCAGACATGCTCTTTCTTTAGTGGTAATGGTCAACACTTTGCGCTGAGAGTGCTGGCTATCAAATTCTGTCTTACTCTTGCATAGCAACCATAAGAGGAAGGGGCTTCTTGCATACTATTCTTAGGCAGCCATAATTTGGACAACAGTGTATCTGCCCCACTTGTGTATACAGGACCACATTTTCAAACATAGGCACAAAAATTCATGTATTCCAAGTCCATCCACAAACCACTTAATTTTTGCACACAAACCAGTTTTTGGGTGCACATAATGGACAACAGCACACAGAAGCGCCTGTTTGCTTGCACAATTACTCTTCGTAGCCCATGTGCTATAGAGAAAGAACTCTAGAAAGTGTGAAGATGCCAAACTTGCTCTATACTCTAGAGCAGCAGTTCCCAACCATTTCCTTTATGTGGACCACTACATTGTCATCAAAAGCTTTTGCAGACCCACCATATAAGCAAGCCATTTTAAACTTTTTTAACATAGCCTATGGCTGATGGGAGTCAAACTTGTATATCAAGGGGTATTAAAAATGCAGCTATTTCTAATAATTTATTATGCTCACTCACAAACATATTGCATTCATCACAGTACATTTACTTGCAGTAATTATCCTTCCCTCCCCCCGGCCCCCACAGACCACCTGCAGTACCCTCATGGACCACCAAGGGTCCATAGACACAGGGTGAGAACCACTGCTCTAGATGCAGTCTTTGCTTCCCTGTGATGCACTTCCTGCTGGGAAAGAAACAATAAAGCCCAACACAAGGTAGTTGCAGGCTACAGCTACACAGAGTAGTAGAAAATTGTTACTTCGTTGCTGCATATACCTCTGTTAATAATAAGGGTTTATCTTCACACCACTCCGCTCATCAGTAAAATACTACAGTTCCTACAGTAGAGAAAGTGGCTGGGGAAAATGGGACATGATCTCTGCCTCAGGTTTTTTCTGGCTGCCTAGGAGATCCATGGGACTCAGGCAGCCAGACATAAAAATACAATTCAAGGTGACAATCCAAATGTGAAAAATAGTGTGGCTTGATTGATTACCTCAATCAAACATTCCTAAAATCAAATGTGGATAGGCTTTTTGTGGATAGGCTTTCTCTCTCTGCTGTTCTTCACACAGCTCAGGCTTCTAAACTAGATAAAATCACTCCTAACTCCCATATTGCTGCATGGCAGAAAAAAAAAAAAAAAAACAATATTAAACCAGCCTGCACTCTGAGGCTATGTCTACACTTGTAAATTTAGGTCAACTTTAGCTAAGTCGACTTTGTTAAGTTGACTTAGCATGTCCACACTTAAATTTAAAGTTGACGTGGGGGGAACTTACAAAGTCGACCTAGAGCGTCCACACTGGATGCCTAGGTTGACTTCTAGGGGCTAGGGGGACCTTGGGCAGGTCCACAGTGGCAGGGAGGGCACCCCTTGCCAAGTACCAGGGGGCTCAGCCTTTGCCCCATTGTACCTGGGTACAATAGGGCAAAGGGGGACAGGGACCCTGGCAGGGCATAGGGGCAGGGTGGGCAGGATTCTGCCCTGCCCTTTAGGGGGGCATGCCAGGCTCTCCCTGTGCCACCCCTTGGCAGGGAGGGCAGTGGGGGAGTCCTGGAGAGCCCTAAATCGACTTAGAGTCGACTTAGGGCTACTCTGCGTCTACACTGGCTTAAGTCGACTTTAGAAAGTCGACTTAACCTAAAGTTGACTTTAAAGGAGGTTTAATAAAGTCGACTTAATTTTCCTTAAGTCGACTTAAGGGGCCCTAGGGAAGGCAGCTGCACGCTGCTGGTACTGCTACCGACAACACTTCCTTCCCCTAGGCTATTTCCCCCTCTTCGTGCTCTTTTACCTCTCTTCATTGTTATTCTACTTCCTCCAACACTCCTCTGCTCCTCCAACACTCCTCTGCTCTTCCCACAACACCCTTTCTGGGGCCAGGCTTTTTATCAGCTGGCCCCTGATTGGTCTCAGGTGCCTCTAATTGCTCAGTTTGCAGGGAACAAAGCCAGAATCATTCTGGGGCTTATATATCTGCCTTCAAGGACTCTCCTGCTTCCCTCTGGCCCTGGTGTCTCACACTTGCCTTTTAATCTTTTGGTGACAGGATTTTCAGTTTGGAGAAACAGAAATTTGTGTTGTTTGTTCCACTGCACTCATTCTCATAGGCCCAGATATGGGGCCTGGAAGATTACAGTCTTACTAATATAAATAAAGCACAACACATATTCATTGAGGGGAAAGAGTAACATTTTCATTTAGTTGCCAATAGTTAAGTAGTTTTATCCATTGCAAGGCATATAAATAAAAATGTGCTGCTTTTCAGAAGAGATGAGCACTTGCTGCCTTCCTTGAAGTCAAGTGGGAATGGCAAATGCACCGCACCTATAAAAATCAGGTCATTTTTGTTTAGGTCAGGGCTATTTTATGGCATAGGCATTATAGGCCCATGTCTAGCGACCCCACTTCTGGAGTCACATACATCAGACTCTAAGCTTTCATTTTAAAAACAAACACAATATTTTTAGCTCACGTGATTGCAAAGACAAGTTTTAAAATGTAATCTGAGCCAAATTGATTAAGTGATGTCTACCTGAGTCTGCAGAGAGCCTAAAGCTTTTGCTGTGAGAGGGGGGAAATATCTTGCTCATCTCTGTAAGGCCTTAACTGCTCTGAGGACTCCTCTGATGCAACCATAGCAAAGGATTCTGCACATAGTAGGAGGAAGAGAATGCAATGAACTTGGCCAACCCCACCAACTTAGATATATCCTACCTGTTGAAGTAAATACTGGGGGAATCTCCCACTGCTTCCACAGCTTTTGAGGATTAGAGGGGGGTATACTGCTTCCAAGGGGGAGAGAGATCCCACCTGCTGCTCCTGGAGAGATAAAGAGGACACTTGCTTTCACCCTGGACTCTCTGTAGAAGTAGAACGAGCCTTTCTATTGCCTCACCAGGAATAATTTTTGCTCCTCCAGAAAGAGGGGGGCACCATTGCTTCTAAGGGAGAGCAGGGCTATAGGGACCTCTGTCATGAATTGTGTAGGGCCCCAAATAGCCTTACTGCAGGCCTAAGTTAGGTGCCTCCATGCTTGAAAACTGGCCAAAAGTAATTACAGATTATTACAGAATGCAGCATCAGAGTGGGGTTGGAAAGCTCATTCAGGAATTGATTCTGACCTCACTTGGCAATTCCTATTGGCTTCAGTTGCACTATATTCCCATTACTAAAGTTATTAGGCAGGTGTCAAAGTGCTATTCTGCACCTTGTAGGACTGTAAATCTGAAGACTATGAGAGAAGGGAGGTAACTGAGGCCATTTACACACGATCACTTTATTGCGCATAAGGCTCCTTACCGCCCAATAAATCTTCCAGTGTACACAAGAGCATCTTCCCTGTTGTGCAGCAACAGCCTCTTGCCCCGCAACAGTTCTGCGGTACAGCTCATGTGTACAGTTTTTCCAAATTTGATAGCCTCCGGAAATGTCCCAGAATGCCAGTCGAGGCCACTCTGGGACACTGGAAAAGACGGCTACTAACCTTTTCTATAACTGTCGTTCTTCGAGATGTGTTGCTCACATCCACTCCAATTAGGTGTGTGCGCGCATCGTGCATGGCTGTCGGAAAGAATTTCCCTAGCAACCCGGAGGGTCGGCTACAGAGCCCCCTGGAGTCGCGCCTCCATGGCGCCCTTTATAAGGGCTCACCGACACTCCCCTCGCCAGTTCCTTCTTGCCAAGGATCCGACAGAGGGGCAGGTGGGCGGGTTTGGAGTGGACGTGAGCAAAACATCTCGAAGAACGACAGTTACAGAAAAGGTTAGTAACCGTCTTTTCTCCTTCGAGTGATTGCTCACGTCGACTCCAATTAGGTGATTCCCAAGCACTTACCAGAGGAGGGGTCGGAGGTCAACTTCTTACGGATTTCAGCACTGTCCTGCCAACCGCTGCGTCTTCTGCTGCTTGTTGGGTGATCGCATAATGGGCTGCCAACGTGTGGATTGAGGACCAGGTTGCTGCCCTGCAGATGTCCTAGATCAGTACGCGAGCTGCAAAGGCTGTTGACGTGGCCTGGGCCCTTGTCGAATGGGTCGTAATCTTTGGGGCTGGTCTGTTTGCTAGCTCATAGCATGTCTTTATGCATGATGTAATCCAGGATGAGATTGTCTGTGCTGAGACCGAGAGCCGCTTCATTCTGTCGGCTATGGCCAGGAACAGTTGTGGGGACTTTCTGAAAGCTTTTGTCCTTTCGACATAGAAGGCAAGGGCCCTCCTTACGTCAAGTGAGTGTAGGGTCCGCTCTCGGTCTGAGGTATGAGGTCTTGGGTAGAACACCGGCAGGAAGATGTCCTGGTTCGTATGGAAAGCAGAGACCACCTTAGGTAGGAAGGCTGGGTGTGGTCGTAATTGGACTTTGTCCTTGAAAAACACCGTATACGGTGGTTCTGATGTGAGGGCTCTTAACTCAGAGACTCTCCTGGCAGATGTAATTGCCACTAGGAATGCGACCTTCCATGAGAGGTAGAGTTCGGGGCATGTCACTAGAGGTTCGAAGGGGGCTTTAGTAAGCACCCGAAGTACTAGGTTCAGGTCCCACTGTTGAACTGGTTCCATGGTCTGGGGAAACCTTTTAGCTATCCCCTTAAGGAAACAGCCCACTATAGCATTTGAGAAGACCGAGCTGCCTTCTATCGGTGGATGTAGGGCAGAAATGGCTGCTAAGTGGACCTTTAGTGAGGACATGGATAGTCCTTCGTGCTTAAGATGGAGGAGGTAATTGAGTATAGCAGGAAGGCTGGCTTCTTTGGGAGACAGTGACCGCCCCTCGCACCAGATGGTAAAGCGTTTCCATTTCGACAGGTAAGTTGATCTTGTAGAGGGCTTCCTGCTTTCCATCAGGATTTCCCTCACTAGACTCGAGCATTGCATCTCCTTCTGGCTCAGCCATCGAGCTTCCACGCCATTAGGTGGAGCAACTGGAGGTCCGGGTGGTGTATTGCGCCCTTCTTTTGGGTAAGTAAGTCTGGAAACGGCGGTAGGTTGATGGGTGCCGCTATCAGCAGGTCCAGGAGGGTGGGGAACCAGTGTTGGCGTGGCCATGCTGGAGCAATTAGTATGAGTGATGACGTGTCCCTCTTTATTTTTGACAGTACCAAATGAATCAGCAGAAACGGGGGAAACGCATAGAGGAGTTCGCGTTCCATGTGATTTGGAAGGCATCCGCCACCGAGCCCTTGCTCAGGCCACGGAAAGAGCAGAATTTCCTGCACTTGGCATTGTCCTTTGAAGCAAAGAGGTCTAGACGGGGAGTCCCCCACGTCTGGAAGATGGATTGGACCACGCCTTGGCGTAGAAACCATTCGTGAGCCAGAATAGCCCGGCTCAAGGAGTCCGCCAGGGTGTTCTGGGATCCTGGAAGATAGGAAGCTTCCAGGTAGATTCCCCAGGGAATGCAGAATTGCCAAAGGGCTAGGGCTTCTCTGCAGAGGAGGGAGGAGCAGGCCCCTCCTTGTCTGTTTATATAGAAGACAGTCGCTATATTGTCTGACTTTACCGCCACGCACTGGCCCCTTAGATGGTGTTCGAAGTCCTGACATGCTAGGGACACTGCCCGCAGCTCCCTTACATTGATGTGACTGGACAGGTCCTGTTGGGTCCACAGGCCTTGAGTTTTCAGGCGACCTAGGTGGGCTCCCCATCCCAGGTCTGATGCGTCCGTCACTAGAGTTAGGGTTGGTTGCAGTTTCTGAAACGGTACCCCCATACACACCACCTTCTTGACTGTCCACCACTATAAGGATGTCAGAATGTGAGGTGGAACAGTTACCACCTTCTCCAGTGGGTCCCTGGATGGTCAATACACTGAGGCTAGCCAGAGTTGCATGGGTCTTAGGTGTAGTCTGGCGTGAGGAACAACTTGGGTACACGCTGTGAAGTGGCCCAACAGTCGTAGGCATGTCCGAGCTGTGGTCATGGGGTGGTGAGACAGATCCTCTATTATGGTGCCGATACTTTGGAAGCGTGCCGGTGGGAGGGACACTGTGGAGGTGATGGAATCCACAATCGCTCCAATAAACTCTATTTTCTGAGTTGGCACCAGAGTGGACTTCTTTAAGTTTATTAGCAGACCGAGGTTGTCGAAAGTGTGTTTTATAAGGTCTATGTGCTCCTCCACCTGTCTGCTGGATTTCCCTTTCACCAGCCAATCATCCAGATATGGAAAGACATGCACTCTCTGCTTTCTGAGGAAGGCCGCCACCACCGCCATGCATTTCGTGAAGACCCTGGGTGCCGTGGACAGCCCGAAGGGGAGTGCTGTAAACTGGAAATGTTCGTTTCCTACTACAAATCTCAGGAATTTTCTGTGCCTCGGGATGATCGATATGTGGAAGTACGCATCCCTGAGGTCAAGGGTGGCATACCAATCAGTGTTCCCTCTAAGCTGTGCGGGCGCACGGCCGCACAGCGGCCGTCGCACCCCCCGTGCAGCACTGAGGGACCCCCGCGCAGCCCGGCAGACCCCGCCGCTCCCTCCAGACCCCCGGGGCTGCGGCTTTGCCGCGGCAGACCCGGCCTGCACCTGGCCTCTGGGCTGGCCCTCCCCACCCCCAGGGCAGGACAGGCAGGCTCAGGCTCAGCTCAGGTGCGCGGGCCTGCCTGCCTGTCCCATGCGGCCGGGGCAGCAGGGTGGCTGCAGCCACGGGGGGCTCCCGGGCTCCCACCCACCGACCACCTCGACTTCCCGGCCCAGGGCCGGGGCCGGGCTCATCCGACGGCTTCGGCCTCCCAGCACGGGGCCGGGATCAGCCTCCACGGCTGGGGTCTGCTCCGCCCCACCGGCGGCTTTCCAGGGCCACGGTAGGGTCCTCCCCCGCCAGCGGCCTTGGCTTCTCTCTTTCTTTCTCTTCCTTCTTTCTCTTCTTTGCCTGCCTTCTTTTTTCTTTCTTCCTCTCTTTCTCTTCCTTCTTTCTCTTTTTTCCTTATTTGTCTTTTTCTTTCCTTTTTTTCTTTCTCTTCTTTCCTTCCTCTTTCTTCTCTTCCTTCTTTTTTCTTTCTTTCTTTCCTCTTCCTTCCTTCCTTCCTCCTTCTTTCTCTTCCTGTTTCCTCTTCTTTCCTTCTTTCTCTCTTTCTTTGCTTCCTTCCTTCCTTTCTCTTCCTTCTCTTCTTTCCTTCCTCTTTCTTCTTTCTCTTCCTTTTTTTCTTTCTTTCTCTCCCTTTCTCTTCCTTCCTTCTTTCTCTCCCTTTCTCTTCCTTCCTTCTCTTTTTTCTTTCTCCCTTCCTTTTTCTTTCCTTCTTTCTCTCCTTTGCTTTCCTTTTTCTTTCCTTCTTTCTCTTTGCCTTCTTTTTTCTTTCTTCCTCTCTTTCTCTTACTTCTTTCTCTTTTTTCCTTCTTTTTTCTTTCTTCCTCTCTTTCTCTTACTTCTTTCTCTTTTTTCCTTCTTTGTCTTCCTTTTTCTTTCCTTCTTTTTTCTTTCTTTCTCCTCTTTCCTTCCTCTTTCTTCTTTCTCTTCCTTCTTTCTTTCTCTTTTCTTCTTTCTCTTCCTTTCCTCTTCTTTCCTTCTCTCTTTCTTTTTCTCTTCCTTCCTTTTTCTCTCTCTTCCTTCCTTCTCTCTTTTTTCTCTCTTCCTTCCTTCCTTCCTTCTTTCTTTCCTTCCTTTTAAAAAAAAAACTTTAAAAAAATTAATTTTAAATAAAAACCTTTCTAAAAATTAAATTTCAATTCAAAATTCATTCAAATTCAATTAAACACACTTAATTCTATTTACAATTACTTTAACTTCAATTAATGCCTATAATTTCTGTCGTGTGAGTTTACACAAAAATTCTATTCAGAAAAAGTTTTGCACACGGCTTGAAAATTTTGCACACAAGCCGCCAAACCTTATAGAGAACATTGATACCAATCCCCTGAATCCAATGAGGAAGTGATCGAGGCTAGGGAGATCATGCGGAATTTGAGCTTCTTCATGAACCTGTTCAGGCACCTGAGGTCCAGGATTGGCCTGAGGCCTCCCTTTGCCTTTGGGATCAGAAAGTACTTTGAGTAGAATCCCTTCCCCCTTAGCTCTGCTGGGACCTCTTCGACTGCCCCTAGGTTCAGAAGCTGCTGGACCTCCTCGCGAAGGAGGTGTTCGTGAGAGGGGTCCCTGAAGAGGGACGGGGATTTGGGAGGGCGGGGGTAGGGTGTAGAGTGGAATTGGATAGAATATCCCGCCTCTAACATGTGCCAGACGTTGTAATATAGGCCCACGCATGGCAGAAATGGGATAAGTGGTTTTGAAACAGCGGGGTTGGATCCTTGTGGACTGGTACTCCATCCTCGGGCGGTCCTTCAAAAGCCCTGCTTTGGGCCCTGAGCCTTGCCTGGGGGGCCATCATTCTTTCCCAAAGGAGGGTATGACTTCCTGTTATTTCCACTATTGTTTTTTCTGCCCCTCCTAAGGCCTGAGTCCTGTCTTTGGTGTTGTTGGTAGGGGCGTGGTGGTGGTTGGGGCTTAAAGTGGCGCCTCTGTGTAGAAGGGGTATGCATCCCCAAGGATTTTAGAGTTGCTCTAGAATGTTTGAGGCTATGGAGTTTCGAGTCTGTTTGTTCGGAAAAGAGTGACTGGCCTTCGAAAGGGAGGTCCTGCACAGTCTGATGGACCTCATATGGGAGCCCCGATGCTTGCAGCCAGGAGCTACGGCACATGGAGATCCCCGAGGCCATTACGCGGGCCGCTGCATCCGCTGCGTCCAAAGCTGTCTGGAGGGAGGCTTTTGCCACCTCCTTACCCTCGTTTGTTAACGCCGCGAATTCCTTTTTTGAGTCAGGCGGTAATGCGTTCGCATACTTTTCCACCGAGCTCCAGGAGTTAAAGGTGTGCCTACTCAGGATGGCCTTCTGGTTTGCCACCCTTAGTTATAGGCCCCACATAGAGTACACCTTTCAGCCATATATGTCCAACCTCTTGGCATCCTTGACCTTCGGTGTTGGTGCCTGGGCCCCCTGCCATTCCTTGTCATTAGCAGCCGTGACGACTAAGGACCCGGGAGTAGGGTGAGTGTATAGATACTCATATCCCTTAGATGGTACAAAGTATTTACGCTCTACCCTCTTTGGGATGGGCAACACAGAACAGGTGGTCTACCAGATCAACTTCATAGTCCTATCTATAGTTTTTATCAATGGCAGAGCCACCCTCAAGGGACCCGTGGAGGCCAAAATGTCAGTCATTGCGTCCTGAGTGTCCTCGATGACCTCCTGAGCCTGGATACCCAGGTTGAGGGCTACCCTCCTGAGAAGATCCTGGTGCGCTCTACCATCCTCCGATGGGGGAGCTGGGGTTAATCCGGCCACCGCCTCGTCTGGCGACGAAGATAAGGATCCTTTGATGAGAGAGGGTTCCTCCTCATCAAGGTTCTCCCGTGGTGTCGAGGCACCGGCTGCGGTGCCAATGTCCTCGGGCGGGGGCTCAGCGTAGGCACTCTGCGGTGCCGTGCTGCACGGTGGGTGCCGATCCCCTTCCGGTGCCGTGTCCAGACGGGAGACTGTTTCGGACCGACTGCGTGGTCTGGAGAAGGTTGGTGACGTGGAGAGGGAGTGAGATGACTGACCCCCTCTGGATTGATGGTAGGCCCATGGTGTCCAGAAGGGCCAATTACTGGGGTTCTGCCATGCCGGTCCCCACGGTGCCAGAAACGCTTCTCTGCGGTGCCGGGACGAAGAACGCGAGTGGCTTCATCCAGAGGCGATCAACCCCGCCTCTGACTCCAATGGCAACTCGCTCCTCAGGGACCATGGCGGTGCCGTGGATCTTGACGTCGGGGAGCGGTGCCGGGGGGAGTGATGGGCCGGCATCGGAATGGGCCTGCCTCTTGACTGACGAGGCTTACCCGGTGGCGGGGTGGCGGTCGCAGAGCCCGAGTTGCTGCGGTGCAGTACCGTGCTCTCTATGAGCTCTCTGGCAGCCTTGAACATCTCTGGTGTGGAGGGAGATCTCGTAATCTCCACATCCTCCACTAACTCCCGTCCGGAAGAGGTCTCCAGTGCCGGACTCGACGGCCCCATGTCCCGGGGCAGAGTCGACGGCCTAGGCGTTCTTGGGGTGGCAACTACGTGGCCCAACATGGGTCGCACCGTGTCCTTAACCCTCACACTGTCTTTGGAAGGCGGCGACCAGCCTCTGTCTGCGCGGTGCCTCTTCCTCGGTACCGGCGAGGTTGACCGGTGCCGGGAGCTCGGTTTTGGTACCGATGTTACTCGGTGCCTATCTCCCTTGTCCTTGCTCTGCCCCAAGGGCACCGGTGCTGGGGAACTCTTCGTCGGCGTCAAGACCGCGGTAGGCGCCAGGGCGCTGGCGGAGGGTCTAAGTGCCGCTTCCATGAGGAGTACCTTCAGTCTCTGGGATCAATCCTTTTGCGTTCTGGGCCAGAACGACTTACAGATTTTGCACTTCTCCCCCAAGTGCTTTTCTCCCAGACACTTCAGACACGTGGAGTGCGGATCGCTCTTGGACATGGGCTTGTTGCACTCCACACACTATTTGAAGCCTGGGGCTCGAGGCATGCCCCGGCCCCTGGGCTTAGCAATTACTGACTAACTAAAACTAATAAAAACTAAAACAATTAAAACTAACTAACTTTAGAACAAGATTTAGAATGCTAGGGTGGATCTCGACAACGAGAGAGCCAAGATCTGACTAGCCGTCACTGTGGTAAGAAGGAACTGGCGAGGGGAGGGTCAACGAGCTCTTATAAAGGGCGCCATGGCGGTGCGACTCCAGGGAGCTCTGTAGCTGACCCTCCGGGTTGCTAGGGAAATTCTTTCCGACAGCCGTGCACGATGCGCACGCACACCTAATTGGAGTCGACGTGAGCAATCACTCGAAGGAGAACTGTCAAATATGTCAATTTCACTGCTCTAGCAGAGCAGTGAAATTGACAGCTATTGGAGCCGCCAGGTTCAGCGGCTCCTGCGGACTGGCCCCCTGGACTGGGGTCTCCTGCTCAGGAGCCCCAAAGCACAGGTTGCTTCAGCCCTTCTGGCAGCTGCCAGGGCTGGGGGCTCCCAACCCTGTGTCAGGCAGCTCCTCCAAGACCTGCTCCGAGACCTGGTGCTCCGCTTATAGGGGAACCTCAGGAATCCCCTGTCAACTCGCAGCTGCCCTAGCTCCACCTGATAGGGGATCCCCGGAGGTTCCCCTGTCAGCGGAGCCCTGGATCTCGGAGCTCCCCCTGCCTGTGAGCTGCCTGCCCCTGCCGGGCTTTGAGTGGCAGCAGGGGCTGTGGCGCAGAACCGCCAGCCCCCTCTGCCACCTGCCGGGCTTTGGAAGCATGCCGCCCCCGCTGCCACCAGAAGCCTGGCAGCTGAGCTAAGGGGCTGGCGGTTCTGCGCCACAGCCCCCGCCGCCACCCAAAGCCCAGAAGGTGGGGGAGGCCAGCTGCAGCCCCCGCTGTCTCCCCAAGCTTGGTGACTGGGCTTTGGGGGCTGGCGGTTCAGCACCACAGCCCCCCACAGCCACCAAAGCCCGCTGGGCTTCAGGATGCAGCAGGGGCTGCAGCCAGCCCCGTAACCCAGTGAACCCCTGAGGCAGCCCACTGCCAGCCAAAAGGCTGGCTGTGGGCAGTGCATGGTGGAGCAGGTACCCACCATGCACTGCTCTTTGTGGTGACACTTCAAAGGAGTGTGTGAACGCTCCTTGCGCTACAAGGAGTACTTATGTACAGACAAAGCCCTATATTTATAGCGCTTTCCTTGTCCCGCAACAGTTTATTGCGGGACAAGTTTGTCGTGTGTAAGCTCTCTGGAGGCATCTGCTGAGAACAAGGGGAGGCAGTAACTCATTCATATATGACCTGGAGGCAGTTTGGGGACATTGGGTTATAATTTGACTAAGGTTTGTATTTAGGGCCCACACTTTCAAGAGTATCCTGTTGGGAACCCACTTTGGCAAGCCAGGATGATGATTTGGTATAGGGTCACCCTGATGAAAACTGATGATTACTGAAGTGGAGTAAGAGACGCCTAAATAAACCTAACGAACAAGGAGTCCTGTGGCTCTTTTAAAGACTCACAAATTTATTTATCACATAAACTTTCATGGGAGAAAATACCACTTTGTCAGACACTTTGAAGCAGAACAGGAAGTAGGGGCCCAGAGCTTGCTATGCAACGAGGACCCTAATTTTCCCTATCTCCTAGAACCACCAGTGAAGGTGTCTTAATGTTTAAGTATATTTATTCTTCCCCCATCCGCATGGCCAAACACATATGTTGCATGTGAGGACACACTATTCAAAGGATACTGTTTTGCACACCCCATGCAGACGCCATTTTTTTTCATGAAGCATGATTTTGCATGTATTGGCTCATTCACCTGTTCATCCACCAATGTGATTTATGCCATCATGTGCCAGAAATGCCTCACCACCACCACCCACCTTGTACATTGGACAAACAGGATAGTCTCTGTGCAAAAGAATAAATGGACACAAATCTGACCTCGGAAATAACAACATTCAAAACCCATAGGGAAACACCTCTATCTCCCTGCTCATTCCATTGATGATTTGTTAATAGCTCTGCTCAAACAAATGGGTAACAAATCGAAACTTCAAAGAGAAATTGCAGAATTGGAATTCATATGCAAATTTGAGTCCATGAACTCAGGGCTGAATAGAGACTATGGATTCTTTTCCCATTACAACAGGTAATTTTGCTTTCCTTGTTCCCCATCCACCTCCCTATTAATTGCTGTATTCCACTGTTTGAATCCTAACTGCTTTGATTTGCTGTTACAATCTGACCAGATCCTATGACTTACACTTCCCTGCATTTATTTTGCTCCCATTCTGTAAGTTCCCCATCTTCAAGTGTCTGACAAAGTGGGATTTTCTCCCACGAAAGCTCATGCACTTTATTTGTTAGTCTTTAAAAGTGCCACCAGACTCCTTGTTTGTTTCACATGTATTGTGCGTGTGAGATTATTCTCTGCAGAAGACACCTTTTTGAGAACAAACTGGCATCCTCCATCCACTCCCAATACAGCACAGGCAACCACAAACTACCACAAACTACCAGTGAGGAAGTGGGTACTCACAAACTAGAAGTGGGAGACTGGGAGGCAGAACAGATGGCATCAGCCATTGAGGAGTCAATTGTTTTAGACTGTGACTTATGCACTGGGAGGTAAATGGTGGTGGAAGATATTACATTGTAACAATTTATCATAGTTCAGCCTGGCCTTTCCCATTTCTCCACCCTCTCAGCAACCCCCACCCCCACCAATAAAGTTTGTTTATACTTCTGTGCTTTCAAGTGGGTGCAGATTTGCTTAGCAAATACATGCAGAGTAGTTATAGGTTCCCAGATTACTGGGTGGGAGCTCAAACCAAAATTGAAGAGAATCCCCTAAAATGAGGTTCTGGCCCTTGTTACGGTCAGCATGTTGGCAGAAATACTATAGAATTAAGTGCATACTGAAGATAAAATGGAAATTAGTATCACCAACAACTCAGTGAAAATAGGGTTTTTCCCAGAACACTGTTAAATCTTTCACAACGCATTGTGCTTTGTGTTTTTGACTACACTGACCTATGAACAATAGGCAACTCTCTGCTCTTATTTAAAACTTTAACGGATTATTTTAGTTAAGGCTTTACAAAGTCATACCTATCAGAAAAGGGCAGCTTGTGTAATGAACTTCCTGTTTTCATCATATTTTGATACTGCTCCTTTCTGTTGCCTGTTATTACCCAGTTAATATGAACTGCCTGTGGTTTATTTTTAGCTCGCATGAGCCTATTGTAAGATCTGTTCAACAGCTTAAGAGCTTTCAAAATGAAGAAAATGTAATTATTGCATCTAACACCAAGTTGAGGTTATTCTTTGGTCCTTTCAAACAGCCATGGCATAAAAGTTAAAATAGATCATTAATAATAGTTGAACACAAAATACCCATTCAACCCCAAAATAACCTTTTATTTCCAAATTATACACTTAAATTAGAGAACAACTTTTCACTTGCTAAACAAAACATGCTGTATTAATTTCAGCTCCATTTCAAAAACGGGTAGGAAGGAATAAATGGTTGCCAAATGGAACAGAGAGACTACTGGTAGTAGAGAGAAAATATGTAATTATCTAAGTGACACAAGATCATAGAATCAAGAATCTTGAAGTCTTATATGCCAGATACAATTTGTTTTGTTTTCAAATCACATCACATTTTAGCTTATATATGAACATTGTATTTACGACTATGGAGACAGAGAAAGTAAGCTCTAGAAATAAATGGTTTAAGCAATGGAAATTCTTGTATAAAAGAGAGAGAGTGATTAAAATAATAAAACATACTCACATATAATTTAAATCCCCATGAATTTCACCAACATGCACAATTTCTTACACATTTCTTCTACAGAATATTAAAGATTCCTCCCATTAATTTTATAGTGTTATCCTATAGCCATTTTGCTACAATTTTGTTTAAAGAGGCACGGTACTCAATTTAATTTGTTTAAAAAAATGATTTAGCTATGAAAGAGTAAAAGTAATGCCTGTTTATTTTTTCCAGATAAGAATTATTCTTAAATAATCTTGGGTTCATTGAATGTTTATAAGGAAGATCTAAAACACCTTTATCTTACGATGGAAATTAAAAAAAAAAAAAAATGGCCCCAAATAGATATTTGACTGTGTTAGAACATTCAGTCTCTGCATTTAACAAAAGGTGTTGATCAGTCTGTTAAGCCATTCTTTGAGGGATATTTTCATTAAGACTGTTGATCCAACATATCCAGTCAAATGTCACAGGGATACAAACAGGTGAGCTCTCTTTTAAGCAAGTGCTAGTCCAGTTCATTTCCAGAAAGAGATTTGGATCCACAAATGCATTACTGACTTTGACCTATCTGTCAATTTCCCCTTGTTGCAACTGAGAATGTTAGGTGTCTGCCAGATCTCAGGCCTTATAGGTAGATAGATGTGTTGCCACATAGCTACACAACTGCTGGGGTTTTTTTAAAGTTTGTCTCTAACCATAAATATCAGATAAATAGAGGAAATTGTGGCTGGAGGTGTGTCTTAAAGTCTTCCTTCAGAGAAAAGGAGAGAGAATTCTGTTCTCCTCAGTGGAAAATCCATCAATGAACATGACATCCTGAACAAAGCTGTTGAGAAATTCTATATACACAAGTCTGACACACATGCATTAGACACACCCCCTTCAGGTCTTTTTCACTTGCAGAAGCTACTTCCCCAAGGTACCTTTCCCTGTAGGGACAACTCATTTAGAGTGAATGAAATGACTGAAATTGGAATTTGGCTAAGACAATGGAGTTACCTGCTCTGTTCTCACAAAAACTGTCATGGAATTTTGAATAACCACAAGTGACCAGGGCTCCAGGTTCATGTCTCTTCAGAAAGACTGATTTCTGTATTTTAATAATGGATATGTGCAGGCTGAATTCTGCTCTCTATGGGTGTATCAACACTTACAAATTAAGTCGATTTATGCTTGCTTAAAATTAGTCGACTTTATAAAACCTCATTTAAAGTCGACTTTACTGGCTAATTCCAAAGGGGTAGCCGTGTTAGTCTATTGTAGAAAGACAACAGAGTCCTGTGGCACTTTTAAAGACTAACAGATTTATTTATCGCATGAGTTTTCGTGGGAGAAAATCCCACTTCGTCAGACGCTTTGAAGATGGGAAAGTTACAGAATTTAACTGGGAGGAAATTAAACGCAGGGGAGTGTATGACATAGGATCAGGTCAGGCTGTAACAGCAAATCAAAATAGGTGTTAGGATTCAAACACTGGGGAACAGCACATAGAGGAGGGGGAGGTCAAATCACTTGTTGTAATGCGAGAAAAATCCATAGTCCCTGTTTAACCCCAAGACAACTGAGTCAAATTTGCATATAAGTTCGAGTTCTGCAGTCTCTCTTTGAAGCTGTGATTTGTTATTCATCTGTTTCAACACAGCTATTAACAAGTCGTCAAGGGAGTGAGCAGGGAGGTTGAAGTGTTCCCCTATTGGTTTTGTAGTGTTGCAATTTCTGATGTCAGATTTGTGTCCATTAATTCTTTGGCGCAGAGACTGTCCTGTTTGTCCAATATATCTACATATCCTCATATCTACACTGATGACACCATCACAGGGCCTAATCAAGCCACCTACTCCATCAAGGGCTCGGTCATCTGCTCATCCACCAATGTGATTTATGCCATCATGTGCCGGAAATGCCCCTCTGCCTTATATATTGGACAAACAGGACAGTCTCTGCGCCAAAGAATTAATGGACACAAATCTGACATCAGAAATTGCAACACTACAAAACCAATAGGGCAGGGGTTGGCAACCTTTACTATCAAAAGAGCCATTTTGCCCCCTTTTCCACTAAAGAAAAATAGTCTGGAGCCGCAAAACATAACACAGCTTATAAACTTTTAAAAGTTTAAAAGAACACTGCCCTCCACCCCTCCCCAGCCCCCACCAGTCTCCTTGTCCCCATGCCCCCTCCACAGGCCTCTAACTTCATCCATCCCTCCCCAGCCCCCCCACGAAGTCCCCACTCCTGCCGTGCATAGTCCCCTCCACCACTACCCATCCCCCAGCCAGTCTCCGTGTCCCCTCCACCCCTCTCCAGGCCTCTAACCCAGCCAGTCTCCTTGTCCCCTCCACCCCTCTCCAGGCCTCCCTCCAGCCCCTTCCCAGCCCCCTTACCTGGCCAGAGGCTCGGAGCTGCAGGGACGGCCGGCAGAGCCGCTTCTGGGCCAGGCCGCTCCCACCCTGACCACGCTCTGTCTGAGCATGCTCAGGGCGGGAGATTTGAATCTCCCCAGCCTGGCCGCAGCAGGAGTCTGCGCAGCTTAGAGGGAACACTGGCGAGGATCCAAACGCGGTCCCAGCAGGGCAGAGCAGACCTCGGCAACGGAGACCGATCCTGGCCCCGTGCTGGGAGGCCGAGGCTGTCGGTGGAGCGGGGCTGGGTTGGCTCCGGGCCGGGAAGATGAGGCGGCCGGCGGGTGGGAGCCCGGGAGCCTGCCCCGGCCGCGGCCACCCTGCTGCCCCAGCCAAAGGGAGCCACAACAAGGAGGCTGAAGAGCCGCATGCGGCTCCGGAGCCGCGGGTTGCCAACCCCTGCAATAGGGGAACACTTCAATCTCCCTGCTCACTCCCTTGACGACTTGTTAATAGCTGTGTTGAAACAGATGAATAGCAAATCACAGCTTCAAAGAGAGACTGCAGAACTCGAACTTATATGCAAATTTGACTCAGTTGTCTTGGGGTTAAACAGGGACTATGGATTTTTCTCGCATTACAACAAGTGATTTGACCTCCCCCTCCTCTATGTGCTGTTCCCCAGTGTTTGAATCCTAACACCTATTTTGATTTGCTGTTACAGCCTGACCTGATCCTATGTCATACACTACCCTGCATTTAATTTCCTCCCATTCTGTAACTTTCCCATCTTCAAAGTGTCTGACGAAGTGGGATTTTCTCCCACGAAAGCTCATGCGATAAATAAATCTGTTAGTCTTTAAAAGTGCCACAGGACTCTGTTGTCTTTACTGGCTAAGTCGACTTTATTAAGTCAACTTAGCCAATGTAGACGCAGATTAGCCCTAAATCGACTTTAAGTAGATTTAAAGGGCTTCAGGGCTCCCCCACTGCCCTCCCTGCCAGGGTGGCTGGCACAGGCAGAGCTTGGCGTGCCCCCCCACACAGCAGGACAGAGCCCTGCCCACCCTGCTCCTATGCCCTGCCCTTGTCCCTGTCCAGCTCAGCCCCCATTGTACCCAGGTACAATGGGACAAATGCTGAGCCCTCTAGCACTTGGCAAGGAGTGCCCCCCCGCCACCGTGGACCAGTCGCAGGTCCACCTAGACCCTAGAAGTCAACAGGCATCCAGTGTGGACGCTCTGGTCGATTTGGCAGGGTCCCCTTTAAGTTGACTTAATTTTTGAATGTAGACATGCTAAGTCGACTTATTTGGCCAAGTGTAGACATAGCCTATTAAATCAATGTAAATCTAGGGTAAATCCATTAACTTTAGGGGAGTTACTGCAGATTCACACCATTGAAGCTGCGAGCAGAATTGGGTTCTATATTTGTAATGTTTATATTTTTAACTGTCAAGTGGTATCTGTGCATTTGACTTGCCTCTTCTGCTTCTCAATAAGTAAAATATTTAGGAAAAGGGGTATTAAAATAAAATAGTAAAAAAAAATCTGCAAGAAATCAGAGGGAGAATTATTTTTTGTGGTCAATGCTAGCACTAATGCAATTAATGGGCTTTAATTAAGAGGGGAAATACTTTATCCAGAAAGCATTTTATAACAGCTATGTCAATTAGACAATGGATAACCTGCCAAAAGAGGTTGTGGCATTACATCATTAGAAGTATTTAAGGCAAGACTAGACAGGAAAGAAGTAGAAATTCTATAGAGGTCTATGAATGCTCTCTTGCAGTGATGCTATGGGGAATGCCCTAGATGGCCCAATAGGTTTTCCCAACTTCATTTATAAAAACTTGGGTGATTTCAAACCATCTCTATCTGGTGCTGAATATCTGATGTGTAATCTGTTATTCCCAAATGTGACATTTTTAAGAATGCGTATAACTACTGTAATGTTTCAAACAAAATCCATCCCACACTAATCCAGAGAATAATTGAATAACTTTAAATATTCAGTAAATTGACAACTATGCAATCATGTACTTGTATGTCAAACCCCTAAACCCATAAAATTGCAGTATTTATCTCCAAACCCTAACTGTCTAAATATTTACATAAAGATTTTTACATACAACACACATTGAAAGTTTAGAAAAGTTGACTGAATCATTTCCTGTGACTCATTGATCTGCTATTACATTTGTTCAGAACACTGGGATTGTTGTTTTTGCTGAATAATTTTACAATTTTCAATTGTAATGTAATTTTAATAGACAAATTTAATCTTGAGCCTTTTATTGTCACCCCCCTAATCTCTCATCCTTTAAATAAAAACTTAAAGCCAGATCATGGCCATAGGGCAGACAATAAGAATGCCCTCCCATGTGGCATCTTCAGATCTTGAGTTCAAGGGTTACGCAGGCATTGGATGTCATCTACTGCTCCCTATGAGTGAGTATGGAGTGGATAAAGTTTTAGCTATGCTCCCCTACCAACATGCGAGCCATCATACCTGAACAGGTTGGGGTAAGTAATAATATACTCCTGAGGTATGTCTACACTAGAAAAGCTAAGTCGACTCCGTTAAGTCGACTTAACAAGGTTGACTTAAGTCGACTTAAAGTCGACCTTCTTAAGTCGACTTAGAGAGTCTACAATAGAAATTTAAGTCAACTGCCTGCATCCACATATGCAGGTGCCAGGTTAACGGAGAGCTGTGGCTCCGAAGGGAGCCAGCTCTGGGATCCATGGCTCCCCAGGACAATGGAGCCATGGCTCCCCCAGGAGAAGGGAGCCATGGCTCCCTTCTCTTGGGGGAGCCGTGGCTCCCTTGTCCCGGGGAGCTGTAGCTCCCTTCTTCCCGGGAGCCGTGGCTTCCTTCTCCCCAGCTGCAGTTCCCTTGTCCCGGAGAGTCACGCGCAGCTCCCTTCTCCCCAGCCACAGCTCCCTCGAGCCACGGCTCCCTCCCTCGAGCCCTGGCTCTCTTCTTCTCAGCCCATAGCCAATTTGGTCAACCTAGGACGTCCACACTGGCTTTAGGTTGACTTAACAGGTTGACTTAAGCATTAAGTCGACCTAAAGAGGGGGAGTTATTAAGTCGACTTAAGGAAGCGCTTAAGTCAACTTAATGAAAGCCAGGTGTGGACGCGGCATTCTGTAGGTCAATTTAGGCATCCTTAAATCGACCTAAGATGGAAGTGTAGACATACTCCTAGCGGCCAAAGCAGATTACTATGCCCAGCTGGAGCCCTTTACAGCGGGCAGGCTGTACATGTACAACCTAGCCATAATGATGAGCTCTTTTAAAGGGCCCTATCTGTAATCTAGTTAATGTTTTAAAAGTCAAGGGGAAATGGTTTCAGGTCCTGTACCTCTCCTGGAGCTTCACATGCTAATTTTTGTCATTTTACAATCACAGTTTTCTAGGTTTTAAAGTTTTTTCTCTCTTCTCTTCTCTTACTGTGAGAAAGATCCATATAAACAAATGGGTAATTAATCTAGTGCCTGATTATACAGGTGTAAACAATTAAACTGATTAGAGACAAAGTGCTGTCAAATGCACACAGTAAACTAGGTGAAAAGAGAGTGAGAAATCCTTTTCCCTCTAACCTTTATTTCAAGTATCTTGGGCTTGACTTTAACTATAGTATCAGTGTATTACACAATATTCAATAGTTGTGTTGCTGTCTGTTCTGGCTTTTTGTTTGTTTGTTTGTTTTGTTTGTGTTTGTTTGTTTGTTTTGTTTGTGTTTGTTTGTTTGTTTTAATTTAACATTTTCCCATTAACATCTTTATAAAGATAGCTATTCAGCCCCTCATGGCGTTTTGCATTTTATGAGATACTCTTACCATGTGATTGCTCCAAGCAGATAGGATAGAATAAATGGCCTGGGGGTTTTGACCTCACATTACACGAAAAGATTTGTAAACTTTGAAGCATAGTTCACTGAAAGGAGGCCTTTGAGAGAACAGCGTATCAAGGAAAATAGAAGAAAATATCGCATACTCCAGACAAATGGGATTTCCTCAGACAAAAAGATCTCTGAATGAAAATTCTTTAAGGAATATAAGTTTTGTTTTATGTTTTAACAGTGAAAACATTACAGTTGAAGAAAGTGTCCATATTGAAAGACCTAGCAGTAATATTCATCACCTCATTTTAGTTCATCAAACACACATTTCAGATATGAATACAAATTCAGTATTTCTGCACATACATTCAAACCTTCTAATATGTTGCCCAATAATAAAAATGTGTGACAGAGATATGAAACACCTGTACTTTGTTGTACATTATATTGTCTTATATATGTTGCACATATTACAATAATCTTTAACTATAAAATCTATTTTAAAGGATACTGTCATTGTGTGAATTAAATAAAAGATTTTTTAAGAAGAAAACTGGAATAGAAAATTGCATCGTGGAAAACTATAAAGGTCACCAGATGTATTTGAACTATATAATATAAAACACTGATGGAATTCCAGAAATTTGGATCAGTACATGATTTTTCTAAAAACACAAGAACTGAAAATCTAAAGACTCTCCTTCCACTTGATTGAGCTGTCTAATGGTGCGATGAGGTGGATGACCAGTCCTCTACAGTTCCTCTGGGCTGCATTAAATTACAAGGCCCAAACTCTTACCCCCCAAAATGGATTACAGATGTAAGGAAGATAAGGGAGCCATAGTAGTATTGAAGGGAAAATCCTGAGTCCAGCCCTACTTAAATAGCTTCGACAGACACTAGTTAGATGTCTGTGGGGCTTCAGAATGGATGTATTGCTGCTCTATGGAGGAAGCTATTGAAGTTCAATGACTGAAATAATGTTAGTGGGCTCTTACATGTTATCACCAACAGCTCACCTAATCCCACCATTCACACGCACAAGTGCAATAGATCCTTCAGCCCTATCCTATCCCCAGCATAGGCCCAACCAGGTCTTAGCCCCACCTGCCTTGTTCATTGCTGAGCAAGGATTTTGTTCTGCCAGTGCCCCGTGCCAGGCAGAGGAGGTGCATTCTTTGCCCTCTCCTCTGAATCCAGGCCCTCACCTTGCACAGCTGAAGTTCCCCAAGTCCTGCCACTTAGGGATCCTCTATGGCCAAAGTGAAGTGGACTGCATCCGTCCCTGCTAACTCAGTTTCAGCAGGATACCTAATACCTAGATGAGACGGAACAGCAGAGCTCTGAACTGGAGGATGCCCACAGCAGTACAACCAGCAATACCTATACAGCAATCTAAGGACAAAAGGACTTGGGCTCATTATGAGGGCACCTGCTTCTCAAGAGAGTTATCTACACTTTCTTTCTTAAAGTACATCACAAGAGCAGAATGATGTCATATTCACCTAGGACCAGTCTTGGACTTATTACAGGAGAAACCTGATCTTGAAATCAGCCAAGCAAATAGGAAGTCTTATGCTCCTAGATGCTAGAGTTTGGTTTTCCAAGTAAAAACCTTGTGAAAGCAAAAGAAAGAGGCTCTTGTGTGATGAAGAAAAGTTTAAGATCTTTGGCTTAAACGTGTAGGTTTTTATCCAGCAGAATTGTTACACTCACAAGAGAAAATCAATATGTTCATCAAGGACAAGAAATCAGACTTATTTGTTAATATGAACTTGCTTTTCTCAGTGGACTCTGAACCACAGTAAATTTTAGTATCTTTTATTCATTTGCCTGTATGTAGGTGAATGTTTCCAAGTTTAGTTATTTGTACATTGTTACCATGGGACCATGGCTAAAAGTTTTGGTAAAGATTTGACATGCCTTCCCCTATGTGGATACTGCTGTTCAGGGTAATTGTAGTTATGACTTATTTCTTCTCTTGTTGGACGAGCAGTATGTTGAATGTCCATGGGAGCAATTGAATGTAGTGAAGCAATCAAGTTTCCTTTTCATTTCAAAGGTGAATCCCATATGGCTGATACCGGGGATTTGTTGTTGTTTTACCTTTTATTTATCAATTTTTTCTTAATCCAAATATTTTATTAAAGATGATAGTCATTCATCTGAAAAGTTGCATTACAGAACAGCATGCTCAAGGAACAAGAGAATATATCATGAAACAAGAAAAAATTCCATGTGACTAACATCTAAGTCAATAAGATCAACATAGGCAGGAAAGTCCAGTCATGCACTAAACTAAGAATACAATTCTTCTTCATAAACATAAGCAGAAAGGGGAATCTACCAGCACAGAGACTCATAGATTTCAAGGGCAGAGGGAACCATTGTGATCATCTAGTCTGACCAACTGTATAACACCCAAAATAGCGGGGTGTCAAACATGCAGCCCACAAACCGAATGTGGCCCACGAACCTCTTCCATCCAGACAGTGATTGTGCCTTGTGGGACCACACTCTCTCCATAACAAAGAGAGAATGTGGTCTCACATACTTAATGCTCCGCAATGCCACGAGAGTGCCCTACTATTTTGGTTTATGGTATGTACAGCCTGCTTGAAGTACATTTAAGTCAAATCTGTCCCATCCTAGCAAATGAGTTTGACACCCCTGTCCGAAATCATTCTTGTTAAAAAAAAATAAAAATTGATTTTAAAATTGTCAGTGATTGAGAATCCACTATGCCCATTTCTACAAATCTAGAATAATAGACAATCGCTGCCACACAGGTATGTCCCATCTCTTCCCCCCGCCCCCCCCCCCCCCCAAAATCTAGTACTAGTCTTTCCTAATACCTATTGGCTAATTCTGTGGCCAGCATCAGACTGGAAAATAGTAAATGATGATATTTACTCAGCAAACCTCCCCATGACTTCATCGCAATACACTGGATGACTCCCTTTCCTCTTGCACCCTATATCTGTTCCTTTCCCTACTATTTCTGTACAAGATCTTTAGCTACAGTTCAGTTTCTCATCCCCCAGGTCCCTAACCCGGGACTACTTTGTATACGGTTAATTTCACTGTTTTTCCCCATTAGCTGGTCAGTTTCTCTTACTGTAAGTATGGATCTTCCACACAGTAAGAAGAAAAGAAAAAAATTAAATGGGACAATGTCAATTATAAAAAAATGAGTTTAAAGGCATTTCAGATACTGTACTGTCTCTCAATCCCCCTGCTAATTTTTGTGGTTTTCCAATCACATTGTCCCATTTAATTTTTTTTTCTTTCCTTGTTACTGTGTGGAAGATCCACACTTACAGTAAGAGAAACTGACCAACTAATGGGGAAAACAGTGAAATTATATAATGTACTATTATATTAAGACCATGCACATAATAGCTAGTAATCTAGCGTATACTATACTATGCTAACAGATATGTATTTGGCTAACGCTCCAGTGGCATTGTGCAATGCCGTATAAATTCTGTTTGCGTAGTCACACTAGTAAAGCTCAGCATAATAAGCATTAATTCTGCTGATTCAGAGCTGCCTGATAAGAAACCAGATCCTCAACCTGTGTAAATCAATGTAGTTCCATTGAAAACAAAACTAGATAACAAGATACAAGCAGAATTGTACAATAGTGGACATAATACACAAAGCAGTAACAATAAAAATCAAGATGCTCCTCTGGTATAAATCAGCATAGTTCCATAGAAATCGGTGGAGCTATGTTATATATTAAATTTCTTTGCTATCCTGTCTGCATCATCCTAAATTCAGAGTTGCATCAACTTCCATCTCCTTCTTCTGTCTCAGAATCCACATTATCCCTTTAGAGTGTGACACTATAAACCTGATCTATAATACAAGTTATTTTAAAAAAAAACAATTTTACAAGTTTGTATATTAAGTTTGTCTCATTCACTCTCCCCACATTGTTTTGTTCCGTTCATTTTTAAAATATTTTTATTTATAATTTGTTTACTGTTGGAAAAGTCAATCAAATAAGTGAGTTCTTCATTTTGTCCCAAAGGCAGTGAGATTTCTGTGTGTTTCACCAGTGAGTTTAACAATCCTTTGTAAAGCATGACATTAAAATGGTATACTACTCTCCCAAGCTACATGACAGCTCAACAGGCATTATCCAATATACTTTATATTGGACCACCTCTATACATTCCTAAAAGCAAAAGCTGTTGCACGTCAAAGTGAATTACATATTTAAGAGACAGAGTGAGTGACAGAGAGAAATAAACTTCAAGCCAACATCCAGTAATCTTGAACAAGGGTGTCCTTTTATCAGAGACTCTTGGAATGACGGGCCATTGCACTTGCTGAGTTTAAGCAAGTTAAAATATTATATCAACTAAAGAAAAATTACAGCATTTCTTTTACAATAATCTAGTCCCAGATGTTTCCAACGAACATTCAGGATCTTGTGTACATGTTGCGTAAATATTACAACAAGCCTGCCAGAAATTAAGTTTCTAGTTAAAGTTTTAAAAGATTCTTTTTCACTTCCTTTTCTGAGTCACTCTTTGCAAAATGCAGGCCAGAAATAAAACCAATTTACCACCAGCAAAAGAACTAAAACAGCTTTTCAATGTTTGCACTCTGCAGCAAATACATATTTAAAAACCTCTGACTATCTATTGTACAGTCATTATGATACTCTTCTGAAGATGCTGGCCAAAGTCAAAATTTGCAACATTCTAGCTGCTAATTTGCCTACGTAGCTTTATCCGAGGCCTGGTCTACACATAGTTTTTGTACAGGTATAATCATTTCAGCTAGGGAGGTGATTTTTCAATCAGAATTGTTATGGGGTATCTCCTGGCATGGAAGCAGTTACTGAGTATAAAGATGACATACTGATATAGCTTGTTCTCGTTCTTATACAAGAATAGCTATACTGGTATAAAACACTTTTATACTGGTATAACTGCATCTACATCTGGGGGGGCAGGGTTTACTGCTCTAACTATGGAAATGCTCTAACTATAACTATAAATAACTCTGGAAATGCTCTAACTATACTGCTATAATTAGAACAATACAATTTTTGGCTATGTCTACACTAGCAATTTAGGTCAACTTAAGGACCCTTAAGTCGACCTAAATTACTCCCTGTCTACACCAGGCTTTCATTAAGTCGACTTAAGAAATTCCTTAAGTCGACTTAATAACAACCGCCCATTAGGTCAACTTAAGCCTTAACCTCCCTCCACCCCACCCCACCACCTCCCGCCCATAGTAACCCACTCCTTGGCACTAGCACCCGCTGTAGTTGTGATGTAGCAGCATAGAATACTGTCCTGGTGGGGAGGGGGGGCGGGGGAGAGAGAGAGGAGAAGGTAGCTCAAACTTGGAAGGGGGCTAGGAATCCACCCACAGGAGGAGTCGAAAAAAGCTGTTAGAAAAGGAGGATGGAGACTCTGAGCTAGCAGATTAACTAGAGCTGAGGTAGGATGTGAGGGGATAAAATAAAAGGAGAATAAAAGCAGAGGGCTAGGAAGTGAAAAGGAAGAAAGAACAACTATACGAGAGGTTTCAGGCCTGAGAAACAGAAAAAAATAGACCTCACTATGTGAACAGGTGTTAGAGAAGGAAAGTAGAGGAAAATAAAATTGACAAACTTATAAAGAGTAAGTACCAAATGGGGGAAAAAACTGAAAGAAAATATAATTGGAGGGAAAAGGGATTGATCAAAAAGCTGTGTTAGGCCTTGTACACACTGCAAAGTTATTGCGCGATAAAGCCCTTTATCGCGCAATAAGAAGCAGAGCGTACACACTGTACTTACAGTTTTTGCGCGTTAAGACCCGTCTTGTTGCGCAAGATGTAAACCACCAAAACGAGCGTGGTATCTCTTAACGCGGAATAGCTATTGCGCGACAGCCTGTGTGTGTACGCTTCTCACGCAATGTGAACATTCCGGAAATGGCCCACAATTCCAATCCCGTCCCTTCTGCACCCCCGTCAGTACTCTATTGCCGTGACGTCATTTTTCCCGACCTCCCCTTCTGCCCCGTGAATTTTTGAATTCCACACTCTCCCTTCTGGCTTGCTATTCGGTGTAGCTGCCTCTGTGTGCTCCGTTCGCAATGTCTTCGCGACGCAGCAAACGATCTCCGGCTTGGACGACAGCAGAGGTGATGGACTTGATAGGAATCTGGGGAGAGTCCGCCGTGCAGTCACAGTTACGTGGCAGCCGGCGGAATTTCGACATTTTCGGCCAAATATCTCAGTCCATGACTGAGAAGGGCTACGAGAGAGACACTCTGCAATGCCGGGCCAAGGTCAAGGAGCTGAGGATAACCTTCCACAGAGCCAGAGAGGCTAACCGGCGCTCTGGCTCCACGCCAACAACATGCCGCTATTACAAGGAGTTGGAGGCGATCCTGGGAGGGGATCCCACAACCACTCCGACCTTGACCGTTGACACCTCTGCGACATCGTCAGAAAATGACAAGGGAGCTGAAGGCGAGGATGCTGTCCTGGACGACGATGCAGAGGGGGAAGAGGACGAGGACGGTGACGAGGGAGCCACTGAAATGGGGAGCCAGGAGTTATTCGCCATCCCTCCAGAGACCAGCTCCACGGATTCCTTAGGCACGCCTTCCCAGGAATCAGCCGATGGCAGCTCCGGTAAGTTGGCCTTGCGGTGCTTTCTATTCTATCAGCTAAAGCTTAGCGGGTACAGGAATAAAACGCGTTCTGTCCTCCTTTTTTCTGTCTTCTTTTGTGCGCGTAACAGATGTGGCGTGGGGACACTGTCATTACATAAAAACCGCGTCAATGAATGCCTCGATTGACAAGTACTCGTCCCCTCTTAAGTCACTGAAAGCGCTCTCCAAATATTTCCAAATTCTTCTTTTAAAATTGGATGGTAGAGCAAGCCGTCGCCCTCCCCCATTCATGGAGTATTTCCCTCTCATGCTCGCTAGCACTGCCGCGGGAAGCATTGCAGCGCACAGTCCTGCAGCGTAAGGTCCCGGCTTGAAGTCAGCCACATGCAGAAGATGCATTCTCGCTTGCATAGGCACTCTAAGCAGTGTCATATCAGCTTCTGTTCCAGCCATCTCTGACACAGGATCAGAACAAGCAGTGGCAATAGTCAACTGTCCCGTGGAGCAACTCACAGCAACCCGTCCCTCGCTTTGGACAATGGTCATAACCCCCTCCCCCCCCGGTATGTACTCGCTGTAGTAGGCGAGGAATGTGTAGGGAGAACATCTTTCGTTGCACCAGACCAAGGTTTGAACAATAGCGGCATTTACAATGTTTCATATGTACGCAGGAACGACCTTCGATGGACAATGTACAGCTGCTGTGGGCCGTCTGAGAAAGATAAGGCGGAGGCCTCGAAGGAGCAAGGAAGAGATCTTCAAAGAGCTCATGGATTCCCAGGAGGCATCCGCTAGGGAGACAAGGCAGTGGAGGAGGCAGTGCAGGCAGGACAGGAGAGAGAGCAACGCAAGGAGGGAGAGGCAGAAGGATGCACTAATAGACATCCTTCACGAGCAGACAAACCTCCTGAAGACCATGGTTGGTCTGCTCCAGGCTCGCGCCCCTCTCCCCCCACAGCCTCCTCTGCCTTTCCCTCCACCCACACAACATTCACCTCCAAAACAATACATAGAGCACCATGGACACCCATGGTATAATGTTACATCTACCCCTCCCCCAACTTATGTCGTGGAGTCCCGCACCTACACCCATCTTTAGACACCCCCCTTCCTTCTGTGTTATCATTTTGATTTGTTAATAAAGTTCAGAGATTGTTTAATGAATCAAGACTTTCTTTATTTTTATTTACAGTATGATAATGATAATTGAATTTCGGTAAAGAAAGAATAAAAAAATAATAGGACTGTATTTCCCTTAACCTTTGTACTTAGGAATAGTCTATGTGTACCATGAAGTACAGAAAGGGTGACGCTGTCCTTCAATCCCCATCAAAAAAATGGTTTTTCAACGCCTCCCTGATGCGCACCGCCCTTAACTGTGCACCCCGGATACCCCTGGTGTCCGGTTGCTGGAAGGCATGTTCCAGACGTTCTGCCTCCCTTGTCCATGAGTTCATAAATCTCTCCCCCCTGTTTTCACAGATATTGTGAAGGACACAACACGCGGAAATAACAACTGGTATGTTGTCCTCATGCAGGTCAAGCCTGCCATAAAGCGATCTCCAGCGGGCTTTTAAGCGGCCAAAGGCACACTCCACAACCATTCTGCACCTGCTCAGCCTGTAATTAAAACGCTCCTTTGCAGGATCCAACTGTGACAGGCTGCTCCCCAAATCCAGTCTGGTGTGCTGCTATGACCGCTTGAACCCCACTCCTGAACCCCAATTTACCCCGCTCTGCTGGGTGACCGCTCACTCCTGAGTCAGTCCACACCAGCCACCAGCGTGTAATTGGTCCCAGGCAGTGGGTGTAAATCCACTAGCCACACAGGCGTTGGTTCCCAAGCAAGCACACCCAGCCCCAGACACTACACTGGGAGCCACTGCCTTACAGGGATTGGGACCCACTCCCAATCACCTTAGTCTCCAGTCCGTCCACTTAACAAAGAAGTGGATTGTGCCCAGCCTCCCACACCCACACCCTCTAAAGACCACACAGCTTTAGGTAAAACAACTACTAGTTTATTGATCAGAGTTTGATTTCAAGTGAGAATATGGCCAATCAAGGCAGCAACATGTTACAAATGAGTCAGGAGTGACCACTATCAAATAAAAGGTATAAACCGCATACTACTCTAACATCTTCACCTAAACTAACCTCAGAGTCCAAGATTATGCACATGGTGTTTGGCTGTCTGATGTCTTGCAGCCATTCTCTGCCTGTTCTTAGGCAGGGCCCCGATCTTGCTTGAGGTTGGTTGCAGGATGGTGTCTTCTCAGGCTGAAAGCCTGCAGCTTCTTCCCCTTCACAGTCTCTGTCTTTGTTTTAACAAACTGCTGACAGCCCCTCCCCCTCACTGTCCTGTCGTGAGATTCTTTTCACTCCTACCTGAGCAGGGAAGGGCATTAGCATTCCCTTTGATTTGTAAATCTTCAGCCATTGTGCTAGAGACAGCCCTGAGAGTCTGAACCCTGTAACATGCTTCACATCTATACATGCATGTCGCAGCAGGGAACATGGCACCCTGGTAATCACGTGGCACATGTTCTGAGCATTCACAGAGGAACCTGGTATAGCGTAATTGTCATCAAATAACACAATTACACTGCAAAACTGAACAGAAAGATTATACAGGTCACGCCCAAGGGCTGCACAGATGTGCAGCCCGTCACACCAACTTCCCGGTAAAAGGCTTCATAAGCCATGGCATCAGTGGGTAGGCGGGGTCCCCAAGGATAACTACGGGCATCTCAACACCCTCCACTGTTAGTTTCTCGTCGGGAAAAAAGGTGCCCGCCTGTAGCCTTCTGAACAGTCCAGAGTTTCTGAAGATGCGTGCATCGTGCACCTTTCCAGACCAACCCGCATTTATGTCTGTAAACCGACCACGATGGTCCACCAGTGCCTGAAGAACCATGGAAAAGTATCCCTTCCGGTTAATGTACTCGCTGGCGAGATGGTCGGGCGCGAGAATAGGGATGTGGGTCCCATCTATTGCACCCCCACAGTTCGGGAAGCCCAAGTCCTGAAATCCCTCGATGATCTCCCTCACATTCCCCAGGGTCACCGTCCTCCTTAACAAGAGACGGTTGATGGCTCTGCACACTTGTGACAGTGCTACTCCAACGGTCGACCGTCCGACACCGAACTGGTTTGCGACAGAGCGGTAGCAGTCCGGAGTCGCCAGTTTCCACAGGGCAATAGCCACACGCTTCTCCACTGTGATGGCTGTTCTCATCCGCGTGTCCTTGCGATGCAGGGCAGGGGCAAGCTCACGGCACAGTTCCATAAATGTGGCTCTCCGCATTCTGAAGTTCTGTAGCCACTGCTCATCATCCCACAGCTGGAGAACGATGCGGTCCCACCAGTCTGTGCTTGTCTGCCGGGACCAAACACGGCGGTTCAGGCTGTGCAGCTGGTCTGCAAAACTGATCAGAATATCAGTTCTGCTCTCATGGCTGTCATTCTCCGAAGTGGAGTCATCCGAGTCCTGCTCTGAGTCAGAGCCAAAGGCGTACTGCAACAGAATCTGGGCTGTGTTCACAATGCTGAAGGCAGCATTCAAGATCACAGCTGAATCCATGGCGATTATTAAAAGGCAGTGACGGAAAGACGGTTGCTTCAGTTTGAAATTAGCGCCCGTTGCTATTGGCGACTGCTGGGTAGCGTCGGTAGCACAATGCACCACGGGAAATGATATCGGGGACTGTGGGATAGGTACCCAGAGTGCACTTTGTTTTGCTGGAGGACTGAGAGGAGGGGGGGGGGGGTTGTTTGATCCGTTACAGCATGCCGAGTGTGTACGCGGTATCGCGCAACAACAACCACGGAACATTTAACGCGCAACAGGGTAAGTGCGCGATAGCGATGCTAGTGTGTACATGGCCTTAGATACAAACAGATCCTGAAAGCAACAAATGAGCAGCTCACCCACAAAGGACAAAATACATGAACAGAGAGAGTGACTGTGTGAACATCTATTGACAGAACACCATTCAAAGGTGCCTACCGGACAAGTGAGGGCCTCTAGGTGAAGAAATCCCACTTGTGAAAAATGGGACAGCCACAAGAACGTTGAATCTAAGGAGTACTTCAAGCTGAAGAGAAGCAGAGAAGAACTAGACTTAACCATGGAGAGGAAAAGTTGATTCTTCTCTGAAAACACAGTAGGTAGTACAGTAATCTCTTTTGTTCTTATTAATAACAATATATTTGATACTAAATACAAAGCATGCACAATCTCACAAAGGTTAATGAGTTGGTAAACTATAGTTATTATAAATAGTCTTCAATATATATGAACCTTTTTATTTTAGTTTTGATGCAGAATATAACAATGAAAACATAAAACAAAATTCACATATTTGGCTTTGTTAGTTGCTAAAAGATGTATCATTAGCTGATGGAAAGCTGAGTATCTTCCCTCAGCTAAGGACTAAGTTAAAGAGTTGCAATGCATTCTCCCATTAGATAATTTACATATAATGTGAGAAGGAAAAGGGAGAAATTGCCTTAATCTGAAAGCCCTTTATTGTTATCATTTAATACTGCAATATAATTTGGATTTGCCACTTTTTAATGATTATCTGGTGAAATGACACAATGGATTCTAATGGCTTGGCAACGCCATAATGAGACATTTTAGTGCCTGGGGCAAGCAAGCATATTCGTACCCCCTACTGTTTTTTCCCAGCATTTTTCTGCCCTTCACATGCGACATATGACTGTTGATACTGGGGGACACAATTCAAAGTTTCAAGGTGGGGAGGCGGGTGACCATACCATAGTTTTCAAGCTGTGGGTAACAATCCCCTAAGAGATTTTGGAGAAACGTTCAGGAGTGAGCAGCGACACCAGGTGGCTACGGCCAGTGATAACAAATGGCTCAGGCCACCCCAGTATGGCAGGGCTTTTGGGAGAGAACACCATCTCAACCCCCTGATTCACCTCTGCAGCCCACCCAGCCCATCTGGGTTGGTGGGGAAGGAGCACATTCAAAAAAGGGGGGAGGGAGGCCACATGACCCCACATGCCCGCTTACACTTCAACTCTCGGCCAATTTTCCTGCCTTGCCAGCTTTTTACCCGAGCCAGCTGCCCTGCTCACCCCACCCTGGTTACAGCTCTATGGCTCAGTATATCTCATGAGTTCTCTCAAGTAAATATTCGGACTATAATACCATGCTACAGTTGAAATGAACACATATGAAACTTGATTTTGGTTTAGATCAATTCTCACAGATTTAGTTGATTTGCAGGTTTTGTTTGTTCACGGTTTTCTTTTCTCTAATTTAAATTGTTACTAAACCACACACAACTATGCGCCTTAATCTAGTTTTATGCTGAAAAGTGACTCTGTAAAAAAAGAACCCTCTTATTCAGCCATTTTATTCTTGTTTATTATATTTCAAGTCCTATCTGATGTCATTAGAGATATAAATAAGTTTTACTGCATTTTATTCCTGTTATCCCTGCAGAGCCAAACAAAGCTAAGAGAGAGTTTGATTCTATTCCTCCTTGTGCACCATGAACACAATTATTTATTAAGTTCCATTCACTTACATCTGTGTAACCCAACTGAAGGAATGGGTTTCACAGGTCTTAATGAAGGCGTAATGGGAGAACAGTGGTGTTCCTAGATATGTGAGGCATAAATTGACCTAAAGTTCTTTTATCACAGCTGAAAAAGCGCAAGAATGAAATCATCCAATCAGATTCTTAGATCACAGGTTGAATCTGCAGAGCTGGCAGTTCGAAGGATTCTTTTTAATTAGAAACTGAGCACATTTAATAGAGATTCTTGAAGGACAAGCATGTAGAATCTCATGATGCTATTTTTGTGGGATCAATTTTCAGGAAAAAAAATCCTTTTAGACTATCTGTTAAGGAAGTTGTCATGGTATCTATATCAGATAGGAGCCTGTAAATTATATAAAAGCTATTTTAAAGCTATAAAAACTCTCTAAAATATTTATTTTAAGAAGTTTGTTATCTAGTTATTTATGAAGAGCTTCCAGTGCTTCGTTAAACACAGGGAGCATGGTCCCTGACTACACCTAGAGCCCTGCAAATCCACAGATATCTGCATTATATCCACGGATACAATGCGGATATCCACGTGTAACCCATATGCCTGAAAAGGCTATCTCTGAGAGACCTGCTGAGGGTGGGTTACTGTTGTTGGGCAGATTAGCAACCCACAACTGGAAACTTCCAGAAGCAGGGAGTGGTAGCAATTTGAGCATGCTCTACAATGTACCCTGGGATGTTGTCAGTCAGATGACTGGAGAGCAGCAGCCTGAGCAGACAGCAGGCAGGAGCTGCCTTGAGGGGAGACCATGTGCTCAGTGTTCTGGAGAGGAGCTGAGCCAGGAGTGAACAAGATGTTTTCTCCATGTAAAGGAGTCATTTGCAACAGACCTTGCAGACATGCATATGGGACTGAGGGCTGGTTGCAGAGGAGAAGAGAAAGTCTGCATGGAATGCTACAGAGGATCCCCACAAAGAAAGAAGAGGACAGCTATTTCTTGCCCTTCAAGCTTCCACACTGGAACAGAGACTGTAGCTGAGAGTTGGGTGAACTCCACACAGACTTTGGGACTCTTGGGTATCTTTCATGTAAGGGATTGTTCTTGGTTAATTGTAGTTTGTTTTCTTAGGATAAGGTTCATTTAGTTAGTAGTTAATAAAGTTCATTGTTATGTTTGTTTTTAGTAGTATTTTAATGTGTGAGTGTAGCTCTGAGCAAGCTTCGCCGTGAGTCCTGTACAGACTGGATCCTGGGTCTCCAGCTGCTTTCCCCATAGGGGTTGGGATTGATTTCTGTGGGGCACTGGAGAAGGGCAACTAAATGAATTTAGCCCACCCGAAGGTTATACACGGACCATTTCTTGCGGATATAGATCGGATAGAGATTCACATATTTTATTTGTGAAGGACTAGGGCCCTGTAAATATATGGATATCTGCATCTCCGGATATAAGGCAGATACCCATGGACCATTTCTTGCAGATGCAGATTGGACGTAGATCCACATATCTGTAATCGTGCAGGGCTCTACGTACACCCATTCACACCAATGCCAATAAGAATGCAACATTTCAAAATCATCATCATTTGTTGTATTCCTGACTCCCTGAGTAGCAAAGTACATGAAGGAGGAGGATTTTCCTATGTTTGGGTTCTAACTTTCTCCATGAATTGGACATCTCTTAAAATGGTTTTCATATGTGATATTAGTGAGTAAGGCTTTACAAAACCACAAAAAAATAAACTTGGTGGGGAAGCTCCACTAGCTGGCAAAAGCTGTATTTTTATGTGGCCCAGCTTGGTTCAACATACTGTGCAGCCAATACTTAGTTACGTAAACTGCTTCAGTACAAAAGTTCACTATAGCAATCAGAAAGCTAAATGAATCAGATTGGTCAGCTGGCAATGTAATTCTCAGTGCAGAGGCTGGATGTGATGCCATCGAGACCTACAGTATCAGTGCTACGGGCTGTACCAGAAGCCTCAAAAAACCTTCCAAAGCTTCTCTTCAAGAAATAAAGAAAATACAGACAACAGGGAGGCAATGGGTGTCAAGTTTGATCACCTCAACTGAACAATAGAGAGGGGCATACAGATATTAGGGGAAAAGGTGTTGAAAACACAGATAAGTGAAGAAAAAAACCAGAAAATAAAAATAAAAAATTAAGCAACTGGAAACATTGTGCAGTGGGTTAGTGAAATCAGATAAAGTACTAAGGATTTAAATCCAAATACATGTAATCCACTGATACCTCTCACGCTATCAGAAGATGAATTGCTCTGATAGAGAACTAGATCCGTGATATTTTAGGACTTGATACAGCAAGAGTTGATAAAGATTGCCTATCTGTCTACCTATGTAATAATACAGTTCTCATTATGATACCATCTAAGCCAGGGGTAGGGAACCTTTTTGTCTGAGAGAGCCATGAACACCACATATTTTAAAATGTAATTCCGTGAGAGCCATACAATATGTTTAAAACTAAATACAAGTAAATGTGTGCATTTTATGTTTTAATTAATTGAATTTGAATTACTTTTAATTGAAATTTAATTTTAGAAAGGTTTTTAAAAAACCTTTAAAAAAGGTTTTTAATTAAAATTAATTTTTAAAGGTTGGGTTTTTTAAAAAGGAAGGAAAAAAAGAAGGGAGGAAGGAAGGAAGAGAGAGAGAGAGAAAAAGAGAGAAGAAAGGAAAAGAGAGAAAAAGGAAGGAAGAGAAAAAAGAAGACAAAGAAGGAAAAAAGAGAACGGAAGAGAAAGAGGAAGAAAAAAGAAGGAAGGTAAAGAAGAGAAAGAAGGAAAGAAAAAGGAAAGCAAAGGAGAGAAAGAAGGAAAGAAAAGGGAGAAAGAAGGAAGGAAGAGAAAGGGAGAGAAAGAAGGAAGGAAGAG
>ML685756.1:27849698-27918990 GCA_007922175.1 Pelusios castaneus | reverse complement strand
AAAGAAAGAAAGAAAGAAAGAAAGAAAGAAAGAAAGAAAGAAAGAAAGCCAACGCCGCCAGCGGGGGAGGACCCTACCGCGGCCCTGGGAAGCCACCGGTGGGGGGGGGGGAGCAGACCCCAGCCCCGGAGGCTGATCCCGGCCCCGTGCTGGGAGGCCGGGGCCGTGGATTAGCCCGGCCCCAGCCCCGGGAAGGAGGTGGTCGGGGGGTGAGAGCCCGGGATCCCGCCGCTGCCGCAGCCACCCCGGCTGTGTGAGGCAGGCAGGCAGGCCCGCGCTCCTGATCTGAGCCTGCCTGTCCCATCCTGGGGGCGGGGAGGGCCAGCCCAGAGGCCGGGCGCAGGCCGGGTGTGCCGCGGCCCCGGGGGTTGGAGGGAGCGGCGGGGGCTGCCGGGCTGCGTGGGGGTCCCTCACTGCTGCGCGGGGTGTGCGACGGCCGCTGTGCGGCCGCGCACCCGCGCAGCTTAGAGGGAACACTGGCAGCGAGCCAGATGCAGCCATCAAAAGAGCCACATCTGGCTCGCGAGCCATAGGTTCCCGACCCCTGATCTAAGCACTTCCCAAGTATTTAAAAACCACAATCCATCTCTCTCTTTCTTCCTGCCTGTAGGGGAAATAGCCTGTTAAGTTCATAAGGTTCCCCCGGGTGTTTGTGACTGGGAAGGTCCAGGTAACAGGGTAGCTTACCTTAGCTCTGAAAGCTTGGGGCTAAGCCAAACCTGATTCCAAGAAGAGTCTCTCCTGAGGGGAATCAAGTAATTCAAATATAAGAGATAGTGGGGAGGAGAGTGATTGAAAGAAATTCAGAAATTAGGAGATGCCAACAGAATAAGAAAATGGGGCAAGAGGGCAGAGCTTCAGCCAGAAAAGAATGGGGACTGGTAGCTACAGTTAGAGCAGGCTGACAGAGAAAGAATTGTCAGCTGAAGAATGGGTTCTAAATATGAACTATTGAATTGTGCCTTTGGATTTTATGTTGAGTGTGAAGATGAAGAAGAGGAGGTAAGTATGAACTGTTGAGTTATGATTTTGGACTTTGTTGAGGATTCACTAGATTATTTTGTGGTTAAGGACTCTGAAGTCTGTGTGAACTTTATTTGACATTAAACCAGCCCCAGAAAGAAGTGCAGTGAGCTACAACGGAGACTGTCTGGAGCACTTAAGGACCTACAGCAGAGATTAACAGGGTGCATATGGACATGAAGCAGTGTTTAATAAGTAGCTGTACCACTGAAGAGCACTGTCTCTGAAGAACTGAAGGAAACTTAACTCAACAAAACTAATTTTACAGTTAATTCTGAGTGCCGTGCTGTTAATCATTCTTGTTTCTCTCTATTGTGATTTCCAGAATAAGGTCCAGAGTCTAGATCCACCTCTCATGAGAGTTCTGTCTCCTGCACTCAGACCTTTTCCTCTCTGTGGACTGTTTCAGTACCATTGGAACATGGCTGTTTTTAGAAGTCAGGTTCTCAAGTAGCTAGAGCCAATTACATGAAGAGCTTGTTAATATTAGACAGAGCCTTGGACTGAATTCTACGTTCAGGGAGGAGTCAGTGCAGAGTGAAGCACTATGGTGACAGTGTTTAGTGATGTGTTCCTGTGCTGTATTTTGGACCAATTAGAGGAGGTGGTGTCATTCCTAAATATAACAAGTTACAATAATCACACCCGAAGGTCAAAAATGTATGCAAGTCCATGGCTGAGAGGATGCAATGCAATCCTATGGCCTGTCAGAAACTTGTATGAATTATTTTGCCACCCTAGCTATTTAGATAGCCAGCAGCAATGAGGAGTCAAAACAGACTTCAGGGATACAGACCAAATTGACAATCTGAGAGCAGGAACTTTCAGTAGTAATAGGGGATGCAAGTTTTTCAAGGTGCTACCTTCGCCCTGCTGGTACCACCTTGGTTTTGCCTGGATTTAGCTTCAGCCCAAAGCTCTTCATGCAGGTGCTGACTTGGACTAGGCCTTGAGAAAACTGAGATATAGTGCTGTTTATGTGTAATGAAAAGGAGCTGTTAAGTCAGATGTTTGTCTGCTGTTGGCACATCAGTCCCATGTCATCGCACTAGCTCTCCCAATCACACTTTCCAGATGTTGAATAAATAGGAGAGAAAACAGAACCTACAAGACTCCATAGGTCAGGGCTTTAGATGTGCTGGAACAATTTCCTATAATGACTCTCTTGGCTTCTTCTGAGCTGAAGGAAACAGCCATTTCAGGGATACTTATATTCATCTCTGGAGCTTTTTGGGAAGTGGGAGAGAAGTCAACAGCATCAAATACCATAGAGATCAGCAGGATGAGTACAGGTGTACTTCCTCCTTTGCACCCAAAGAAAATATGGCACAAAAAGACAACCTTGTAAATACAGTATTTTAAGTGTCTCACCAAAAAAAAAAAAAATAATAAAAAAATAAAAGTCAGACCTTTATTTTTTTCCAGACCCAAGACCCAACTGTGAAAAACAGGCAACAGGCTCTTTCTGCTAAATCAAGACTTTTTGATGAGGAAATGGACACTGCCTCTTTTTAGTCTGTAAGACACAGAGTAAGATAATACTAAAATGTATGTTTCCTTGGAGCCAGAGTCTGCTCAGCATCTGTTAGACAAAATCAAGAAGCAGGCCCCAGGGGATAGTAGGCACTGAATCAGATTAAAGACATTACTCTAGACTCTTTCCTGTGGTTTGAATTGTTCTGAGACACAAGTTTCATGTAATGGCATTCTATCCCTTGTCTTTGAAAAAGAACAATAATTAGCTCACTAGCAGAACTACCCTTCAAGGTACAAGCAATGTGAATAAGCCACTTTTTAAATATTAAGGTGCAAGGCTAATTGATTCTAACCGTATAAATGTAAAAATAGTAGATTTGTTTGCCTAGGTATAGCCTTCTACAATCATTCCACCCTAGTGACAAAGAGTTCATAAGCATGTTTGAGTGGGTAACTCCTGCAACCAACTCTTTATACTATACATTTTGACTCTTCAGCTGCATATAGAATATGTTTGTTTGTGATCATAATGAACTGTTCACTAATTTATCCCAAATACATTGGTGATTTTGCCAACAGACTGCTGTGCATGTATACAAATGTATTAACAACACTCTTCTTTTGGAGTGTTTTGATTGACATGCTAAGCTGAATTTAACCACATGAGCTTAATGAATTCCTTTTGACTTCACCGGAACCGCACAAAGGATAAATCTGCCATACTTAGTGGCCTGTTTCAATTTACTGTATATGCAAACTTGAACTAGCCTTGTCTGCACTAGGCATATCTATGCAAAAATCTCCCACTGGTACAACTCTGCTAATGATAGAAATAGTATGAGAAGCAGGTGCTCAGCACTTCTGAAAATGAGGCCACTCATTCTGATATTTAAAAATGGATTTAATGCACTTTCCATTTTGGCCCAAATTTTGATATAAAGAAAAGAGCAAAGTTCCTAAAATATCAAGATGGGCTGTCACACTGCTCAACAGATTGTTGGTGTTTTTGTCTATTAAATAAATAAATAAATCTGTGAGCCCTTCTTTATCCCCCGTTCTTCCCCCTCCCTTTTCATTTCTTCCCCTATTTATCTGTCTCCTCTTACCCCCACAACCTCCTTCCATGTCAATGCAAGCTCCTGTCCCCTAGAATAAGGGCAATATATTTTGTTACCACTGTTTCAAAGCTAAATGAACATAAAACCTTATAAAACACAAATATATGAAGAAGTGCTAAGGGCACAAGAGCTTTGCTGAAAGGCAGATGGATGGGAAAGTGCAATTAGGTTAAAGAGTTTAAAGCTTTTAAACAAATAATCAAATTACTTTTCTGCAGTTTCACAGCCCCATTTTCTATGCTTTTAATGTTTTCAAGTTTCAAAGTCTGCACCCAGCTGAGTAAAAAGTTGAAGTAGCATTTTTGTTGGTTGGTTTTCATTCCATTGCTTGGACAGCATACAGGCTACAGAATACATTTTGCACTACCATATCCTGAGTCAAATCTTTCACATTACTTGGGTAAGAAAACTGTTAGGGACAGGTGTCTGATGCCATCCAGACATTGGGTTTTTAGGTCTTCTGATGGATGTTTTCCATCCTGCTTTCATCTGGTCAAAGTCAAAGATGATATCCACAGGTAAGGTAGGCATTTGGAACAGATAACCATTCCACCTTAGATAGTGTTGGACAACTGTTTTGAGAGAAGGGGAGCCACCTAGTTAGAAAACTGATCTTCATTCAACTTCAGTTCATACTGTTTGATCTTCAACATCCAGAGATATTTCATCTGAATAGTGTCCAAATTTTTCCAATCCTGAGAGTGAAGGGGAATGTTTCAGTCCCATTAGCAAAATACTAACCACAGAAGCAATATTATATTCTCAGCTTTGCCTCTCTATTTTACCAGGATGCTTGGTTTGCAAGTCATTCTAGATGAGGTACCTCATTATAGGCTACACTTTTGCAGTATGGACTTCAAATTATTTCTCAATGGCACGCATGTTATTGACAACAGAGGCTAGGCAGATGAAATCATCAACAATTTTGACTGGATGGTCACCCCACTATGATGATAGAGTTAACAGTATATTCAAAATCAACTAGTGAAGAATTTTGTTTTTACCCTTGTGGTGCTGTCTGGATTAGGGGGATCATTTATAATATTATTTAACATCAATATTTCAAATTACAATAATTCACATGAGATAGGCCAAGTCAGGTAATATTAGGAAGGTTTTATATATATAATCTTATTTGTACTAGGAGTAATGGATATGTTTGATATATCTATATTTCAACTTGTGCTGTTTCTGTGTAATACACCAGATAGGATGGCAGGTACAACGAACTGGCTTAATGGCTCATTAAGGAAACTCACAGATAATGAGTCCAGGGAGAAAAATCAGTGCTACACCTGATGAGTCAGCAGGACATGTAAAAACAAGCCCTGTGGACAGGGAACTCTCACTTACACTTTTCCATGCTGAGGGCTTGTGTTTTGAAATAGGCCATGTGGCAATCCAGACAGATTATAAAAGGCAGCCACACAACATCCACCATGTATTAAATGAGTTTATTATTATTCTTCCTGATTCCTACCTTTGGATCAACTCATCTACAACTGAAGCTGTGAAACAAGGGACTGAGACCCAAGTATTCTGGATGTACAGCAGAGGGACTGTACAAACCTACAAACTCAACAATTCTACTAAAAACCTGATATATATGGATTTTCAACTAAGTTGTATGTACCTGTTTTAACCATATAACACCACTCACCTTGTTTGTTCCTTTCCTTTTATAACAACCCTTTAGTTTTAGTAACTAAAGGATTGGCTGGCAGTGTGGTACTTTGGGTTAGATCCAAACTCCTGTTGTTCTGGTAATGGGGCTGACCCTGGGGAGTTAGGAGAACTTTTCGGTAAAAAGCATAAAATTTTAATGACTTTTCTGGGCTAGTGGCTGATTGGGAGCCACATATTAAAACACAGTAAAGGGGTTTGTGCATTTTTAGCTTCTTGTTAACTAGTGTGGGGAATGAGAAGCACTGTTTATGACTGGTGGGGAGTCCAACTTCAGTGTTATCCATCAGTGCTGGGAGAATATGTTCTCCTTTTGCATCCTGCCCTGATCTTGGCATTTTCAGTTGGTTTACCAAAGTCACAGATGGATCACAACCCCAACTTATTTTCAGGATGACTTCTGCCACTGATCTTTCCTGGGCTTTAAGTGCTGCAATTAATTTGCTCACTGATTTGGCAAACTCAGTATTCATGAAGTTCTTATCAAGACATGTGCCTAAAATTTCTGGACTTAGTGTCTGCTCAAGCACATAGTTTATGACAATATTGAAGAGTTTGGGGTTGCAACGCATCTTTTTCACATATCCAGCCTAATTTAGAAGAAGGTAGTTCTTTTCCTTTTCACAAACACACAGCTTGAGTCATCATCATATAGGAGACAAAACATTCTCAAGAAGGCGTATGAGTTTCAAAATCAACCAAAGTAATATTCCATGTTAGAGTCAAATGCGATCTTGATATCCACAAATGCAGTATGAAGGGGAAGCTTGAGTTCTCATGCTTTAGTGATAAACTGGTGCACTGTAAAGAATTGCTCTGTCGTTGAACAGGAAGGAATGAAGGCATATTGTGGTCTTCTCCTGCCTCCTAAGATTTTGGGCCAACAAAGCAGAAGCAAACACTTTCCACAGGAAGACTAATACCATGATAGTTACAACAGTCTAGTTTATGCCTTTTTATTTCCAAAGTGGTGAAATAAAGCCTCTTTGCCAGTTAGACAGGACCAGCTCAGTTCTCCAGTTGATATTTACCACCATCGGGAGTCACAAAAAAGTAGCCGACCTAGCACTTTTTAACAGTTTCACAGGAACTCCACAAATTCCTACTGCCTTATTTCCCTTAAGATTCTTTACAACTCTGTGGATGTCATTGATAGTAAGCTTGCCAAGATCATTTTGTGAGAAATGGGTCAGCTTGCACCCTTTATATCAAGTTCCAGAGAAACTGGAGATCCATTTAGAAGCTGAATGAAACATTCACTTCAGCATGCTATGCACTCAGCTTCCTTATTGATAAGCTGACCAGAACTGGAACAGACTATCAAGTGAATAACCTTTCTCATCATGCAAGTGTTATGCGAGTAGACATTTGCTCCTTGCAGAAGCTTTCTTGAGTATAATAACTTTAGCTTCCATAAAATTTTTGTGATCAACATGGATTGCTTTATTATGAGTATCATTTAGCTTACAATACACAACCACCTCACCTCTCAAACAAACCATGTGACACTGTTCAATGATGGTTAAAGTATAAATATAGCATTTTTGTTGCTGGCAAGTAAACTGAAAAATCTAATTACAGGAGCCAGTCACAACAGACGTAAATCAGAATACAGAAATGTGTCTATTTACAGTATACAGTATTAAGAAATAGCAGTAGTGTTTAATTTCATCTTTTTATAACATTATTCTTATCACCTTACCTGAGAGGCTTCTTTTCCCCCTGTTAATTAAATGGACCTTTCACGAAGAAACTTTCTTTTCTGAGTTTGATTGCAGGAAATCTAGACAAAAAAAATAGACTTCAAATTTCTTTCTGAAAACAGTGAGGTTTGTAATCATCTGGTGTGTTCCAGGAGTGAGTCTCTCAGTTCCGGGTTAGCAGCAGAAAACACTGTTTTCAGCAATCAATATTCCCATTCTCATAGTCGACGATTCTATTGTTTCACTGGAACGTAACGGTTGGTGGTTATGCTTGTGCCAAGGTGTTTCCCATTATGCAGACTAGGCATTTCCATGAAAGATTTTAAAGACCAAAATTAACTTGAACTTGCCTGGGTACTCAACAGGGAGCCAGTGCAATGAGCTGAGCTTCAGAGTGATGTGCTTTACTGTGTTGCTAAGTGAACTGATTCCAGTCTTTAATGGTTAGTCATATTGCATGAACTTGCATCACCAGCTCAAAATCAAACAAAAAACAGACACACACCCTCTATGGCAGTGTTTCTCAACTGGTGTTCCGTGGAACACCGGTGCTCTGAGTACAAAGTGAAGGTGTTCTGTGACCAACCCTGACCCCTCTCTCCCCGCTGGGGCTGAGTGGAGAGGGGGTAGGAGCAAAGCAGTGAGCGGACGCGTGCCTGGGAGATTTTAAATGCCCCAGTTACAACAAAGCTTCCAGGCATGCCTTAGCATCTGCCACCACCTTGCTCCTTTGCTGCAGCAGGAGCATTTTAAATTTCCTGCCACTATTACTGCTGTCATCAAAATCACTTGGACATAACAGCCATGGTAAGACTTTCTTTGACAAACCTAACTCCAAGAATAGATTTACCGTGTTTGAACATGCAAGCCCAAAACTCCTTTTAAAACTTGAGTAATATTTTCAGTTTTAAGCTGTGTGCATAATCATTATGTATCTATTTTTTAGAAATAAATGCCTGTTATATTTGTAAAATTGTATTTAATTCAATTTCCTGAATCATTTTCGCAGGAATGAGTAATACAGAGATATTACAAATATTACAGCTGGTATGTACTGGCTTTTTTGATCAGATGTTTCGCATAAAGCAATTAATACCTTTAGTTGTTCCACAGTCCACTAAAGGTTGAGAAACACTGCTCTATAGTTACTATAAAATGGAATTACAGTGAATTTTTGCAAATAAGATATCCAGAACTTATAAGTCAGGGAATTGCATAACTATAGAAAATCTGCACAATTGTGCATCTACAACATTACAGAATCCCTCACACTATCTAGTTGAGAGAATTCATTTTCAACCTAATGACATTTATTAAAATTTACAGAATATATTTTGTGCATTAAAGACAACGAAGAACAATGACTCTCATAAAGAGAAATCTAAGATTCATATGCATTTAATTGCATGGGTTCACAGGGGTATGCAGTTGTTGTGTCTGCATGTGCAGGTACTAGATTTGCAGGTGCAGTCGTGTTTGTACATATTCAGGTCTTGCTTCTGAAAATCTGACTCTATAAACTGCCTCTCTGTTTATGTGTCATTCAGGATTTCAAAAGCATTTCTCTCTCCACACAACGAAGATCAGCAATTGCTTCCCTCCTAAGCTGCAAACTCCAACGCTGTGGAATGAGCGCTATCCTATCTGTTCTCCTGGTTCCTTAAATTCCGATACAAGCCACCTCAACCTTACTTCCCTGCCACCAGGATTTTCCCACTCTTCCTGAAAATTCTCATCTTCCATTAAGACCGGATTTTTTTCTAGATTACCAATCAGTACCTATCCATCAAGTCCACTCATTCATCAGTACCTACCCCCACGTCATTCATCAGTTGCATGCCTGGCTTAACGTCAAGAACCTAAGCATCTCGTAACTGCCCTGATATATTGCCCAGGATCAGGATATCCTGATCAGTATCACCTAATCTCACTACCACTATCTGTGCCTCATCCCACCATTATGTCCTGAACAACCCTCCCTTTTACATCTATCCCTTTTCTTCAAAAGAGGAAAATATAAACAAACACATTAAAGGCATCCCTGCAAATATTATGCACTGGTTACACCTTCCTTTCAATATTAAGTAAAAGTTCTTGTAAGTCTACTGGGAGACTATAGGTAATATACTTCAGTTGTAAGTATACTATCTACTTTGGTATATGGACCAAATTATTTGTGTGATTGCGCCATCTCTAATCGTGCCAACATACTTCATTTTAATAAAACACACAAAGTAAGTAGAACGTGCAGTATCAACTCCTGCTTCCCTCCAACCTATACAGTGAGATCATAAGAATGCTGGAGATCCCTTCTCCCTCACCGAGACAAATATCACATGCTGCCAAATATCACATGGAGTTGGAGGGAAGTGGTCTCCCTCAGTCCAACCTTCCCGCAACTTGTAAGAATGGAGTGACCATCTTGCTTTTCTTCTTTCATGGCCAACTGTCACTCCAAGGCAGCTGAGAAGGCAGCTTTATTAAAAGCACTCTGATCCTCACCTCTCAGAGAAGAGGCGGCTTAGTAGAAATGGCCTCTCAGGCTTACACCTTCCTTCCACCACACGAGCTCAGCTTTTTCATGACCAATTGAATCAGTTAACCCAAATAAAATATTTAATACAAATAGGGACATATTAAGAAGAATATATCTATTTACTCTGTATTTTCAATTGTTACTTTTTTTTTTTAAGTGGGGAAAAGGGATATCAAAATAGATAAGTGCTCAACAGTGTATGATATAGTTCTACTTTTTTAAACAAACACCAGAACCAATATATGGAAACACATGGTAAACAGGAGAAAACACATTTACATTTTAGTTTCCATTCGTCACTGAAATCAATGCTGAAGAGTATGAAGTCAGCAACAAAAAAATACCAAAAACCAAATGTCACCAAAAATGCTTAAAAGGGACTGAATGCAGCAAAAGAAAAAACAAAGATGCTTTAATCACCAATCACCATAGGTTGCAGCAGCACTTCTTCCACAGCAGGAACAGCTTGTCAGTCTCATGACAATTAGTTTTAATTTTTTTTTTTTTTAAAGCTAGCATGAAGTGATTCCTGACCTCATTTTTAATAAACAAACAGACTAGTAAAACAATTAGCCAACAGGGGAAATACACAGTGGGGAAAGTTCAGCTTGGGCTTGTTGGTGTGGTGCTGATAAACTAGGTGACAGCTCTTGCCAAGTCCATAGGTGTCAGCTGAATACTTGACAAATACATCACTGGAAACCAGACCAGCTCATCTACCTAGTACGTTGTTCAAGATAAGTGTTGAATTTGTAAGCATGTTTAGACTCTGAAATCCTTATACATTGCTGCATACATTAACCTTACTTGTGACATCTGTATCCCATGCTATAATATCTAAGTTTTGCTTTAAAATTGGAAAAATGCCTGCTCTGACTCCGTGAACCTAGGCATAAAAAGGGACCACAAAGGCTGGTTTAATGGCCCTCTCACATTCATGTAGGCACTACAGAAGAGAAAGCACATCCCATCCACTTGAATTCTGGAAGAGGGAAATAAAGATAGAGAAAATGTGTCATGTCAGCTCTTTGTTGGTTGAACTTTTATAAAGGGCTGGAGTTGAGAAACAAAAAAAAGCAGAGATGCCCAGGATCAACCTGGCTTAGTCCTAAAAGACATTCAATGCTGACAGAGTCCTGTGGCACTTTTTAAAACTAACAGATTTATTTATCACATGAGCTTTTGTGGGCAAAAATCCTACTTTGGGATTTTCTCCCACGAAAGCTCATGCGATAAATAAATCTGTTAGTCTTTAAAAGTGCCACAGGACCCCATTGTTGTTCTGCAATAGACTAACACGGCTATCCCTCTGGAACTTCAGTGCTGACAGTTTATTACTACTGTCACCTTTTGGAACCATAGCCTGAACGCACTTCTATAGATGTATTGCCTGCTTTAACCTGTAAATAATTCATTTTTCCTAGTTAATAAATCCTCAGTTGATTTACTATAGAACTGGCTACCAACCTTCTCTTTGGTGTTAGATCCAAGATAAAAATTGATCTGGGGTAAGTGACTGATTTCTTGGAACCGGGAGCAACCTGAATATTTTATGACTTTTGGTGTAAGTACCCATCTATTACTAAGACCAGCTTGTCTAAGTTGACTGGAGTGCCCATGGGGACTGTCTGGGATTCCATGGTAAGACTGGTATAGTGGCCACAGAGTTCACGGTAGGTACTGGGTTGGTGAAATCTAATCATAGAACATACTACCATTTTGGGATGTCTGCCCTGAATTTGGCATTCTGTCATAAGTCACTCTAGAGAGCATGGCAGTGGAGAAAAGAGGAAATATAAAGTGAAAGTCAGAAACCCAGGTGATACGGGGGAAGACAAGAGACATCAGGATGAAGAGAACAGAAGGCCCAGAAATTCATAAAGAGAATATCTAAAGGATAACCAGACTTAAGCTGAAGTTGAAAGGTAACATTTTCAAGTCAAAAATTTACTCTCCCATGTTTATGATGCTAGCAGCATCCCTCCACACAATGTGTCACTTTTTCATTTCTCATGGGGCAAGGGGAAATGAATAAAAAAAAAAAAATACAGCTTAGGATGCTTTAGAACAATGGTTCTCAATCTCTGGTCCATGGATCACCGGTGGTCCATGGGGGTGGGGGAGAATTACTGCAGGTAAGTGTACTGTGATGAATGCAATATGTTTGTGAATGAGCATAATAAATTAGAAATAACTGAATTTTTAATAGCCTTGATATATATGTTTGATTCCTATCAGCCATAGGCTATGTATAAAACAGTTCGCTCATAGGGTGGTCTGCAAAAGTTTTTGATGACAATGTATTGGTCCACATAAAGGAAAAGGTTTTTAGAATATGTAGCTGTAGTAGGATTATGTATAGCTATGCTCTGCAGCAAACAGGTGCAGTGTCATACTAGCTGAAGCCATAGCAATTCAACCATCAGTTGATTTTTTTTTGTAGATTCGAGTATACTGTTTTTATTCCTCGAAATTTTCATTTTGCAAACCTACCAACAGTGATATTTGCCCAAAAAAAGAACAAACAAGAATTCACTGAAATATATGCAAAGCAAGTCTGCTCTGATATAAAACCAGAGTAACTCTGACCAGCTTATATCTATGTAACTGAAATAAGAATTTGGATTTTTTAAAAAGAAACATTATTCTCATAATAACTACACATTTATAGTACTTAAGTCAGCTATGACATTTTCATACTGTAATCTGTAAGACTATCATTGCAAAAGTACTTTTACTGTTACTCAAAAGAGCACTTTTCCCCCCCTTGGAACACAAACTCATTTCATACCTTAAGTGATCAAAGGGGCAATTCAAGTCATTTTTAACTAATTAAGCCAATTATTTAAATTACAGCATATGACTCTTGCAGCAAACCTTTACAACAGACTTAGGCAGCAACAGTCAGACACTCAGTTTACAAAAGATATTCTTGTTGATATAGTCACATTTAAAAGTCTTTAAATTCCCTTCCCTTGTGTAACAGTGCAAACAGTTCTTCCTGGAGCTAAATCTCTGAAATACCATGAAGAGAAATATTACAAAATAGGGCCTTTTAGCATGGACACAATGTTATAACCTAATGTTCCACAGCAATTAGTAAAGAGGGATGCAAGGGGGGGAGAGGACTGAGACTCTGACCACACTAAACCTTTTCTGGAAGTCTCCCTTTCCCCCATCCTCCATTGCATCATAGTAAAAATGGTGGGAATGCTAGTGCAAGCTGTGCTCAGATAGCTGCCAGTGGCTTTAGTTACAATCATGCTCTAGACAGGGTTAAGTGACAGAGGTTTTTAAAAAAGCTGGTTATGTTTATATTAATGCTCCCACAGATGGTAAGAACATAAGAATGGCTATAGTGGGTCAGGCCAAATGGTCCATTTAGGCCAGTATCATGTCTTCTGACAGAGGTCAAAGCCAGATGCTTCAGAGGGAACGAACAGGGAGGGCAGTTACCAAGATATCCATCTCTCCTATCCTCTATCCAGCTTCAGGTAGCTAAAGGCAGAACACAGAGTTGCATCCCTGATCATCTCTGCCAATAGCTATTGACGGATCTATCCTCCCAGAGATAGACCTTCCAGCCTCTCTAATTCACTGCAGGGACTCCCTCCCTTGTTCATGAGCCTAAAGAGCTATCACTTCATCATGACATCTGGATTAAGCATCACCAGGGACTCAAACCTGAGACAAAGTAGACCAACTCCTGTTCCCTGAAGTGTTCCTTTCCCTCCTCTAGTAATGTACTCCATCCCTAACTCCATTTTTCATCTGATCTCGAGATCAACTATACCAGCACAATGAGAGGAGGCAGGTCATCCAGCTCCAACCCATCCTGAGAAAGATCAGTAACGGAAGAGAATCTGACCAAACAAGCCAAATGGTGCAGGAAGTAAGACAGGGATCAGAGCAGCAATGGCTGGGCCAAATTGCCAGACCAAAACATGTGTGACTACCAACCAAGGAAAACTGATTTTAAAAGGCTTATTTTGAAATGTATTAAACTTATTTTTTTCTTATAACTAACTTATACCTGCTAAACCAAAGTACAAAAGTATTAAAGTTAGAATGGACCACAGTATTTCTGCAACACTTCAATTTTCATGTATTAACTACAGGCTTTTTTGCTGCTGAGTGCTGATATTTAGATTTAATTTATTATGGTGCTACCAGGAACAGATATAGGTTCATAAAAAAATGTCCTTATGCTAACATTAAAGTTGTTAACCAGAATAAATCAAGACATTCCCCATCCCAAAAAACTTGCAATCAAAATTAGGAACAAATAAAGAGACAACATACATTTCAAAATATACAAGGACCATCTGCATGCAAAATAAAGAGCAAAGTTTATTTACATGATTATTGATACTCATAAGCCTTTGTGTGATGGTTACACATGCTATGAAAAAAGGCCATGTGATTAAAATACTGGAATTGGATTTGGGGCCAAGTCCACCACATTGTCCAACTGGGCCTTTGGTCAAGTCACTTAAATCTTACCGACTCACAATAATTGAGCCTCGCTACCTGGAGCGACATCGTTAGAGCTGTGCACAACATGGGCCCAGTTCCACTGGCTACACAATCCCATAAAAAACAAACAAGGAGCCCTGTGGCACATTTAACGACTAACAAATTACTAACAAATTACTGCATGAGCTTTCATGGATGAAACACAGCCTCCTAGCTATTGCCACATGGGAAGAAGAAGCTACCCTACTGCCAAGCACCATTATGCCTCCATAACTGCACCCGGGGGGGCGGGGGAGTCCCAGTAATACACACAACCCCAACTCACCTAGGGCTGGTCCAGCACAGCCCAGGCCTCAGGCTTCCCCCAGCACCCAAGGACAACGCTGCCTTCCTCACACCCTTGGCGGGCCCCATCTTACTCCCCATCGCTGCCAGCAGGGGGGGGGCCCAGGGCGTGGTTAGGGTCGCCCCAGCCCTACTGGGTGGGACTCACGTCCCTCCCCCCCAGCCTCTCCCCGCTAGGGAGGGGAAGCGGGGCCGCCGCACTTGGGGCCCCCGGCCCAACACCACAGATGCTGCCACCCCAGCTCCCAGCGGGCGCGAGGAACCCGCTCCCCCTTCCCAGCCCTGACAGTTCCCCCAACCAAGCGCAGCGGGGCTCTGCCCCGCCCCCCATCTTCGACAAGAGGCCCTCAGAGGAGAAAATGAGCCCGCTCCATGATCACCATGGAAACCGGGCGGGTCGGCCCATAGCTGCGATCCCCGCCCACGCCCAAACCTCCCAACTCGGGAGCGCTCTGTCCCTGGCGAGCCTCGCCGGAAGCCTATTTATAGCTCTGGCGGATACGTGCTTGCGTCACGGAGCACGCCGCCCCGCTCGTCAGCGTGCGTGTACGTAATGGGAACGTGACACACGCACGACGCTGTCTATTTATAGCCGAGAACTTAAGGGAATTGGAAGCAGTGGGTTTTGCCGGGGGAAGGAACGCTGGGTCATTTTGTTTCGTCGGTTATTGCACGCGCTTGCAAGGGGCGGAGCTGAAGTATGTCACATGAGGTTCCAGTCCCGCCTCCTTTTTTTCTCTTGCAAGTCGAGGCCCCGGGAAAATTCGATCGGAGCGGGCGGGAAGTAGGGCTATGAGAGCGCGAGCCCGGCAGGGGCACGTGAGAGGGGCCCCAGTTGTTGCCATGTGTTGGGATATAGCAGTCTCGGCGCCTGCCCGGAAACCCGATCCAGTACAGTACGGGGGAAGAGTCCTGGTCCCTCCGCTCACTCACACGGGCTCCCTTCGTGCCGGTGTGATGCCAGAAACTCCGTCTCCGCAGATTTTGTTGTCGACTGTTGCCTTTTCTCCCCTGCTGTCTGATGCCTCTTAAACATACGGGGGATGGATGCGGTCTGCCAGGCTATTAGGTGCGCTTTCCGCGCCTGTATTTATTTTCCTCTACGGTGAGGAGCATGCAGCTGCATTAACAGAGGTAGCAGGAAAAAAGTCATCTAGCTAACGAGCAGAAGCAAAGCTCCGTAGCCCACACACAAGAGTGACGTGGTTTTCAAACCTGCCGGAGGGAGGATATAGTTACTCCGAGTCCTAAGCAATAACTGGTGTGTGACAGTCACGGGTTGTGATTAATTCAGTACTAGAGCTGAACGTTGCTCTTGGGTGACCCCTCTCTAGGAAAACTATGGCTTTTTCGACTTTGCGTTGTAGGCGTGTACTAGTGTGTGGGTGGGTGGGGAATGAATCTTCTGTGACATGTTCTCTCTGTTCAGAAAGCTTTGTAGTATTGAGACAGCCACCCACAGTGCCTTAAATCATTTTGTATTTACGTTGGTGGGAAACCACTGTTTCTGTTTAAATGACACTACTTCACTATATATATATATATATATATATATATACACACACACACATATTTTTTTTAAAAAAAAAAAAACTAGGTTGCTTTACTAACCATGTTATTACCTAAATACGACGCACAGGCAGCTTAAAATCTTTTGTTGAATGAGTAGACTACTTCTCTTCCCTAGATCCATCTTAAAATATTTTCTTTTAGGAGAGCAGTCTGCAGCCTCTAAAACTTTTTCTAAAATCTAAAGCTGCTGTACGGTTTGAATCCTTAAAAGGTGCCTTTCTTGACTTATATACAGACATTAAGGAGACAGAGAACATATCCCCCTTGGGTATTACTATTTATGAGTGGCATTAGTGGAGTCAAAGCTTGATGACTGGACAACAAAATGTACATTTCACCCCAAAAGGTGATCTCACAAAGAAAAACGGATTTTTTCGCAGAACATTTTAGTCTAACTAAGTACACTTCCACCATGTAACCAAGTCTCTTATAGGGAGCAATGCTATGTTCCCTTGGGCAACTCCTAGTTATTATTTACAGGCTTATGATCTCTCTTTCATCCCCTAGGTGCATATCAAAGGCTCTGAATAAGACAGTTGTAGACTTGAGCCTTGGGAAAAAAATCTTGCTAGAGTAGCAATTGGTTGCCACCATTGTTTCCATACAAGTGCTGGGCTCTCTGGCTCCATTGTCAGTTGCTTGCATTGCATGACTGTGATCTGTGCACACATTTTAAAGAGCCTTTGGGGACTGGAGAGGGCATTGCTTTTACTATCCTACTATTCTCTTTGAAAGAAATTAGCACTTAAATGTAAGTGTGCAGATTCTTGGAGGTATGACTAGTAACAGCTGGGAGAATACCCCTGATCAGCAGAGTATGATATCAACCTACAGTGCCTTTCTGGGATGATGCATCCACCTTCTCCCTGCAAGCTATCAGTTCTGAGAGCTGCTACCACCTGATTGACAGCCTCCACTTGCACCACATGGCTCTCAGCTGTGCTGCTGCTGCTTGGGCAGAGCTCCAGGCTGAACAGTCACTGTCATGGACTCTGCACCAGCCCTAGAAATTTACCACTCCGCTAGCACCCGACTTCTTGGGTCGATCACATGAGTATAAGACAGCAGCAGGCTTGCATGAGCCCTATGCAGTATCTGTGGTATGCAGCTCAGACAAGCTACTACTATTGAGCTGATTCCAGCAGCGGCATGAGGTGAGGCACAGGAGATGAGTGCAATAATGATTACTGCCAGTTTCTGGGACTGGTGGAAGGATATCTCCAAAACTAGGCAAGTCTTGACCCCTTATCTCTGCGTAATGAGATCAGCATACAGTATCCTCACACACCCACTGGAAGAGATTCTAATAGGCAACATCCTTATGTCATATAAATATTTTTAAATGTCTCTGGGTAAAATAGACTCACTCCCTAGGAAGCAGATGGCACACACAATGATCAGTGCCTCTGCTTCCATTCCTTGTGAATGATACCTTAGCTCATGAAATGTATCAGTATTGTCGACCCCAAAGTTTAAAAATTATGACTCAAATCCACACAAAATCATGTGAATGACTTAAAAAAATCACAAGATTTTTAAAAGTAATACCCTGTTGGTGTTTTTTTGTTTGCCTTCTGACATTTCAGAATGCACTCATGATTTCAAGCTTTTCTCTGCAGCTTACTTTTCAAAAAGTGAAACCTTTGAAGCATACACAATATTTTTAATCCAGGAGCTGGTGCTTTTAAAAAAACACCAAATTTTGCAAGATTTGACATGTGTGAAAGTAGACAATAGTGTCATATGTATATTTCTATCTATCTATATTTATTTATTTATATATTACATCTATTTATATATCTGTTTATATCTATCCACTCTAACTTCACATTTTGAACAAAATTAAAAACCTGGTTTTGAAGCGTTTTTAAATTCCCAGTTAAAATTACACAGCCATAAAGAAGGGAGAGGGATCATCTGTCTACCTTCATTTTGCACATAAGCCCAGAATAAATGCATCTCCTAGGAGTAATTTTACTTGTGTGTGAAAGGGATCATTATTGTACTTTTAAATGTATTACATGTGTTATGTAAAAGGAATAAGATATTATAGGACAGTAAATCTTCCAATACTAAACTAATGATACTGCCATTAGCAGTGTGCTAATTGTCCTGGGTGACTTCTGCATCTCTGGGACAGTTGTTCTCAAAATAGCTTGGAAGAACCAGTCATCACCCATCAAGACCAGATGGAATACAATGTGTCTAATAGCCTAGCAATGCTAAAGGAAATACAAGCAGAGATCCACCTATTTAATAGATTATGGTAAACCTATTTGAATATACACTGTAGAGCAATGTTTTGAAAACATAGCCACTGCTAAGTTCAAGAAAGGTATACCAGAAAACCTCTGCAAGTAAATGTACAAAATCTATCAGATTATAAAGATATGACATCAAAATGACTGCAAATGCTTTGAGGAATATTTTTGGTAAATTATAACAGGAAATCTTGAATGAAAGATAAATAAGGTTGCTTTTCATCTTTCCAGCTATAAGCATAGGATTTACAAATAAACCATGCCTCAAAACTGCAACTGGATAGTTATGAGAGGCCCCATGTGCTGATGCAGTGACCCATGGACTACAATAAAGCTCCATGCAACTGAAGGATGGCAACTCAGTTTGCAATTTTTAAAATACAGTGAAACCTGTGTTAGGCAGCCTTCTAACTGCTTCCCCTCTTCCTCCTGACCCCTTCCTAAGATCACCAATTGTAACAAATACTATTCTGTAACACGTTATTAAAAAATTGCCCCCAATTTTTGTCTGTCCTTTGAGTAATCACTAAAGGCAAGTTTCATTTTAGTCTTATCTCATGTTCTGGTTCTTTTTAAGACTTGGGCTTATTTGGGTTAAGGCAAGAGAATGAAGCATGGTATACTTCACTACAACATTTTACAGTGTTTGAACACAGTTGTAAACAACTGAATGAGTTCATATAATAATAAAAATAATTAGTCCTTAAGTGAATGTAGTGATGTATTTTATTGGTTGAGAAGTACAGTTTTCAATCTTACACAAAACTCATCTTCAAGTCTGGGAGAAGGGGCATGTAAGTGACACAGCTAAATACAAGATGGAATAAATTGTTTAGTATAAGCAGTTAGCACACATTATAAGGCAGCGGTTCTCAACCACTGTGTCGCAGCACAAAAGTGTGTCGTGAAGAGCAGGGAGGTGTGTTGCCAGAAATTGACCTCACACTATCTTGCTCCCAGCCAGAGCACCATTGCTGTCAGCTTGCCTCTCCTCCCAGGCTGAAGCAGGAAAGGAAGCTGGCAACAGCAGCACGCCACTGGGGTTGGGGTCAGTCATGGGCTGATTTTATTGTAGGCGGGGGAGCTATGCCTCCCCAAATCTTTTCCATAGCCCCTCCCCCCATCTTTTCTTGCCTCTTGGGAAAGCATTAGGCATGGCCTGCAAAAAAATCTTTCCTCTCTCTCTCAGTGCCTGCAGCTTGAGGCAGAGGCAATAGCAAGACTGTCGAGCCTCACAGTACTTTAGGTCTTGAAACAAACAAACAATCAGTAGGTGGATGCAACAATGCAAACTCCTTAGTATTTGTGATTAATCATTGACATTTTAAAAAGGCGGGCAAGCTATCTGTGACACAAATAGACACAGAACAATAGCAGCCCATAGGTCAAAATCAGGTGATAAGTATCCTCACAGATAGCCCAGCCCAGGTCTACATAGGCTGTTCCAAGTACTGTGAATGAGTTTTTGGGGGGTTGTTTGTTTTTTTACCAAATCCAGGGTTGCACTTTTCTAGGACCTGTTTTTTTCCTTTCTGAGGAGTTGATATAATGCTCCCTTCCCTCATCAAGTAGACAGCTATGTCACTATATACATGCACCTAAACATTTATATAGGATAGGAAGCAATCCAGACAATTATTTTGAATTGGTGTAAACTGTTTGGTGTAACCTTGTAGATACATGTGATATAATATAGAAAAAGCTATATATGCTTAAAAAGTTGCAGGGAATAAATCTGGTTTTCAGCATTTATTTTTTGTCCAGAAATAATTGTGATTTACAGTCTCAATAGAAACTGAGTAGTAGTATATCTGTGATTGGGTGGGTATACATTGTCCCCATGTATTTCACATAGTTCACATGGGGACAAACAGAGCTGCCTTCCTTCCCGTAGGCAGTGGAGAAGTGAATAACAAAAAAAGATTATGTAAATTAAGCTCCCCATATCCATTCCCTGGAAAGGAGGGGCTGAGTCAATGAGCAGGCGGGGGTGGTGGTGACCGAGGTGGCTTTTGGGGTAGGCGAAGCAGGCACATGCCTAAGGCCCCAAACAGTAAGGGGCCCTGTTGCCTGCTTTGCCTACCCCAAAAGCTGCATCTACCTCTGTCAGCAGCAGGAGGAAGAGCTGGCCCAGGAGGCTGGGGCCATGGGGCAGAGAGCTGGGGTGGAGGGGCAGGGCCTCATGAGTCTATAGGGAGCCCTCAAAATGGGCCTTTGCCTAGGGCCCCCAATAGTCAAAGGCCGCCTCCGGGTGGTGGTGAAGAAAGAAGGACATACACTTAGAACTGGGATGGACAGTAAGGGCTGGGTGGCGGGATGCAGGATGTGCTGAGGGTGAAGGGGCAAGGCTGGAGACGTGGTCAGATTGGTTCATGGGGTGAAGCCAGGGGTGGGGCCTGGGTCTGTGGAGCTGCCTTCCCCAAGGGACACTCCAAAATCCGCCCATGGGGGCAATCCCAAGGCTGCAGGGGTCTCTACAACCCTGGAACTGCCCCCACCCTAATGCCTGCCAGCTCTGCTCCCCCCGCTCAGAATCAGGGTAAGGGAAGCCAGGCAGCAGCAGCGGCCACTGGGGTTGCGGGCAGTCCAGAGACTGCAGGGGTCTCTGTAGCCCCAGGACTGCCCCCAACCCTACTGCCTGCTGGCTCTGCTCCCCCCGCTCAGAAGCAGGTGAGAGGAGCCAGCAGCGGGCTGGGTGCAGTCCCACGGCTGCAAGGGTCTATGCAGCCCCGAGAAGCTCCCAACCCTAGTGCCTGTGTAGTACCAAAACCCCTGTTTCGGCAGATTTTGTTACTGTCTAACCAAAGTAACAAAATCTGCAAAAACACGGATTTTGGCACTACACCAAAGCCCGTCCTGCTCAGCCCCGGATCCTTAGTTGGGGAGGTGTGGGGGCAGGGGACTTGGTGCGTCATGCACATCTGGGAAACCTCCCAGCTGTGTCGCGACCCTGAAAAGCTTGAGAACTCCTGTTATGAGAGACAATTCAAGATGAAGTGGCCAGTTAACATCTCTGCAGTCACTGGACAAAAGGGGCGGGGGGGATGATTAGTTAATTGCTGGTGTTTAATGTCTAGCTAAATTATTAATTTAAAGTACAAGAACTCTGCAAACAATAATTAGTCCCTGACTTAACTAACCATCTTCTTCTACCCTATGGTTTTAAAATGTGTTAATGTATTTTGATATTTAATTTATTGTAGAGTAGATAGCTCCAAGACACTGCCAGTATTATGTAATCTAACTCAATTGTTCACAACCATATTCAAGCTTGGTAAAGCAAAACCCCTTTAAAAGTCTCACATTCACCTGTGAAGTTTTAAGTTGGGTTGCCAGATATTAGTACTTGAATCATCCGATGCTTATCAATTACAATGACTGGTGACATTTAAATCTACTTACATTCCAACGCATTACATCATAAAGGAAATAAAACTATTGGATTTGAATCTATGTAAATAAGCTGGTGATGCTGAAAAATCATAGGTGGTGAGTACATTACATATTTATCATCAAATGAGGAAAATGAATAGAATTTAACTGGGTAGGTTGACTTAAAAAGAACCCTTCATGTAATATGGAATCCTCTAGAAATGTTTGTAGTATGAAGAAGCAATTAAAAAACACTGGACAGCTAAAAATGAAGTGACCATAAAAATATATAATTTTAAATAAAGGCCCTTTAGAATACTGTATTCAGTTCTTATAACTATAAAGACAGCATCATGTAGGAAAAAGGTACATACTAAAACGTATGAACTGAGAAAAGGGTATAACTTCATCTTAAATTTAGAAAAGCAGTTAAGAGACTTCATTGAATTTTATGAAACCTTAAATGGTACAAATATTGAAAATCTAAGCTATTATTTTCATAGCATAAATGATGAAACAGGAGGACATAACTGGAAAAGAGAACTAATTCAGAACAGATGTCAGGAAGCACTTTTTCCTGCACTGAGCCATAAATATGTGGAATGACCAGTGAGAAAATTTGTCAGAAATTTTCCAACATAGCCAGCAAAATCTTGGTCTGTACGGTATTTGTCAGAATCATGTAATAAACAAATTCATGAAAGCATCAAACTGCCAAAAATGGAATGAGTCTTGCTAAAGAAAATTGCCTGAAATTCTTAAATATGCATAGTGACTACTGTCCAAATTTACATGTAGCATGGTAACAATCAACTCTCACTTCCCCTTTTGACTGGACATTTATGAAAATGATGTGTAAAATCTACAAAAGATTATTCGAAACATTATTTTGTTAATAAAAGTGTTGCAGAATAGTACTTATTACAATTGGTGATATTGGGGAGGGTCAAGGGGGTGGGGTGGAGGGAAGCAGCATATTAAGAAAGAAGGCTGCCTAATACAGGTTTCACTCTATTTTAAGTATATATTGAATAGGAAAACAATTCAGTGAACCCCAGTTGAGAGAATCCTTTATGCAAGTAAGTAATATCACAGTACTGCTCTCAGGGATCACTCAAGGGCAACTATATCTACCTTGCTGGAATCTATAGAGGGGGCAACAACACTTTATGGCCAACACACTCAATAGTAGACAATGGATATAAAAGAATCAAAATGGATGCTTGATCTTGTCCAAAAACAAATATTTTTCCAACATAGCCATCAAAGTCTTGGTCTGTATGGTACCCAGGCCTAGAATTGGAAATAGGTAATGGAAATATGGGAGTCCTGGTATCACCAGAGTCATCCATTGCAATATTCTTGACCATCTTGTCCAAAATAGAGAAACCTGAGACTGAGTAACCTTAATGGATTTGGTTTCTTGAGCAGGAGAAAATCATATATTTTAGATAATGATAGCTCCTAGCATTGGCAACGCTGCTAGCCAAATTCAGCAGCAGTTGAGGGGAGATACGCAAACTATAGAGTAGTCTGCACATCTCCCATCAATTTCCTAACTTATCGTGGCATACTCACTACGCTGTGCCGATGGGGAATGGCCTCCCGTCAACACCGTCTTGCTCTTTTTGTGGGGGTGGACTAATGCCTTGACTTCCAGATCAATTGAGCAGGTCTCCACTGCCACTGAATCGATCCCACAGAATTGATCTGGGAATACCGACAATGCCACCATTGATACAGACATGTCCTCAGCTTGACATCATTCCATTGGATATAGATGGTGAAGCTGAGAAACTTGCCTAGCATCTGGCTGAGAAATGATTTAGTCGGCGGATAGTCAGCCTAGATAAAACTAAAGAAATAATATTTGTATACAAATAGTGGTATGCTCCATGTGGAATACTGTGTGCAGCACTTGTTACCTCATCTTAGAAAGGATATTTGCTGAATCAGAGGAGATTCAAGGCATGGTTATACTGACAGCAGCAGATCGGCTGCTGTCAGTTTGAACTTCCGGGTTTGATTGAGGGGTCTGTGAAGACTCACTCAGTTGATTGGGAAGGTGATTGCTGAAGTCCACTCCCTCATGTGGAGTAGTGCTGAGTCAAAGGGAGATATGCAAGTTATTTTAAGAAACGTACATTTCTCCTATCTACTGCCACCAAAAACAAAGTCTCATATGATGAGAGATTGAAAAGAGTGGGATTATTTACTTTCCAAACAAGACAAATTAGAAGGATCACGATAAAAATAAAATGAATGGCATAAAGAAGGTAGATAGGGAGCTTTTGTTATCTGCTTCATGATGCAAGAACAATGAAAAATTAAATTAAATTAAAAAGTGGGAAATTTAAGGCCAGTAAAAGGATATACTTTTTCACACAACATGTAATTAAGCTAAATCATTACCACAGGATTCAAACAGGATTCAAAATGATTGGATGTTTATATGGTTATCAAGAATATCCAGTTATAATTAATGACGATTAAAAATTTGGAAAGGGTATTATTCTTGGACTTTAGGGTTTACTTTAAGCCAATCTCTAAAAATTAGAGATCAGAATGAGACCTGCGTGGGGAGCAGATGATTCCACATCTGCCTAATGCAGGTTATTGTGCCAGTCTCTGAAGCATCTGTTGCTGGCCTCTGACCGAGACAGGACATTGGACTAGATAAGACTGCTGGTCTGATCAACTATGGCAATTCTTACGTTTCTATGAAATGCTGGTAAAATATCTGACACTGTCAGTTTAGGGCTGAATATAGACTATGGGGGTTTTTTCCCATTATAAAAGGTAATTTTGCTTTTCTTTCCCCACTGCAACACCGCATGCATACACACACACCCCACCTCCCTGCAAATTGTTGTACTTCACTGTTTGACTCCAAACTGATCTGACCTGATCCTATGACTTACACTCCCCTGCGTTTATTTTGCTCCCATTCTGTAAGTTCCCCATCTTCAAGCGTCTGACAAAGTGAGATTTTCTCCCCCAAAGTTCATGCAATAAATAAATGTCTCTTTATAAGTGCCACCAGACCCCTTGTTTGTTTTGGTAAAATATGGGGAGCAATCAGAAGAGATAGAAATGATATTCTCCTACTCAGTCTTGCTGTTTGTATTCATGTTTGCAATCTGGTATCATTTTGGATCCCTGGCTGCTCTTGACGTCCAGGTAGCAGCAGAGGCCAGGAATATTTTTTTTTAAATCTGTAGCTCTCTGTTTTTACCTGCTATTTTTGGTGCAGACCTTGCCCCAATGATCCATGTCTTTGTACACCTAAGACTGGATTTCTGCAATCTATTTTGTATGGAACTACACCAGATGACCGTTTAGAAACATCAACTGATGCATAATGTAGTAGTTATGTCTTCTGCCAGAAAGCATTTGCACTCATTATCTGCACTGGCTGCCCGCTAATTTCTGAGTGCAGTTTAGCATGTTGGTCTTGTTCTTTATCAAGCCCTAAATTCGTGTCCAAGTTCCTTCGATGGTATCTCTCTCCTCATGTGGTACCATGGCTAGAATCCTGCAAATCCATGGATATCTGCTTTAAATCCATGTACCATTTTTTGAGGATCATGGATTGGATGCAGATCTCAAAGGTGGGGAAGCAGCTGTTTACAGCACATAGCTTTTGAGACTGTTTCTCCACTTTCAAGATCCAGGGGTGGGGGCTGGCCATTGATCAGCTATTCAGAGAGGGACCCCCAGGGCCAGCCTGCTGAACAACTGGTCAATGGCTAAACAGCTAATCAGTGGCACGGGGAAGGACCTGGTTGCTAAACACCTGATTCACAGCATGGGGTTGCAGGTACAATGTGGGTGTGGATAGATCTAAAATTGGGAGTGCAGATTGTGGGTCAGATAGAAATCTATTCTCGCAGATCTGGAGTCATATTTTTGTATCCACGCAGGGCTCTAACCATGGATGTTACAGTCAGATAAGGCACTTAGTCTTACAGCTCCCTCGTTTCAATGAGAGTACTCAAAGGAAAACAGTGCTATAATAGATGCTTAGGTAAACTGTTATTTAGATAAGAAAATAAGGAAGTCAACAATTCAAGGGATCTTCATTTCTATTTATAAACTAATAAACTAATAATGATAATAATCCTTAGCTCTTACATAATTTTTATCCTTAAATCCAGAAGTGCCTTTCAAAGGGGCATTTTGCAGATAGTAATCTGAGATCTACAGAAGTGAGGTGAATTACTCAAGGTCACAGTAGCTGACCAGTGACAAAGCAAGAAATAGAATCTAGGTTTCAAGTCCTGTTTATGTCTTATCCACTGGCCCACACTGGCTTGTGGTAAAAACTGTCACTGTTCAAATAAAGATACAGAAAAATTAGAATGAGTAAGAAATAATAATTTATTAATAGGCAAATAGAAGAGGAACATATGACATGCCATTCCCGTAAACTGGATAGCATGGATTGGCCTAACAAGCCATTACCTCCAAAACTCACGTATTATAGAAATAGTACAACCGACCAACTCTGGAAACTCTTCTCTATATCTGCAAAAAAGATTTTAAAAAAGGATTCTCATGTCAGCATTAAAGAATTGAGACATGTTTGAGGAAAAGCATATTGATGAGGTATTAGGTACATAGGTACAATGGGGCAAAGGGGGACAGGAACCCTGACAGGGCATAGGAGCAGGGTGGGAGAGCCCTTCCCTTTGGGGGGGCATGCCAGGCTCCCTCTGTGCCCCCTCCCGGCAAGGAGGGCATTGGTGCAGTCCTGGGGTAGCCCTAATTCAACTTGGGGCTACCCCACGTCTATACTGGCTTAAGTTGACTCTAGGGAGTCGACTTAAGCCCCAAGTTGAACTAAATCTAGGTTTAATAAAGTTGACTTAATTTTCATTGTCGACTTTATTTTCCTTAAGTCGACTTAAGCAAGTTGCTTAAGTCGACTTGAGAAAACTGTAGTGTAGACACAGGGTAAATTAAGTCGACTTAAGCAAGCTTAAATCGACAATTTACAAGTGTAGATGCAGCCATAGATATTAGGACTAGGATGGACCATGAGATCATCTAGTCTGACCGGCTGTACAACTCAAGCAGTGCTTAAAATATGTGAGGGGGTGGGATACAAAGTGTAACAGACTGAGGGGTGGGGGAGTTTTTAAAAGTACAACTGCTGATAGTTGCACTTTAAGCATTTTTTCTTACTGATGATGCTACTCCCAGATTGTGATAAACCCTCACACACACTTTTTTCCAGGTCACTTTCACCACTGAACACAAGCCATAGAATTTCACCCAGTTCTTCTGAGCCAATAATTGATGTTTGGCTAAAGGATATCTCCCAGAGAAGCAACCAGTTTTGATTTAAAGATATCACAAAATGAAGAACGTACCATTTGCCTGGGAAATCTCTTTGAATGGTAAATCGCTGTTCTCGTTACAAACCTGTATTTTATTTATAATTTGAATTTGACTAACTTCTAGCCATTGGTTTTTGTCGTGTCTTTTTTCTGCTAAAGAGCTGTTTCGTAACAATATTTTCTCTCCATGAAGTTACTTTTACAGTGTAATCAAGTCACCTCTCAGTCTCCTTTTTAGTAAAACAGTCTGAGGCCTAGTCAACATTGTCATGCTGGGTTGATGGGAGGTATGCAATCTACTGTTAAGCCAGAAAAATTCTTTCCCCAAGAATCAGGCAGCATAGATAATACAGAAGAGGTTTATTCACGATACCGGGAAGACTGACAGGACAGCTTCAAATTGGTGGTGTTACAGTGGTCAAATATAATGCTTCTTTGTCAGTTACATAATCCACTTGGACTTCTTTACCTGTTTACTTACAAGTACAGACTTGTTCCACCCAGAGAGGACAGAGGTGATAATGACCAATGCAGAGGCACTTTAATTACATTAAAGGCCCTAGGACTACATTTAGGGTAGGGTGAGAGGATGGGATGCAGAGGAGGGTCCTTACAGCTAGTCAGAAATATATTGTTTCCATTTAGGCCAGAATTTCTCAATAGGCAGCTGGCCACTGCCTCACTGATTGTTCACAGCACCCTTGTCCTTGGGTGGGTCTGGTATGACTGTTAACCTGAGTTTCATGCCACAACTTACTGGCAGGAAAAGTATCCAAGCAGTAACAGAGGAGACCTGACAGAGAAAAGTCTACAGAGACAGAAAAAACATTAAAGCCTAACACTATGTACTGCAGAATGCATATCCCCCATCGACTTACTTCCCTCCCTTGCTGCAGGGTCTTCACTGGGCTGCGCCAACACAAAACGCTTTCTGTTCGACATAGCACTACCCTTTTCTGCGGGGTGGAGTTACTGCGTTGAACAGAGAGCACTTCCAGGATCAATTGAGCAGGTGTCCACTAGCCGTTCAGTTGACCCCGCTGCTTCAATCTGTGGAGACTGATGCAGAGATTTCAGCGTAAACAAGCCCTGACTTAAGTCTCTCACAGTAAGGCATTTTCTCTATCTGCTAAACAATTTTTGTGGCACTTTTCTGTATCCTCTCCAATTTTAGAACATATTTAAAATGCAGATACCAAAACTGGACACAGTATTCCAGTATCTGTCGCACCAAGGCCATATATAAAGGTAAAATAACCTCTGTATTTCTACTCACTGGTCCCATTTGTATATCCAAGGGTTGCACTAGCTCTTTTGACTCAGTTTCTCACTGAGAACTCAGCATCGCATTATATTGCTTTTTGAGAATGTTATTTCCTTGTTACTTAAGATAAAAAGGACTATGAAGTCTGATGAAATCACCCACTATCATCATTTGGACCCCTTAATGTTATTCCAGACTATGGACCTGTTGACCAGCTACTCTAGAGGAGACAGAGGGACAACTCAGCTAAGAAAGCACAAAAGTGATGATGGAGAGATCTGTCCAGAAAAAAAGAAAGGGAAATAGGGGGGAAACAGCGTGAGAGAAGAAATAGTAAAAGAAACAGTGTAAGATGAGAGGTAACAAATATAACAGGCAATACTCAATATAGTTTTAACAGCTGCAAGCAGAACAGATGTGATAGTTGGGAGAATAATGTAACAGGATTGATTTCAGAGGACTTTGCTAAGGAGCAGAAAGATGTTAGGAAAAGTGTTAAATTAAAAGTGGGTAAATTAGAAAATGTATCCCTTGATAGCATGAACCAAAAGTATCAATCAGATAGAAAGCCCTTATGTGGTAGATAAATAACAAATAGATCTGACTTTAAATCAAACAAAATAAAAGACCCGGATTTGTCCAATTCTCCAGCTGAGATACCACCTTGGGTAGGTTGTTTTCTGGTCCTTTAAGGATATTGAAGAACTAAGCTAAGGTTTATTAAACAGATGAAGTGAAAGAGGGTGAATAAGTCATTTGATTAATAATTTGAACTAAAGCTAACAGAGAAAGTCAAGAATATTTGTTATTTTATTAGTTGTCATTTAAAGAAGAGAATTCCAGCACGTTAGGGCTGAACAGCAGCAACTTGTGCCTGGACAGTCAGTATCTATTTCATGAAAAGTTGACCAACCACCTATTGGATAAATACTAATCTTTCTCCCAGGCCAGGATGAGCTTTGTCATTCTTTTCTTAGCTGTAGAGGCCATCAAATGGATCTGTTTTATGCAAGGATTAAAACATATGCCAAATATATTTTATCAATGTGTCTACCATTCTCTACCATAAATACAGTTCCAATAGAGATATTTTTACAGAATTGTCATTATTCAACAATAATTTGCATAAATGAAGATCCTTCTGAACATACTGTCATCTTATTTCATAAGCTACTGAGCTTGTGTGACATCTTGCAACTCCACGTTCACCCTTATGGTATACTTGTGTATTGTTTAATGCAAAGTAAGATGTTTTTGGAACGCACATGCCAGACTGAGCATTACTATTATAGTAATAGATCTGTTGCAATATCATGTGTGTGGTTATGATGAGGCTTCTCTATGTAATATTCCCAAAGATGTGTCCTCATGGCTTGAAACATACCCTAGCAAAACTCTACAGGAGCAGAGAGGCAGTTCACACTTTGTCAAGGTTTATAAAGTACAAACTCGTATCAGCTTTCCAAGAACGAAGGACTGAACATCAAAAAAGATTAAATGGGACTCTCCAGTGAGCCACCCTCGCCCTTGGTCATCTTGGATCTATGATGAAATAATGCTCACTGACTCAGGTCATGGATGAAACCAAACAAAGACATTGTTTGTCACCTCATTCTGAGGGGATCTGAGGGAGAAGGAACATTTTAAAAAGGGAAGACACTTGTCATGCTCTCTCTCTTCCATCTTTATCTACAAACACCACCAAGTTACTGAAGCGCTGACCAAAGGGGAGAATCTGGCTGAAGGGAAATCCACCAGCCTGTGGTGAGAGTCACCTAAGTTTGTAAAGTTCCAGAAGGGTAGCCATTGTAGTCTAGTTCAGCAAACTAAAGAAGGAGTCCTGTGACACTTTTTTAAAGACTAACAAATTTATTTATCACATGAGCTTCTGTGGGTAAAATCCCACTTCATTAGGTACATGAAATGGAAACTATAGTATGGAAGGGAAAAGATAAATGCAGAGAAGAGTTTGCTGAAAAAATCTGAACTGACCTTGTGACTTACCCTTCTCTACATTTATCTATTCTCTTCCATACTGTAGTTTCCATTTCCTGTGTCTGTTTAAGTGAGATTTTACCCATGAAAGCTCATGCGATAAATAAATTTGTTAGTCTTTAGAAGTGCCAAAGGACTCATTTGCTTTGCTAAGGTTGTCAAGTTGCTGAAAGTGTGAAGATTAATTTAGAATGTTTTGCTTTGTTTTTCTCTTGTCTAAATCTGACTTGTTATCCTTTGATTTACAATCACTTAAAATCCTTCCATAGTTAATGTTTGTTTGTTCTACTTAAAGCAGTGCATCTGGTTTGCAGTGTGCTGAAGAATCCACTTGGAATAACAAGGCTGATGCATATCAATTTCTTTGTTATATTGAGGAATTTATATGAGCTTATGCTGCTCAGTGGGCATCACTTGAACCTTGTAAAATGTAGGGTTCTAGGGTGGCATCAGGGATTAAGGGTATTGACTGGGGTCATTCTGTTGTATAATCCCAAGAGTTGCTAGCTATAAGCACTCACTCATTTAGGAGCAACTTGTTTCCTGGAAGTTGTGCATGAACAGCGCAGGAGTGGGGGTTCTCACAGCAGAGCAGAGTAAGAGGGGCACCAGGAATGGGGGATTGGGGGAGACAGCAGTTCAGATTGCACTGGGGGAACATCACATCTTGTATGTCTGAAATGTATCTGGTCCTAGCCTCTCCCATCCCTAATCAACTTTTCAGTGGGCCATTAGTTTTACAATTCCATCAGCACCTCTCATTAATAGCATCACTGATTTTCAGGTTTGTTTGAAAGGAAGTTATTCCTGTGTTTAATCCACTATTTTCTATCATTTTAATTTTGGACTGGCACAAGTAAAAAAGAATTAGTTCTTGTCAACAACAAAGCAGCTTGGGTAAATTCAGGAATATTCAAGCCTCCCCACCTATATCACATCACAGAATTCCAGGCAATTCCACCAACTGGTGGAGCATCTGTCTGGGAAAACAGAACTATTGTGGACAAAGCAATCAAAACATATAACACTCATAAACCCTGAATCTTGCTAAAAACAATTCTCTCTTTGGGCAGAAATTGCCCCTGCATCACATCCATCCACAGGGAAACTTGTATGGAAAATATAAGTAAAACCCATTCCGCCATTTTTGAGTTATTTGTGAAAGAAAAATTGCTACATATTTTTTTAAGTGCAAATTACATGTAGCTAACTGGGCTAATAAGGCTATCCAGTGCCCCAGGTGCACCACATGGGCCTACCCTGTAGCATCAGCCACATGGCCCTATCCTTGACCACACCTCCTTCTTGGAGGTGCACTTAGCAGGACAGTCTTCCTTTCTTTCCAAAGAGGTAGCATGACTTCCCCTTCTCTTAGCCATAGAGAGGCATGGGTTACAGCAGGGGAGTTCCAATACTTACTTGAAGCATTTCTCCTTGAATGGGTGGGGATTGCTACACTTCTTTTGCCACTCACAGGGTCCTTTGCTGAACTGGTGTCCCCCAAAGCAATGGATTTTGGACTTAACACCCCACTGAGATGCACAAGGCAGTTCACATCTCTCAGAGCTACTGTTCTGGGCTGTGAGGAGACTCTGGAGACTAAATGTTATTTCTGAATACAGTCATATCCTGTATTCAGGCCTGTACCGTTATCAGTTAAAGTTACATCAAAGTTATTTGTACAAGAATCATGACAGCAAAAATGGAAAGTGGTTAACTCCACTTGCTACCCATCCTCTGTTGCAGCAAACTGAAGTTTCTTATCACCACCCTCAAAGCTCTACCAAACTCTATCCTTCCCTGCATATCCTCTCTTATCAAGACTTGTGCTATCTTCTTCATGGTCCCAGTACTTCTAGCCTTGTCTATACATTCATCAGTTTCTCCACTTTCTTTGACATACTCCCCATATGCATGGTAAGATCCCCTGGAGTTCATCCACAAAGTCCTGCTACTCTATGCACATGACAATCCCTCTTGAAGACCCACTTCTGCTACGCCACTTACAATGAATCAAGTTGACTTGTACATCAATATTATAGAATTTACCAGTTGCTGTTCCCTTTCCCCTAACTTTTGTTTACTTGTCTGCCTTCAACTAGTGAGCTGCTTAGAACAGGGATATTCCTTCTCAAGTTCCTACGGGATGGCCGTTAGTCTAGTTCAGCAAAACAAACAAGGAGTCTGGTGGCACTTTTAAAGCCTAACAAATTTATTTATCACATGAGCTTTTGTGGGAGAAAATCTCACTTTGGCTGACAAGTGGGATTTTCTCCCACAAAAGCTCGTGATAAATAAATTTGTTAGGCTTTAAAAGTGCCACCAGACTCCTTGTTTGCCTGCCTTCTCAAGTGTTTCAAAGCACATAGTGGACACTGGCATTTTTTTTTTTAATTGGACTAAATTCTCACTAGGCATAATTACAATGACTTGTCTAACAAAGATTAATTCCAAAGAGCAGATTACAAACAATACTCCGTGGAGGAATTTGGCCTCAAGTGTTTCAAGGGACACTGTCATCTTGACCTGTTCCCCCAAATTCAGTCTATGGCAGCATATCCTTCAAACAGGATGCCCTGACTTATATTAAAATCCTCTACAAATTATCAGTTTTTCTGCCCCTGCTTTGCAGAGGGATCTTTTCAGCAAAGAAGAAACTAAGTGAGCATTCAGAGAACACTCTGTGCCCAGGCCCCTTGTCAAACTTGACAAGTAAGCAGACTGAACCCATGATTTCTTTCCCTCCCTACCGCTCTCTTTCAGTGGTTGTCACCGTAGGAGCTATTTGCGAACAGAGGTCCAGAAAGCTGATCTCCCTGTTGACAGAGTCTGTGTAACCACAGGAAAGGGGGGCTGTCAATACGAGGAATTAAAGAAATCGAGGTCACTGGGCTAACTCAGGAACTGGGTTGAAAGGAAAAAATATCAGGCACCACCGCAGCCCTTCCGCTGGGTAGGCCAGGCCGGCCGCGGGCGTTGCGCACGCACTCTCTCCAGTTCCCTTTCCAGCCAGGCACACACCGACCGAGTAGGCAGATGACAACATGGAAATGGAAGTATTTTTATCGCGTCTGTCCAGGGGGGACGGCGGGCGGAAAGTGCCACCAGCTCCTCCTGGCCCGGGCCACCCACGCAGGGAGCGAGCGCATCAAAGGGAATCTCCCCTGGTCTGCGGCTTGTCAACCCCGAGGATGAGCGCACCGGCCCGTCATGGCATTTTCACTTCTCAAAGCGCTTACTCAACAGGCGGGCGGGGGCCCCCATCCGCCACTTCTGCCGTGAGGTCACCGCTCCGCTATGCGCGCCCGCCGCCCCCTGCTCGGCTCCATTGCATCAGACAGGGGTATCCCCGCAGCGGCCGGCCGGGGCAGCCCTGCCTTGGCACGGAGGGCGCGCGGCGCGGGCGGGTCCCGGCTCCCCCTTCCCCGCCCAGCCGTCGGAAAGGGCAAGTGACCGCAGCCGGCCGGTGCTGCGCATTCCTGTGCTCGGTACAGCCAGCCCGGCACGGAGGAAACTATGCAGCGTGCACCGCAAGCCAGGCCGGGCTGACACACCACGAGGCGCCTCTCCCGCGACTTTCTCCGGCTCCACCTGGCCCCAGCCCGGTTCCCCGTCCCGGCCGGCGGCTGCCACTGTCTTAGGCGGGAGCGCCCCCCGGACCCACAGAGTCAGACCCTGCCCCGCCACCAGCCCCCGGGTGGGCACCGAGCTGCACTGGCTGGCGACCGGGCTCCACCCCGGCGCGCCCGCGCCCCCTCCCCCGCCCAGAGGAAGCCTGGTCAGCCAGGGGCACCACCCTCATGACAATGGGACTCGCCGGCGCTATAAATACCCGGCTGCGGCTATATTTGGGTTTGGCCGGATCACACAAACAGGAACCCAAAATAGCCTCGGCCCCGCGCCCTCGCGCGCACCCGCTCCGCCGCCGCTGCTCAATGGGCTCCAGCAGCTCCGCCCCCTCCCCCGCGCGATCGCAATCGGCCTGCACAGGCCAGGGAGGCTAAATTTAGCATCGCAGTTTGCGTCAATCACGCGCCTCTTGTGCGTCAGCCCTCTGGATCCCGCCCCTTGGACTGGAGCCTGGCGCATCCCGTGCGCGGATTGGGCGACCCGGCAAGAGGACGGCGTTCCATGGTGACGTTTCCGCTCTGATTGGCTCCGAAAGGGGCTCGCTGTGTAAAAGTAGAAAAAATATCTAGGGTTGGGTGTCCGCCCGCCTTTGCCGGATTCTCCGCTTGGAGTCCAAAAAAAAAAGAGCGCTCCCTCCCTACGTGAGGTGGGTTGGAATGTGAAACCGACTCAGGGTCTGGGGTAGGGGGCGCCGCTGCGCAGGGCTTGCCGGACTCATTGCAAGTTACTCACTAAAAGCCCCCTCGAGACTCTCAGCCCCGCGCGCCCCCCGGATTTATACAGAGCCCGATCCCTGAGCATCCCAAGCCAACCCCATGTCTCCTACTTACAACTGCACCCTCCCGCTGGAGAGGGAAAGCAACAAAGCCAGCTCCAAGGAACGGAGTGCAGAAGCGCATTCAATGCCCATGACCTGTGTGACCCAGGCACCAAGGGATAAGGAGGACCGTGAATCCAGTCTAAACAAAGTGAAAGTACGGCTGGCAACTCATTGTGTGGAAGCGGTAGCCGCTGCCACAGCTCTTGGTTCAAATATGTATCTGCTATGCAGTTTGCAGTGTCCCGCTCCTGAATGGTGCAAACCAATCCCCCGTAGCAAGAGAATTCTCGTGCAGCGAAAGCAATGCTTCCTCCTCATGCACCTTGCAAAGACGCCAGCAAACATAAGATCAGACAGAGCAGCCATCACTTGTTAGCAGGGCTAGCTCAGAGCTCCGCGAGCGCGAAAGCAAACTGAGTTGCAGCAGCTCCCCAAATGCTGAAGTCTCCCCAAGTGAATGGTGAGGGGCGGACAAACGGGAGCCCGACAGGGAGGACTCGCTCAGAGTGAGATCCGCAGTACCTGCGCCTTGTGTCTACACGCTGCACCGTTTCCCTTTGCGTCTCTTTCAATAGAGTAATCATTGATAAACGCGCTGCTTTCCATGCCCCAAGTGCCGGCTAACCCCGAGCTCACTAAGTCTCGCTGAACTATTCCCCTGAGCCATTCACGATTAGTAAATGGTATCGTGTACACGGCATGGCTTTAGTTATCAATCGCCACAGTAGGTCTCAGCAATAACCATCATCTCCTGTGCTAGACCAGCCTGCCAGCCATATCCTCCCTCTCCCCTCCCTGTAGCGCCTGGCGGGCTGACAGCACTCTGAAAATTTAAGCAGAGCGTCGCTGCCAGATGCCGGCAGTGTAGGTGCGGGCCGGGGCTTTCTCACACACGCGCTCTGTACTGTACAGTGGGAGAGACTCGCGGGCTGGGCCGGGCTGGGGGGGGGGTCAGTCGCGTCAGGCTCCCATGGCGTCACGATTGACGTCTCGCATTCCAGCCGCTCTATGGAGAGGCCGCTAGGGCTCCTCTCACATAAATGACGTTCAGAGAGAGGGAGAGGGAGAGCGCGGCGGCAGCGGAGTCTCCTTCCTCTCTCGCCTCACACACACACAGAGCCAGAGAGAGGCAGAGGCAGGTCTCTATCGCTGAGCCAGCGCATATAAACAAAGGCACATTGCAGCGGCGGGCCGGTCCTCACTCTCTCTCTCTCTCATTTACACACACGCGCGCGCTCTACTCTGGAGCAAGCCGCACGAGCGGGCTGCTCTCTGCTCCTGGTCTCTCAAGCCTCTGTAATCCTTTTCCATGACTCGGGATAACGCGTCCTCCAGACACGCAGCCGCCAAGAGCCTCTTGGGTTTGCTTTTTACAATTTTGCCACTGGACCGAGCCTCCTCCATGCACGTTTAAAGAAGCAGCATTTACAGACTCGATGTAAAGACGGAACCGACACAGCAATCAAGTATGTATCTATGAGAGGGGGACTCGGGCAAAGTTGGGCTGTTGCTTTTGAAATGACAACGGTGTTGATGAACAATCAGGTTTGCTAATCTAGCGCGCTGGGGGCTGAAACCTGAAACTTTTCCCCCCTTTATGTCCTGGGTGGAGATCTATTTGATGCTGGTTTGTTAGCCCCTGCTTGAGACTTTCCCCCTCGTGAGCTGGTGGAATAAAAGCCTCGGCCGATACTAAGGTATTTCTGCTAGTTGTCATGGAAATGATGCTGCCGCCGGCGGTGCGGAGTTTGAAGCCCGGGTGAAGAGCGGCGGTAATTTGTCCCTTCCTTCCTTTAACTGTGCCTGGGAAACGGATGGTTTTGTTTGTGCGAGTTAGGGCTCTTTAATAGGGACGGCGGGGCAGGTTGCTCGGATCTCGCTTTAGGAGAGAGCACACCAGAGGCAGCTTAAAGAGGTAATTGCTGGAATGTGGCCTGTCGTAATGAAATGAGATGGGATCCTGACTAAGCACGTCTGCCCGGCATCTGCTCCTAAGATATTTGCACTTTTCCCTTCGGAGGTCATAAATTGTAATTACAGACTATACTGCCCCGGCACGTGCGTTACAGGACAGAGGAGCTGCATTTCGCTCGCAGGACACATTTCCCTCTCGGTAACGGCGATGCAGCCCTGTCTCGAAAAGAATCAGTGAGATCCTGTAGCCTAGGTATTCAAGTTTGGCAGCTGGCGGTGGCTGGCGGTACTGTGCTTATCGGGGGAGGAATAGCTCTTCTAAACTTCAGAGCTACTTCCCTCACCTGTCTGAGGCGGGTTGTTTGGCTTTCACCCTATTCTGAGCTGGAGGGTTTCACTCCACATTTTTTTTCCCAAATAAAGGGCGGGAAGACCTATTTTAGTGGGTTCCTTCCCCTGCCAGAGTCACTTTCAGATAAACTTCTGGAATTAACCCCTGGGATCGCATCTCCCTTCTATCCGCGCCTGCAATACACTTTCTTTTTGCCGTGGGGACTCGCCGTGTGCCAAACACTCCTGGCCATGGTGAGAGGGGGAAGCGAGGGGCTGAGAAGCAGGGGCCGGCCGGCCCGCCCGCACCTCGGAGATGAAACTTTCAGAAGTTGATGGCTGGTCGCTGGAGCAGCTCCGCGGACTGGTGCTATAGTTACGGGGCGATTGAATTACCAACTAGCCACTGCTCGACAGGCAGCTGAGGCTTTAATTCGGTGACGCTTCCCCTGCGCGGTCCCTCCCGGGTGAGGGAAGGTTTCGAAACTTAGCTGAAGAGCCGCGATCACAATGGAGCGTTTCACGGTTCCCTCCTCAGATTACAGGGCGGGGAGGGGTGTCCCTGGGTGAAGTGGAGGGAAAGAAAGGCGCTTTGACAAGGGTGGCTATTCCTCCCTAATTTACAGCCCTTCAGGCTCTGTGCTCCTGGCTCCGGCGGCTGCAGTCCGGAGGGGTGCTGCGTGTTTGGAGGCGCGCTGAGTGTCTCTAGGTAACCGGCGGCTTTGGGGGAGGAGAGGAGCCCTAGGGCGCTCAGTGCAGTGAGAAGCGGCCTCGCAGGATTAGGCAGGGAGGGCTCGAAACCCGGAGGAAGGAGGGATGCGGAGAGTTTGCCATTCCAAGCGCTTGGCAGGGAAAAATGGCAAAAGCAAGCCAGCGTGACTGGCCAGGGCTCCCATCGGCCGACACGAGGGGCTCTCGCCACGCTGGCGGCCGGGTTGGGCCGTCCCCCAAATGCAAAGCCTGCTCCCTGAGGCGCGCAGTAATAGGTGCAGAGGGGACGAGCCAGGTAAGTGATGAGTAATCGCGAAGCACTCGGGAGAGAATGGGCCAAAAGGCAGAGAAGAGAGCGAGGCGGGGCCTGGGAAAGCACGGAAGAAAGTTGGTTTTAGGTGTGACTTGAAGTGCATCGGGCCAGCCCAGCTGTGTGAATGAGACAGGGTGCCAGCGGGGCACGGGACAGCAACGGTGGCTCCCCTCAGGTACCGGGTATTGGAACGAGAGGGAAAGGGACCCCTTTACAATAATCTCGTCCTTTGGTTCCTGCCGCCTTTGGGAGTTCCCTCCATCCACGCTCCCCACTGGAATGAAAGGGCGCTGCAGTCCCGAGGCGGAGAGGGTGAGGGCAGGAACAGAAGGTTGCCTGAGGCTCATTCTAGGTTTGGGGGCTGATCCGGATCTGAGCTGTCGGACTTCTAGCCATTCCTTCACACACCCCCAGAGCCCGCCCTGCAGGGAAAGCTAGCGGGGGTGCGAGGAATCCTCGCGCTTCAGGTCACAACAAGAATCTGTCTTGAGCCCAACTTTTCTCTGGCCTGGATCCGCACGATTTACTTCCTGCTGGCACGCCGAAAAGACGCGCACAGCAGGGCACGCGAGTGGGAAGCTGCTGAGCACTTTCCACATCTCCTGTCTCTGTGCCCTTTTCTTGGGCCAAATTAGCCTCCTTCCTTTGTTTGCTCCCAATACGATCCAGATCTAGTAATAACACTGCTCATTTTCAAAGCCTGTCACCTCTCGGCTCTTTGCCTCTTCCCCTGGAGTCCTGCGAGAGAGCGATGGCGGAATGAGGGCTTGAGTGGTCATAACCTTTAGGAGAAAGGCTGTGATCTTGCTTCAAGAGGGACGTGGAAGCCCCTCGCCAGTTTGGAGGGAGCCGGTGCTGAATTTTACATGTCTCTTCCCTCCCCAGTCCCACTTTAACGCGCTGTTATCCCCGGGTGGAGGTGGCCGCGGTCTGGCTTTCCCCGCAGGACCTGCCCCCCGACACCGCATCTGCACCTTGTTTCCAGCCCCCCGGCTAGATTCCCGCCCCGGTCGCTGAGCCCGTCAGTCCCCGCGTCCGGCTCCTGCTGCCAGGCGCGATCGATCGGCTGGAGACCACGTTGTTGTGACTCCCGACTCTTTTTTTCCCCCGTTCCTGACAGAGCCCGGTTCGGAAGAGCGCCCCCCGCTGAGTCCCGGCTCCGCATCCGGACCCGCAGAGCGGTCCCAGCCTGCCCGCACTCCGCCTCCTCCTGCAGCCTCCGCAGTCCAGACAACCAGCCCCACCATTCAGCGAGCAAGATACCCTCCAGGTAACTCATAGCCCCAACACTGCTATTGTGCCCCTAAGTACACGGAGTCAATGCAAAGTCGCCCCTTAGAAGACAGTGGAGTCTACACGGGTGTATCCGAGAGCAGAGTTCAACCATCTGGCTTCTCCCAGCAACAAGGAATTGGTGGAATCCCTGTGAGAATAAAATCTCCTGCCAATATACCTGGTGTGTAAATGCTCTGAACAGTTTTAATATTTTCAAAGGTGTAGGGCTAGAGTCCACCCTTGCAATTCCATTTCCCTTTGGACAGGGCCAGAGTTTACCTCAGTGCAGAATTTGGCCCCAGTTTTAATTTCATAGTCATTCAGAGATTGTATTTAATCCAACTTTTGGTGTTGTGACTGGATCTATAGGAACTGAAAGTCCCTAATCAGAAATGTGTAAACGTTTAAAGAGAAAATTGCAAGCAAGTGGGTGGGATGTTGTTTGTATCAGGAACATTACTAACTCCTAATTTTATGTAATAAACATTTCAAAAGGGTTCCGAACCAGATTTTGTATTTATTTATTTTGGGCTTGCTTATACATCCGTCTAAAATGTGCCTCCGGATTATTTTAATAAGCACCTTGTGTTAAATAACAATAATTATTATTAAATTGTTATCATTTATTTTGAAGGGAAACCAATCCCAGTGCCTATAGTATAAAGAAAAAACAAGGGTTAGAACTAATCAATAGATCCCATTGGGAAACAAAGTAGGACAAGTTCTCCAGATAGGAACAGATCCATAGCTTAATTTTTTCCTCCTTGTTTTCTTCAGATAGGGTTTAATGAAGATTTCTGTTCTCTTACAGCAGATTTAGCATAAGAGTTTCTTGACTGAAATAACCATGTTATATTCAGTAGTGTAGGTATTCTTCCTGAAGAGAAAAGGAACATCAGCAGGTCATCTCTGATCAACTATTGCTCCTTTTCAACACAGGCAGAAAATCCTTCTTCCTTACAAGATTCTGTGTCAGAATGTCAATTTGTGACATTATTTATTTGCTTGTTAAACAGCCTTTCTCAATGAATTTTTATTGGAGGTGCGTGGAAGGAGTTTCCTTTACTCTATTAACATATAATCAACAACTTCAGGAAACCCAGTTGTTTAACTTCCCTTGGTTGATAATATCAGAGGTTAATGCTGAGTTTTCTTTCTTACTATGTGTTAGTTCAATTGGGTATGCCTCCAGAGGCTGACAGGTACATTTTAGATATAAAAATAGATAAGATTTTTGAGGAGATTTATGAAGATTTCATCTTTTTTTTTCTCTTTTGGATATGGCTATATAAATAAATGTAGCCTTCAAAGAATCATTTTAGGAAACAAAAGCGGTCATTTTCTCCAACATTTTTATAAATTTCTTGAAAATAGAAAGATCTGCTCTTTCTTCTTACATGAAAATATAATAATTAAAATCTGTTCTTAATTTAAACAAAACAGATAATGAGGAATTAAAAATGTATTTAATAGAAATTAATTTAATTACTGTGTTAGTGTTTCTAGTAAATGTTTTAAGAAACCACAGTAAAGGGACTTCTTAAAATATCCAGGAGGAACAGCAACTTTTACACTTTAGAAATGTTTGTATATATTATTTATCCAATGCCTGTAGAATATGACAAGTTCCAAAGGGGTACACAAGACTCCTTGTTTGTTTTTCTAGACTATGAATTAAACTGGTTATTGAGAGAGAAACTATTCTGAATTTTGAAATACATTTCCTCCAGGGTAATAAATAATACTTTTTTACTTTCTCAGGTTTTTCATGTGAAAGCATTTCCACTAACTAATGTAAAGGTGTTTATTGTTGTCAGATTGAAACTTGGTAATTGCCTTTAGCTTTGATTCCAAATACTTGGTTGGAAACCTGTAGTGCTTAAGCAGGCAAACCTCATAAAGATTGCTGAATTGGGGCTGTAATGTCAAATGAGAAGAGAAGAATGGAGGAGTGGAAAATAAAATTTTAATAAAATCAACTCCTTTGTACTACTAGAGTCATCATCTTAGCTATGAGTGAATTGGATTTACATTCATGATGAAATGCAAAAAACTACAGTTCTAGTATCAACCTCAGCCTAGATTTCCTAGAACAATAGGAACAGAAGTATCGTGTGCTTTTGCCTTCACATTTTAAAAAATGTTAGGGTCCATTGTGCGCTCTTTTTTTTTAGCAGTACTCCCTATAATGGAGAGTTCTTCCTAAAAGCTGATGTCAAGATATCATTTTTAATTATGATCAGTTCAGAAATACAGTATGTAGGCCCTAAGTCAAGTAAGAAGTATTTATCTTCACAGCTCCTCAGTAACACAGATATGCTTTATTTATTTAGTTAGTTAGTTATAACACAAAAATGACTGCTGACTCTGATAGTGTGCTTTTTCCATTATGAAAATTTTATGGCATAATTGCATGCATTCAAAGATAGATTTAGGGCCATATACTGTTCTCATGCTTCTTGTTTAATTCTCATTGACATCTATGTTTATTAGACAGCAGATCTCGGGCAGTTAGGGCCAGCTTCTCCTCTTACTTACTTCAGCCAGTGTAACTAAAGAGGAAATTTATAAATCATATTCTCACAGCCGGTGGGAGCGGGGTGCCTAATTTAGCTCCATGAAATGCAGGAAATCACCATAAAAGGCTGAGGGAGATGTCAGTGATGACCCCGAGCCACAGCGTGGGTATTCTTTGTTGTTAATGGTCCTTTTTGTCCTTGCAGATATGCCCTGTGTGCAAGCCCAGTATAGCCCTTCACCTCCTGGTTCGAGTTATGCAGCTCAGACCTACGCCTATGGATCAGAGTATAGCTCGGAGATCATGAACCCTGAATACACCAAACTGACCATGGACCTGAGCAGCACCGAGATCACTGCCACGGCCACCACCTCCCTGCCCAGCTTCAGCACCTTCATGGAGGGTTACTCTGGCAGCTATGAGCTCAAGCCCTCCTGCCTGTACCAAATGCAATCTGCCTCTTCCGCCTCCAGCCAGAGGCCTCTTATAAAAATGGAAGACAACCGCTTACATAGTTACCACTCCTCACTGCCACCCTCCACTGATGAGGGGATGCCCAGCACCTCCATGTACTTCAAGCAGTCTCCGCCTTCCACACCCACCACCCCGGGGTTCCCTTCTCACCAGGCATCCATATGGGACGAATCCCCACATCCACTGCAGCCTGCACAGACCTGCATGGCCTCCAGCCACCTGATGGACTCTGCCCCTATGAAGACTGTGCCCACCCGCTTCCCCCTCTTCCACTTCAAGCACTCGCCGCCCCACACACCTGCAACTGGTGCCCACATGTGCTATGATCCTGCTGCCCTGAGCTTGCCTCTGGGATCTGACAGACCCACTGCCACTCAAGCCACTATGGAGAACCATCCTTATGGGCTCCCCCTGGCCAAAAGAGCAGCCGCCTTAGCGTTCTCGCCACTGGGCAGCCTGTTGGGCGAGAGCAGTGGGAGCAGCAGTGGCCTCCCTTCCCCTCCGAGCAGGAGCTCCTCGTCTGGAGAAGGCACTTGCGCCGTGTGTGGGGACAATGCTGCCTGCCAACACTATGGGGTACGGACGTGCGAGGGCTGCAAGGGCTTCTTCAAGGTAAGGACCGTAAACATTCACCCACGCTCCAATTCCCTGTCCCAGCAAGACATCCCCACACCATTTGTGCTAACCAATGGCTGCTGCTTTTGTTGTTACGCTGATCAATTTACCCAGAAGAGTTAGAATGATTCTGTGAGCAGGGTGTATATTAGAGTGAAAACCCACCATCTGGGTAGTCCGGCAAGGCAGGGTAGACACCAACTGGCTATTCATACAAAGCCAAATGATACCCTCCATATGTAGTAGATGTAGTGTAGAGGTTGGACTAGTTCTCAGTCAAGGTCTCGGGGCTTGGCTATGCAGCATGTTAGTTGGTGCCAGAGGGGTGTTCATAAGTAAGTCAGACACTAACTGGCCTGCGTGGACCCTGTTGACATGAACTAAGAGTTCCTTACTGTGCGCTAATATAATTCTGGCTGTTTCAAAAAGTACTAAGTTAATGCCTGCTATGGAAAGGTTAGTGAGCCAGTTAGTGCCAGTGCCAGATAGTGCTCAATATGTTAGTGTGCCTCACTGCTCTGGTGTGGACTAACATACTGTGTAGACAAACCCTCAGTTGGGTGAATCAGTGGAGCAAAACTGACGTACACCAGCCTACTGTCTGACCAATGACTTTCCATGGAGTGCAGAGTACTCACTTATTTCTGGGGCTTCTCTTGAAATAAATCTGTCTCTTTTTTTTCTTTCTCAACAAACTGGTCTTTACTGAGTCATTCAGACTAATGACATATTTTTAAAAACAAGGTATGAAATACAGACCTCCTGATAGGGATTCAGTAATTCAGCTGGTAGTAACAGTCCAAAGTATAATCTCCTTCCATAGGGTAATTCAAATGTAGGTTTAAGGACCTGTCAAGGAGGCAATTGGATCAACGTATGTTATAAGACAGAACATTTGTCATTCTAGGACGTTGCTGCTTAACTACAGCTACTTAGTTTAGAAAGCAGTGAATTCTGTTCTGTGAAAGGTATCAAGTAGAGTGCAATGACTAAGCACCGGACAGTGCCTCGGTGTTAGATATGATTGCCTGGTTCTGGGACCAGATAATGCATAATGCATTCACTATTGGGTTTGTGTATGTTTTGTTTGTTTTTAATGGTAAGTTTTAGTATTTGATTTTTTTCTACACATAGTATTTAAGTTTCAGTTTATTCTTTATGAATGGCATGTTTAAGTTTAGAGCTTGGGTAGATCTTAGCATTTGATTTATTATTGCTGAGGTTGAAGGTTTGATTTAGTCAATTTCTTTCTATGAGGATCAGAGTCTTGCTTCCCTTGAAGTGTATGGGTGGTTTTGCATTGGCTTTTATGGAAACAGGAAGTTTAAAGCATATTTTTTTGTACTGTGTTGAGTACTAATAACATTATTTAATGATAATGCTTTTACAGTATGGTAAAAATACATATATCTAAAATTCTTGGTGGTTCAGATATAACTAGAATAGTTAGCAAAAATCATCTGGAAGAAGTAGCTATTAAGCTCCTGCACAATTCAATGGCAAAACTGCTGTAAATTTATATGGGAGCAGGATTGGGCCCTAAATTTGCAAAATGATTTTCAAAGTCTAACATGTACTATGTGGTCTTAAGTGGTGAATGATTTTATGTGTTTCTTATTTTTATTATTTGTGATATTGCCTTTTATTTTACAAAGACTACAAATTGTGAAAGAAATAGCATTTTTCAACATAACTGCTTATCATTGAAAGATTCAGATTATAACATCACTTTAATTATTTGATTTATCATTGTTGCTTTTAAGTCTTTGCTATTGCATGGTCATTTGTGCTGAAATCAATTTACTCACTGAAATAGCCTTGATTTTAAATCTCAAAAAACACTGCACTGTTTATACAAACATTTGCTTTATTTTTCTAGTCTTAACTTATTTTTATAAAATCTGAATTATTTGATATTTTCAAAATTATATTTTAGAACAAAATGTAGGAATTTAAAAATAAATTGGCCAACATGCTGCCCAAACATTTGTATCCATACAGTGTAACTCTATTCATTTTCTCCAAAATAAGTTATTTTTCATGAGGATTAACAAAGTTGGGAAAGGTTTATGGCCTTTGTTTGGATTGTTTTTTGTAGTTTGATTTCATCTGTACTGATTTTAATGGCTAGCAAAGCCAGTTATTGTGGTATTTGACTAACAGTGATAGCAGGAGAAGTACATCCCAGATCATTTTGATTCTATTTTAATAAGGTCAGTATTAATCAGGGGAATGAACCAAGTAGAAAATTGTTCCCAAAGGGATATTAAAAGCGGAGATAATCTAATCCCCAAAGGTAGATGCGATGACCTGGTAATTTCAGATATGATTTTATCATTCAAAGTTGGCTGTCTCCTGAGACTTGCTTCAGAACAATCCTAGACGATTTTCATTGTCAGCAGCTAACACCAATAAAACTGTTTTTCCTGCAGGCTAGTGTGTTAGGAAATTAATTTTATCTAATTATACAAATTGCACTGTCGCTTTTCACATTGTAATTAAAATACATCTTGTCAGGTCCTAGCTCATTGAAGAAACTATCAGTTGATTATTTCTATGTTGCATTTTCTCAGAGAACAGTTCAGAAAAACGCAAAATATGTTTGTTTGGCAAATAAAAACTGTCCAGTGGATAAAAGACGTCGTAACAGATGCCAGTATTGCCGCTTTCAGAAGTGTCTCAGTGTTGGCATGGTTAAAGAAGGTAAGGAAGGTGTGCTATTTTAAGCACAAATATCTGAATATTAAATATGCTTCTGTTAGATTTAATTTTTATGAGGAATTTTATAATGGTGGCTTTCTATTTTACTTGCCCCAAAGTGTGTGTATAATATATGTAACCTTTTTTTTCTGTTTCCAAGCATTAGGCTTAAAATATCTAGATTCTCTGGAACCACAGGTTCAAGAACAGCAAGGTCATCAGAGGAAGATTGTTTTTCCCAATGACCCTGGCCAAAGTTTCTCTTCCTGTCACTGCTGTACCTCATGTTGTACTGCAGCTAGCTGCCACCTCACAGAGGGGCTGCATTACATTGTGTCCTGTGTAACTTTACATAGGGTGCTACTCTTTTCCCCCTGAATTAAATATAAGATTTGCCATTGATTTTAATAGGCCTCAATCCCGCATATGCTAATGTTAGACAATAGTCCCACCAATGGGAGCACTCACATGAGTGAGCATTTTTTTAGGATCAGGCCCATAGCATGTAAAGTGTTTTAAGGAAGCTAATAGTTCTTCAGTAAGAAGGGTTAAATATACATTATTAGTATTATTACTGGGGTTTTGTGTGTGTGTAAGTGGAAGATTTAAACATACAGGGACAGAACTGGGGTTGTTAACATAAAATGGGTGCTGTTCAGATATTACTTTACTGGCAACAAGTCTGAGCTTCACACTGTTTTTATAATATTCACTTATATCTCTGTAATTAAAGATAGCAGTGATCTCTCTCTTTTTCTCTCTAAATGGAAGGGTTTTGTGGGTTTTGCTGGAGAAATCATAATTAAGAAATAACCAGGTGCTCATTTGTGGTTGTAGTTGTTTGATGATGTCTTCGCAGACTGATTTTTGTTCTTCTTTAATCAGTTGTCCGTACTGATAGCCTGAAAGGGAGAAGAGGTCGGCTGCCTTCCAAACCAAAGAGCCCTTTACAGCAGGAACCTTCCCAGCCCTCCCCGCCTTCTCCTCCAATCAGTATGATGAATGCCCTTGTCCGCGCTTTAACTGACTTTACGCCCAGAGAGCTTGATTATTCCAGAGTACGTTTCATGATTTTTTGCATAGATATAATTACTACCTTGTTTTGTTTTCATTTAACAATCAGTACATGGAAATGAGGGTAAACCGTTACATTTTTAAAAAGTAATAAATGACCCAGTACCTTATCCCTGGTGTGATGGCAGTGACTTAAATAGAGTTACACTAAAAATCCATTTTGGTCTCTGTCTGTTGTGACACAGAGTTCAGGGCATGAGACTATCTGCAGTACACTCCACTGGTGTGCTAAAGCAAGTATGCATAGGTAAATAGGGCACTGATCCTGCAACAGACTATGTGCAGAGTCCCATTGGCTTCAGCAGGACTCAGGGCAGATGCAGGAATATGTTCCTGTGCAGTCAGTTGTAGAATCGGGCCCTTAATTTGCAGTTTGGAAAACCTAACTGCTTTTCTTATATTCAATATATGAGCTATGAGAAGTTATACCTTGAAATTGAAACAAATAAACAGTGTTGGACCTGGTTCTGTTCCTTTTAAAATCAATGGGAGTTTTGTCATTGTTTTCAATGGGAACAGGATTGGACTATTGCATAATACAATATGCATATTAGGGTTCAGGAATAAATTATAGTAATATTGACCTCTTGGTAATACGTAATTAGCTTCTGTGTAAAGCACTAGGTATTATTATTTTATTTATCATCTATTAATCCATTATTTATTAATTTATAATTAGTCTGTCAAATAGTTTAAATCAAACTGAAAAATTAATTGAATAAGCAAAGAATTCTCTGATATTATAGATTTGTTATAACCTCATTTTTATGTAATTTATTCTTTTTAAGTACTGATGAGATTTTTTTATCTATTACAGAAAATAGACTACAGCACACCTACAATTATAAAATATATTACTGACATTCCCAAACAAGGGGGGAAAAAAAATCATGAACATATCCCTCTATCTTTATTAAATGTTACTAAATATGAGACTGTTCTGACTTTCAAACAGTTTTTGACTATCAAAAGAGCATCACCTATGCAGCCAATTTATCACTATTATAAAGAAGACGATATATTCTATTAATATGTTAATAACCCTTTTATTTATTTGTAATTATATTGACATGCTTTAATAATTATAGGCACATCATAAATTCTTTTCCACAGGCTAATCTATAGTTACCTATAGATTTTTTTACTATGTTTATTAAGCACCCTGTTTATATTTTTGTATGATGATTTTTATTGGAAGAATGCAATAGGTATATTTTTACTAATTTTAACTTTCCCATAACCTATAAACTCTTGTTATGCATGTGAATGACTTTTACTGATGTACATAGTACTACTAAATTAAATGGAATTACTCATGAGTATAGTTACTCACATATGTAAATACAGGACTGAGCTGCTAGACATATATTTATAGATATATGGCTTTTTGACATTGACAAAATTCCAATGAAAAATGTACAGTTTCATAGGAAGCCTATGGAAAACTGTATTACTGATGTTATATTAGTTTATGCTTCATATCTAAAAGATCCTGTTAGATCTGATCTGATCGGTCGTTGGTAGAGTTTGACAGTCTAATTTTATTTTAGAGTACAATATAATAGTTAAATTCCAAAGGGGTAGCCGTGTTAGTCTATTGTAGAAAGACAACAGAGTCCTGTGGCACTTTTAAAGACTAACAGATTTATTTATCGCATGAGCTTTCGTGGGAGAAGTGGGATTTTCTCCCACGAAAGCTCATGCGATAAATAAATAAATCTGTTAGTCTTTAAAAGTGCCACAGGACTCTGTTGTCTTAATATAATAGTTGTTAGTGCTTTGCAGTACTGAGTAGTAAATTTTTAGCCTTCTAACATAAATTAATTAATCATTATGTATTTGTAAATTTTCTTCATATATTTTAAGGAATTACAGTGAACAAAATGAAAAGTCTATATTAACTGGAATTAATGGAATGGTATGTGTAGTATATATATACTGTATGTACTTACAAAACCACTTTTATGAATTCTGGTGCTGAGCAAGAGTATATATACATATGTTCAGTTAGTTACATATGCAATACACAGCAGGAACTATTCAAAATATTTCTACTCTTTATTGCAGAGTTGGTTTGAATTTACCAGTCCACAGTAACAGAATATTTAGATCTGTGGTCTCAAAAATAATTACTAGGAAGATTATTTATTTGTTTTTATGAACTCATTAAATGCCAGGAGCTATAGGCTGGTCTCACACCTGTTTCACTGTTGTAATTCGATGAAGTTCAGACTTATACTGTGTAAGTGACAAGAGAATCAAGCCAGATATCTTTCATTCCTTATTCAGGCAGCATTCCCATCAACTTCAGAAAGAATTTTGCCTGATTAAGGATAGAATGGGGCAATAATTTGTGTTTATAATAATCCCTCTATTTATAAAGGCCAAAAATTAAGCAAATGCCAGGATCATAGTGCAGAAATAGGAGATGCACTAAAAGAGTTTCATTGCTTCTCCCCTTAAATTGAAGGAAGCCTCCTCCCTGTTTTTGCAGCTATGCAAGCTCAGTGAGGTGTGCCATAAGCAGGAAGAGGTGGAACAATGGTGTGTGACCGTGTCCCTCAGCATCCAACTTTCATAGCCTACATAAAACAATGCTGCTATGCGCAGGAGCTCCTCTTGGGGAAAATCTTGGCAGCAGCCATAGGCAGAGTTCCCTGGACAGCTCCATTCAAAAAGGAGCCATGTCCTGGGAGCCAGGGAAAGGTTTCCTCTTCTGGCTTTATCCCAAAATGCCCCCAGTTTTTGGTGGTGAGTCCAGGAGTTCAGAATGCTCCGCCTTTTCTTCAATGGCCTCTTGAATGAGGCCAGGCCTGCTAGTTGTTCTGTGCAGGAGTGAGGTAAACCCTTACCATGGGTTGATTGTTGGGTTTTCCCAGGTTAGGAAATGATTTGTGCCAATTAAGGGCTGTAGAATTTGGCCCAGTTGGTTTCCTCATCTCTTCTTGGTAAAATGTGAACGTTTCTAACAGTAACTAACAGTTCAAATATCATTGCCATCATTCTTCTGCTTACCATGCTCTCATGGGCTGGCTCACACTACTACAATTAGAAAAATAAATCTAAAAAATATGTACAGTTATGAAAAATATATTCAATTTAATAAACCAGCTTCTTTAATGCAACACCAAAATGTTCACACAAGAGATAGGAAATGGTAACGTCCTGTGTTGTTTTTGCCGTTCACTACATTAAATGTGTTCAAGGAGTGCTTTATAACTATTGGATTTATCCCGATGGACTTCAGATGAGTTACACATGGGGTGAATTTTAGAGCATTATATATATATATATTTTATTTTATTACATTTTTTCCTTTGCTAATTTCTGTGGACCAGAGCATGCCCTGCCTCAGAAATAACTATGGAAGGAGGAGGAATTTTCCTCAGATTATTCTGGTTGCCCCTCATGGAATGAATGTGTCATAGTTCAACCTCTGTACTACTAAGCGGGTCTCTCAAGGGCCAAGTAGGACCTGGGGTTCTGCAGGACATGATTCCCCCCCCCCCCCCTTGGGGTTGGGGTTTCCTGGTTTTGGCTGTCCTCAGAGTCCCATTAAATGGGAGCTCCCCAATCTGGAGAAGCTCTGCAGAAAATTTCGTACAGCCTGGAGAGGTATTACCTTTTCCAAACAAGGACTTGTGTAACCCTACATCAGTCCCCTGCACCTCTGACCCCAATTGTGCATCTCCTGTTTGCTGTGGAATTGCACTGCAGTTAATGCTGGGTCGAGCAGGTGGGAATTAGATCCAGCAGAGATGCCTCACATGTGGGCAGAGATATGTAGGGTTTCCAGTGTCATTTCTTGTGTATCTCCAACCTGTCCATGATTCTGAGACTTTTCCTATACCAGCAGTGGACCTGCTTCACTTAAGGACATATGTAGTGGACAAGAGCTACCCATTCCAGAATCCCTCCTTCCACTTTCCCCCCATCTCCTCCACAGAGGAAAACATTGGGGTTGCAGTATCAGCCTCCATCTGATCTGCAGTGGGGGGAGGCGTAAAGTCCCTCAACATGTTTTTGTTTTAATTGATGGAGATTTATGATCTTTTCCCTCCCACCTTCTCCCTCTTTGTTCCTTCCAGTCAATGGACTTTGTCTCTAGTTGCCAGCTGAGAGTGTTTGATGAAATGCAGCTCTCTGCTTCAGCAGTGATGATCTCCCTAACCTTCCTTTGGTGGGAGGTGAGGGGGTGGTTCAGGGAGATACAGTTCCACTAAATCCCTCTCAAAAACTACCACGAAGGGTCTAGTGGAGCGGAAGTTGTTACAGCCATGGAGTAAATTCCAAGAACATCTCTCCCCATTCAGGAAACCAGCAGTACTTGTTAGGCACAGAAATAGGCTGGGCCACACTGCACTTGCTGTGCTCCATATCATGGAAAGAGGAGAGCCAAGCTTAGAATTTGTGCATGAGATTTGAATTCAGAAGTGACAGAGATCCAGAAGTGAGGAAGTCGGACAGTGAGGAAGAAGGAACTGCAGTCTATTGGTGGGTCATGAGGAAGTTAAGGAAGTTGGGACTGTTGGAAGGAATGGCTGCGTATGTCAGATAACAAAAAAGATTATCCCACATGCCTCTTGCACTGTGAGATAGAGAGGCTATCGTGGAAATCTGCATTTACAATACACTGAGCCAAATTCATCAATGGGAAATTTAAAAATTGCAATATGTTAAATAGAAATCTTACATTTTTCCAGTTTTAAAAGGTATTCTAACCACCAGATTTTTAATTTTATTGACTAACAGCATATAAAGGCCAAATTTGATTATTTATTAAATGCCTGATTTCTATAAACATACATACTTATAAACATTCAAAAGTAAAATCCATATGTACATATATACAGACATTACATTCATATTTATTTGCTTATTATCCCTTTGATACAATAACCTACTGTCTTTGCCGTTACGGGACTCACAGAGAACACTGTTGAACAGACAGCGTTGCATGTATTGTGGCATTCTTTAAAACCACATAATATTACTGTCTGTGGCTTTCATTTTAGTACTGTTCCACTGACCAGGCTGCTGCAGGCACAGATGCAGAACATGTACAACAGTTCTATAATCTTCTGACTGCCTCCATTGACATATCCAGGGGCTGGGCGGAAAAAATTCCAGGATTTACTGATCTCCCAAAGGAAGATCAGACGTTACTCATAGAATCAGCTTTTTTGGAGCTGTTTGTACTAAGACTCTCCATCAGGTAATTACTTGTTATTGGAAATAATCCCATATTAAATTGATGTGAAAAATTGTGAATTTCTTCATATTTTTTAAAGGATAAGTAGAGCGATAGCTTTACTTTTGTCATTTGTGAAAACAGCTAAAAAGAAAGAGCAAGAAAAGACACAAAGTCCACAAAATACTGTAATAAAAATGAAGAAAAATAAGAAAATGATTTACAAAAATGGAACACTGTTATTCTCAGTAATGTGGTTCCATTTATTGAACTAACCACTTCTTCTTTTCACCTTTTAATCACACTTTGTCCTTGTTTACTGTTGAGTGAGGGTGCTTGTAGTTGCCCGTATGACCTGTAGAAGAGCATTTGTAGTGCAGTGGTTTGGGGGGTTGTTTGGTTTGGGGTTTTTTTGTTTGTTTAATTTTTGTTGTTGTTGTTTCACACAGATATCTTTAAATCCTGTTTTGGAAGGGGATAAAGGGGCTTCAAAATCTTCTTAAGATTGTTTTTCCTCCTAATACCAAGTCATTTAATAGAGCGAGGTGCCATTCATCAGTCCGGCACTAGTTATGACATTGTATCTAGGATAATTATAGGAAAATCCCAGGATGGAGTTTTGAGTTTTACCCCTTTTTCTTTAGGGCCAAGATGAACTATGTTTGTTTGTTTGTTTGTAACTGGGACTCTTTATCAGTGTTTGGTTGTAGTCTGACACATTCGGTAGACTTTTCATATAAAAGATTTTCTGCCTTGAGTCTTACAGTATGTTCTGTGTGTTTGTGTACCTTAGTTTATATATTTTCTGTTGTTTTGTCTTCATCAATTTTCGATACTTGAGAAATGCGAGGGAGAAAACACTGAGGGTTACAAAATAAAAATAATCTCTGCCTTCATATAATTATTATATTTCAAAGCATATACACATTGTCCTCCTTCAGTTCAGACATGCAGTATTTAATGTAAAATGTCTCTGCTGCTTGTGCCTTTGGCAGGACCAAAAATCTTAACTAATTAGACAGTCTACGCCACATGCTACAGTTAACCTCAGGCTTATAACTCTACAAAGTAAGCAATCATAGAAGCTTGTTTGTTTTATTTTTGCCCCAAGGAAGAAGGATATTGTCAAACATGAATGCCCACATATGCCCCATAATAATATGTGTTACATATTAAATGATGGGCATTTCAGTATCGTGTGTACATCTTTATGTAAAACAACATGTATTTATGAGTTTTTAATGTTTTTTTATTCAAGATCTGATACTGCTGAAGATAAGTTTGTATTCTGCAATGGACTTGTGCTTCATAGACTTCAGTGCCTTCGTGGATTTGGGGAGTGGCTCGACTCAATTAAAGACTTTTCCTTAAATTTACAGAGCCTTAACCTTGATATCCCAGCCTTAGCATGTTTATCCGCTCTAAGTATGATTACAGGTAAGTGCTCTTTTGGTAACAGAAATCGTCAAAGACTAGTACAGAATTGTTAACATAGATCTATCAGTTGATTTTGCTACATTCCAGATAAGGTGAGCTTGATTTTTGAAAATTTGTAATGGGTCATATTGAAAGTCTGGATGGCAATAGTACTTGCTTGCTCGCTCACTGAAACACCTATTATAATGGAATTCGACTGACTCGCTATTTCTCCATGGTTTTAGCTTTCCTGGAACATTCTCTGAAAAGATGAAATGTCTCAATCCAAATAGGGCTATGGGAACAGGGATGGAATGGGAATTTTTCCACATACTATTAATGAATCATTTGTGTATATGTAAGACCATTTCACCACCTCTGCTGCATGGGGCAAAGGGGATGAAACTAGTATAAATACCCAGGGCCAGATTAAGGGACCCCATGGCCACACTGTGGGGCCCCCATTCCTGGGGCCCTGGTCCCCCACCATGGATGCCTGTGGGCGGGCCAGCACTAGGAGAGCCCAGTCTGGCTGGTCTGCCCCCAAGAATGGTGTGGCCTCCAGTGAAGACCTCCAGGCCCTGAGCCCTGGAAGGCCAGGCCAAAGGCCACACCACACACCAGCAAGCCTCACCCCTGGAAAGCATTGAACACACACCAGCCTGCCGCACCCGCAGGGATGGACAAGCCAGCCCGGGAATGGAGGGGATCAGAGCCCACACTCTGCCCCCAGACCCCACCCCAGGACCCCGCTCTCCCCAGTGCCAGTAGGGACCCTCCCGATGCCCCCCTGGCCTCGCAGGCACTATCTGGGCTGAGCGGGACGGTGGGGGCCAGATCACACAGGGGCCTTAGGGGCTGCAGCCTGGGCCCCCTTTAGGCCAGGGCCCAGAGCTACAGCTCCTATTGCCCCTGCTTTGATCCGGCCCTGCAAATACCTATCAAATTTGGCTAGTGAGCCCAAAATTAGGGCAGTCTAACCTGTGAAGCATAATTACTCTCTTCCTGATACAGCAGAAGTCCTTCCATTAAAATGGTTCATATTTGAGGCTTTGCATGATTTGCGGAGCATAGCGGGCTGAAGTGAAAGAAAGACCTGATGGCCAATGTCTCTGATAATCTTGTAGAAATAAAACAGGAATCAGTGTCACTCAGAACATGTTGCATTCACTTCCTGGCCTTCTGTTTGACCCCTCTCAGAAGGATGAGAATGTACAGGCATAGCTGAGTCTTCAGTGGTGACCTAGTGCCTCATTTTACTATTGCACGAAGGTGGAGTTGGGCTAAATAGCTACAAAAATGCACTGAGATCCACAGAAATGGAAATGGATTTCCGTACAGATGTCGGGGCACCTACAATGTTGTAAATTCTACTCCCAGTCCCTTGCAAGTGCCACCCGTCTTTTCACCCTGGATGAGATGATTTTCTGGAAACCTGCAGTGAAATACTGGCTGCTTTGAAGTCAATAGCGAAATGCCCATTGGCTTCAATGGTACCAGGATTTCACCTTCAGAATTTCTAGAGTACATATCCATCGTGCAGTTGGGGATGATTTAGTGCATGCTTGTTTTAGCTTCAGGATTGGTTTCCTATGAAAAATATATTTTAAATCAATTTGTACTCGTTTCACCATGGTTGAGAGGTACAATAAATTCTGATCTCATTTACACCAAGTGTACATGAAGAATAATGCAGTTGGGTTAATTTGCTTTACAACCAGGCTGAAAATGAGTTAATTGTTACAACAAAGAGAGAAAGCATCCCTGACTTTTTTTCATCCTTTTCCCTAACTATGGCTATGTCTACACTTTAGGTCGACTTTAGCTAAGTTGACTTAGCATGTCTACACCTAAATTTAAAGTCGACTTAGGGGGGAACTTACAAAGTCAACCTAGAGCCTCCACACTGGACACCTAGGTCGACTTCTAGGGGCTAGGGAGATCTAGGGCAGGTCCACGGGAGCAGAGGGGCACCCCTTGCCCAGTGCCAGGGGGCTCAACCTTTGCCCCATTGTACTTGAGTACAGTGGGGCAAAGGGGGGCAGGGACCCTGGCAGGGCATAGGGGCAGGGTGGGCAGGGTTCTGCCCTGCCCTTTGGGGAGTCATGCCAGGCTCTCCCTGTGCCCCCCCCGGGGGCAGGGAGGGAGTCCTGGAGTAGCCCTAAGTCGAGTTAGGGCTATTCCAGGTCTACACTGGCTTAAGTCGACTTTAAAAAGTCGACTTAAGCCCTAAATCGAATTAAAACGAGGTTTAATAAAGTCGACTTAATTTTCATTAAGTCGACTTTATTTTCCTTAAGTCAACTTAAGCAAGCTGCTTAAGTCGACTTAAGAAACTGTAGTATAGATGCAGGGTAAATTAAGTCGACTTAAGCAAGCTTTAGTCGACTTAATTTACAAGTGTAGACGTACCCTATGAGACTGCTTCCTGATTATTTTCCTGGACACTTCAGGGATTTACTTAAAGGAATAAACCTCATGCAAACTTCTTCTGTGAACATGTGACATCATCTTCCATGGGTAGAAAAGGTTTTCATCTCATATACCCAAACTCTGTTTCATCATCATGATGTTTGCTCATTCCCACCCTCTTCAGTTGCCCGTGCATAAACAAGTAAAGATTGTCCTGTGCTAGAGTTGGATGCACTAGAAATGTTTAATGAGAATATCCAGAGGGGTAGCCATGTTAGTCTGTATATATGCATCTGATGAAGTGGGTTGCAGCCCACAAAAGCTTATGCCTGAAGAAATTTGTTAGTCTTTAAGGTGCCACAGGACTTCCATTGTTTTTAATGAGAATATTTTTTTAATTAATACATTCCCACATTTCTTGCTTTTTCCAGTGATAAAAGCCCTTTTGGTATACAGCTATTTGCTATGTTTTGTTAGTCTTCTGAAAATCTCGAGACAAATGAAAGTAGTCATTTCCTCTAAATCATTTCTCTCCCTGCCAATTCCAAAGGGGTAGCCGTGTTAGTCTATTGTAGAAAGACAACAGAGTCCTGTGGCACTTTTAAAGACTAACAGATTTATTTATCGCATGAGCTTTCATGGGAGAAAATCCCACGACAGCTCATGTGATAAATAAATCTGTTAGTCTTTAAAAGTGCCACAGGACTCTGTTGTTTCTCCCTATCAATGTTGTCCTTCTGTGTTTGTCACACATTGATTTTCTTTTCCCCTGTATTTGTAATGGACTTAAAATTCACAACTTTTTGTTTATTCCTTTGTCTTAACCATGTTGGCACATCTCCATTCATATGGTTTTAAAACATTTACCATAGACTGATGTGTGGTATAGAAAGCCCTGAGAGAGAGATGAGTGCAGTAGGAGGAACAGCACAGAATATTGTTTAAGCTCCATTAACAATGTTGGTTTTCCTATTCTTTTCTTGTTTCTCAGTGATATAATAATGGGAGAATGGTTGGTTATAATCTGGAGAACATTCTGGTTTAATACTCCTTGTTGTGGAATTTGCCCATGAAGAACTTGGCATCTTCTTGGCATTGCCCCCACAGTGGGGTATGCTAGTGCACACACTATATTTGATGCTTTCCCTGGCCTCAGACAGCACCAACCTCAGGAACGGTCCTGTGTCTAAGTAAACAGAAGTGTTTCTGAGAGTGGTGTGGTGCTTGTTCTGCCTGATCTCAGGAGTGCTCTTCACGAATCAAACAAAGGCGAGTGCTCTCAGGGTGAAAAAAATGTAGTACTGTAGTCAGTGTGGTGCTGGCGGAGGGAGAGAGGAAGGGAAGTAGTTACAGGTGTGTGGGTGGAGGACGGAGGGAGAGAAATAAATTCTCTCTTCTGTGGAGAGGCCAGGGAAGAGGACAGTAAAAACCAGTACTGGAGCTAAATGAGGTTTTTTTCCCCTCTTCCCACCCCCACGTCTGTGCTCCCAGTGTTCAAGACCCTCCCCCACAAATCCCCAGAATTCCATTTGTTTCCCCTTTCTCGGCTTCCCAGCCCAGATCCACTCGGTCTACTCTTCTCTGCTGCTAAAACCTTCCTTCCTCCCAGTAAAATTAACCTAGACTATTTCATTCACCCAAAGCTAGAAGACCCTCTCTCATCCCCACATCCTCCAGTGTACCTACCCAACTAGCCCAACACCTTTCAGACTTGAATCCATCATCCCTAGACCCTCTCCATTACCTGTGCCAGCACCCTTAGCGATCCTTCTACCTATCCCAGCCAATCCACTCACAGCTGACAACCTTTGTGCAGCTCCATGTCCTATCCTGTTCCCTGCAATTCCCCAGGGACAAGATGGAACTTATGGTTATATGGAAAATATTTACAAATACGTAAATCGACTCATTAAATAATTTGTATAATGTCACACTGAGAGTGCACAAAACTTGGAGGCTGTTGCAAATGTACTGTAAATACTAAGTTCAGAGAAAAATTGAAAGGTATGCAGGAGCATGAAATACACAGAAAAAGACTACAGAGACGGAAGTTTTTAATTAATTAAACATGTACATTGTGTTATTAATATCAATGTCCATACAAGTGTTTTTTCTGTTTATTTGATATCCTGGGCTTTGATGCAGAATATAAGACAGTGTGCTGCAGAATCATAAATCCCTTATGACGGGTCGTATGGCTATAATATTAGCCTTCACCCAGATTAAAAGAACTGGTATCTGGAATGATGCAGGTGTGTTACACACAGTTAACTCAAAACTCACAATGCCATAGTATGTCTTTTTTATTTAAGATGCTCCTCTAGGATCTTCCTCTCTCTGTCTCTGTTCTCCTTTTTTACTTCCTTCATTTAGTTAGCAGGGCTAGGCACAACTTCCTCCAGAGCACGTCAACACAGCTCTAAATATCTGCCAGAGGAGAATGAGTAAAAAACATTGTAATACTGTTTCCATATCCCCACAAGAGCAAAAAAATGAGTTCTATGCAGTTCTGTGTCTTTTGGATCATTTACTCTGGACATCTTGAAATGCGGGATCCAGAGGTCTGAAGAAGCTTAAGTAGAACAGTGCCAACATGGAAAGCAAAAATGAGTTGTATGAGGCCAAGATCTCCCTAGTTAATCTTTTCAGTCTCTGTTGATTTAACCTGCTATGTAGAGTACAGAAATACTGCTATCCAAACAGTCTAGCTTCAAATGCTATTCTGCAGAGCAGAGAAGTTTTTCCATAGTTTAGCAGATAATATTATGTTTTACTTTTTTTAACCAACAATGCCAAAGTATGAGCATCTAAATTACCATTTAGAGCACTTAAAAGGACACAGTCTAAATCAGTCTCAAATGTGACCTACTCTGAAATGGAAAGATTTTAACTCAGTCACTCTCTCTCTCCATACTCATACCAAAATATTATTGTTTTAAGCAGTAGTCATTATGTGCTCTCTGATTCATAAAGCCCTGCGCGGATACAAAAATGTGGCTCCGGAACCGGACACACCCACACTATGTCAGTCTTTATCCAATCTGCAATCCGCATGCCATGTTTTAAGTAGACCTGGAACCACAACCGAGCTTGGGCTCACAGTCAGTATTTTAGCATTTGATCGGCTCATTCGCCACATGCGTCCCACCCATTTTTTTCCTTTTCTTGTTTGTGATTTTCATGCTGTGCTGTCAATCAGATTTCCTTGGCCACCAATGAAATTTCTGATTTGACAGCATGGCATACAAGAACCGCAAACAAGAAATTGAAGACGTGGGCAGGTAAGGCATGGGGAATGAACCAATCAAAGACCAGCATGCTAACTGATTGACAGGGAGTGGTGTCTCTCCAAGCCCCAGCCTATTGTGACACAGACTCTGATTGACTGGCAGACCACCAATCAGAGCCCAACTGGGATTGGCTGGAGCGCTTCCTTGTGCCCCTGTGTGCTGTTGCTGATGCAGATTGTAGCAGCAGCTGCAGGGATTGATCATAAAAATAGAATCTGCAGCCGCAGCCAATCCACAACCATGGGGCTGCAGATATCCACACCCGCGGATGCAGTTACCCACAGATCTGAAGCAGATACCTGCGGATGCGCAGGTCTCTCCTAATTCAGCAAAGTTCTTCAGCACATTCTTAGACACATTGGCCATGTCTACACTTACCAAAGTTAGTTCTAATAAGTTCATTCAAACTAACTAATTCGAACTAATTTTAGTTAGTTCACATTAACTTAATTCGAACTAGCATGGCCCCACTGGAATTTTAGTTGAACTAAGCAAGTGCCATTCATGGCACTTGCTTAGTTCGAATTAGTCAGTTGCATTAAGTTCAATGTCCCGGTTAGTTCGAACTAACATGGCCACATTGACTTAATTCAAACTAACTAGTTCAAATTAAGCGTTAGTTCAAAAGATATAATCAAATTTATTAGTTCAAATTAAGGAAACCCTTAATTCGAACTAATGAAAGACTAGTGTGGCCAAGGCTTAAGTTAGTTCGAATTAAGTTTCCTTAATTCGAACTAACTTGCCAGTGTAGACATAGCCATTGGTAGCCACTGTCTATATTGGGACAACTCACATGCCTTATATTAAGCATGTGCATAGGTTATTTGCTGGACTGATACAAGAGTGTTCAGCACCTTGCAGGATCAAGCACTGTGATTTTGGCTCTCACATAATTATTAATTTGTGTTCATTCCCCTGCTGTATTGATCTTCCAGCATCAGTGTAAAGATACAATTATTATCAATTATTAATTATATTAAATTATTATTTGCTGACATCATCAGTCTGACTGGGAAATAATGACAATGAGTATGTCTACACTGCCAAAAATGACCCACAGCAGGGACTCCAGGACCTGGGTCAGCTGACTTGGGCTTGCACCATGGAGCTAAAAATAGCAAAGTAAATGTTCAGGCTCAGGTTAGAGCCCAGGCTCTCAGACTCATTAAGTGCCCTTCCACTCTTCTGATGGGGATGCTCATAGCAGCAAAGTGGAGAATTCACTCATGATATTCTCTTCCCACCCACTGGTGTCTCCTAAAGAAACTGAATACCCTGTAGCCTGTGCATTATGTCATGACATAATGTTTTCTTTAGGACCCACACATACTGTGACATTCACACGGCTCTTTCCCCCAAATTGCACAAGTCTGTGGTGCTCTAGTGGTTGTGGTATGCAAATCCCGTGTATATGAGAATGCCCCCAGTACAATAATAACACTGGGCCCAGCACAAAGGCAATGAAGCCCAGAACTTTGAAAGAAGGGCTTTGTAAAATGTGGACAAATTAGAGAGTCCAGTGGAGGGCAACAAAAATGATCGAGGGGCTGGGGCACATGACTTACGAGGAGAGACTGAAGGAAATAAGCTTATTTAGTCTGCAGAAGAGAAGACTAAAGAGAGATTTGAGAGCAACCTTCAGCTACTTGAAGGGGTGCTTCAAAGAGGATGGAGCTAGGCTGTTCTCAGTGTTGACAGAGGACAGAACAAGGAGCAATGGTTTCAAGTTGAAGCTGGGGAGGTCTAGGCTGGATATCAGGGAAAACTTTCCCATTAGGAGGATGGTGAAGTTCTGGAATGGGTTACCTAGAGAGGTGGTGGAATCTCCATCATTAGAAACTTTTATGGCCTGGTTAGACAAAACCCTGGCTGGGATGATTTAATGGGAGTAGTCCTGCTTTTAGCAGAGGGTTGGACTAGATGACCTCGTGAGGTCCTTTCTAGCCCTAATATTCTATGAATCGCATAGAAATCACCTGGGTTGAAGTAGAGGTAAAGCAGAACGATGTGGAAAAACTGTTCAAATTTCTCAGGATTAACTGCTAACTTTGCAGAGAGCTAGATGCTGGGTTTCTGAAAGACTGCTGCTGAGACATTTCCTTCAGGTTTTTGGAGGGCACACCTACCATACCATACTATTTTTGTTGCAAAAGTGGGAGACAGCCTAATATACCAGGGAGTGATTGACAAGGCAAAAAAGTCCGACTTTTCACCTGACCTGCTTCACTACTACTGTAGGGAGGTCTGCATACAATAATATTTACATGCCTCCTTAGTCATTTAGTGAAAACCTCGTATTCGACTAGGGTTGTTCTTAGGACAAATCCTGCCCTATTTTTCTCATGTGTGCTGCCACTGAAGAGAACAGGCCTAATGAAGATCTGGTGTCAACGGTTACAACTCCATTGACTTTAGTGTAGTTGCACTTGCATACAACGAGGGCCTGCTCCTCCTTCCACTGGAGTCAATAGCAGTATATGGAATTCCAGATCTTATTCTGACCCAGTGGGAATGCACACATGGTAAAACAATCAAGATTTGTCTCCTATTCAGAGTAACTTGAACTCTATCAGAAAGTAACTTTCCAATAACTTCAGATCATAGAGCAAAGAATGGCTTTAATACACGTGCTGCGTAAATGGAGAGATCAGTGCTGGTTTATTAAATAGATACCATGGGTAAAACTCCCATTGATTTAAACAGAGCCAGTATTTCATCCCGTATTATAGTATATTAAATCCTACCTGTTGTTCAAAAATTGTTTCGATACCATGGCACAACAAAGTAGATTAAGGATGGCGTATTCCTTAATTCTGAATTTCCTTGGTTTTGCTATTTAAAATCAGGCCAGTAACACTTATAAGATAATGTTTAGAGATTTCATATCATTGCCAACCAACAAGAAACACTTTGTTAATGAAACTTGTTATATCTGCCAATGTAAAAAGAACACGGAAGACCAAAACTGAGGATTTGGTCCTAATTTAGATTCAAAGACTTAGAGCTGGGGGAAGTAAACTGTTTGTGGCCCAGATCTTCAAAGAGATATAGGTGCTTAAATACCTTTGAGGATTAGGCCTCTGTGCTCAAGTCCAATAGCTGATTTTCCAAACCCCGCAGCAATGCACAAAGTAATGGGATATAGATTTACAACATACCTGCTATAATACATAGTTGTTGTTTATTTTTAAAGTTGTTTATTTTTAAAGTCAGTTTATTTATTTTATTTAAAGTCAGTTTATTTATTTTAAAGTTGTTTATTTTTAAAGTCAGCCTGTGGATTTATTAAAGTATTTCAGCTCCCTGGACCTGTAAATATGTCTTCATTAACATTGCTAAAATGCAACCTTAAAACAGATGTAAAGGTGGAAGCTCTTCAAAGATTTAGAGATTAATGTAATGTTCTGCAGAATTCTACAGAAACTTTGGGGCAAAAAATCCCCACAGATTTTTAAAACGTATAAAATATTTATTCCCTGTGCTCTTTAAATGGCAGCATCCATCTAATTATTTACTCTAGGGGACCTGTACAATCAGGCTTACATAATTACACCATACACAATTTACTGGATATCAATTAAGTATTCATTGATTCTTTTGTTTTAATGTAAACAAGTCACTTAAAATATCTAGGTTTTGAAATTCCTTGAAAGTGAAGATGTTTGAAGCAGATGTTACTGCCTAGATGAGTATTTTTCATGTATTTGTTACATAGCAAGCCTGACTGATGGTGAACAGTAGAGTATATTAGCTTCTAGTCAAAGTTCACACACGTGGGAGCCTGATTCTGGGATGGTTTAAGAGAGTACTTGGTTCTGCCATGAGTGCAAGGGACTCGACTCAATGACCTCTCATGGGCTCTTCCAGTTTCTATGATCTCACACCACTATAACTCAGGAATTCACTCCACTGAAGTCAACAGAGTTAAACAAGTGTCGAATTGGTAAAAACAAGAGGATGATCAGGCCCTTAAATTTCTGTGTATTTTCTGCCTCTTGCATCTATCTAGTGTCCTCCATTTAACTAGTTCATTAAATATATATCCAGAGCAATCACTACTGGGAGAAATTCCGGAGCATGGTACCCGCTACACGTAGGTGCATGTATGTGCATGCCTGAGAAGAGTGAGGAGGCCCCATTACAGCACCAACACTTTCATTATTCCTGGTTTTGAGGGTGAAGAACAATGTACTCCCTGCATTGGTTCCCCTTTTTAGAGATGATCAGAAGAAAGTGCCTGCTGTCAGATATGGATATTTGGAAAAGAGAGGCAGAGAGATTGAGAGAATGGATTATAATACTAGCAGAAGAATGGGAGAGGGGGCAAGGACTACAGATAATTGGGAGTGCTTTGAGCATAAATCTTTCACAACTCCCTGCTTCTTCCCCTCCCACCATTCTCCCACCATATTTGCCTGACTGTTCGCAAGCCTAACTCTCCAGTATGTTTGCTAGTTAATTTAATCTGTTTTTTTCTTGGACCTCCCTGGCAATTATAATTGTATTTAAAACATGAATGATGATAATGTTGCTTGTGAACCAAATTCTTACTTTTCTGCAAATTTGAAATTCAAAGAAATTAAAATGCAACACAGTTATTTGAGATTATTGTTCAGAAACATGTTACGTAATTCTTCCGGTAAGTATTGATGGTAAACAATGATGCAAAGCTCTCTTTTCCTATATGTCTGCAAAGAGACCATTTTTAATGAATCACAAATCTGAAGCTTCCTCCACAAGCTTAATGAACTGAGGATGTATAACATGACTGCAGCATTTTAACAGAAATAAAGGGCGGGAGGGGGGTGGAGGAATCTCCTTAGCTAGAAGTCATTGCTTTGGTTTTAGGAATTTCAGAAGTCTTTCATGATGAGTAACTCTTACTTTATGCATTGCTTGCTTGAAGCTGAAAACAGTGGACTTCCAGAGTTATTTTATCTCAGATCTTTAGTGATAAATAAAAGCTGGTAGATTTATCAAAATTAAAAAAAAAAAAGGTGAAGTGCGTTTGGTTTCTTGTAAGAGTGTCTGTAAATTCCTAGTGGAATTCCAGGCCTAGTGCGGATGGAGCTGGCAGTGGATATTGATCTCCACTTGAATTCACTGAATAAATAATGGTTGCCATAGTTATTGAGCATTCACAACTGGTAGGAAGGCAGGGAAATCTCCAAAATACCTTCTGTGATCATTTTGCCATAAAATTGTCCAATTAAATTATACCTTATATAGTTAAAAATATAGATAAATATGTAGATAGCTGGTCTTTCTTAGAAATTATCATTTAAATTATAGTTGAAAGCCATCACTGCAAATTTTGACTACTAACAAGAAAGGACAATTATTACATCTTTTTACTCAATGTAACAAAATCAGTCAATATTATATGGCATCACCATTCTAATATATTTTAAAAGGGCTTCATTTTGTTTGTTATAGTATTACTTGCTTATAGATTGATTACCCTCGAGTAAGGAGCAGATTTATTCCCATACTGATGCTGATTTGGCTGTTCTCTTGTCTTCCTTTTGCAGAACGACATGGATTAAAAGAACCAAAGAAAGTGGAAGAGCTATGCAACAAGATCACTAGCAGTTTAAAAGATCACTTAGCTTTCAGCTGCCAAAACAAAGGACAACCACTTGAGTCTGCAGAGCCTAAGGTACTGGGTGTTCTTGCTGACTTGCGTTCTCTCTGCACACTGGGACTCCAGCGCATCTTTTACCTGAAACTGGAAGATTTGGTGCCACCCCCTTCCATTATTGACAAGTTGTTTCTGGATACCCTACCCTTCTGAGTCTCAAATTACCCTCATGAAAGGCAGTTGCCCACCAGAGCAGGCAAATGGATTGTGATTTACAGCTAACACTTCTGCCCTCACTTAACAGAAAAACAACGCCAGCCCTACAATGAGGACTCTTCTGGCGTGTTTTCCTTGCAAACTAAGGCCTAAAATTTAACAACTTACTGTTTGGGGGTTGTGTTCTTGGGGTTATTTTGGGGTGAGGGGGTGGGTTATGTGTGTGTGTGATTTGGAGGGCTTTTTAAAAAATAAATTGATAATAAGGCACTTTTGGACAATGCTACCCCAGCAGTAAAAGGTCAACATGACTGTTTTAAATTTATTGTGTAACATCTCATCATATATGGGTAATACAAATGTAGAAAGCTGTGTTTGAAAACAAGAACAACAAATGGTTGTTTGCCAGGGTAGTATGTGTTTTGTGACAATAACTTTAGCAAACTTCCTATATCAAGGGCACACATATTGGCACAAACGAAACAAACGTTCACTTTTTTTGACAAAGTACATTCAGCTGAATATTTCGTATAAATCAGATATAGCAAAATGACAATGGCTGTTAGCTCCCATGTTCAAGTGCAATTTTTTAAAGTGCAGTCTTACTAAGTCTTGTTTATTAACTAATTTATTTTAATATGAAAATAAAATGGAAGAAATCAAGTGAGAAGATTACATGCACTAATTTACCTGACAAAGTTTCCCAAACTTGAATCCATGTAGTGTGACTTACTGACAAATGTATGTGGAAGACACAGGGACAATTTGTGATTCAGTTGAGCACTTGTTCCTTAGATAAGGAAGTAAAAGTAAGTAGTGATTGGAACGCACAGGGTCAGCATCAGGGATAGTTACATTTTAGATTTCATCTAGGTAACAAGTTAGTAAACAGAAGCAAGACAGTTTTGAAGAACAAGCAAGTCTTGTAAAATAGTATGAATGTAAGAGCTAGGAAGGTTATAGTGGGCTGCATTGAAACATTCCGTGTTCGTACTCCTTTTTTGTATGTTTATACTGTTGATGCCATATTAATATGAAATAATTTGTTGCATAGTGTCTTTACTTGTATAAACGTTTGTATGCATGGTATATTTAATGGCTTTGCCTGTATTTATTGCAATGACTGCCAGCTCATGGGAGCCGTGTTACACAAAGTAACTAAATGGGGTGTTCACACTGACACAGAGTTATGGGTTAGAGGAAAAAAAAATATATAAGCGTGTGTGTGTGTGTGTGTATATATGTATATACATATGCGTGTATCTTTTTATTAACCATTTGTATATAAAATATCTGTCACTTCACAAACAGTTATTTTACAGTTTCTTTGCTGTGACTTTTAAGGTAGTACTGTTTAGCACTTTGCTATTAAAATCTTGCTCATGTTCTGCTAAATTCAAATAATATTTAAAGATTTTTAGGTCTAAAAATACTTTATATGCATTGTATTAAGTCGAAATTTTGTTGATCATTTTGCTAAGAAATTTTTTTGAATGTCAACCTGATGTCACTGTATCTTTTGTTAGCTTTAAACATTCTAGCTTTTGTCTTTTTTTTTAAACTATGCTGTTTATATGGAAATTAAATTATACTATCAAACAGATGCCAAATGAATTGCCTAATTGCTGCAATGGCTAACCCAGATATCAAGTCACTGTATTGTTTTTCAAGTTGTCATCTGGTATTTTATCACTTATTATGTTTGGATGTGCTTTTATGAAAATTATTCTTATATCAAGATTTCTAGTAGTATCAATAGGAAAACAGATTTCTAATCACCATAGTTAATATTTCCAGTTTATCTGAAGATAATATTTGGAAAAATTTTGCTTTTTGTATTGACTTTTAAGCTTATGTGCAAACATAATAGCATTCTTAAATATCAGAGAAACTAATGTTTCTTGTAGGTTGGTGTCACACATCTGACCTGCAGGACCAAAATATTTGACTGAATTTGAAATTTTGTATATAATATGTATACACACCCACACAACAAATCCAAAAGTGTGTTTACTTCTGACTCCTTGTATAAAACAAGATGCTTAAACACCTTTGAGGATCACGGCCAAGGTCCCTTAAGAATTCACCTTTATTTCAGAATAAATTCTGCAAGCTGCTGAGCACCCTCAGCTCTGAGTTGAGAACTCTCAGCACTTCATGGGTGCATCTACACTTGTAAATTAAGTCGACTTAAGCTTGCTTAAGTCGACTTAATTTACTCTGCATCTATGCTACACTTTCCTTAAGTCGACTTAAGGAAAAATTATGTCGACTTTATAAAACCTCCTTTTAAGTCGACTTTTGGCTTAAGTCAACTTTCTAAAGTTGACTTAAGCCAGTGTAGACCTGGAGTAGCCCTAAGTTGACTCTAAGTCGACTTCGGGCTCTCCAGGACTCTCCCACTGCTCTCCCTGCCAGGGGGGCTGGCACAGGGAGCCTGGCATGCCCCACCAAAGGGCATGCCCTGCCAGGGTCCATGTCCCCCTTTGCCCCATTGTACCAAGATACAATGGGGCAAAGGCTGAGCCCCCTGGCACTTGGCAAGGGGTGCCCACCCTGCCACCGTGGACCTGTCCCAGGTCCACCTAGCCCCTAGAAGTTGACCTAGGTGTCCAGTGTGGATGCTCTAAGTCGACTTTGTAGGGTCCCCCCAAAGTCGACTTAAAATTTAAGTGTGGACATGCTAAGTCGACTTAACAAAGTCGACTTAGCTAAGTCGACCTAAATTAACAAGTGTAGATATAGCCCATGGAACTCGGCCCTCTAAAAGTATTTTCACACAAATCAGCATAGTTTTTCTTGGAGCAAGATACATTCATAAGGAAGCATGTTCTTGGTCATAGCAGGTCCAGAGCCCTATGTTAGACTTCATGTAGCCAACGTGCTTCGGTCTTCCATAGATGTTCTTTACTGTGATACTCTCCAACATCATGTAATCTATAGAATATCCTTCACATTTATTTAAATTCATAAAATTTATTCATGCAGTATGATCAATGACAGATCACAATAGCAAAAGAAAGAATTAAAGAAGATTAACCTACTATTTTTCTTCGAGCTCTCTCAGTGTGAACATGCCTTTCTTCAGGCTGAATTCAGGAATATATCAGCTGTTAAAGGAGAGTGCCTTGCTTTTATTTCAGACAACAGAGTATTTCAAAAGTTTCTCTGCTCTTCTAACAGCAGTGTGGGTTTTTTTTTTGTTTGTTTGTTTTTTGTTAACCTGCGGGTTGAAAGAAATGCTCTTGTACATATATAATGTAAATTAAAAACTATTAAATTGAATAACATTTTTTCAGAGGCCCCATGTGTGTTTAATAACTATGCTTAATTTTGTTAAAATCTGATGTGAATTTTTTATCATTTATAAAACATTAACAATTTGTCTACTTGAATCTCAAAAGTGGAAGCAAGCTTAAGAACACTGAAAATTTAATGGCTAGACATTGCATTAAAATATCTTGAAAGAAAAATAACCTTAAAGAAAAAGCTGCAGTGACAAGTTACAAAACATTAGCTAGATAGTGAGGGCCAGAATACAGCTGTCTCTGTGAGAAAGCACTATGGGGAGCCCCTTCCTTTCAGTAACACACCCAAACACCCCCACCCCAAATTTACCTGTAATTTATCTGCAGATGATGGGATGGGGGTGGGTGGGATGCGATGGGGTGGGGTGGAGGGAAATGCCTACAGTTCTCATAGTCCTTAAGGAGTGTTCCTGGATAAAAGAAGGGAGGGTCATGACCTCACCCTCCATCACTATGAATCAATATATACTGGCAGGAGAACGCTCCAGGTGGTGCCAGGAGCTCTTTTTAAAGCTATGGCAAGTCCCCCTCCTCAGTGTGGTTTTCCTTTGTAAGAAGGATCATTTAGCCCTTACCAAATAAGATGCTGTAATTACCACTGCATTTTCTAAACAGTTGTAAGAAATATCTGCTGTTGTTTCAATATCTCCATAACTACAGATGGTCTCTGAGACCAGTATTTTAGCAGAATTTCCCAGCAGGAGGCCAGGTCAGATGAGGTGCAGTAGGATTCGGGGACTATCTGAATGCGTGACAAAGCAGGAAGTTGTCAAAATCCTTCAAAAGGAGACTTTTTTTTTTTTGAACATTCACTATTTTAAAATTAAACAACCACTCTTAAAATTGTTAGTGAGAAAGGCAGAAAGTAGCTTTCAGCTTTCAAGTCTCCTATTTGGTCAAATAGTGGGTTACATTCTCTGGACCTGATTCTCCCATTCTCCCCCTTGAAAATGAGAGTTACTCCCACCAACTTCACATTTATTTAAACTCATAGGCTGCATCTACACTGGTAAATTAAGTCGATTCAAGCTTGCTTAAGTCGACTTAATTTACCCTGTGTCTACACTACAGTTTCCTTAAGTCGACTTAAGCAGCTTGCTTAAGTCGACTTAAGGAAAATAAAGTCAACTTAATGAGCATTAGATAGTGAGGGCCAGAATACAGCTGTCTCTGTGAGAAAGCACAATGGGGAGTCCCTTCCTTTCAGTAACACACCCAAACACCCCCACTTAATGCTTAAGTCGACTTTATAAAACCTGCTTTTGAGTAGACCTAAGGCTTAAGTCGACTCCCTAGAGTCGACTTAAGCCAGTGTAGCCGTGGGATAGCCCTAAG
>ML685756.1:27736045-27837675 GCA_007922175.1 Pelusios castaneus | reverse complement strand
CGTCTGACGAAGTGGGATTTTCTCCCACGAAGGCTCATGCGATAAATAAATCTGTTAGGCTTTAAAAGTGCCACAGGACTCTGTTGTCATTTATTTAAATTCTAAATGGCTATTTAATTGACCGTGCTCCTTGCGTTTGCATAAATGTTTGGGGAATAGTTGTTCTCCATATGGCAGATGTGGCTTTTGGGGTAGGGGTAGCAGGCAACAGGGCCCCTTACTGCTCGGCCTGCTTCGCCTACCCCAAAAGCCACCTCTGGGTTGTGGGGCACAGATTAGAGACCACAATCATTCCCAACATCAGATCTCAAGTGACACAGAGAAGGGCCCCACCACACCACCCTTTCTGCTAAAAGCTGTCAGGCACATAGGCTTGTCTACACTTGTGTATTTAAGTCGACTTTAACTAAGTCGACTTAGTGTGTCCACACTGAAAATTAAAGTTGACTTAAAGGGGAACTTACAAAGTCGACTTTGTGGGGCTAGGGGGACCTAGGGCAGGTCCACGGGGGCAGGGGAGCACCCCTTGCCCAATGCCAGGGGGCTCAGCCTTTGCCCCATTGTACCTAGGTACAATGGGGCAAAGGGGGAGAGGGACCCTGGCAGGGCATAGGGGCAGGGGTGGGCAGGGCTCTGCCTTGCCCTGTGGGGGGGCATGCCAGGCTCCCCCTGTGCACCCCTCCCCCCAGCAGGGAGGGCATTGGTGTAGCCCTGGGGTAGCCCTAAGTCGACTTAGGGCTACCCCATGGCTACACTGGCGTAAGTCAACTCTAGGGAGTCAACTTAAGCCTTAGGTCTAGTGGAAAAGAGGTTTTATAAAGTCAAGTTAATTTTCTTTAAGTCGACTTTATTTTCCTTATGTCGACTTAAGAAAACTGTAGTGTAGACGCAGGGTAAATTAAGTCGACTTAAGCAAGCTTAAGTCGACTTAATTTACCAGTGTAGACGCAGCCATAGACTGCTCTTCTGGTCCCTTCTCCTTGGCAATGCAACTCCTACTGAAGCCAGACTGCCATGGACTGGGTCCTCCAGTTGACTGTTAAGTGCTAGCTGTGCAAAGGAACCAATAGGAGATAATACAAACTAGTTGTATTTACTTCTGTCCTTACTTTTGCATGGAAATTGAGGCTCAGGGGAGGGAACCTTCTTCCAGTTCATCCACCTTTCTCCAGCTCCAGAGTCCACAAAGCCCCTTCCATGAGGAGAGTGACTAGGATATGCAGAAGTACTATCAGACTCCCCTTCTAACATCTCAGCCTATTTCTTTTAGTGCACAAGCCTAAATTCTCCCTTTCAGAGTTAAACCCAGGGCACTTGATTTCAATCTCAAATTTAGGTTTTCCAAATAGCTACCAGTCACTGTCAAAAAGAGAAATGACACAATTTCTTAGAATACAATTATTCATGTCATACTTAATACAAACAAGCAAATAAAGCATTTTACACAACACTGAAAATACTTCTTAAAATAACTTTTTTAACCAAGCCATTAGCTAGACAGACGATCATTACAATTCTTCCAAAAACAACTTCCACCTTCCTGCTGCTGCTTACACAATGTGGAAAATAAACATGATTGTAACATCTGCATTACCATTGTAGACATTCTACAGGACAGTCGCATTCTTTTGGAAAAGAGCTCAGTTGGGGCTGAGATAGCGAGGGAGGTGGACACATGGGGCTTTTTCCAGTCTATTGCCTTCACCTATGTGCCCAGAGGCACCCTGCCTGCTGAGGCATCAGTGCTTGCAGGGGAACTGCCAGGACTGCCGCTGGCTGCCTACTCTATGGGAACTGAGGATGCCCTGTGGACCCAGGTACAACCTGGGTAGAGGAAGGAAGTAGTTCAGAGGCAGCCGATTGCAATTTGGCTGTGTTGGGGCTGTGTAGTCAGCATATTACTGTGGGATTCCCCAATAACAGAGCACTCCCCTACTGCTGGGGCCCTGAGCGGGGATGCAGTGGAGTCAGGTGACCCCACATCCCCCCTCCTCCTCCTGGAGCAGCAGCTACTCACTACCTGAGCCTTATTAGATGGCAGAGATGCTGCTCAAACCCCTGCTGTGGGCCACTGAGTGCTTGCTTTGCTTTGCTTTGCCCTGCCCTGCCCTGCCCTGCAGCCAGGGGCCAGAGACTGTGTTCCTGCCCCACCCTGCCTGAGGACCAGGGGCCAGAGACTGTGATTCTTCCCTACCCGAGAGCCAGGGGCCATACTGTGTTCCTGCCCCGCCCTGCCTGAGGGCCAGGGGCCATACTGTGTTCCAGATGTGCCCTGCCTTAGGGCTGCTTGGGGTGCTGAACTGCATAGCTGCTGTTCCCTGCCCAGGGCCAGAGCTCCCCTAATAGCCTATTGGCTAATTCCCCCTGTCAAGGGACAGTGAGCTAGTGAGCCCATCTTGGTATGGCCTCAGAGGGGGAGGAATGCCTGACTACAGAGGAATCATACGCTGCACCCTGTTAAAGCGTGTAGCGATAGCTATTCTGCTCTGTGGTCCTGTTGGCCTTCAGAGAGAAGTCAGCCTGCTTCAGGCCCCATACCTTTTGAAGCTTCTGCTATAGGGCTCTGCATCTTCACGCTTCCCCAGCAATAGGGTCATGACAGAGAAATGGTCAGGAAATTATTTGATTTGTGATTTCACGTTATAAAACCCACTCATACTGATGTGTTAAATGGAGGACTCTTTTTTAAAAAAATCACAGTTTTTAATAAAAACTGATTGCTATCCCATGCAGCAAAATCCTTTTAAATAGTGACTTTCTATTCCAAATGTATTAAAATATTAATAGGTACATGGTATGTGCAAATGTTAACACATTTTATTCTTTTCCACCTATCCTCAGAGTTTCATATTTTCCATCTAACCACTTAGGAACACTGTTATTTGGTAGGTAAATAAACTGCTCATCTTAAATACACTTAGATTAGTGTAAAACCACTCATATTGTCAGAGTTGCCACGTTAAAAATGTCCATCTCTCATGATAAATGAAGATTATCTAGAAATGTTTCTTCTTTCCATGGCAAGAGAAAGAGAGAGTTCCATTACCATATCAATTCTAATTTGAACAGTTGGTTATTTGATTTTACACAGATATGTAATAGACAAAAAAAGCAAAATGCTCAAAAGTTTGGAGATGTCTGCATTAAAATTGTCTGTGCAACCTTAATTCAGTTACTTGGTGTGTGAGGATTATGATAGTCTTTAATTATATGGCCACATACTATTTTTCCACAGGACCACATCCCATTCAATGTACAATGCACCTTCTCCTGCTTTAAATCTCTCTGAAGGATCCACCTAAGCCATTACACCTGTGTGACCTGATCCTATGACTTACACTTCCCTGCATTTATTTTCCTCCCATTCTGTAAATTCCCCATCTTCAAAGTGTCTGATGAAGTAGGATTTTCTCCCACAAAAGCTCATGCGATAAATAAATTTGTTAGTCTTTAGAATATGTTAGTCTTTAGAGCAAAGATATCATCAGAGTACCAGAGGCTTCATTAGCCCACTCTGTCACACCAGGTCTTTGCCTGCATATTTTTACTGTACTGAATGTTGTCAGAACAGATGTTTTTAATTCAAGAGGGAATGGATTGTGTCTGACTGTGCTCCTCACATCATACACTGCTATGTGATAGTGGGGTTGAGGATGGGGTTGCGAGACTCAGACTCTCTCATAACTGCAATGCGTCACACGCACACACAAATAATCATATAAGAGTGGTAGTGGTCTGACATCCACTCTGTACAAGTCTGAGGGACTATGCAAAGTGCAAGGCAAGAGAATCTCAGGCCCGATATCAGGGGTGTAGCCTGCCCCTGTTTTCTGGCTGGGTGCAGGGTGGGCTCAGCCAAGGGAAGCTTCTGGTCATGTGAACAGAAACTGCCGCCCCCAGAGAAGGGGAGAGCCCCCACATCCAGGCCAGCAGCAGCACGAACTTCGCCACTGCAGCCACAGCGCTAGCCAGCAGCTGGCAGCCACAGCTGCAAGTGGGGCAGGGGCGCTGGTGCCTCAGGTCCACTCACAGCTGCATGGCCCAGCGGCCACGAGCAGAGCAGAGGCACTGGTTCTGCACCTCAGACCTGCTTGTGACTGCTGGCTGCTAGGTGGCCTTGCAGCCACGATGTTCATCCCGCTGCCAGGGGCTAAGGTGGGAGGCCACAGGACCAAGTGGGTTGGCCTTGGCCTACCCGTAGCTATGTCCCTGCCCAGTATATTCCGTTTACTGAATGAGAACTGACTCAAAAAATTCCTGAGCGTATGAAGTCTCTATTTTAATTGATTTGCAAATAGTTAATGTGGGACACCTATTGTTCGCCTTCCCTTGTCCATTAGTTTTCTATGTACTATTGCCCACCCTTTAGCAACGGCCTCCTGTCACTACAGACACTCCCCTGTATTGATACTTAACAGATAAACTGACACCATTTTCTAAATGGAAGATGACTTTACTGACACTTCTCTCCTTTGACTTTACTGAGTAAACAATAGGAACTAATTTACATGACGGAGTCTGGTGCCTGGAGCAGTTGCCTGCAAGGACATTTGCCTTGGGGATGTAAGGGGGAGTTAAGCAAGGGGGAGAGAGGGTGGCACATTACTCGGTTAGTTTCTCAAAAAATCGATAGCATATCCCAGTTCCAATCCTTGTATTACTACTACTACTAATTGGCACCACAGCCAGGAAAACTTCACCTCGTGTTCTCTTTGGCTATGTCTACACTAGAAAGTTAGGTTGACTTAAGGAGTCTTAAGTTGACCTAACTTAGTCCCTGTCCACACCAGGCTTTCATGAAGTCGACTTAAGGGCGTCCTTAAGTCGAGTTAATAACTACCGCCTGTTAGGTCGACCTAATGCTTAAGTCGACCGTATTAGGTCGACCTAAACCCATGTGGATGCCTTAGGTCGACCTAACTGGCATCCTCACCTTCCTCCCAGGGTTCTTGGCTCCAAGAAGAGCCTGCCCTGGGCTCCCACAAGCAGGGCCATCCTTAGGGGGGCGAACAGGGTGAATGCCCCGAGCCCTGCATTTACGTGGGCCCCGTGCTGTCCCGCTCCCAGCGGGGCAGTGAGGGGCCCATGCCGTGGCCCCCCCCACAGCCGCACTTCGCCCTCCCCCAGCTGCCTTTGGCAGTGAGCCGAGGACAGCGGGGGCAGAGCGGGCCCCTCTGGGCCGGCCCGCCCATGCCCCACTTGGTCGTCTGCCAGGGGCCAGCCCCAGCTGGCAGCATGGTCTTGGCGGCAGCGGCCTCAGGTCCCTGGCCTGGGCACTGGCGGCAGCAGCCTGGGGTCCTGACTCATGGCTGAAGCCTGAGCTGGGGCCTGCTCCTGCAGGCGGCGGCCACCGCCACAGATCCAAGGCCACTTATGGGATCCGGGCCTAGCCGAGGCCAGGAACCCAAGGCTGCTGCCACTGGGGGCCAGCCCTGGCCATGGCCAGGGACCAGTCCTGTGTGGGGCAGGCCAGCCTGGCCCCGCACACCCGCCACCCCACCCTGGGCCGGCTGCTCTGCCCTAGGGGGGCAGTAGGGTCCCTGGCCACAGCCAGCTGGCCTCCAGCCAGGGCAGGCTCCTGGCCACAGCCTCGGGGCCACGGCCAGGGCCAGCTCCCACTGGTGGCAGTGGCCTCTGATTGCCAGGTCCCGGGGACGAAGTGGGCTGGCGCGGCCCACCCTTCCCTACTCCAGCATGGGGTGGGGGCCCCTCCAGGCCCATTGGCCCTGGGCCCCGCTCCCCCCTAGGGACAGCATGGGTGGGTGGGGGAGGTGAGGGTTCCTGGTAGCAGGGCCACCCCTCAATGCTCCTCTGTGAGGAAGTGGGCCTTCAGTACCTCCCAGATGAGGACCACTCGCCGCTGGGTTCACTGTGTCTGGAGCACGGCGTCGGGCTGCTCAAACTGGCTGGTGAGGCATTGGGCTTCGGCCTCCCAGAAGTGGGAGGTATTGCCAATACGGAGAAGGATCGGGATACCATACAGAAAGATCTGGATGACCTTGTAAACTGGAGTATCAGGAACAGGATGAAATTTAATAATGGGAAGTGCAAGGTCATGCATTTAGGGACAAACAACAAGCATGTTTCCTATAAGTTGGGGACGCATCAGTTGGAATGGACTGAGGAGGAGAAGGATCTGGGAGTAATGGTTGACCATAGAATGACTATGAGCCGCCAATGTGATGTGGCCGTGAAAAAAGCTAATGCGGTTCTAGGATGTACCAGGAGAGGTATTTCAAGTAGAGACAGGGAGGTGTTAGTGCCGCTGTACAAGGCACTGGTGAGACCCCATCTGGAATATTGTGTGCAGTTCTGGTCCCTGATGTTTAAAAAGGATGAATTCAAATTGGAACAGGTGCAGAGAAGGGCTACAAGGATGGTCTGTGGAGTGGAAAACCTGCCTTATGAGTGGAGACTCAAGAAGCTTGGCTTGTTTAGCTTAACAAAAAGAAGGCTGAGGGGGGATATGATTGCTCTCTATAAATACATCAGAGGGATTAACATCAGGAAGGGAGAGGGATTATCTGAGTACAGCACCAATGTGGACACCAGAACAAATGGTTATAAACTGTCCATCAAGAAATTTAGGCTTGAAATTAGACGCAGGTTTCTAACCATTAGAGGTGTAAAGTTCTGGAATAACCTTCCAAGGGGAGTTGTGGGGGCAAAAACCATAACTGCTTTCAAATCTGAGCTTGATAAATTAATGGAGGGGTTGGTATGATTAGCCTATTTTGGAAATTGACTGATATTTGGCTACGTGTGGTGGATTTACAAGTGGCGTAAGAGGGGAGAGAACATGGGGTGGGTTCTGAGTTATTACAGAGAATTTTTTCTTGGATAACTGGCTGTTGAGACTTGCCCATGTGCTCAGGGTTTAACTGATCGCCATATTTAGGGTCGGGAAGGAATTTTCCCCCAGGGCTGATTGGCCTGGGCTCTGGGGGTTTTTCGCCTTCCTCTGTAGCACAGGGCATGGTTCACCTACCAGTGAATTCTCTGTATCTTAAAGTCCTTAAATCATGATTTAACGAGGTAAATAACTCAGTCATAGGTTGGTGGCCTATTGCTGGAGTGGGTGGTAAGGTCTTGAGGCCTGCATTTTGCAGGAGGTCAGATTAGATGATCGTACTTGTCCCTTCTGACCTTAAAGTCTATGAGGCTAAGTGGGGGACCCTTTCCCCCCGCAGCTCACAAAGATTGTGGAGCACACAGCAGGCTCTGACGACCTCTGGGATGGTGTGCTTGGTGAGATGTAGGCGCATCAGGAGGGCCCTCCAACGTGCTTTGAGCCAGCCGAAGGCACGCTCGACGTCCAGGCAGCACCTATTCAGCCATCGATTGAACAGCTCCCTGCTAGCGTCCATGTTTGTGGTGTAGGGCTTCATGAGCCAGGGGAGCAAGGGATAGACGGCATCTCCCATGATCAAGACGGGCACCTGCACGTCCCTCAGGGTGGTGGTGTGTGGGGGAAGAAGGTGCCCGCCTGCATACGGTGGCAAAGGCCAGAGTTCCTGAGCACACAGGCATCGTGCACCTTCCCCGGACAGCCCACATAAATGTTTGTAAAGATCCCTCTGTGGTCCACGAGGCCTGCAGGACCACAGAGTTGCAGGCCTTGTGGTTCTGGTACTCCCTGGCCTGGTGGTCTGGGGCTCGGACGGGGATGTGGGTCCCATCCACAATGCCCCCACAGTTCGGGAAGCCGAGTGCAGCGAGGCCATTGATGGTGTCCTGCAGGTTGTCCAGGATGACGAAGCAGGCCAGCAGGACCTGGTTTATGGCCCTGCTGACCTACAGGAGAGTGGCCCCCAAAGTGGCCTTCTCAATCCCAAACTGGTGGGCAACAAAGCGGAAGGAGTCTGGGGTTTCCATCTTCCAGATCGTGATGGCCACTTGCTTGTTGACAGGCAGGGCAGGTCAGAAGCGGGTGTCCCTGAGCTGCAGGACTGGGGTGAGCTTGCGGACCAGCTCCAGGAAGGTCTGCTTGCTCATCCTGAAGTTCTGGATCCACTGCTCGTCGTCCCAGATGGTGAAGACGATGCAGTCCCACCAGTCACTGCTGGTTTCCCGTGCCCGGAGGTGATGGGTCACAGGGGGCACCATCAGCAGGGCAGCTTGCAGGCTCAGCATGGTGGTGGTGCTGCTGTCTGCCTCTGCGCTATCGGGGTCCAGGTAGAGCGTGCTCCAGCTGAGCAGAGCACTGGGCACTGCATAGGAGGTATCAAGCACCCCCCTGGCAAGTTGCATCACTGGAGTGCAGTCCATGCCCTCCTCGTGCTGCATGTTGCCAGGCACAATGGAAGGTGCTGAGCTCACTTCCTCTTTTATTGGGATTGGCTGGGGGATTGGGCCCTTCTCAGGTGCTATGTTGGCACACTTCCTATGACGCACCCCTCCCAAGTCGACCTAGCAAGTGCCTGCATGGACGTGCTAGGTCGACTTAGGCTTCTAGTATGGATGCGTTAAGTCGACTTAAGTCGACTTTGTTAGGTCGACCTAACTAAGTCGACTTAGCCTTTTTAGGTGTAGACATAGCCTTTGAGACCACCCATCTTCAGGTTTCAGGTCAACAACTGGCACTGGGTAGATTCACTGGGTTGCAGTGCCCTGGTACAAAATGTGATTCCTCAGCAGGTCTGACTAATGTCCAGACCTTGCAGTTCTGTTCCCTCCAGGACAATGACAGTGGCAGAGGCCAAACAGCTTTCTTAAACCAAAGAACTTATTATTAAAAACAAAAACACTGCAGAGAAAAACAGATCTTAAAACCAGTAAAACAGATTGTATGCATATATAACTTTTCCCCTAAGGTTTACCACTCCCTGAATCTGAGAAGAGCATTCTGCTTAGATTCTCTCCACTGAGTTTCCCTCTCTGAGTCAGCCTGTCTTCCTAAACAGCTGCTGCTAAGTGACACTCCTCCTTCCCTCCATTCATTCGTAGGGTTTTTTTAAAATCTCTATCTTCCCAACTCGGGCAAAATAAAGTTTGCAATTTATTAGAAACTGAAGACAAGGTTTGAAGCCAACAGTTTGACCGAATGGCTTTCCAGTGATTGTAGTGGTATCCTTATCTAGATCTATTGTATGGCTTTCCTGTTTGCTCTTCCCACAGTCCCCTATTAAGTTAGATCAATACATTCATACAGGAAATTCTAATATCCCTTCACAGTTATAAAATCCTCTATTAAGTTAGATCAATAAAGTCATATAGGAAATTCTAATATCTCTTCACAGTTATACATCAACTTTAAGTCACTTTCAATATTCATACCAGCAATACATATCATTATTCATAGATCAATATGTAGTAGCTCCATGACAACCACCATATACATTAATTATTATTATTACATTTATATTGTGGTAGAACATACTGGCCACAGCCAGGCTGGTTCCCATTGTGCTAGGTGCTGTACAAACATAAAAAAGTGACAGTCCATATCCCAAAGAGTTTACAAACTAAAATATTCTAAAATTCTACATGCGCCTCTGTCTTGTAAATATGTTCAGCAATTAATGGTTATCCTTTTCTAAATTTCTGTGTCACTTTCAGTCTCTCAGACATGTAAATAACTAATGTGTAATTTTTTAAAGGCAAAATCTTGGACCAATTGAAGTTAATGGCAAAACTCCCATTTACTTCCAAGGGGTAAGGATTTCACTGGAGAAATATAAATAAAATAAAGTATTGTAAAACCTATAGTAGTCAATATTAAGTGTCCTTCATATCTCACCTATAGATTTAAATCACATCTTATTTCAGCAAAGGAATCAGGAGGTTGAAATTCCCATGTTTTGCTTTTGGGGGGGATGACCATTCTAGAATGGGAAGGTGGGATGGTAACAGGGGAGACTGTAAGCAAATCAGGTCCAACCCAGAAAAAGTTGGGTTTATCTTCATCTTGGAAAATGAATTCTAATGGAGGAGAATTTGGAATCTGTGTTGCTCATGAAAATAATTGCATCACCTTGTTATAAATTTGATTAGGAACAGCAATTTTAACTATAATTTTTTATAACTGTTGCTCTTACAAAGATGGATCAGAATCTACTGGAACAGAGCAACAGCATTAAGGATCTTGTTTTAATCTGTATTCTGCTAGCTCTCCTGTTTGAACTACTGCTCATCGACTTATTCACTACAAATAAATTATCCAGCAATGAACAGTAAGGCTTTCCTTGTTCTCAAATCAGTCATAAACTTTGATCATTAGGGAAAAGTTCACTATTTTTAATTATACAGTCAGTTGATGCTATGCCATTTTTGTAAGGAACAGTGGCTGCGTCTACACTGGTAAATTAAGTCAACTTAAGCTTGCTTAAGTCGACTTAATTTACCCTGCGTCTACACTACACTTTCCTTAAGTCAACTTAAACAGCTTGCTTAAGTCAACTTAAGGAAAATAAAGTCGACTTAATTAAAATTAAGTCGACTTTATTAAACCTCCTTCCTACTAGACCTAAGGCTTAAGTCGACTCCCTAGAGTCAACTTAAGCCAGTGTAGATGTGGGGTAGCCCTAAGTCGACTTACGGCTACCCCAGGGCTACACCAATGCCCTCCCTGCCAGGGAGGGGGCACAGAGGGAGCCTGGCATGCCCCCCCACAGGGCAGAGCAGAGCCCTGCCCACCCTGCTCCTATGCCCTGCCAGGGTCCCTGTCCCCCTTTGCTCCATTGTACCTAGGTACAATGGGGCAAAGGCTGAGCCCCCTGGCATTGGGCAAGGGGTGCCCCCCCTACCCCTGTGGACCTCCCCTACGTCCCCCTAAGCCCCTGGAAGTCGACCTAGGCATCCAGTGTGGACGCTCTAGGTCGACTTTTTAAGTTCCCCTTTGAGTAGACTTTATTACTAGGTGTAGACACACTAAGTCGACTTAGTTAAAGTCAGCTTAAATTAACAAGTGTAGACATAGCCAGTGTGCCTCAAGCCAAGGTCAGGAGGGCTAATGAATGCCAAATACCTCTATGCGGCTACCCAGTAGTAGTAGTAGTAGTAGTAGTAGTAGTAGTAGCCAACTTATGATTTGCTACCCATAACCCAGACTTCATACACAGACTTCAGAAGTCCTGTCCCAAGGGTCTGACAAGCAGTAGCCTCATGGCTCCCTGCCTTATATCAATCCTAGGGGCATTCTCTGAAGTGTTCCAGTAACAGTGTAAGTCCTTTGTAGTTACCCTAGTCATTTCTGCTCTTGAACACTTGGCTTTGACCTTAGCATGATGTGGATGTCAAACTCTGAAACCCAACTTGGGCTGCAATCCTTGGCATTGATCACCATCTGGAACTTGCCTATAAACTGTTCTGTCACTCTCAGGTGTGACCCTACTCTGACCATTAGTACTGACTATCATTAAGATTGTTTTCTACTCATAGTATTATGATTAGTCATCTAACTCACATGGTCTTTCTATTCCTTACCTGAATAACTGGAAGAAGAAGTCATTGATAGCAAACCCAAAGAAATGTTCCATCATCCAAGCTAGCCAGCCTCAAGAGTTTCACTTTTATTCATCTCAGCTGCAAGGAGTAGGAGAACCAGTTACCCAGAGCTGAGCATTTTCCCACTGTTCTGATTTTCCTGAAGAGGGTAGGAGGATAGCAAAAGCAGACAGACCGTAAGAGTTTATTACCAGGAGGGATTCCAGCATCTAGCCAGTGAAAAGACTAAAATAAAATTGAAACAAATTTCCCTGATCTATGGTGTAAGATGTTTCTTATTTTTAATAAAGTTATTGACATTCAGTTAAGAATCTTTTATTGAATGAGTAGTTTCTTAAAAAGATCCCTGTAGGTCAATGAAAAAGTAGCCTTAGAATTATCCAGGAAAAATTAAGAGAACAGTTTTGAGAGCATTCTTATATAATCTGATTATAAAGGGCTGCTGCAATTTTAACATGTCCTTATTGTGCCTGCAGTTGAAAGGCATGCTGAATCCCTCTCGCACAGCTGAAACATCTTGTAATATGAAAGCTACAGAAAAAAAGTAATGAATGTTTTGCATAAGAGAAAAAGAGAATGTTGTTTGTTCAAAGGTGGTTGATTGCTACGCCCTTTCTGTTACAGTTTTAGTTTTTTCTTATTTCAGGAAACTTAGAAGTATAGACAAAAAGTAAAATCCTGGCCCCACTGAAGACAATGCAAATGTTGACATTGACAAAGGTGTTCAGATTTCACCCAGAATTTCAAAGGCCATTATCTAAACACAGAAGTTGTACCAGTTCAGTTAAACTGATGCAATAGCCTTTAATGGAATTGCTTGAATTCATGCTGATACCAACTCAAGTTAAATTAATATAATGATAAAACCTACATAAGGCACTCTTAAACCCTTCTAAGACTGTCTACACAAAAGGACCACACCAAAGTCTAATTTAATCAATAAGTTCAAATTTTTTGTGCATAATTAAGCATATAAGTCTGTGGGACTATGATCGCAGATACTGGTAACTAACTCCGATTCATTAAAAAAAAACCCTAATATTATCCATTGACATTTGATCATTATTTCACCGAATCCCCATATTTCCTCTTCAGACCCAGTGGGGGTGAATGATGTTGGAGAAGACACAGGTCTCGATTAATTCCTGCTGCTGTGGTGTATGCAGTTGGAAGGACGGTTGTGTTTGAATAGACTTTGAAATGTTCTACATTTAAAAAAGAGGCACAGGATCTGAATGTCATCATGCCCTGAAAATGTACAACATGTGTTGTATTGGTGGCATATAAATCAATAAAGAAACCTTGCAACAAAGATCTTGCTCAGGTCAAGAAAGTAGCTACAAAAAGTGCTGCCCAAACCATCCACAAAACATACACCACTCATGAATTATTGAATAAGATTGATTTTCCAGAAATGTAAGATGAGATGACATTGCAAATCATGCTGTTTACCTGAAAGGCTTTGAAAGGGAGCAATGGTCAATGTAACAAGGTAAAGACTGTTCTTGATTTTACAATGAAAGCGTTATCTGTTTTTGCCATACAGACTCTGCCAGTTATGAAATTAGTAAAGCTAGTAACAATCTTGCAGTTAAATCCTCAACAAAAACTTAAGACGTTCTACTGGAAGAACTACAGTCATAGGAGGAAGTTCTTTATCCTATGAACAACAAACTTGCTGAAACACTGAACCCAAAATGTGTGTCAGCCTGCATACTGAAGAAAACTCTACTGAGAATAAGATTAACGACATGACAATCAACAACCAAATTTAATGAACTGTGCATCTGGACTGTGTCTGAAAACCAAATGCTTAGTATGGAAAAGTAAATGCTGCTGCTCTTCTTTCTTAGGCCATATTAGAAAGAAAACCATTTTTATCACTTTCCTGGAGGTTTGGGGATTTTCCTATATAAGTTTAAGTGATGGTCCAAACCAGTTTCCCTTGTTACCTTCATGAGCACACAAAGTTGTCAGATCCCTATGGCTATGTCTACACTTGTTAATTTAGGTCGACTTAGCTAAGTGAACTTAACAAATTCGACTTTAAGTCGACTTTGTTAAGTTGACTTAGCATGTCCACACTTAAATTTTAAGTTGGCTTTGAGGGAACCCTACAAAGTCGACCTAGAGCATCCACACGATGCCTAGGTCGACTTCTAGGGGATAGGTAGACCTGGGATTGGTCCACGGTGGCAGGGGGGGCACCCCTTGCCAAGTGCCAGGGGGCTCAGCCTTCGCCCCATTGTACCTGGGTACAATGGGGCAAAGGGGGACAGGGACCCTGGCAGGGCATAGGGGCAGGATGGGCAGGGCTCTGCCCTGCCCTTTGATGGGGCATGCCAGGCTCTCCCTGTGCCAGCCACCCTGGCAGGGAGGGCAGTGGGGAAGCCCTGGAGTCCCCTAAATCGACTTAAAGTTGACTTAGGGGTACTCCTCGTCTACACTGGCTTAAGTCGACTTTAGAAAGTCGACTTAAGCAGAAAGTCGACTTAAAACGAGGTTTTAGAAAGTCGACTTAATTTTTCTTTAAGTCGACTTAAGCAGCTGCTTAAGTTGACTTAAGGAAAGTGTAGTGTAGACGCAGAGTAAATTAAGTCGACTTAAGCAAGCTTAAGTTGACTTAATTTACAAGTGTAGACACACCCTAAGAGGCTATTCATACAATGGTTATGGACATCTATCACAAGTTTGGATCTGTCAGGAACAAGCAGGCTTCATTCAGCAAGTGCAACCCTATCTCTATCTTTAGAATTTGTTTGCTGTATTTTTTGCCATCAGTGGTAGTTTCTTCCCAAACCTGAAGGTGGAACTGTTGTTCCTTACATGGCCTTATCATGAGTGACAGCTCTTCCCATTGGAGCCAGGAAATTTGACCACCTTGAGATAGGTGACACCCTTTGGAGCTCTCTGAAATGATATAAAAATTATCTCTTATCAATGATAGAAAAGTTAAATAAGTCAGGTATGAAATATATGTGCTTGCGCTAAAATATTTCAAGTGATCTTAAAATTTGCCTGTCAGCACTCAGAAAAACCCTTTGTTGTCTTTGGTTCAGTGGCTATTGCAACTTTTCTACCATTGTTGCAACCTTTGGATCCCTCTCCCTCCTTTTCTGCTGACTAGTTAGCTAGCTTTCTGGGTGTTTACCCTTATGCTAGACTCAGAAATGTTAAGGCCTAAAGAGATCATTAAGATCATCTAGTCTATCCTCCTGGATAGCATGGGCCACAGAAGCTTTCCCTATTAGGTTCATAACATCTATATGAGCTATGGAATGTCTTTTTAGAAACACTTCCAATCTTAATTTAATGACTTCAAATGATGAAGAATCCACCACATCCTCAGGAAAGTTGTTTCCATGGTTATCCTCATTGTTAAAAAAATGTGCCTTTTTACTAGCCTGCAGTTGTCTAATTCCAGCTTCCAAACACTGTATCTTATTATGCCCTTTACTACTAGATAAAAGAGTCATCAACTATCAGAAATCTCTTTCCCATGTAGGTACTTGCACACCATGACATCATCATGACACCATGACTTGTATGTCATCCTGTTGAATAAACAGAACAGCTGCACTTTCTAAGTTTCTCACTATAAAGCCTGTTTTGAGACTTTAAATCATGTTTGTAGCTTTTTTCTGTACTCTTTCCAATTTATCAACATCAGTTTTGAAGCGTGGACAACAGAACAGGACACAGTATTCCAATAACAGTCTCACTAATGCCGTATGCAGAAGTAATACCACCAGGGCCAGTCCAAGGGTTTATGGCGCTCTAGGCGAACTATGACTTTGGCACCACACTCATCCCCCCATTCAATATAGAGAAAAATGAGAAAGTCTAGAATGAACATATTAATATATTTTTTTAAAATAGAGAAAAAATTTATTTCCATCTAGTTTAGCACCCCTTAAAGCCTGGCACCCTAGGTGACCACCGAGTTTGCATATATGGTTGGGGCAGCCCTGAATACCACCCCTCCACTGGTACTTGATATTCCTGTTTATGTATCCAAGGAGCATGTTCACCCTTTCAACTACACAGCATTGCTGTGAGATCTCATGTCTATTTGGTTATCCTCCATTATCTTTCTTTAACCCATAGAATCCTAGAAGTATAGGGCTGGAAGGGATCTTGAGAAGGCATCAAGTCATCTGCACCATGGCAGAACCAAGTAAAGCTAGAATACCCTGACAGGTGTTTGTCCAATCTATTCTTAAAAACCTCCAGTGATAGAGATTCTACAAACTCCCTTGGAAGTGTATTCGAGAATTTAACTACCCTTAGAATTTGAAAGATTTTCTTAGCATTTAACCTAAATTTCCCATGCTGCAGATTATGCCCATTACAACTCGTCCTACCTTAGGTGGATATGCAGAACAACTGATCAGCCTTAACATATTTAACACTGTTGTCAGGTCTCCCTCAGTCTTGTGTCTAAACTAAATATGCCTAGCCCTTCATCATAGGTCACGTTTTCTAAACCTTTTATCATGATTGTTCTTCTATCCAATTTGTCCATATCTTTCATCAAGTGTGGCATACTAAACTGAACACAGTACTGCAGCTGAGGCCTCACCAGGACCAAGTAGATGGGGACAATTACTTCCTATATCTTAGTATATTATGTCAACACAAACAGAGTCCTGTGGCACTTTTAAAGACTAACAGATTTATTTATCGCACGAGCTTTCGTGGAAGAAAATCCCACTTTGTCAGACGCTTTGAAGATGGGAAATTTACAGAGACTAACATGGCTACCCCTTTGGAACTTGATTATATGTCAACACAGTTAGCTTTATCAAACAAACTTGTAATCTTATTTTAAAAACCACCCTATTTTCCATTAAAAAAACTTCTTGATTTGGTGTTATTTTGCTACTATCCTGTTATGAGATATAGCCGATCCTTTGAAGGCTTGCTACTGGAGGCTTTGTGGTCTTACCACACCTTACCCCAGGAGAGGACAGTGAAAATGGGTCCTTCAGGGTGCCATAGAAAGGCTGCATGGAAGCACAGCACAGGAGAGTCAGATAAAAGGAGCTGCAGGACCTAAGCAGGTCAATTTCTGGCTGGGACCAGAAAGGTGAGGAAGGGCTGGAAGACTGAGAAACTCTCTGGACAAGGAGACCTAAGGAAAATCCTGCTCAAGCAGGGATAAGACAGAAAGAACTCAAGGTGTGTAACCTTAAGGTAACAGGTGAAGGTGATGGGGTTGAGCGGAAAGAAGCTCAGGGAAAACCATAGCAGCTAGTTCTTGGTTAAAGGGACCAGTGTGTGACTGTTGTTTACAGGGTCACTGGGTTGGGACTCAGGGAAGTAAGTTGGCCCAGGTCCCACCACTATCCACTTGGGAAGTGGTCTAAGCCCTGAGAAGGCAATAAGGCTCATTTAAAAGCCCAAGAAAGGTGATAGAGTTTAAACAGGCCCAGAGACAGGGCTGAAGGCTCTGGAAAGGCCTGACCATTTGTTGAACTTTGCTACCCTGGAAGGGGTTTATTCACCCATTGTGGACTGTGTGACTTAAATGGGAGAACGAGCCACTGAAGACTCACCTGATGAAGTCGACAACCTACAAGGGGAGCTAGGAGAAAAAAGAATTGTAATGCCACACCCAGCAGACAGGAGGCATTCATGAAAGTTAAGTGCAACCTGTCACATAGCTTTTAATTCTTTACTGACTGTATCCCATATTAGCCTTACCATGATTTTGCTCAGGAGTGCTGTCAGGCTGACTGGCCTGTGATTATCTGTTATCCTAATTACCCTTTTGAAATACTGGCACAAAATAAGCTTTACTCCAGGCCTCTGGAACTTCCCCAGTGTTCCAAGAATGGTTAAAAGTCAACATTAATAGTTCAGAGAACTCCTTGGCAAATTATTTAATTCTCTTTGGTGTAAGTTATCCGGTCCTACTAACTGGAAAATGTTAAACTTTAACAGTTGAATATCCTCCCCAGTTACTGTTGAAATAAAAAGTATTTCATTATCACTATAAGATATGAACATATCCTACTTCTTTCCAAATACAGAACAAATATTTGTTGAATACTTCTGCCTTTTCAGCATCATGATTGACAAGTCTATTATCCTTATCTAGGAACAGACCTGTGCCATTATTTGGATTTAATTTTGGGCTTGGTATATTTAAAGTAGGGCTGTCAAATGATTAAAAAATAAATCATGATTAATCACAAGATTTTTTAAAAATCACAATTAATTGTAGTTTGAATTGCACTATTAAATAATAATAGGATGTCTGTTTAAATATTTTGGATGTTTTCTACATTTTCAAATATATTTATTTCAATTACAACACAGAATACAAAGTGTAGTGCTCACTTTATATTATTTTTATTATAAATACTTGCAGTGTAATAAAGATAAACAAAAGAAACAGTATTTTTCAATTCACTTCATACAAGTACTGCAGTGCAATTGGCCGAAGCATGAAGGCACATCAAATGCTTAGCATATTTGGCATCTAAATACCTTGCAACACCAGCTACAACAGTGCCATGCAAACACCTATTCTCAATTTTGGGTGACATTGTAAATAAGACCTGGGCAGCATTATCTCTTGTAAATGTATACAGACTTGTTTGCCTTAGCGATTGGCTGAACAAGAAATAGGACAGAGTGGACTTGTAGGCTTTAAAGTTTTACATTGTTTTCTTTTTAAGTAGAGTTATGTAACAAAACCAAAAAAAATTCTACATTTGTAAGTTTCATTTTCACGATAAAGAGATCACACTACTGTACTTATATGAAGTGAATTGGAAAATACTAACTCTTTTGTATTTTACATTGCAATGTTTGCAATAAAAATAATAATATAAAATGAGCATTGTACACTTTTTATTCTGTGTTGTAATTGAAATCAATATCTTTGAACATTTAGAACATCCAAAATATTTATAATAAATTTAAATTTGTATTCTATTATTGTTTAACAGTGTTATTAAAATTACAATTAATTGAGATTAGTTTTTAATCGAGTTAGTTTTTAATTAATTGTTTGAATTAACTGCAATTATTTGAGAGCCCTAATTTAAAAAATTCCTTATTATTATCCTTAACCTTACTAGTCATAATGTTTTCTTTTGTATTTTAGCTTCCCTTATCAATTGTCTGCATGTCCTAACAGCTTATTTGTACTCATTGCTATCAATATACCCATTTTCCACTTGTTGTATATTTTTAATTGCTATTTCTGATTTTCCCCTTCCCAGGATTGTTTTTAAACCAAAAAATCCTTCTTATATGACTATGGAATTGTAGGTTTTGGGGGGCATCTAATAAAGCACTCTTAAATAAATTCCAATTATCATTCACATTTTCATATTTAAAAATTTTTTACCCCTCAGTTTTGCTAATTATTTTTTCCTCCAACTTTGAGAAATTGGGTATTTTAAAGTATCAAGTATTTATTTTACTGGTCAGGGTTATATTTAGATCACATATACATTAAATTAGGTGGTAACTATTTGCACCTATGAAACCAACCTTTTTTTTTTGCAGTCAGAATGAGGTCTAATATAGAATTACCCCAAGATGGTTACAATGCTTTCCTGTTAGAAAGTTATCTATAATTTTCCAAAATTTCTAGTATCATTAGATTTCCAGTATATGGCCTCAAGATTGAAATCTTCCATCTTAACACAATTTTCTTTCTACACTTAATAGACAGATGTTTACGGAGCAGTTCATCCTGTTCCCTTGTCTCAGTTTGTGGTTTATAACAGACCAACACCAGCACCCCATCTTGTAATTTGTCAGTTAGAGCAGACTAATTATATTGTTCTTTGCATGAGTTGGTGATACTTTAAGCATAAATGCTTTTGGTGCCATGGAGCTCACTTCAGAAAACCTCTTAAATTGATGATGGAAAAATTGGAATCTCTTGATTATTTTTAGAAATGGAAGCTTTAATTTTTCTCATTTGAAGAGCTCTTCTGTCTTCTTCTAGTAGAGCTTCTACTCCCAATATAATTAGTAACAGTTTTTGAACATCTGTTCAGCCACATAGAGGAAGCAGAACCAGGAATGAGTGCTGCCAAGGATGATACCACCACTGGTGATTGATTTCTGATGTAGTTTCTCACTCCTGAGGAGTAAAACCAAATGGTTTATATAAATAAATAAATAAATATGATAGATGGAATCTAGCTATTAATAAATTCTAAAGTAGTTTAAAATGTATACAGAAACCTAGTAAAATAACAAAGGGATTGTGATGGGGCTTGCAGACCCCCACCAAAAGTCAAAGGAGTGGTGGAACAGCATGTTCACTATAGTGGATCTGCTTAAAAAGGAACTCCAGCAGATTGGCATGAGAAAGAGTGGAGGAGACACTGGCTGCAAGTAGGCAGACAGACTGTAGCTACTGAGGCAGAGTGCTCTACAGGGAAAGGACTGTGATGACTGAGAATAAGACTCACCCAGGCTGAGAGCCTGACCCCACCCCTGCACTTCCTGCCCACTTTCTCCCTGACTGAGTGCTAGGCAGGCCACATGTCCAGCTTTCTAGGGTTTGTTCCCCATCTGCCACTGAGATTAAACCAGACATGGTTTTGTATCCGGTACTGGATGGGTGATGCCATTTGGAAGAGCATGCAAAGTTCACTTATGGCTGTTCAGTCCACATCCCCAGGGTCATCCAATCATGGCAGGCAATTGCTTGATAGACAGCTAATAGCACAGAAACTGGCCAAGAGATCACTCATGATCACCAAAGAAAAATGCACCTGGACTAATGGGTTCTTTTGAAGAGCTGGGTGGAGAAGGAACACTGACCATCAGAAATAGGGAGGGGTTTGTACTTTCCAACAGTCCTAGCCAATAGCTGTGAGGCAAGGTGGAACTCAGGCATAGGTCCAATAGGATGTTCTGGGGGCAGTACCTGATGGCATCAGTGGCCGATAGGAGATGAGTGTTCTGCTACACCTTCACAATGAGTAGTTGGGTGTGCAGTGTCTGACGGTCATAGGCTGGAGGCAGAGAAAGGAATGAATCAAGGATACAGAGATAGGGAACAGCACTCTTACAAATGGTGTCCCCCTGTTTGGTGTGACCTTGTACAAGCCATGTATATGAGATCACGCCAGCTGAGGTGGGGCAGCCCCATACCATTCCCAGAAATTCAACAAATTCTGGTATTCTGAGTCTAGGGGGAACAACTAGACTCTGAAAGTGAGCTGGGAAGCACCTCAGCTGATGCTCTGAACTACTAAGACTGCAAGCAGAAGGCTGGCTGGGACCACACCCCAAACTGAAGGGAACATGGGGAGGCAGGTAGTGGCACAGGAGAGATTGACCTGGAGTGGCAGCCAGAAGGGACTGAGTCACCCTTTCTCCCCACAGGCCCTGGTGAAGGAAAAATTTGTCCAGCAAGCCTACTAGCAAACGGATCCATAGCATTCCTCTCCACTAAATGGGCTTGTTTGGGAGTTAAATCTTTACTATAAAGGAACCCACCTTCCTAGGTTCCACTCTTTTTTCTGTACCTATCATCAGGGTTGACCCCTTTACCTTACCAGGTGGAAGGATAAGGCAGCCACTGTATATGAAGTAAACACAGACTATTTATTAAGAAACAAAACAGGTTGGAGGCTAACTTTACAAACAAGGATAAAGGCAGGGTCCCAAAACAATTCAAAGCTGGGTAACTTCAACAAATTTTATTCTTAAATCAGGTACATGATAATCCATAATCCCCTGCTCCTCTACCCTCAGCTGGTGCCGATGGCCCATTCATGGAAAGAAGCCACCTGGAGGGGCTTCTCTCAGCAGTGTGCCTGGGGACCCCTGTCTCCTGGAGTCACTCCTTTTGGTGGTGGCACACCACAGAGAGGAGCCGCTCTGGGAGTGCCGCTCCAAATGGGCTTGTGTGCCTCTGCTGGCACGTGTGCCGGGGGTTGCCTACCCCTGTCATAATCTCTAGGAAACAGGAATGATCACTGCACATTCAGGAATCGGATCTGGACCAACAGAAATGGAGACATGAACAAGAGCAACAGATGGGCAGGAACACAGGATGCCAGGAATGTTACAAGTAGAATCTTCTTTCTTCTTCCGGAACGCGAAGGCAGGAGCAGCACCAGCAGTAGCACAGAATGCTGTGCTCAGACTTTACGTAGTCCAGTTGTTGCTGGCAGGGCCGTCCCTGGTGGAGGCGAACGGGGCGATTGCTCCAGGCCCCATGGGTACGTGGGCCCCACGCTGTCCCACTCCCAGCAGGGCAGTGCGGGGTCCGTGCGCGTGCCACAGCCCCTCCTCCCACGGTCGCCCCGCGGCCTTTGGCACGCCGCCAAAGGCAGCGGGGCGGGGCAGGGTGGGAGGGCTATGCCCGGCCCCTGGGCTGGCCCTCCTCGCCCCCAGGGCGGAGCAGGCAGGCCCAGGGCAGAGCACATGGGGCCCTGCCTCTGGGCTGGCCTGCCCCACATGGCCGGCTCCCTCCCCTGCAGCCATCTCCAGCTCCACCCCCCCACACAGGTGGCCCCGGCCTCCTGGCCGGAGCCAGCTCCCAGACCACAGCAGGCTCCGACTCCCCCCCCCTCAGGCAGGGCCCCGCTTTGGCCATTTGGCCCCGGGCCCCACTCCCTCCACGGGACAGTGCTGGTTGCTGGACAAAACTATACCATGTGACCTAACTGTCTTTTAACTCTGTCCACCTTTGCCCAGAAAGGGCGTCAAAAGGAGGAGAAGGGGACACAAAATGGAGGACAAACAACAGGGTATAGAAACAAGACGTCCAAAAATAGCCACGACACTGGCAGGGACCCAATGGAGAGGGAGGACCCAGATCTCCCTACCCTTCACTACTTCCCTGATTGACAGAGAGATCCCCAACTACGGTTGGAGCAACAAAATGTGAGTTGGCTGACAGGCCTTCCATGCTGCCTGGAAGAGCCATCCCAAGACTCAGACTGTCTGGCTGTGACCTGACCACTAGTTCTGCTGCCCCATCATGTGAAGTTCACTAAAAAATGGTGGGAATGTGGGAAACTTGGAAAAGAATGGAAATAAGGTAAAGATGTATTTGAGCAAACTGTTGAAATGGGTTATGGACCACCTGAAGCAACAGATGCAATTGCTCCAGCAGCTGACTGGCCAGCAGCAACAGCAAGCCTTGGGATCAAAGATTTGGGATTCTAAATACAAAGTAAATATAATCTGCATCTGTTTGTTTCATTATATGCTACTTGTTCCACTAGAAACCCCCTTTTTGTTCCATTAGGTTTTAAAGAAAAAAATCAAAGCCCAATGTGTGAGTGTATATGTGAAGTTTGCTCTACACCCCTTACAGGAAGCTTTAACAGCTGTTCCACAGGGATCTGGCTGATTGCCAATCAACTAGCCATGCAACATGAGGGAGTTGGGGGAAGTGATTGCAGAGCCGCTGGCCATTATCTTTGAGAACTCGTGGCGAACGGGGGTGGTCCCGGAGGATTGGAAAAAGGCAAATATAGTACCTATCTTTAAGAAAGGGAAAAAGGAGGATCCGGGAACTACAGACCGGTCAGCCTCACCTCAATCCCTGGGAAAATCATGGAGCAGGTCCTCAAGGAATCCATCCTGAAACACTTGGAGGAAAATAGAGTGATCAGGAACAGTCAACATGGATTCACCAAGGGCAAATCGTGCCTGACCAACCTGATTTCCTTCTATGATGAGATGACTGGATTTGTGGATGCGGGAAGAGTCGTTGACGTGATATACCTTGACTTTAGCAAGGCTTTTGATACGGTTTCCCACAACATTCTCGTTGGCAAGTTAAGGAAGTATGGGTTGGATGAGTGGACCGTAAGGTGGATCGAAAACTGGTTAGATCAACGGGCTCAGCGGGTAGGAATCAATGGCTCGATGTCTGGTTGGCAACCGGTAACGAGTGGAGTGCCCCAGGGGTCGGTCCTGGGGCCGGTTCTATTCAACATCTTCATTAATGATCTTGATGATGGAATAGACTGCGTGCTTAGTAAGTTTGCGGATGACACCAAGTTGGGGGGAATGGTAGATACTCTGGAGGGCAGGGACAGGATCCAGAGAGACTTGGACAAATTGGAACAGTGGGCCGAAAGAAACCTCATGAGGTTCAACAAAGACAAGTGCAAAGTCCTGCACTTAGGACGGAAAAATCCCATGCACTGCTACAGGCTGGGGACCGATCAGCTAAGTAGCAGCGCTGTAGAAAAGGACCTGGGAGTTACAGTGGACGGGAAGATGAATATGAGCCAACAGTGTGCCCTTGTTGCCAAAAAGGCCAATGGCATATTAGGCTGCATCAGTAGGAGTATTGCCAGCAGATCGAGGGATGTGATAATTCCCCTCTATTCGACACTGGTCAGGCCGCATCTGGAGTACTGTGTCCAGTTTTGGGCTCCCCACTACAGAAAGGATGTGGACAAATTAGAAAGGGTCCAGCGGAGGGCAACAAAAATGATTAGGGGGCTGGGGCACATGACTTATGAGGAGAGACTGAAGGAACTAGGCTTATTTAGTCTAGAGAAGAGAAGACTGAGGGGAGATTTGATAGCAACCTTCAACTACTTGAAGGGTTGCTCCAAAGAGGAGGGAGCTAGGCTGTTCTCGAGGGTAACAGAGGACAGAACAAGGAGCAATGGTTTCAAATTACAGCTGGGGAGGTCAAGGTTGGATATTAGGAAAAACTTTCTCACGAGGAGGGTGGTGAAGCATTGGAATGGGCTATCTAGGGAGGTGGTAGAATCTTCATCTTTGGAGATTTTTAAGGCTCGGTTAGACAAAACTCTGGCTGGGATAATTTAGGGGGAGTGGTCCTGCTTTTTAGCAGGGGGTTGGACTAGATGACCTCGTGAGGTCCCTTCCAACCCTATTATTCTATGATTCTATGATTCTATGAAATGATTGGTGGTAGTGGTGGTGGTGGTGAGGTATCACCAGACAACTGATTGGCAGCTGGGGCTGCTAAGTGGTGAGGATGCAGGTAAATATAAAGCAGAGAGTGCAAATTGCTGGTTGGGTAGATGTTTATGCTCATTGACTGGATTCACCTCCATATTTTTGTATTCACAAAGGGCACTAAAAATTTCACACCATGAATCAACTTATTTTTATGAATTGTAGTCAAGTGATTTGTAAAAAATCAATCTACATTAATGTTATAGGTGAGAATGCACAAATAGTAACTGGGGCTTTTAGCCAGGGTGGGAGAAAGAATCTCCATCTTGAATCTATACAACTTGTTTGATTTGCTGATGTAATCTGACCCAATGCAGTGAAATGTAATCATAGGATTTATCTTCCCCTCCCTTACTGTAAGTTTTTTGTCTACTCCAGCATCTGACAAATTGGGACTTTGCCCATGAAAGCTCATGCAAAAAATAAATTTGTTAGTCTTTAAAAGTGTCACAGGACTTGTTGTTTTCACAAAAATCAAGAAATTCAGGTTAAAAATATCACAGGAAAGGTAACCCTGTAAGTACTTTCAATGAGACTCCATCCTGTGATTGAATGTCCAGTGCTGGATATTGCTGGGACTGTATGTCCAGTAAAGTCAAGCATAAAAGGTACATGCTTGGGGTCCTTAAGTTGTTTTGGTTTGTTTGTGGTCCCAGATATAGGCCTGGAAGTATTAGATTTTAACTGGTAAATGTCAGTTTTGCAGTATATCCACAAATCAATGAAAAAATATGTCCATTGACAACAGATATTTACTGCTAAGCAAGTTAAGAAAATGGCTGGCTAGGAACTTATTGGAGTTTGTTCTAACGCCAAAGGTGTAACCGTGTTAGTCTAGGTCAGCAAAACAAACAAGGAGTCCTCTGGCACTTTTAAAGACTAATAAATGTATTTATCACATGAGCTTTTGTGGGAGAAAATCTCACCTCACCAAATGCTTTGAAGATGAGGAATTTATTTCCCTAAATTTAATCTCCCCCCATTCTGTAAATTCCCCATCTTCAAAGCATCTGACAAAGTGGGATTTTCTCCCACAAAAGCTCATGTGATAAATAAATTTGTTAATCTTCAAAAGTACCACAGGACTCCTTGTTTGTTTTAAGGCCATTTACTTTGTATATTTTGATGTATGACTTGTGTTTTAAGAGTTATAAAACTGGAATTTTTTTGAACCTCAATGTCAGTAAGAAATTACTGTCCAGCCCCTCACGACTGTGAAAATTTCGATCCATAAAACACACACTCTTGCCCAAGGGTGCACATTATAACTAGATAAAACAGTGACCCTTACTCCACGCTGCCACTGGACCACATTATGACACCTGAACCGGGCCCAGCCTCTCCCATGTACAGGTAGAAGAGACGCCTAACAGGGAGCACAGGACCACCCGCTGGCTGCTTAGTGCTGCCGCTGGCAAAGGTGCTGGAAGCGGGGCTGCGGGGCGGGACTGGGAGCCCAGCTGGCAGCGCCTAGCAGTGCGGGGCTGGGCCCAGGACCCGCTGCTGGGAGCAGGCAGAGCGCTCGCTGTCCGTCCGCCAGTCTGTTTGTCTGCGGGATTGTCTCCTCCCCGGCCCGGCTCGAAAACACCGGCCACGTGGTGAGGAGGAGGCGGGGGCGGGCGCTCTCTGGCTCTGCCCCGTCGGCTTTTCCTTCCTTTCCGCGGCGCCTGCCCCAGCTCCGGCCCCGGCGCTCGAGTCCCCCAGCGGCGGCGCCTCCTGTCCCGGTGCGAGGTGAGCGCGGCCGGTCGGTGCCTCCCCCCGACTCCTTCCCCCCCGCGGTCCCGGCCGCTTTCGGTTTCGTTTCTGCCCCGCGCGGCCTATGGGCCCGAGCCGCGAGTCCGCCCGTGTCCGGTGTCTGTCTGCGGCGCCGGGGGCACGGACTGGCGTCGGGGGCGGAATTGTTGCGGGGGACGCGGGTGCGACACTGCGGGGCACGGGGCGTGTTGGAGGTGACGTCAAGGCTTTGCTGGGCTGCGGGGGAAGGGCGGGGACGGGACGTAGTGGGGGTAGAGCCGGAGGGGGGAAATGAATGGGGGGGGGCGGGGTGAGACACTTTTGCTCCTCCTCTTTCTTGCTCTGTTTTAAGAACTTGCAGCTGCTCCTGGTTTCTCACTCAGGGGCTCCTGTGCACCAGGGTCTTGGGGGTAGGAGGCTGCTGAGATAGTGCTATCTAGGGCCAGGGTTCTCAGCCTTTTCTGTGTTGTGACACAGTTGGCAGCGTAGCCAGCTATGCCTGACCAGCGAAACCTGTCGGTAGTAGTTTCCACCGCACAGCTGGCCCTCACTGCCATAAGAAGCTGCCACAGGTGGCACTTTCTGCAACGCTACAGCAAGCACAAGCCTCCGCCACCAACAAAATGGCATCAGTGGCTACAGCAAGCACAAGCCCCTTCTGCTCACAAAAAGCTGCCGCGACAACAGCACAGAGCGCACCTTTGCCGCCACACTTCACCTCCACACCGAAAGAAACCCTAGCCCGCTGGATGGAAACCCCACAAAGAGAATCGTTTTTCTTTCTGTAGCAGGATGGGGTGTTGCTTTCTGCAACAGGTTACATTGCAGTGACGCACTCACCCACGGTGCCGACACAGCAGTTGAGAACCGCTGGTCTGGGGCATCCCCACGGCCTCATCCATCTCTTTTTAGCTTGCCTGCATTACAGCAGCGACTTTTGTGAGGAGTTAGAGACAAAGCCCCCCCGGTTGGGTATCAGTCGTGCAGTTCAGTGTCTGTCAGCCCTATGATGTCTCTGACATCACAACCACACTGGGCTGCTCACTTCTATCCTGTCACCAGCCTGTGTTTGTATCTGTGTATTCTGGGAAAGTCTGGGCAGCTAACCCAGAGTTGTTCTTCGAGCGCTGCTGACGTTCATTTGGATGTAGGTGTATGCGTGCCGCAGTGCACGGTCCTCCGGAAACCCTTTTTGTCCTAGCCTATCCTCTAGGGCAAGCGTCCACCACTGTCCTGCGCTTCGGCCGCGGTATGTAGATGGCGCCAATCCTGTCGCCCCTTCAGTTCCTTCTTTCCGCTCAACTGACAGTCTGGAGTGCCCTAGCTCCTTGCGATCTTACAGATGCCTGTCTTAGTCTTTTTGGTAGCTAGTGTTAGCTTAGTTGAGTAAGTTGGTCCATTTTAGATAGCTCGAGAGAGCTTAGCTCTGCATCCTCTGGTCCGGACCGGTTCCTGGCTTGGCGCATCAGCCACGCCGGGCTTCAAGTCATACACTGACTGTGGGAAGGCCTTCCCGGTCAGCGACCCTCATGATGGTTGCCTTAAGTGTCTGGGTGAAGGGCACCAGACAGATAGGTGCCATATATGCTGCTGACCCCATTGCCGGCCTCCCGTCAGGTGACATCAAGGGGCAAGCCCTCCATGACCTCGTCAGCTTGGTTGCATGCCCCGGTGCCGGTGCCCACTTCTGGGCAGGCCACCCCTTCGGATGCCAGTGAGTCTTGGCACCGAAGCCTGTCGCCCTGAGAGCAGCTGCTCTTGCCTGGCAAGAGGCTGCTGTCGGATGCCAAGTTGGGGAGGACCCCACGGGGAGGTCCCCACCACTCTGCATCAGTGCGCAGCTCATCAGCTGCCTCATGGCCACCTAGCCGTCAGAGGGGAAGACTGCGGCCTGGCACTGTAGGAGGGTCTCTTCATCTTCCTCAGCACTGGAGGAACTGGATGCCAGAGGTGCAAAGAGATCCCTGTCACTGACAGAGACTCAACCATCAAGCAAACAGCATCGGGACGTCTCAGCACCGAGCGAACGGCACTGATCCCAAGTCTGTCAGCACCAACGAAGCATTCTCTCTCCCACTGTGTCGTCATCCTCGCCCAAGAACCCCAGCACCGGAGGCCAAGACCATGAGGGCCATCCCCGGCACCGCCGACATTCCGAGAGGGGTATGCCCCCGAGCAGCACCCCGGCACTGGCCCTGCCGCCTCCCCCGGTGCAGACTAACCAGGGCTGGCCCATCTAGTGGGCTTGCTGGGACCCGTGGGCTGCCCTAGCTGGGGACTTCTCTTCCCAATACTAGCCCTGAGCACAACCCTCTGAGTCTGGTTGGGTTCCTTCAAGGGACCGGGACTTGGAGGTGGACTCAGACCCTGGTAGCGAGGGCCCGTCCGGGTCATTCCAGGAAGGGGCCCTGCCCTACTCCTCCTCTTTCCCAGATGAGGCGCTATACCAGAGACCTCTTTCCCCAGTGGAGGACCCTAGGTCTTACAAGGACCTCCTGAGAAGGATGGCTTCCAACCTGGGGCTCCCAGTAGAGATGGTGAGGGAGGACCTCAACCCCCTCTTTGACATTGGTGACCCTCCAGCAAGAGTAGCCCTGCTACTCCATGAGGGAGTGCTAAAGATAACGTGGGCATGCTTGCAGACTCCGTCCTCCATCCTCCCAGTGTCAAAAGAGGCAGAGAGGAAGTACCATGTCCCAGTGGACAACTTTGGGTACCTCTTCAACCACCCACACCGGTCAGAGGCCTTTTCAGAGCAGGGACGGGGATAGGGGCAGAAGCAATAGAGGGACCAGGGCCCAGAATTCCCAAAAGCTCCCAACCAGCCCTCTGGGCACCAGCGGGGTGACCAGAGCCACCGCTCCTGACACAAGCCCAGAGAGCATTAACTCCACCCTGGGAAATTGCCCCTCCCCTCCGTTCCGGGACCACCTGTCCCGATTCCAGGACCAGTGGGCCCAGGTTACGTCGGAGACAGTGTCTCATGGATTCCAGTTCAGGTTGTGATCCCCAAGGGGAAGGCCCTTCACCCCCGATGTATCCTCAGGGACCCGACCCACAGAGGCTTGCTACAGCAGGAATGCGCCTCCCTGCTTAGCCTGGGGGCAGTAGAAAGGGTACCCAGAGAAGAGTGGAGAAAGGGGTTCTACTCCAGGTACTTCTTGATTCTGAAGGCAAAAGGGGGCCGGAGACACATCCTGGACCTGTGTGGCCTGAACAGGTTCCTCAGGAAAATAAAGTTTTTTCAAATGGTTTCCCTGGCTCACATAGTTCCTTCCCTCAATCCTGGGGACTGGTTCGCTGCTCTTGACCTCAATGATGTTTCCTTCCACATCACCATATGGCCCGGTCACAGAAAATACCTCCGTTTTACGGTGGGGCGCAACCACTAGTGAATATTAGTGGGAAGCAGGAAGCCCTCCACACAAGCCACATATAAGGCGAAGTGGACGCACTATTCCCTCTTGGCAACAAACTGAGGCTTCTCCCCCAAGTGCACTCCTATCCAGGCGATTTTAGACTACCTGTACCATCTGAAGGGTTAGAACTTAGCCCCGTACTCCTTAAGGGTCCACCTGGTGGTGATATCGGCATTTCATGAATCATTTAATGGGGTCACACCCTTTGCTTACCCCATGAGTGTAAGGTTCCTGAAGGGAATAGAAAGACTCTGCCCCCAGGTAAAGGATCCCATGCCCCAATGAGATCTTAAGCTGGTGCTTACCATGTTGACGAGGCCTGTGTATGAGCCCTTGGACTCATGCCACCTCCTAGTCCTCCTGTGGAAGGTATCCTTTCTAGTGGCCATCACCTCAGCCAGAAGGATATCCGAAGTAAGGTCGCTGGCCTCGGAACCCCCCTACATGGTGTTCTTTAAAGACAAGGTGTAGCTGAGGCCTCATCCAGCTTTCCTACCGAAGGTGGTGTCCCCCTTCAATATCAACAAGTGCATTTTTCTCTGTATTCTTCCTGGAACCACATATCTCAGACAACCAGAGGAGATGGCACACCCTAGATGTCAGAAGGGCCCTTTCGATCTACATTGACAGGAGAAGGGCATTCCGAAAGACAACCCTGCTCTTCTTAGTGGCTGCAGAGCGCATGAGAGGACAAGCAGTCACAATGCAGTGTATCTCCTCTTGGATAACGAGCTGCAACAAGGACTGTTACTGTTGTGCAAAAGTCCCCTTACCTGGCCCAGTCAGAGCACACTACATGAGGGCCCGAGCCTTGTAGGTGCCCTTCCTAGTGCAAGTTCCAATCCAGGAGATTTGCAGGGCAACAACCTGGTCTTTGGTGCACACGTTTACCTCACACTATGCCATTGTGCAACAAGCAAAGGATGATGCAGTGTTTGACAGAGCCGTGCTGCAGGCGGGGAAGTCATAGCTCTGTCCACCATCCTGTTCAAGGCTTGTTAGTCACCTATATCCAAATGGATGTGAGCAGCTCTCGAAGAATGGAGGATTGCTTACCTGTAAGTGTCCTTCGAGACGAGCTGCTCACATACATTTGCTACCTTCCCTCTGTCCCTGCTTTTGGAGTTAGCGGAAAGAAGGGACTGACGTGGGGGCAGGATCAGCCCCACCTATATTCTGAGGCCGAAAGCGTGGGACTCCAGGGGGCGGTGGCCGCTGACCGTACAAGGATAGGCTAGGACAGAAAGAGTCTCTGGAGGACGGTGCACTGTGGCACGTATACATCTATATCTGAATGTATGTGAGCAGCCCATCTCAAAGAAGGACACTTACAGGTAAGCAATCTTCCGTTCCTCAGCAGGGAACAGTCCTAGTGGTTGAAGGACATATAGCAATTCAGAGCTGTGCTGTCACCCAAGGAGTTTAGCTCCAGACCTGGCTAAGGCACTTGCAAAGAAATAGGTGCCCAGTGTGATGAGTGGGTTACAACAGTGTTTCCTCAACTTCAAGAAACTGAGCCCCACTTCAGAAAAATGAAACCAATTGTTTCCCTTTGAAGCTTTGGCATGTGGTATTAAAGGTCTTCATCTCTTAATTTATTAGTTTCTGATGCCCCTCACGGTAGTGTCCTGACTTTTGAAATGTTTTAGTTTTTTCTTTTCAGTTTTTTCTTTCATATCTTTCAGTTTTAGCTTGTATAGAACAAATGGAGCCTTTGTTATATTTTCAAAACTATTTTTACACTTTTGATATTGAAAACTTTGTGTCTTAGTATTCTTGCATCAGTTCCAAAAAAGCAGTTTAAAAAAGTATATAAATAGTATTCTGTATGTTATTTATACCCTGAAAATCAAAAAACTAAACAATTAAAAACACATTATTCATACTAAACCTCATGGAGAGAAAATATTGAGTGCCAGGATTTTCAGAAATAGTTGCCTAGAATTTAAAACTTAAAAGGAGAACTTTTAAAAGATAACCTCCTGGCAAGGAAATTGTTGTCAGTGTGTTTGACAAATGTAGTTCCTGGTATTTAATCACCTAATACAGGGTGGTGGTTTGTTTATTGGTCAACCTTGATTTATTGTAGAGAATCATAGCATAAGCAGGGTTTATAGTGCTCTGCAATGTTTTGGTGGCAGAAATAACAGAGGGCTTCAGAATTCAGTACTGCTTGCAGAATTGACAGCCTGCTCCCTTTCTTCAAGGGATAGTACAATTCAGAAAAGGGCAGAGAGAATGAGTGACCTATTCTCCTTGGCAGAATGCACAACTTTGGGCTGTTGATTTGATGGAGACATGCTGAAAAATACATGTGGAATTGCTGCAGATTTCTAGGCTATGTCTACACTGGCAAGTTAGTTGAACTAACTTAAGCCATGGCTACACCAGGCTTTCATTAGTTTGAATTAAGGGCTTCCTTAATTCGAACTAATTTATTCGAATATGCTATTCAAACTAAGGGTTACTTCGAACTAGTTAGTTCGAATTAACCAATGTGGTCATGTTAGTTCGAACTAATTCCTTAGTTTGAACTAACTGGCCCATTGAACTCAATGCAATTCGCTAATTCGAACTAAGCAGGTGCCATAAATGGCACCTGCTTGGTTCAAACTAAATTTTGCTAAGAAAAATGACTTTTTGATGGGGAAGCAAAGGGAGGCAACAAAAAGCTGTCATGCTCCCCTCTCCAGCAGTGTTGCATGTTCTTTATAGGGCACATGGAGAAGCCAGTGGAAGAGAGATAAATCAGGGCTGGAGAACATCCTTGCTGGTGCTGGGTTAGAACCTCCCTCCCGTCCTTCTCACCCTACCATATCCAGTTTCTTCCCGCTCCTCCCCCTCCCCCCCGAGCCTCACCCTTCTGCACCCAGAATCCTAAAACTGAGCCATCTGCACCCAAATCCTCAATCTGTCGAGCCCCCGCCAAACCTTATCCCCCTGCATCCGGCCCTATGCCCCAGCTGGTGCTTCCTGCCCAGGGCCTGGCTCAGTTGTTAGTCCTGGCTGAGCTGGGGGTAAAGGAGGAGAGCACCTCCCCTGCACGGAGCAGCAGGGCTGGGTCAGAGCTGCGGCTCCTTACCCCCTCTCTAGCTTTCTGCCTCTATTGTTCTTCAGCCACAGGGAAAGGGGTCACTGTAGGGAGAGCTGTTCCCCCATCCGCCCAACCCCTGTGTATCTGGACCTCCCCAATGGGCAATGACTACCTAGGAAGGAGTACTGCGGAAAGGGATCTGCGTGTAATGGTGGACCACAAGCTAGATATGAGTCAGCAGTGTAATACTATTGCACAAAAAGCAAGCGCCATTCTGGCGTGTATTAACAGGAGTATTGTGATTAAGACACAAGAAGTGATTCTTCCACTTTACTCTGCACTGATTAGGCCTCAACTTGAGTACTGTGTCCAGTTTGGGCGCCTCACTTCAAAATGTATGTGGAAAAACTGGAGAAAGTCCAGAGAAGGGCAACAAAAATGATTAGAGGTCTGGAACATTTGACCTATGAGGGAAGTTTGAAAGAGCAAGGTTTGGTTAGTCTAGAAAAAGGGAGACTGAGAGGGAATATGATAAGTTTTCAAATACCTAAAAGGTTGTTATGAGGAAGGAGAAAAATTATTTTCCTTAATCACAAATGACAGGACTTAACGGGCTTAAATTACAGCAAGGGAGGTTCAGCCTAGACATTAGGAAAAAATTCCTAACTGTCAGGGTGATAAACCACTGGAATAAGTTGCCTCCGTAGGTTGTGGGATCTCCTACATTGGAGGTTTTTAAGAGCAAGTTAGACAAACACCTGTCAGGGATGGTTTAATGGGGTTACTTGGTCCTGCCATGAGTGCAAGGAACTGGACTCGATGACCTGTTATGGTCCCTTCCAGCTTCTATGATTCTATACCCTCTCCACACCTGAACCCTCACCCTGCCGAGCCACTCGCCTACACTCCCCCTCCACTGAGCTCCCTGAACTGGAGCTCCCACCCTGATGAGCCACATGTCCTATACATCTGGACCACCCCACTGAGCCTCAGCCAGCTGCACCTGGATCCCTGCCCCACTGCCTTAACACCTGAAACCCTCTGCTGAGCCTCCCACATCTGAACCCTTCCTAAGCCCCATCCCTTCACATCCAGAGATCCATTCCCCCCAGCTTTACCTCCCCAAGAAGTCACGTTCATTCAGATCCCTCCTGCACCTGGACTACCCACTGAATCATCTGCACCCAGATTTCTCCACACAGGACCCTCTCCCGACAGCTGTATCCCTCCACACTAAGCCGTTCTGCACTTGGATCCTGCTGACTGACTCTGCCTGCCCACACCTGGTCCAGAAGGGCAGGGTCCCACGTGTTTCTGGGGCAGGCCTGGCTCTTGCACTGTGTCAGGGTCAGGAGGAACCTCACCGCAGAATCCCTGTCTTAGAGATGTGTTTGGTGGGGAGGGGAGGGACACTGTAGAGTGGTCTCCTACCTCCATGTAGTTGTCTGTGCTCCCCACACCTGTGCTGGAGTCTCCACATTTATTTATCGACAAATAAAATTAGCAGAATTTTAAAATGTTCTGTGCAGAATTTTAAACTTTTTGGTACAGAATTCCCTTGGGACTGGTGTATCCTAGGTAACAATAACAAACAGAGACAACATTGTTACTAACTTAGCTTAATTACAACCTAATTTATTCAAATACAGCTTATGTAGTAGATTTCAATTAATTTTCACTATATGGTAGGTTTTAAGAATCTGTCATTCTAGTCTTAAAATAATTCAGGACAAAGAAAAGATTGACGCAGATGCTAAATATCTTAAAGATACAAGTTTGTAATTAATTTTAACTCAAACTCATAAATGAATTGACTTGTAAACTGTCAGAAAATTAGTTCTGTACTCAGAGAATTAGTGTTGGAAATTTTGGGCATGACACACTGTATTTTTTTATTCATAACAAAAAAGTTGAATATCTGCTTTTAAATGCAAAATGGAACTCAAGCTGTACTGGGGGGTTGTGACTGGTGCCTTCATAATAGTTAATTAAGGACTTCTCTAATTTGATGCTGTCCAATAAAATGGTATAATAAAAAGACTGATGCACTTTTTAAAAAGAATCACTTGACACTCTGAACAGTAGTAGTGGTAGTACCTTGTAGGGTCCTAAGGAGTAGATATATCAAAATACTTAACTTCTAATCTTAAATTTTGAAAAAATTGATGAAGCTTGATGCATAGTATTTTGAGGAATTGAACATATAGGGCAGAATTTATTGGAATGGAAAAGGACATCTGAAAGATCACCTAGTCTATCCCTCTGCATTTTGGAGTGGGGCGATTCATAAAGAGTTGCAAAAGGGATTAACTAAAATTACTTTCTTTGCAGATTGTGTAACAAAAAAGGTAAATCAGTGGTAATGCTGAGTTTGTCTTTGAAGAGAAGCCTCCAAATCTGATGTGCTCAAAATTTATACTACTGGTTTTTTAAAAAAATCAGCTTGTCCGCATGATTTTTTGTTCAGAAAAAAACATATTCTCGAACTTTTTTCCCTTCTGGAAGTTCCCATTTTCCCCACCAGAAGTTGTTCTTTCTCCTTCCCACAGGCTTGGGCAGAAGGTGCTAGGACATCAGGTTTTTCTCCGCAAGAAGTTTACAATCCTTGGTTTCCTCTACACTAGGACAGTTGTGCCAGTTCATATCAGTGTAGTTTAACTATACCTGCAAAACTCTGAGTGTAGAAGCACTATTATACTGATATAATGGTGTTAATGCTAGTCCTTTTACGGACGTAACTATGTTGGCAAAATTTTCTAGTATAGATCTGCCCAATTTTGTACATTTTTTTTAAGGAAAACAAAGCAAAGAACCATATTTCAGTAAACTATATTAATACGGTGGTAATGCTACATGAATAAAGGAACATTTTGAATGTCAAAATCTCACTGTTTTTCTTCTCTCTTGTGCATACACAGTATATGATGGAATTCTCTGCATTACTCAGTCACATGCTGGGTATTTATGCCCATGTGTATAAGCAACAATATAAAATTCTACATGTCTTCATCTACGGGACCAGAAAAAGCCCCCTGAGTACAGTTTAAGGAAAGATGCAAAATATAGAGTTCAGGTTACTTAATGCCAAGTCCTGTAAAAACTTACCCAATATGCTTAGTCTTTATAGAATTGGGGATTTAATAATTTTTGCAAGACAGTAGAGTCCAGCTGATTTGGGAACCTTCACTCAAGGTTTCCTGGTTTATGTGTGAGTGACTTTTAAACCTCAATTTTTTTATTGGTGTTATTTCTAGCATTCATTAGGTTTTACAAATATGTACAAAGCTTAGAGAATTTAAAATTGCAAAGTTTGGTCTCCAAGTCCACAAAGTACTTAATCACCCTTTTAACTTTATGTTTGTGCTCAAGTCCACCCCTGTTCATCAAAGCACTTAAGCATATGACTTAATCATTTAGCTGTTTTGTTGTCTGTTTAAAAACATTGTCCATTGAAAGTAAACTATTCTCTAAGAATAACATTTTTAATTTGTCTGTGAGCACTGGCATTAGTTACAGCTAATGAATCATCCAGGTTTTTGATGATTGTGTCATATCAAGTATGGTGGAATTTTTAAAATTTTTTTTTTTGATTGGGGGGCATTATGTGAAATATTGACACTTTTTTGTTTTTAAAAGGTTGATATAGTTAAACTACGTATATTCACAGGAAGTAATATTAATAAATCTTATGTAAGCCTAACCATCTTTTTCTCTTTAGGGGTTTCTAGATCAGAAAAGGCTTGTTGGTCAAGTTCTGATGTAAATATAGTTTTAGAATGTCCAAAGAAGAAGAAAAAGTTAAGATTCGTCGTCTTGAACCCACCATTCAAAAATTCATTAAAGTGGCAATTCCAACAGATCTGGAAAGGCTGAGGAAACACCAAATTAATATTAAGAAGGTTAGTTTCTAATCTTACTAATGTATAGAAACAGTTACACTGAGAAACTTTATATTGATTTTAGCCAAATAGAGACTATAAGATGAGATGCTTTGACTAAAAACTTGGCTGTTGTTTATTTCATAGTGTAGTTTAGTGACTCTTATTCATCTACTATGCAAACATGTCATTCAAGCAAGGTTTGTCTAGTGATGGCTAAACACACACATTCAGAAAAACTTCTGTTTTATGTTAGTGTGTGATGACTTCTTATTGTTTGTTACAGGTTATATCTTGAGGTTATTAGTTTTAACTCAATCCTTATTTAGGCAAACCTCTCCTTTGTTTCAGTGGATGATTTTTACAAGTAAAAATGGTAAAGAACTTGGGATTTGTCAAGTTATTAGTAATTAGATGCAAGAAGATATTCAGGTGAACTAATTGCTGTCAACTATTCTGGATAAATTATATCCAAATGTCACCAGTTCTGCCTGCTTTTCTGTACGGAGGGTTACAAACTGAGGTGGGAGAAATAACCATTATTTGATTGTTCCTTAAAGTGAATAGAAAAATTGTTATTGCCTGGTTACCAAAAACTGTCTGAATCTTGATAGCTGATTGTAAGTTTTCCATTGGTACTTTTGATATACAATTGTAGAACTGGAAAGCCTCTTCAACAAACTTGAATATTGCTATCTTAGGGCTTTGAGAAAAATAAGCCAATCATTTGAATACCTGTGCGTGCTGTGTGACCTACCACAAGAGAGTTTTTAAAGGAATTGGGTAGGAGATTTACTAAGTAAGTGCTACTGTTAATACTGAAATGGGTGGAGAAAAACAGCTGGTGTATACCTTGGGAAGTGAGGAGTGTAAGAAACAATACTGATGACATTCATAGAGAAACTGTGCAAAGATTGAAAAAGAATGTATTCAATGGAAGAAACTGTATCTGACACCAGATCACAAAGCAATGCAAATCAGGCCCCCATCCTGCAAAGATTTTTACACATGCTTAACTTTATGCATAATGAGCAGCCCTATTGACGTCACCATAGCTGCTCTTGGTACATAAAGTTAAGTATGTGTGTAAACCTTTGTAGAATTGGAGCCTAAATTTCTTTAATTGGTTTGGGAAAGGATGAAGAGTTTGGAAGAAAATGTTATGGACCTATAGAGCATAAACTAGTATGATCCATGGAAAGGCATGAGAAATTCCAATCAGTTAATCTGGCAAAGCTGTAAGGAACTGAAAATAGGGTCTTATAATGGGAAGATCTGGGTAACCTTAACTTACGCGGTACTACCGGTTCCCTGTATAATAACTGAACAGGAGGAAAGGAAAGCCTTAAAGAAGGCATGTCTGGTGTCCATTGTTAAATTTAGAAGTTAGAGGGGGTGCTGTTACTCTTCTAAAGTTGTTGGTGAGCTGTGTTTCAGTAATGGCATAATTGGACAGTGCAGTATGTGAATGATTATTGACATAATTTTTCTTTGGGAGGACACTTAGTTAGAATAGGACTTTTTCAGTAAAATAATCACCCAACACACATGAAAACAAATGAAAAAAGCATTGCCTCCCCTTTGAAAGAAATACGTAGATTAAAGAGATTTTAGTTTGTAATAAAAGCCAAGGGTGGAAAATAGACCACCTATTAAATAGAGTAATGCAGAGCTAAATCTTGTGTGTCACCATTCCCTTTCTCTTGCTAATAGATTTAAGGATAGTATTTGTGGCTTGCATATTAGGCATTAGTCTAAAGTTAAAATGTAGCTAAAGAGTTTTAACTGGTAATTTTGTATGCTTTTTGTATTTTCTTAGATCCAGTAAATGGGAAAAAGTATTACTTCACAAAACAATAGAGAACATATGTCAGCCTATAGCTATTGTCCATACCATGTCAGTACTGGAAAAACCTCACTTATTTATGACCAACCATTTGGCACAAAACTTTATCTTAAAGTTTAAGCAGTGCAGAATAGTATGGACCAATATATTCATCCATGGAGTTTGCTTTCTTAAGGGATTCGAGAAAATTTTCCCTACTACTGTACTACAGGCTGTTTGTTTCCTGGAATCTTGAAACTCAGAATGAAAAATAAGAGCCATCTATTAGATATAGTGTTATCATTTTAATGGGGAAGCCACTTGGATGGTTGGCCTTTCCACTATTTATAGACTTAATTGCCAGAACTTTCTTCCAGTGTCTCCCTTTGTTAGTGATACCTCCAAAATGCATTTGTGAAGTTCCTGAAGGAATTAGGTTATTTAATTTATTAATGGAGTTAAATTGCTTCACTATGTCCTCATTCTTGTAACAGGAAGGCTGGCTGGTTGAGAATGTCATTTCCCTGTCTGTAGATTGTTCAACTCATTGTGCCTTTAGTATGTATGTACACTGAGTGAATTACAAATTCAGAATAATATTGTGACAGGCTTTTACCAATTATTTTCAGTCTATTTTGTTTTATTTCCCCTTTCTCTCCCCATCTTGATTTTTTCACATATCTGTTTCTTTTAAAAAGCTAATTTTCTGTGATTGGTGAAAACATGCTTATAATATATATCCTTCAAGCTGAAATGGGTCTGTAGGTCGCTGCTGATTTAACTTGTGTTGTGTACAAAGCAGGCAGCTATGACCAGAATTCTGTCCAAAATCATTGTCAGGGAAACTCATGCTTAGCAACAGCTTAATTACAGGCAGCACAACTCCACACTGTTTCTGTGACAGGCTTCTGTGACCACATAGAAACATCAGTCTTCTGCATCTGTGGTTTAAGTTTTGAATTTAAAAATCTTAAGCAGTTTGAAAAAGTGCCAGTAATAGTATTTCTTACTGCTTTTCAGGTAGATAACAGTAGTGTGCCCGTTGTTAAACGTTATCAATCAAATGTGACTACACAAGAGAAAATTCTTTAAACCAGTTTTTAACACATATCTTACTTTTCAGCTGTTGATTTTACCTTTCACTCCAGCTACATCACTGTAACGTTTTCTTATACTAATAGCAATATTTAGAACAAGTTTGTCTTCCTCCTTTTCAGATCGTTATTGGTTGACGAGCTTCACATATTGTACAAAGTCTGTAGCTGAAATGATAGATTTTTGTTGTGTTTAGGTCTTCTTAATTATTGGATCATAAAATGTAACAATCATAGAAAGTGATTCCCCTGAAATGATTGAATTCCACAAATTCCAGTGGGTAGACCATAGACCAGTTCCACACCCCAAACACACACACTTAGAAAACTCTCTTCCTTCTTAACTAAAACAAAACAAAACAGAGTTTTAAGCACTGACTAAAAATCCTTTCCCTTGTGAGGTGCTCATCTTTCACTCTCCAGTAGTGTTGAGATGTCATAATTCCACTAGTTTGTCAGCAGGGGAAGTTTAGCAAAGCATCACCACAGGTATTGGTTCCTGTTAAAGCTGCATGGGTGGGAGCACTAGCCAAGAATCTGGTGAGTTTTCCAGTGTGTTTTGACTGTTGCAGCTCTTGAACTTGCTAAAATTCTATAATATCAACAAAACCAAAAGTTTCTACTGTAAAAAACAAGGAGACGGTTTTTACAGTACCTTCACTCATGACATTGGGTTGTTTCCATTTATAGAGGTCTAAATACAGCTACTTAACTAACTGGATATATTCCAAAGGGGTAGCCGTGTTAGTCTATTGTAGAAGTACTTTATGTTGTAAGCTCCCAATATTACCAAATTTGTTACTCTTTATTTTAATGCTGTTACTGATTTAATGAATTTAACAAAAACTGTACATTTAAAAAAATGTTCAAAACGTATTTTGAGGACTCTGAATAACACTAGAAGAATGGGAGAACTTTTGGGCACTGACAGGAAAAATATATGCAAAATATAGGCTAACTTTTTTTTTTAAAGAATGCCAAATGTTAGTCCCTAATGGGCACCTAAATAAGCTACCTCATTTTCAAAAGTGCTGAGTTATTTTTCCAGTTTTTTTTCTGTGTACAGTCATACTTTAAGAATGTTAAACTTTGACCCTTCCATTTAAGAAAAGACTTCTAAGATTTTGAAGAATTATAAACATTCAGACGTTCTGACTGTAGGTGGGAGCTTTGAGTTAATAGGTTTCAAATATGTTCTAGGCGATCAGAACACTAGGATAGTAACTGAAATAGCTCTTTAATCACTGAATTTTTATATATCTCTTTATCATTTTTGATTGAAATAAATTTTAGTGCCAGCAATTTTGTAAGCTGTTAGTACCAAAAACTAAACTGTTTACTATAAATGCTTCTTGTTCAATTACATTTTAACCATGTAAACCCAACACTTTTTATGGTAAAAAGATAACTTTGTAGAATCTAGTTTTATTGGTTTTTGTGGGTTACTTTTAAGCAAAAATAATTAATTATGCCAAATTACTTAGAGCAGCAACATTATTTACTTATGATGAAACCAATGTCACTAACCTCATTTCATGAATATTGATTTAAACCTTAGGTTCCAGAGATAATCCAGACAATTAATCTACTAAATCACTTATTTGAAGAAAATATAAAATCAATGTATAATGAAATTTGACCTTGAGACCACCTGTTAGAATCTTATTTTGAATTCTCCTCATATGAGGTGTTCTGAGAATCTAAACCAATATAGGAGTTTGAGAAGGCACTCCCTCAGAAATAGCACTCAGCCTGACAAGGAATAGAAAGACTTTCTTGAAGGTCACTATTATATTCTAAAACACACTGCTTGAATATGACTTTCTCTTACCTCAAAACATGTATTGAATGTAATATTTAACATGAATATTTCATAGGGAATCCTTACAAATATTGACATTTGTGATAGTCTCAGGTAGATCAGCAAAACCACTGTGATAGTGCTAGCAGAGGTTGAAGAGTATAATGCGATGTGTACATGTAGAGGAAGGATGCTTTTATAGAAAGGGCACAGGATAGGGAACTGGGGGATCTGGGTTCTCTTTCAGCCAAAGACATTTTGTGTGACCTTTAGTAAGTAATGTATAGTGGAATTTTTGTGGGCACAAGTGACTTGCTGCATGCTCCAAATGGGGCGCAGACCATGTTTAGTGTTGCAGGGGATTTTCAGTAAAACGTGTTACTGGCTGTTCTGTAGGGTGAGTGCTCCTTGCGGTGTTCAGAAATCATTCTGGGTCCAATGGGTGCACTGGCAACTTAGGACGACTTAAGGAGGCTTAAATTGACCTAAACAAAGCCGCATCCACACTGGGCTTTTATTAAGTTGACTTAAGCATTTCCTTAAGTCGACTTAAGGTAAGCTTAAGTTGACTTAACACCTCGTTTTAGGTCAACTTAAAGCCAGTGTGGATGGGGATTAGCGCCTAAATTGACCTTATTAAGTCGACTTTAAAGCATTAAGTTGACTTAATAAGGTTGACAAGGGGCTATGTGTCCACTAGAAAAGTTAAGTTGACTTTAAGTCAACTTAATAAGGTGGACTTTAAGTTGACTTAACAAAGTTGACTTAACTTTTTTAGTGTAGACATAGCCAATGTGCTCAAAAAAATTCCTCTTCCAGTGGCAGTTCCAGTTGCCTCCTGTACAACAGAATAGGGGCTTCTGCAGTGCACCTCCCTCACACTTCCTGTCTGGAAGCTAAATAAGGAGTTACTGATAACACATTCCCAGAGAGCAGAATTGCAGCATAATTAAGTGGAATTCTCAAAAGAGCATGGGACAGGACAGGAAGGAATGGAGACAGGAGAGTGTTAGAGAGGTGTCATCGTGGATTGTATTTCAAGGTGGAGGCTGAACCAGTGGGTGGTTATAGCACAAAATCCATCTAAATTTGTTATTGGTTGAGTCATGTGAAGGAAAACTGCTATTCTTCCTTTCTTTCAGAGAAAGAGGTGATGACAATATTCTTTACATAAGGTTTGTGATCCAATTTGACATTAACCTGACCAAGGTCCAGGTAGTTCAGACATAGACTCCTATGTGATGAGTTCAGGGGTGAGCTGAAGAGGAGGGCAACATGCAGGGGCCACATACTTTCACTCCACATCAGACTCACTATGCACATTGGCCACCCAGGTTCTTTCAAGGCGCCTTTGGGGACATAGTTAGCTTTTTAGATATTCTAACATATTTTAACATACAGTATAGCAACACTAGCAACAGTCTGACTGTGTAAAGCAAAGCAAGGTGTCCAATCATTTCTTATGTTGATTATAAGGAGCAAATGATGCTTTTTGAAGAAATTCTGTGATTTTGTAAATTTGAAGAGCTTTTTCATGGTTTAATGATACTGAATTGATGTTGCATATTAAATTGTTATAATCTGTTGAATAGATTCTTTTTTTCAGAAAATATAGTGTAGGAAAACTTGATCATTATTTAATAGATGGTGTAAACTGCAAAATTTAGAGGTTTGGGTCAGTCCCTTCTTTAATTTTCGTTAAAGAACAATGACAATGATTTTATTGGCGTAACAAGTTACATGGGTGTTGCTAGTATTCCTGGGCTTTTTTTTTTTTTTTTTTTTTAAATGATCCTTCTGACTTAATCTGCTTGTCCTCAAACTACTACATTCTTTTCTGAACACTATCCAAAATCTTAGTATGAAGGACTCCTATCCTTAACGTTTTCTCTAAAAATGCAAATTTCTGATTCCTTTTATACATCAGTTCCTAACTGATGTGGAATTTGAAATACGATCAGTTGATCTGGTCTCCACAATTAAAAATAACACAACTAGAAGATAGAGGGCAGATAGCATATATAACTGAGAGTATAATTTATGAAAAGAGTGAAAGAATTAATATTACATTAAATGACAACTCATATTTTTTATTAAAAGCTATGCAGTCATTTTGCTCTATCATTAAATGAATAAAACTAATGTTTATATATGATCCTGTATTTTCTGTTTTTTGTTTCATTACATTATTTGATGTTTAATTGTTTGTATTCCAAGAATCCCAATTCATACTACTTACTAGTAAAACGCTTTTTTGTTAAAACATTTGCTTTTGTGGTCTGAGTGTGTCTGTGATATCTTTTTATGAACTGGCTATAGCAGGAATGAATTTATTTAACCAATTAAAAGCTTTGTATGTGATGATTTTACAATCCAAGGTATTTATCGTTTCCCAGTCCTGTAAAGAGTGCTTTATGGATGCCCCCTGCTGAAGTCAGCAGGTGCTGGCATCTCCCCAGATGATTGTCTTTTCAGGATCAGGGCCCATATTTGTAACTGTTTAAAAGTATTAAAATTAAATGGTGGGAACAATCTCTTAAGCGGAATATAATTCTTTTTATAAATAACATCTGGTAGCTTGTTGCTTCATATCAGGCATGACTTGTACAGTTCTTCCTCCTTTGTTCTTCACTTCTTCCTGTCATCTCTCTGCTGTCCATTAATGGAAATATGTTGTAAAATAACCAGAACTCTATTAAGGCTATTTGTTGTTGAAAACTAATACGAAGTCCCTAGTTAAGATGAGTGAAAATATAGTGGACCAAATTAATCCCTTTTGAAGGTCTATTTCCTTCCCTGGCTTTGCACCAGGAAGAGTTTGGCCCCTTTATTACTGTAAACGACAGAAATGTAAAAAGGTTGAGTGCTGAAGTGTCTTTTCTAGCAATTATACTGAGTGTTTCTTTTTTCTTTGTGTAGTATCAGAGATGCAGACTGTGGGACAAATTGCACAAAGAGCACATCAATGCAGGACGTACCGTTCAGGTAAGGTTATTAAAATGGCTATGGGAAATTAATGGGATTAATTGGATTTTTACCTGGTGCTAGATGGAATGGGGAGGGATTTTGATAAGGTTTAGTATTTAATAGACATCTGTTACTGATTATCTTTAAAGTAGGGGTACCCAAAATGTGGCCTGAGGGGCAAATGTGGTCATAGGCTTTCTCTTCTCATAAATGCTGAAAAAGAACAAAGGCGATCATCTAGAGTCTTTGTTGCCAGCTAACGCAAACCACAACAATTTTCTATTCATATAACAAGGTAAAAACGCAAGTAAATTGTATGGTTCTGTGCTCTTATTTTTTATTTTTAAATACTGTCTGTATGCATGCAGATCTACACTTAAGTGTGACTCTTAGCACCTGAAAAATTATTAATGAAGTTCTCTGTGTTACAGAATTTAAACAGTGGGTTATCATTTTATGTTGTTACAAATGTAAGTAGAACATAGTAATTACTATAATGGAATGGCCATGGGTTCAGTTTTCCAGCATAAATAGACCTGAACAGAACATCCACATTGGCTGTTCAGACCTGTTCTTACATGTGTAAATACACGTTTTGCTTGCACAGATGTCAAAGGGCCTGGTCATGCAGTGTGATTCATTAGCGTTGACACCTGTGCTGGTATGGAGGTCAGTTAAGTTAATGATCAGTCAACCTTAACTCTGCCCTATGTGGAGTATTATGAAAGTTTAAAAATCCACATCTCCTACATAAAATAACAGTATAAAGTACTATAGACATCAGAGAGCATTATCCACATAGCTAATAATCCACAGCTGAAGGAGCCTCATTGATAGAATAGACTACTAAAATCATTGTATAGATCAGAATTCTAATACTACAGTGGGTTATGGTTCCTTACGGGAAGTAAAAGATTTAAATCCACTAATAGTCATAAGTAGAAATGAATCCCAAACGAACAATGGCATCAAACAAAGGGCAGAATTAAGGTTGTGTGGGGGTGATCTTGAGTCCACAGCTGAATAAGGCTAGTCTCCAGGTGATGGGAGGTTTCTGATTGTCTGTGGGTATAGATGTGACAGGAGATTTATATAGAAATATAGTTTTAGTTTGTTTCCAGGTTTTGAGTGGTTTGAGTTTGGCTTTATTATGTTGACTACGACATGGTTCTGATGTTTGAAGATGAAATAACATACATTTGCTTCTTTGAATACTCCAAAGTTTCTTCTGAAGGTGGCTGCAGAATTAGACACTCAGAACAAAAGTTAGAACAAACTTGTAACTGAGGCTCCTGTTAAATGGACACCTGTGTAGCTACAAATGAGTAAAAATTGTGCAATATACTGTTCATAAACTGTTGAACAATCACAGTAGATAAGGCCTTCTATGGAGTTCGATTGTTATCAATATCACACTCTTAGGCTATGTCTACACTGGCAAGTTAGTTGGAATTAAGGAAGAATTAAGTTCGAACAGGGCTTTAGAAGTAAGGCTTTAATTCAAACTAACTAGTTCGAATTAGCCAATGTGACCATGTTAATTCAAACTAATTTCTTAGTTCGAACTAACCGGCCATTGAAATGAATGGCACTTGCTTAGTTCAAACTAACTTTTTCTAGTTCGAATTAAGTTAATTCGAACGAACTAAAATTAGTTCGAATTAGTTAGCTCGAAATAACTAATTTGAACTAATTTTAGGAAGTGTAGACATAGCCTCACAGTTTTAGCAAGATGACATTTACCATAGTGGGTTCAGAAATCCCAACTATATTTAAAAAGTCTGAAATATGTTTTCAGTTAAAATCTGTAATACAAAGACTTTTTTTTTTCTTTTTTACTTTATCTGTGATTTTAATGTTTGGGTTGAGCAGAAGGGATATCATTTTCACTTAAAAAATAAGAACATTGGGTTAGCTTTATTTAATTCTTCTTGCTTTCACATTTTGATGATGAAAGGATAAGTTATGCATTAAAATGATATACAGTCTGGTACTAACAGCTCCGAATAAGTATCTGGATCCATGCAAGCAAAGAATAGAGTAGGTCTTTGTTTTAATTAAATAGTTAGGAGTCTGGAGTACTTGATAATAAATTATATGACATGTAGAATGTGTTTGCTGTAAGCTGTTTAAATGTTTACCAACGGACTTGTGTTCTGTTTGTTTGCAAAAAAATCAGATTAATTATTGTGATACCAAATGTTCTCTGCAGCACACACTTTGCTCTCAAAATTAGATGTTGTAAAAATACATTAGGAATCCCTAAGTCAATATTGACCCAAGGCATTCGCCACAGGTTTTAGACAAATATATGCACAGCCACTCTACATTTAATCCATGTGCGCATAATTAGCCTTTTTTCTGAATTTTCAGTTTACACAGAATAATTACTTTTATTGTACTTTAGAAGCTGGACAAAAGTATACTACAAGTGTAGGTAAGTATAAATGTACCTGAATAAGTATACCTCTTACTCCTGCTAAACTGAATGAGATATTAAAAAAAAAATTTAAAAGAAAATGTCACCAATGATGAATAATTTGGGAAATATTATTTTTCAGAATTTCACGCCATTCCTTTCACAGCATTAAGAAGGCTACTTGTGTAGCAGTGTCCTCAGTATCTGAAAGAGTTTTGGTAGATTCCCGTCCACCGCCCCCCCGGCCTTCTAATATGGGGTCACAAGCTATAGCTGCACTGCAGTGTCCCCAGCTGGTTCACTGTGGCGTTGTGTACCCGCTACCATCATTTTGCTCCATTGGAGGTTTTGATTCTTGCAGAGATTCATGGTGGGTAGCCCTCTGGCTGGGTCACTTTGCGTTCAGTCCCCTTTCAGGGTAATAAGTACAAACCAGAGTCCCAACCAACAAAAAGTATTCTGCCCACTTGGGCTCCTCATCAACCCACTCCTGGCTCAGTTTCTAGTCTATTCTGGGATAACTGTCAGGACCTCACCTCCAGGCTCTTTCATCTAAAGTCCCCTCAATCTCCTGCAACAGCTCAGTCAGGGCCTTCCACAGAAGCCTACCCACCTTTCTGGGGTTCCACACTCTTCATACTGAGTTCTCAGTCCTTTTATAGAAATCATTCAACTGACCAACTCCAGCTCTATGAAGGAGGGAGACAGGGGAGGAGGAGGACAAATGGGGAATGGTAGCTAATCTGCAGCAGGTGTGGCTGAGGCCAACTACCCTTAAGGCTCTGCTAACCTGTGCCACATATCTTAGGCACTCTGTACAGCTGCAGGGGAAACGCAAATGCCGAGTAACTTGGTATATTTTGCGGAGGATTTTGTCCCAGATATGTTCAGTGCAACAGATCATTAATACCTTATCACAAACTTTCAGAGGACACAAAAAGGAACAGAATAACAGCCCAGTGAGGTGTTATTACAACTAATAAATCAATGCGTTATTGGACCATGCTCCCAGTTGGAGGCAAAACATTATATTGCTGCTATCATAGAGGATGTAAATTGTTGAATAAAAAGGGAAATAATGCCAAGGGTGCCAGTCCATTTCCAACCTAGATTTGCACAACAAGAAAGTCCTGCTTAGTGATTATGTGCAAAAGAGAGAACATATTCTGAACAAAATACCAAATAGTTCTGGGATGTGCTGTCTTTAAAATGCAAGCCTAATCAGAAAGGTAACATGCAAATTTTTGTGTAATGCTTTTTCTCCCATGACTTCTAGCTCAGGTGCATTCAGTTTACAAATAAAAGGGTTGTGTGTCTCCCTCCCTCCTCCCCAGCTGTCTGTCCTGCAACTCAATTGGGTTCTTTCTCATATGTAGGGCCCTACAAAATTCATGCTCTATTCTAGTCAATTTCAGGGCCTTCGGGTTTGAAACCCAGACCACAAAATGGGGTTCTGTAGTGATGGGGTATTGCAAATCTGTTGTATGCGGGTGGCAGGATTATCATCCTCACTTCTGCTCTGCCTTCAGTGCCCTGCTCAAGCAGGTGACTCTGATTTCCCCTGAGCTGCTTGGAGCATGGCAGCCCAGCCTGGGCTAACAGCTAGGAGGCCCTATCTGGAATGTTCCCAGCAGCATGAGGGAGATCAGATTTCACAGGGAAGGGCCAATTTCAAGCTCCATGACATATTTTTCATGTCCATGAAATTTGGTAGGGCACAATTCTCATGTCTTCAACAGTAAGATTTAAATTATGTCCTTTGTTACATCTATTCTTTGAATAGGTTATGTAGGTATATCAGCGGGGCATGATTTAGCCTGTGGAAACTTTTATTTTGCAGTATATGTTATACATTTTTGGCCCTTAATGCTTTTGATATAAGTGATATACCAGTGAGAAGCAACTGTGTAATTAAAAAAAATATTTAGTGTGTGAGATTTCTTGAATGTTTAAAAGGTGGAGTACTCAATATTTACTTTAGTCCCATTGTTGTTAACAATGTAACTCTCTTTGGCTATGTCTGCACTTGCAAGTTAGGTCGACTTAAGGAGGCGTAAGAAATTCCTTAAGTCGACTTAATGAAAGGTTAGGTCGATTTAATAAGAACCGCCAGTTAGGTCGACCTAATCGTTAGGTCAACTCCTTAGGTCAACCTAAGCACAATGTGGACACTTAAGTCCACTTTATTAGGTCGACCTAAGGGCAATTAGGTCTACTTACTAAGTCCCCGTTCAGGGGAAGCACTTTGTCGACCTAATAAGGTCAACTTTAGGTCAACTTAAAGTTAACCTTATTAGGTTGATTTAACAAAGTCGACCTAACTCTTTGTAGTGTACATATAGCCTATGATTTCAAAATCCCACCCCTAATCTTTTCATCATCTTAATGGTCCACTGTATCTTCAGTGATTTAAGGCTAGATTTTGAGGTTAGTATCATCTAGAATTTAAACCTTTCTCCACCTTCTTTAACATGTAAATCATAGCAGCTTGAAGTCAGTTAGTAGTGTTGTGTAGTCTCATGATTTTATTAGGATCCTCATAATATTTGGGTTGTTTTTTTTTCAAGCACCAGTTTCTGAAGTCAAATGATTACATGATAATTTCTACTTTATTGAAATAAAAGTTTCTAGCCCTGATGATCACAGAGAAAAAAAGCTTGAAAACCTGAACCCTAAAGGCATAAAACCAAAAGTGAAATAAAAGATACCCCAAATGTATATATATTTTTTTAAATCATGATTTTTTTCAGCACGTCTCAAGACTTTTGGGAAGCCTGAGTCTTGTTTTTTTGAATGCTTGTAGTTAACAATACTGAGTTAGATTCGGACTTCCATAGACTCACATCCATTTATCAACTTGTAACTTGTACTCATAAACACATCACTTTTTGAATTAGGCCTAAAACATGTGAGGAAGAAGACAATGTTAGAGTTATTTGTCCAAAAAAAAAAAAAGTAATGAGATGGGACAAGCATCTTAAGGTAGTTGTAAGGAGTTGTAGGTTAAAACATGTCCTCCTTCTCTGGCTCTTCAACAGGTAAATTCTACCAACTTAGACTTCTTTAGACTCTGTGGGCCAAATTCCAAGGTGATATGTAAGTGGTACAAGTTGCACTTTGATAAATGGGTGTGAGCTTAAGTTAATGCAACTTGAATGTTGATTGGGATGGAAGAAGGTGTAAATTACATTGAGTCTCTTAATAATACTTCTAAATGTAGCCCTTGGATTTTCTTATGTGAGAAATTCTCTTTTCTCAAATGTTTGTATTGTAACCATATTTTCAGCAGTCATGTATAATTCTTTTTTTTTTTTTTTAACAAATTGCATAACATTCCTAGGTATAAATCATTTAGTGAGGCAGTGAGCTTCATATTTAACTTTGATTGTATATACACATGAATTTTGCACCTATTTAGTTAAACTGTTGCAGCCCACTGTGTAGATTTTCATTTTGGTTTAAGAGAGGCTTAATGTGTTTGAGTTTAAATCTATTCATAATTGATTTAGCTGAACCAAAATAAGCCTGGTTTAAACCAAAATAAAAGTGTTCTCTCAGCCTTTTGCATTGGTTTAATTAAATTAATTTAACAGTCACACCTTTAATTAAACTGGTGAACTTAGTGAGATTCCCAAACCTGAGCCGGCTTTTGTAGGTGACAGATCTGAGGAACTGTCACAGATTGAAGTGTCACTAGAGGAAGTTTTGGAATTAATTGATAAACTCAACATTAACAAGTCACCGGGACCAGATGGCATTCACCCAAGAGTTCTGAAAGAACTCAAATGTGAAGTCGCGGAACTGTTAACTAAGATTTGTAACCTGTCCCTTAAAATGGCTTCGGTACCCAAAGACTGGAAGTCGGCTAATGTAACGCCAATATTTAAAAAGGGCCCTAGAGGGGATCCCAGCAATTACAGACCGGTAAGTCTAACGTCGGTACCGGGCAAATTAGTTGAAACAATAGTTAAGAATAAAATTGTCAGTCACATAGAAAAACATAAACTGTTGAGCAATAGCCAACATGGTTTCTGTAAGGGGAAATTGTGTCTTACTAATCTATTAGAGTTCTTTGAAGGGGTTAACAAACATGTGGACAGGGGGGATCCAGTGGACATAGTGTACTTAGATTTCCAGAAAGCATTTGACAAGGTCCCTCACCAAAGGCTGTTACGTAAGTTAAGTTGTCATGGGATAAAAGGGAAGGTCCTTTCATGGATTGAGAACTGGTTAAAAGACAGGGAACAAAGGGTAGGAGTAAATGGTAAATTCTCAGATTGGAAAAGGGTAGCTAGTGGTGTTCCCCAAGGGTCGGTCCTAGGACCAGTCCTATTCAATTTATTCATAAATGATCTGGAGAAAGGGGTAAACAGTGAGGTAGCTAAGTTTGCAGACGATACTAAACTACTCAAGATAGTCAAGACCAAAGCAGATTGTGAAGAACTTCAAAAAGATCTCACAAAACTAAGTGATTGGGCATCCAAATGGCAAATGAAATTTAATGTGGATAAGTGTAAAGTAATGCACATTGGAAAAAATAACCCCAACTATACCTATAATATGACGGGGGCTAATTTGGCTACAACGAGTCAAGAAAAAGATCTTGGAGTCATTGTGGATAGTTCTCTGAAGATGTCCGTACAGTGTGCGGAGGCGGTCAAAAAAGCAAACAGGATGTTAGGGATCATTAAAAAGGGGATAGAAAATAAGACTGCAAATGTATTATTGCCCTTATATAAATCCATGGTACGCCCACATCTCGAATACTGTGTACAGATGTGGTCTCCTCATCTCAAAAAAGATATTCTAGCACTAGAAAAGGTTCAGAAAAGGGCAACTAAAATGATTAGGGGTTTGGAGAGTGCCTCGTATGAGGAACGATTGAAAAGGCTGGGCCTCTTCAGCTTGGAAAAGAGGAGACTGAGGGGGGACATGATAGAAGTATATAAAATTATGACTGATGTGGAAAAAGTGGACAAGGAAAAGTTGTTGAAATACTCCCATAATACAAGAACCAGGGGTCACCAAATGAAACTGATAGGTAGCAGGTTCAAAACAAATAAAAGGAAGTTCTTCTTCACACAACACACAGTCAACTTGTGGAACTCCTTACCTGAGGAGGTTGTGAAGGCTGGGACTATAACAATATTTAAAAGGGAACTGGATAAGTTCATGGGGGCTAAGTCCATAAATGGCTATTAGCCAGAAAGGGGTTAAGAATGGTGTCCCTAGCCTCTGTTTATCAGAGGATGGAGACGGATGGCAGGAGAGTGATCACTTGATCATTGCCTGTTAGGTTCACTCCCTCTGGGGCACCTGGGCACTGGCCACTGTCGGTAGACAGATACTGGGCTAGATGGACCTCTGGTCTGACCCAGTACGGCCTTTCTTATGTTCTTAGGTGTATAAGAGAGCCGTTAGCGTCCAACACAGGTGGTCAAAATATGCCAATATTAACTCTCTCTTTTAAAAAAAAATTGTTCGCTGAGTGCCCAAAAGCATGCTTGGTGTTACAGAGACAAAATAGACATTGCCACTGCCCCCAAAGAGTTGACAGTTTAAGTCCGTCATCTTGGAAATAGCTTATGCATGTGCTTATCTTAACTCTCTGATTCTGTTGACTTCAGTGGTGTCTGCTCAGGTACTTTTAGTTAAGTTTGTGTAAGTGTTTTGGAGGATAGGGCCCAAGTAATGACATAATAAAATCATGGGAAGGGTTTGGGTAATGGCACAAGAATGACAAATACAAGATGGTGAGTTAGTTTAGAAGTACAGTATACATCTTGACTTTAAACGACACAAAACAAAATCATATAGACTGGAGTGAAAAAGAGAGCGAGATCAGAAGATGGAGGGAAAAGGAGACACACAGAGTAGGTGGACAAGGGGAGGAACATGACTATGACCTCTGCTACTGTAATATGAATAAATAGTGATATTTAAAAGGTAGCAATACTGGACTTAGACTTAGACTTTAAGGACAGAAGGGACCATTATGATCATCTGGTCTGACCTCCTCTACATTGCAGGCCACAGAACCTCACCCACCCATTCCTGTAATAGATCACCATCCTCTGGCTGAGTACTGAGGTCATCAAATCATGATTTATGGAAAACCTACCATTTACATTAAAGCTGCTAGTGATCCAGGCCCCGTGTTGCAGGGGAAGGCAACCCTTCCCGCCCCCCCCCCCCCCCAGGTCTCTGACAATCTGCCCTTCCCAACCCCAAATGTGCAGTTAGTTTTACCATGAGCATGTTGGCAAGACCCACCAGGGAGAGAATTCTCTGTAGTAACTCAGAGCCCTCTCCATCTAGTGCCCAACACTGCCCATTGGGGAGATATGTTACAATCGCAGAATGGCCACATACCACCCCCTCCGTAAAGTTATCAAGTTCAGTCTTGATACCAGTTAGGTTTTTTTGTCTCCACTCCTCCCATTAGAAGGTTGCTCCAGAACTTCACTTCTTTGATTGTTAGAAACCTTCATCTAATTTCAAGCCTAAACTCGTTGATGGCTAATTTACATCCATTTCTTCTTGCGTCAACATTGGCGCTGAACTTAAGTAACTCCTCTCCCTCCCTTGTCTTCATTCCTCCGGTGTCTTCATAGAGAGCTATCATTTCTCCACTCAGTCTTCATTTGGTTAGGTTAAACCAGCCACATTCTTAGAAAACCTACCTTATGAGAGGAGATTCAAATCCTCTGATCATCCTAGTAGCCCTTCTCTGCACATGTTTCAGTTTGCGTTCATTTTTCTGAAATATGGGAGACGGAAGATGCACACAATATTCCAGATGAGGTCTCACCAGCGCCTTATATAATTGTACTAACACTTCCCTATCTCTACTGGAAATACGTTACCAGATGCATTTTAGCCTTTTTTTCGGCTGCATTATATTGGCGGCTCATTGTCATCATGGGATCAACCAGTACACCCAATATATTTGATATTATATTTGAAGTTAAAGAATATAATAAATGGGAGAAAAGGGGAAAGGCTATGGGGAGGATCAGTGACAGTTACACGGAGTGTGATGAGGCAGGGGAAAATAGTCGGTGGCATTAAGACTAGTGTAGACTGCCATCAGTAGAGGCAATGAGATGCTGAAGTTGCTGGTTGCTCTGGGATATCAGGTCCTGTAGTGAAGGCTGTGATGCCAGCCAGGCTAAATATCCATAGGCCCTGACGGCTGTGGTGGTGCTTTTTGTTTCTGGAGGCCTTTGGGGGAGCTTTGGAACTCTTTAGCCAGGTCACCTGGAAGAAGCAGTTAGTGGGGACTGTGTGGATGCCCCCACTACAGCCAGTTGCCTTTGAATTGATCTCTTGACTGTAGTGGGGAAAGATGGGAGGGAGAGCAGACCCCTGCTGGCACCTTTATGTCCTTCCTTTTGAGCAATCACGAATAGATTAGCACAGGAACTGTGCATGTGACATGTCAGGATGAATTCAGGGCTATTATCATGTAAACAGAGAAGCAGCCAGAGTCCTTGTTTGCCCCAACGATGGATTCAGCTTCACCTTCAGCCCTTCAACACTCCTAAGATGGGTGGCTTCCTGGGCCTGTTCTCCTCCTGGGCCCCTTGATATAGTCTTTTGGTGATCCTATTTTGCATCAGCATACTTAATCTGTGGTATGTTGTGCAAATACGGGCTGGGCTCTTGCGTACACCCAGTGTCATACTTTGTACTGCAAGACATTATTCATACCAAAGGCTGTAGAAAAACAGCATTATATCCTGGTTTGTTATTTGAGACATGGTAACTGTGATGGAATAAATCCTCCTGTATTCACACCCTCTACATGATTGTAATAATCTTTGTACAAAGTATGCCTTGTAAGGTATCATTTGAAAACTCATAATTTGTTGGTCAATATATTGTTCCTACAGTCCTGCCCAAACAGAACCTGGCAAACAGGTCTGCTGTAAATAACAGAATGTATGCTCTGCTTAATTTGCATTTAAGCAATAAACAGAGTTACCAAGCAGGGAAAGAAACAAAGAAAGCTCAAACATATGAGAAAAAGCCAGGAAGGAACATCCTTCCACGTAAACCTTTTGTTTTCTAGTGCCCACCCAGAAATGTTTTTCAAGAGAGGGACTGAAATTATAATGGAACAGAGGGACAAACACCAAAAGGGAACCCTCTCTATCTTCCTGCCAATCACATTGACTGAACCTGAAGAGAAAAAGAAAGCATTTGTTGGACTTTGGGAGAGGGTTTCTTGACCTGAGAGGTTGGGCAGTAGTCTGCTGGATCATGTGGTGAGAAACTTTGCTTGAATCTAACAGAGCTTGTTAAGTTAGACATTAGTTAACATTTTATCTTTATTTTTCATGTAACCATGTCTCACTTTTAGGGCTCATTACTTGTATCCACTTATCTCTGTCGTTGTAGTTACTAAACTAGTTTTACTGTTTTATCTCATTCAGTGTATTTAAACTGAAGTGTCTGAATAACTATTTGAGATAATAAAGTGGCACATTATTCCCTTTAAGGAATAATAGACTTAAAATATTAGTACTGTCCAGGAGAGGGCTAGACAGTATACGATGTTCATTTCTGGGGGAAAACTTGTAATGGGGAATGTGTTGGGGTAACCCTGCAATATAACCCAGGCTGGTGAAAGTTAGTTAAACACAGACACTCAGGGGGTGTCTTGCATCCTGGCAGGTTATTTGTGAGTGGGCCAGGTGGGAACTACTTCAGCAAGGCATTGGAAGGCACCCAAGGTTTCAGGGAAGGAATGATGTAGACCCCCACTGGTCTGTATTGTGCTGTGGTGTGACACAGTAACTGATAATGGCATGGAATTACTTGGGCATGAGAGGCAGTGTTAATATTGCCTGTATGGGATGAACTTTGATATTTTTTGCATTTTGGACTCCTAACTGTGCAACCAGGACTCCTTGAATGTGGGGAGGGATTTTCAAAGGCTCTTTTGAGGATTGGATGCATAATTTTCATTTAATTTCAATGGGACTTAAGTTCCTTTGAAAATCTCAGCTGTTTCCTTCTACATGGAATTTTTTAGGTGCTTTTAAAATGAAAAAAGCTTTACAAAAGAAAAAAAACATAAAATGCAGATTTGCTCTGTAAGATGAGCAAGCGCTAGTGTCTTGCAAAAAATTGCCAAAAGTCAGTTTTATAATCTGCAGCTATTTAGTTAGACCCCTCCTGCTAGACACCATTGGAAATGTACAAAAGGGAGCCCTGCTGCTTAAAACACTTAAGTTGTAGAGTTGGGAAGGTTCTTTGTGCATGTAAAAATTAAATATTTTGCAGTATTTAACCGTAATTCTCTGTGTGTGTCTTGCCTGTGAAGAGTCCTATCCTGTGCCCATTGTCCTGCCTGAGTAATAGGGCCAGGTGTTGGGCACATGTGTGAAGCCAATTCTGTGGAGGCTGCTTCAGCAGGCCAAAGTAGCCAGTGTCGGACATTTACTCAACCACAGGGCCATACAGCTGTCCCATGCCCTAGCCCCTCCTGCTTCTGTGGGTGGGTCTACAATAGTAAATTAAGTCGACTTAAGCAGGCTTAAGTCGACTTAATTTACTTTCCGTCCACACTGGCGTTTCCTTAAGTTGACTTATGCTGCTGCTTAAGTCGACTTAAGGAAATTTAAAGTCGACTTTATAAAACCTACTATAAAGTCGACTTTAATGCTTAAGTCAACTTCTTAAATCGACTTAAGCAGTGTGGACGCCCTAAGTCGACTTAGTCAACTTAGAGCAAGGGGGGAAGGGAGCCCCGGCTCCCTCCTAGCTGGGACCTGAGCGGTCCTGGCCGAAGGGGGCCCCGCGCTCCCTCCTAGCCGGGACCGAGCGGTCCCGGCAAGAAGGGACTGCGGGGGTTCCTTCTCTCCGGGATCCCTGCGGGTCCTGGCAAGAAGGGAGCCACTGCCTCCCTTCTCTCCAGGACCCCCGCGGGTCCTGGCAAAAAGGGAGCTGCCGCTTCCTTCTTACTGGGACCCACGGAGGTCCAGCTAGAAGGGAGCGCGGGCTCCTTTCTGCCAGGACCCCAGAGATCTGGGCCAGAACGGAGCCCTGTGGCTCCCTGGGAACGCACTCCAGCTCCTGGGAAGCCTCCAAAGGCTTCCCAGGAGCTGGAGCGCGGTCCTAGCCGCCAGCTTCCTTTTCCCCGGGACCACTCGGTCCCAGCTAGAAGAGCTCCCTTCTGCCCGGGACCTGCACAGTCCCGACCAGAAGGCAGCCAAGCGGTCCGGGGCTTGCTGCCTCTGGGAGAGCAGCCAGCCAGCCCCGCAGGCTCTGGACCTAACTAGTCGACTTAGTATCTAGTCTAGTATAGACTCTCTAAGTCGAGTTAGTAAGGTCCACTTTAAGTCGACTTAGGAGTCCTGTGTGGACTCTCTAAGTCGACTTAATAAGGTCGACTTAAAGTCAGCTTATTAAAGTCGACTTATTTAAATCGACCTAAATCCCTAAGTGTAGACATAGCCTGTGAGCTGTCACACATAGTACTCAGCTGTACCCGCTCTGCATCCTCCTGCATCAGTTGGGTTGCAAATTATTTGTCCATGGCAAAGAGAAAAGGATTTGCCTCAACTAAACATTGAAGCTAGTTCTGGCGTCATCATTAATATTGGTGTACGCACAATAAAACATACACCATAGACAGTAAGGGGCACCTGTAAATAGAGCAAATAGTAAAGTGACAAGAAAGGTAATGCACAAGTAGACCTAAGAAGAAAAATATAAAAAATTACCGTGCCCTCAAAAGTAAATGATTTACGTTTCTTACTCTTATGCTTTGAATTTTAAAATTTAATGCATCAGAGTAAGAAACAAGCAAATCATTCAATGAGTAATATCCATATGACAGGCTGTACCAAATATTTACTTGTATTCTTACCCATAATTGCTGTTCACAAAAAAAGTTATTTAAAAAAAATTATTCTACAACAAGTTCTTCCATCTTAATTATCCTGGATCATCTAAAGTTTTCCGTGTTTGTTGGTATATCATATCTAAGTTGTATTATATCTCCCTACAATCCACATAGGATGTAAATATTTCTGAATTGGCATTTTCAGTCCTTAAAATCCTGATGAAGGGACATTCCAGACATAAATAGAACAGCATATGTGGGTCTTTGAATGAGGAACCAGACCCTAATTGTATAAACACTTACGCTTGCAAATAATCCCATTTCAATCAGTGGAACTTCTCATGATTAAAATTCTGCAGGTGACAAAGTATTTGCAGATTTGGGGCATATTTTGAAAAGAGTGATTCCAAGTTTGTCTCACTTTACTGATGGTTAGCAAGCATAGCTCTTAAGGGAAGACTTATATCTCATCTGATCACACTTCTTTTGTTTCTTTTTGCAGTAATGTTTCTTATAGCAGGATTAGGTAGCGTAGCTATCAGGATAGCATGTTAATTCTTTTGGATATTTCCCAGAACTTCATTCTGGATCTCATGTTCCTTAATTTTTTATATGCTTCCTCTAGGTGATATTTTCAATTAGTATGGTCTGTTATATCAAACTGTTATGCATGTGATTCTTAGATGTACTTCCTCTTTTCTGATAATACCTTACTGCATACAGGGAACATGATTCTGCCTATCGGCAATGGATTTGTGGCTGTCTGAGAAATAAAAAGATTAAATACTAATAAAATGGAAATGCTTCTCCTCAAGTCACAGTGAAGGTTAAGCTGCATGTCTTCTCTTTACTTCAATGGAGGTAATATTTAAAATTTGAAGAATCTGGTGATGTTTCTTTAGCGCTAGACTTCAAGTTGGTTTTATGCTGGAACACATTAAAAGAATGTTTCTAAATTTTCCTTTTACCTTATCAGAATGTTGTCAGAATATGCCATTTACTATCAAAAGAAAAAGGAGGTTCTGACTCGCATTGTAATAACATCTATGCTTGAGTATTATAACTCCTTGTTTGCTGAATTCTCACTAAATCAGCATGCAAATTAGTTAATTCAGTATTCATCAGGTTACATTTCCTTCTTGCGAAGATCGGGCCCGGTCTGTAAATGTCATATTGGCTCTGGTATGTTTCAAACTGAATATATTATTCAGCTAATTATTGGTTTATATAATATGTGTTTTGCTGAATTATATATTCTTTGGGGTTTTGCAGTTCAAGACAAAATGAAATATTCAGGTTCTAGGATAACAAACAAGGAGTCCTGTGGCACTTTTAAAGACTAAATTTTTTGTTTAATCGCATGAATTTTTGTGGGAGAACATCCCACTTTGTCACACTTTTTGAAGATGGGGAACTTACAGAATGGGAGGAAGCTAAATGTAGGGAAATATATGACCCAGGATCAGGTCAGGCTGTAACAGCAAATCAAAATAGGTGTTGGGATTCAAACACTGGGGAGCAGCATATAGAGCAGGGGTCGGCAACCCCTGGCACGCAGCGCCGCTCAGGCTCCCCCTCCTGGCCCCGCCCCCCAGCATAGCTTGGGATCACAAGAGCCACGTGCTGTGGCTCCAGCCCCTCCCCCTGGCCTCATTTCCCTGCTCCGCCCTGTCTGGAGTGGGGACTCCAGTCCCCTGGGGGGGGGGAGGGAGAGCCTCAGGTCAGGAGCTCGGGGCTCAACTCGGCATGGCCCAGGTGTGGGGCTCTGGGGCCAGTGCGGCCCGATGCGGGGCTCGGGGGCAGGCTTGGCAAGGCTCTGAGGCTGGCTTGGGGGGACTGGCGTGGGGCTCAGGGGGCTGGTGTGGGACTCAAGGGGGCCAGTGCAGGGTTTGGGGGGGCTGGCATGGCCCAGCTCTGGGGCCGGCTTGGATGCCTAGCCAGCTCAGCTCTGGGAGCCGGTGCGGGGCTCGGGGGCTGGGCCAACTCGGGGGTCAGTGTGGCATGGGCCGGCACGGGGCCCGGCCTGGGGACCCCGCTGCCCCCCTCAACCCAGAGTCCCTGGCCCTACCCCCTTTTGGCCCCGCCTCTGGCACCTTCTGAGGGTGTGGGGGGCGGGGCTGGCACGGAGCCCGGCAAAGGTTGCTGACTGCTGATATAGAAGAAGGTGAGGTCAAATCACCTGTTGTAATGGGAAAAAAAACCATAGTCCCTGTTTAACCCTGAGACAACGGAGTTGAATTTACATATACGTTCCAATTCTGCAGTTTCTCTTTGAAGCTACAATTTGTTGTTTATTTGTTTGAGCACTGCTATTAACAAGTCATCAATGGAGTGAGCAGGGAGATTGAAGTGTTCCCCTATTGGTTTTTGAATGTTGTGTCCATTTATTCTTTTGTGCAGAGACTGTCCTGTTTGTCCAATATGAGGCAGGGGGGCATTTCCGGTACATGATGGCATAAATCACATCAGTGGCCGAGCAGGTGAATGAGCCCTTGATGGAGCAGGTGTCTTGATTAGGTCCTATGATGGTGTCTTTTGTGTAAATATGTGGGCAAAGTTGGCAATGTGGTCTGTTGCAGGGATATGTGCCTGCTTTGATGTTTCTGTTGTTTGGCCTGTAGTTGCTGGTGAGTATCTGTTTAAGGTTGGGGGGCTGTCTGTAAGAGAGGAAAGGTGTGTCTCCCAAGGCTTGAGAGAGTGAGGGATCGTCATGTAGAATAAGTTGTATATCCTTGATGGTGTGCTGTAGAGCTCTGACTTGGGGGTTGTAGGTGATGACCAGTTGCATTCCGTTGTTTTCTTTCTTGGGCTTTTCCTGTAGTAGTTGACTTCTGGGTACCCGCCTGGCTCTGTCAATCTGTTTCTTCACTTCTGCAGGTGGGTATTGTAGTTTTAAGAATGCTTGATAGGAATCCTGAAGGTGTCTGTCTCTGTTGGAAGGATCGGAGCAAATGCGGTTATATCTTAGGGGTTGACTATAGACAATGGATTGTGTGGTATGTCTGGGATGAAAGCTCGAGGGATGTAGGTAACTATAGTAGGTTTTCGGCATAGGATGGTGTTTATGTATCCATCTCTATGCCCTCTATATGCTGTTCCCCAGTGTTTGAATCCCAACACCTATTTTGATTTGCTGTTACAGCCTGACCTAATCCTGTGTCATGCATTTCCCTGCATTTAACTTCTTCCCACTCTGTAAATTCCCCATCTTCAAAGTGTCTGATGAAGTGGGATTTTCTTCCACAAAAGCTCATGCGATTAAAAAAAAAGTTTTAGCCTTTAGAAGTGCCACAGGACTCCTTGTTTATTTTGCTGACCAAGACTAACACGACTACCCCTTTGGAACTTGTCAACATGAATGGTTCTAGGATGGCACCTGTTGCACTGAAATTTGACCGTTTCTACCTCTTGGAGACTCTTAGTGGGATTTTAAGATTTCTCTTACAATTTGTTAGGTTCTCCATGAGTCTTTTATGTATCTTAGCTTTTCTAAAACTGTATTCTGTGTCACACTCTTTATAATAATCAAGAAAATTATTGCTTTTTTCATCATTTCAGTTGAAGCCTTTTCATTTGTGTTTCTATTGTTTACCACTTGATAAAAATCATAATTTTATGGTGTCTAAGAACAAACTAGAAGAGTAACAGTTTCTGTCTGTTCTTTATTATAGAGTGGATTTATCTGCATGAACTTGAATGTTAAAAAGTAATTCCAAAGATTAGCACATTTTCAATAGTATGTTCTGAAATTTAAATAATTTGTATAGATATTTTCCAATTCCCCTGTTGATATTTTTAAGGATATTTTTGTGAAAGAGCAGAAGAAATAATGAAACAGACTATACACAAAGTGCTGACAACTGAAAAAATAGAAAAATATATATTATTTTGAAAATTTTTGTTTGTTTTAATCTTAGAAATAACTTATAAGTACTGGACAACATTAAGAGAGAAATATGTTTGTGTTTTTCCATATTACATGTAAATTTAATTTAAAATGTTTGTGCTCTGTAAAACAGGGAAATTCACAGACAATAACTTTGTTAAAAAAAGAGCTAAGGATGAAAATTTTTTACTGAAATTTAGTTAATGCCGAAAAACAAAATTATATTTCCTATAGGGAAAACATACAGCTGCAAAACTCTCTCACCCGAAATGTCAAAGTCTGGAAATGAACAACGAAACATTTCCTTTTTGACACATTACCTCTCATCATTCACTACCATCACATCTAGTTTATTCCAACTTAACTTTGTCTCTCCCCTCTTTTTTTGTTCTGTTATTGAAATATATTTATTAAATGTGCTGTAAAGATTTGGAAAGGAATATAGTCCGAGTATACGTTGTTACATTTAGAGTTGTGCACAATTTATTTGTTGTGGTGTAGTCAGTAGGAATTGCAGATGGTGAATACCTATGAAAACGCAGTCTTAGACATTTTAACTTTGGCATCCAAAATTTGTGGAATACACTTCTGGAAATGTAGGCTAAACTGTCTTTGTGCCTCAGTTTCTGTATCTGTACAATGGGAATAATGCAAATTACTCCCCCTGGTAAAGTGCTTTGAGATCTAGGAATGAAAGCACTATATAAGAGCTATGTAATATTGCTATTTTATTATATAGTTAAATTCTTTGGGAAAACAGTCAAATCAAGTTTCCAGATATTATAAAGAGAAATTCCAAGTCTTACAAACTTAGCTTCCCAACTTCAGTATACTTACAGGAGCTTGGATAAAGGAGACAATGCTTCCACAACACCAGATATGGGTTTCTTAAAAAAATAGAATGAAAGTTGTAAGAGGATGGGTAAAGCAATAGTATGGTTCTAATCTCCACCCACAACCTAAGATCAGCCCATTTAATAACACCATAATGAGAAGCCACTCATAATAGATTTTGCAGATATTCAAATATGATCATGGATTCTGTGCTGCATTTTGGTGGCCTCTTTGGGCTTGGGCTTCCCTCATTTGGTTCAGATGCCTTATCTAGGCATGGGCTTGACTTGGGCTTGACTTCTTGATTGAAGGGGGAAAATGGTGGTTCTCTTCCAAGAACCACGTATTTGCAGAAATAGAATGTAATGTCACCTACAGTAGATTGTGCAGGTAGATCTTCATGTGATCCTCCATCTCCTTGTTTACAAGCTATGATCAACAATAAAGTAGTTAACAGTGACATTTCATCAAGAAGCATGCGAGTTAACAGCTCTTTGGAACAGTGAGGTTTATATCTTTTGAAGCTGTTATTTTAGGCTCTCTGCAAACTCGGGCAGACATCACTATATTATTATATTCTGGCCTTATCTGCACTGGGAATTTGCTTCAGTTACAACTGTCAGTGCTAGCCATTAATGTAGTTGCAATGGTGCAGACGCCTAGCACCGTGGTACATTTTAGTCTTGTTTCAAGCAGGGTAAAATGCATCAGTGTGAATTATAGCTTACAGTAGCTTTGCTCAGCTCCACTGGTTCAGCTACACTGGTGGCCAGCCACCTGTTCCTTTAATCCCTAAGAGTAGACAGGGACTTGGTTCTTGATTTGAATGTCTTTTTCACAGCAGTGAGAGCTGAAGACTTTGAAAATGAGTTTAGAATCTGGAAGGCAAAGTTTGGGGAGGAAGATTGTATGTTTGCTGTGTACTATCCCAGTACAAGCCCTGAGCGCAAAGTTAGCTAATTTGTCAAGTGGCTACCGGGGCTTCCTATTCAGGGCAGTTCAGAATTTTTTTTTTTTTTTTTTTTTTTGAAAAAATATTAACCGCCCCAACATCATTTGTGGTGGTTTTTGTTTTATTCCTTCTCAGCTACTACAAAGGAGTTTCTGTTGGATTATAGTTTTCTGTCTCATTTAAGAATAAGGACCTGATAATGGTCTTTCTTTGGGGGAGGGAGGGAAATAGTGTGATAGAATTTATCTAAATTTCATGCTCATTTCACACTCTTCTTTAACTAGACTAATGTAAAGAGAAGATGTCGTTATGGATCTGTGTCTAGTTATCGCTGTTTTGTTTCTTGCCAAATTTTTCTTAAAAAGAGAAGTTTAGGATTTTGATTGTGATAATCAGTTTTTGGCTGCTTAAAAACAAGAATTAAGGTGAAATGTTAAGAAGAACAGTCTAGCTTGTTAGATTTAAATGATGAAGTTACAGGAACTATTTTTATATTAGACTTCGGTTTCAACTCAGTATCTTAGAACACCTTTCTTTGTGTCTTCCATATTTCCTTTATTGGTAATCAATGTTTATATGTGGGATTAACGTTAAATATTGCAACCCAAGATTTTCTAGTAATACTATTAATTTAAACATGCAAGTATAGTATAGTCTTGATTAATTTGACAATTGATTTTTATGAATCAATACTTTTGCGCTCTCTGTGGCTGCTTAATAGGCCTTTTACAATGTCCTTACCCTGAATATGTAGAGTGTTTATGAAGGGTGGATTCATTTATTTCCTTTGTATCTAGCTAGCTTTCTATCATATGGGATTTCGTCACTTATTTAAAAAGATCTTTAATTGAATCCAGGATGTGTAATTAAAACAAACAACCTTTACACCCTAGTTTTTCCAGATAAGCAACGTTGCCTCTTCTCTCTTGCATTTATGAAGAAAACTCTCCCCTTAAAACTGCTTCTGCCAAACTGTTCTTTCCCTCATTCCACTCTAAGAATAATACTCAAAAGAAATGGTAAATTGTCCAGTGAAGAGTGATTTATTATACATGCTTAGAATGTCATGAAATGATTATTTTTATATTGTAGCATTAATTTTTTATGCTTGCATGAGAATTCTGTCCTAAATGAACAAGTAATACAATTTGTACTATAAATTTCTTATGTTAGGTTTTTGTAAAAATCAGTCATGCATTCTTAGTTTTTAAAAGTCTAGGGAAGGTTTTGTGAAAAAGCCTCTGAAAACCAAAAAACCCAAACCTTTTGAAGCTGTTCTATTGTAGCCAGATAATTAAAGAGTGTTTGGAACAGAGGGCTGTACTCCAGATTTTGCACCTCCTGGGGGGATGCCCTAACCACTGGACTATACAGTCCTCGTTCTTGCATGCGCCCAATGATTATTTAAGTATTTATCCACAGTTGAACAGTCATTGGTCAAGAGTTCTGTGGTTAGGACACCTACCTGAGAGGTGAGAAACCCTGGGTCCAGTCCCACTGCTCCAGTTATTCTTTTATTATTTATACAGAGAGGAACAGCTTTAACAGGAGAGACTTAAGGAACCGCATATCAGAATATGCCATATCTCCGTGGTTAAAGCATGCTCCTGTGAAGTAGAATTTCAACAAATCTCCCTTCTCTCTTTCTGGCAGAGGGGTGGAATTGGACCTGGGTTTCCCATATCCCAGGTGAATACGCTGAACATTGGGCTTAAATGTTACACGGCGCATGGCACTATCGCCTTCTCCTGCTCTTCCTCTGGTGGCCAGGTTTTGAATGGACCCCTGTCTGGTAGAGTGCTCTGAGTATGTCTACTGGACTGGACCCTGCACGTGACTTAGGAAGACTAACATGTGTTCCCTAGTTTGCGAATTGCTCTGCAGTTTATGCCTCCAGGTGCCTAGAGGGATGCAGTAATGCACATGCTCAGAGGTGGAAACTTTTATCCTGAAAACTTAGCCACTGAGTGAGTTGAAGCATCTACAGAGTTTGGAGGGAATTTGTGACTCTCAATGGAGCCTAAAACTGGGATGTAATTGCACAAGTCTGGGATTTTAGCACCTAAGTGTATTTGTGGATCTGACCCTGATTAGTGGAATCCCCACTTCTTCATTGAAATGAGTAATTCTGAAAGACTTTGCTTCATTAAAGAAGATACAGATAATCCTGTTTCTAGACTCTCTACTGCATTATTCCTTGGCCTCAGCCTGAACCCTCAAAGGACACAGGTGCAGTAGAACTTCCGTTAACCTGGCTGACGTGTTAGGGAAAACGTTTCCATGAGCAGGCCCCAGAGCAGGGGTCGGCAATCTTTGCCAGCCCCTGTGCCAGCCCTGCACACCGCACCCTCAGCAGGTGCCGGGGGTGGGGCCACAAGGGGGTGGGGCCAGGCTTCAGGTGCCCTGCTGGCCAGGGCCTGGGCTGGCATTAGCTGGCGGGTGTCCTCTGTCCCCCCCCCCCCCGGGGCCGGCTCCCATCCGCAGGGACAGCGCGGCTCGGTGGGTCGGGGCGACACGACACGACCCGCTCCCCTCCTGCTGTCCAGCCGACCCGCCCTCTTGCTGGCCATGGCCGGGGCCAGCTCTGCCCTGCTGGTAGCGGTGCGGCTCTGGGTGGGGTGGGGCGATGTGACCCGCTCCCCTCCCTTCCCCATCTGCCATCCAGCAGGGGGCGGGACTAGCAGGGGCCCTCAGCCATGTGCCACAGCTGCTGGCCACGCGGTTTGCGGGGTCAGTGGGGGAGCCTTAGTGACACCGCGTGCTACTCAGGCTCGGCCTGTGTGCCAGCTCTGGCATGGGTGCCGGGGGTTGCCGACCCCTGCCCCAGAGTCTCTTTGCCGACTTTAAAATACATATAGCTTTTCAGGTGGAATACACAGCAGGTTACCAGTATTTTTGTATAGTGTGTGTGTACAGATAATGCCTTGTGCCTTACATATGTCCTGAAAGATTGAGTTTGATTGTAGTTCTTATGAGTCTGAGCTGCGTTGGGAAGAAGAGGGAGGTACATCTTTACCCAAGCAACAGTGAGTAGTTGGTGGTATTATGCCTTCGAAGGGCTTAGTATTTCTAGAGGTGTATGGAAAATGATGTCCTTTGCTATGTCTGCTCAGCAGATGTAACATCCACCTGAAGATCCTTGGATGAAAATATTCTATATAAATGCAAAATATTGTTATCCCGGACACACAATTTTGTCGGACTGTGCTCAGTTTCCTCTTATTCAGCCAAAATCAATTAAAAAACCCAAATCTACCATTTCAGCCCCCTTCCACACATCCGTCTGAATATTTTATGTGAAAGCAAGCGAGAGAGGGTAGTACACACGGTAGAAGATGACAGCATAGAACAACTACTTAGAATTCAAATATGCCTTGAGGAATATTCTTCCTCCTTCTTTCCCCCCTCCTCCCCGAACACCAAGCAGAGGTCTGTGACACTCTAGGGGAAAAATCAATAAAGTCACAGGTTCAGTGACTTCTGTGATCCTGTAGGAAAATCTCAACCTTTCATTATAATACATTAATGCTCTTAACAAGAAATAACTATGCACAGTCATATGATTAGTCAAATCTCTTATAGTTCAAGTAAGTCTTTAACAAATTAGACTGACATCAGGCTCTGAATCCATAGTGTGTTAGAACTTTTGAAATTTCAAATAGCCTGACATGTTAAAGTTCAGTTATCATTGACTTATGCCCTCAGTAGACATTGAGTCTATGCAAAGTGTATGTAAAATTCTATTAACCGGTATCTGATACAGCGATGGAGAGATGCGTTGGTCTAGAGAGCAGAGCTATGTCTAAACTGCAAGGGGAGTATGTCTGGGGCTGGAAGAGTTGTGATTATGTAAATATTGCGCTACACTGATTTTTGGCACTTACGTCGGTATAGGATTATTATAATGAATCTGTGTAAACTAGAGCAGCCCTCTGAATGCCTGCATAGGTAGGTTCTTCAAAGCGTCTGACGAAGTGGGATTTTCTCCCATGAAAGCTCATGTGATAAATAAATTCGTTAGCCTTTAAAAGTGCCACAGAACTCCTTGTTTGTTTGGCTGACCTAGACTAACACGGCTACCCCTTTGGAACTTGTGTAGGTATAGAATATACTGACTGCTTTACAAAAGGTTTGCTGAAAATATCTGGTGTCCTAGCAGTCAAGTTTTTACATCCACTAGGGGTGGGTTCTGAAATATATTCAGAGTGCTGACCACATCTTCATGGAGAAATTGTCTTGTGGATAAATCCCCTTGCATTTGTGATAATTTAGCTGTGGTTGAGCTGAAGTTTGCTCTTGCAGGTCTGATTAGCTTTTGTGATGTTTAGATCAGTCTGTTTGAACGTGGGAAATTTTGAGATCATTTTTCCCTTTGGTAATCAGTGCATTTTTCTACTGTTACTGACATGATAGCAAGAACTGGAACATTGCGCCTCTGTGAGGCACAACACAGGTGATTAAATATACAGGGGTGAATCCAGCATTGCCTTTCTGTGCTAAGGGTTGCACTTGTGTAGCTATACTGATATCTATAATTGAGGAAAATTCATAATGTACCCAAGGCCTTAGAGTTGACTTCTGTAAGTAGGGCTCTCGTTGGCTACTTAGTATCCAATGTCAGGGACTACTTCCCTATTATGGCTAGTTTATCAGAATGGGTGAGAGGTGCAGAGCTACCAACTGCAATGAACTGCTGGGTGTCTGGTAGGTTTGGTGGGTTGGACTGGTTCCAGCGAAAGAACTCGTAGGTGCCAGTCACAGACATGGGAAATGAAGTAGTGTTGGAATAGACATGTACACACATAAGACAGGAAAGAATATAACAGTGGGGAAGAACATTTTTCTTATAACGTTTGGTGAACATAATAGCTGTAAGTGAGTTCTTCTTGTTCAAAATATGCCAGTTATCTCCTTGGTGCAACAGATTTTTGTTTAGCAAACTCTCATTTTATCTGGAATAAAATAAAAGTATTTGGGTTTTTTGGAGAAGACGACCTCTTTTTAATTTTTATTTTCCTTACCTCATACAACACATTGAAATGTCAATTTTTGGTTATTTAAAAATTAAAATGACTGTACTTAAGGTAATATTTTCACTTGCCCCTTGGAAAAGGTGTGCAGAGAAAGCAGTGTCATGAAGTTACAAATAACCTTTTAAAACTATTGCAGCAACTGCGAGCCAATATCCGAGAGATGGAGAAACTTTGTTTGCGGGTCCGAGTGGAAGATATGCAGATTCTGCAAAGAATGATAAATCCAGTAGAAGAGGAAGCTTCATTTGCCATAAAAGAATTTCTGCAACTCCATTCAGAATCTGCAGAAGAACTTAAAAGAGAGTTTACTGAACAGAAGGATGCCTCTGTAAAGTCTCCTCTAATCAGATCTGCGACTATTGGAGGAGGTAGTAGAATTTCATTTTTCTTTGTACTCTAATGTATTTTATGACCGTATATTTTCAGATTTTTCAGACCAGATATTGTGGAAATAAATAGAGGAGAGTTCAGTTTATGTGAGAAGAGGTGAATTTTAATATAAATTTCATATAACAGCTTTCTCACTATAGTAGAACTTCAGAGGTACGAGCCCCTAGACAATGGAGGTTGTTCATAACTTTGAAATGTTTGTAACTCTGAACAGAACATTAAGTTTGTTCTTTCAAAAGCTTAGAACTGAACATTATTTTAATATAGCTATGAAACTTCAGTATGCAGAAGAAAAATGCTAATTTTAACCATCTTAATTTAAATGAAACAAGCAAAGAAACAGTTTCCGTAACTTGTCTAATCTTTGTCAAGCCTTTATTTTTGTAGAAGTTTACATTTAACACTGTACTGTAGTTGCTGCTTTTTTTTCTCTCTCTCATGCTGTCTGATGGCGTGTTTCTGGTTCCAATGAGATGCATGGTTGACTAATCAGTTCGTAATTTTGGTGTTTGTAATGCCGAGTTTCTACTGTATATGTGAATACAGTATTTCAAACAGATTATTCTACTGTACAATTTATGTAGTTAATAAATGCTTTAATCATCTATCTGAGGAAAAAATTGGTAGCCTAATAAATGTCATTAAGTAACAAGAACACTAAATTATATGAGCAATCTTGGGAATATTGTAGTTATGTTTCCTTTTTTCACTGCTCTATAATGGTAATCACTTAGTACGGTACATTTTTACTTCAATTAATTATCTCATACTTCAAGATGAAAACAATTCTGATATTGGAAAGATTGGGTTGTGTTATCACCAAAAGCCTGAATTAGGAGGAACAGGCTGAGTATAAAGTGTGCACTTACACAGAAATACATCTTTGTAATTTGGAATTAAACAGTAAAATACAGGACCATTATATGAGGTTTTGAAAACATATTATACTTATCTTATGGGTTGCCCAAGGATGTGTGTGGTTTGCTACTGCTTCTCTGATCCCTCTTCTTTCATGCAGACTATATCTTTCACTTACTTGCTTCTCTCACCCTTCCTTCCTTCTGTCCCACCCACCTTTACACTTGAAGCAAATTTGCAATCCTCTGCTGCTAACATCTGAATTGCTGTTGATTAGGGCTGATACTAGAGTTAAATCATCAAATCCTCATACACAAAAGTATGAAGATTAATATTGTTTAAAATATTTTGCTCACAGTTTTTAATTTAAAAAGCATATTTTTGGTCAGTGGCCTCATCAAATTTCCTGATAGGAAAGATTTTCTATCTAATCTGACTTTTGTATTTATAAAGTGATAATCTTCATAGTACCTAGTTCTACCTACTTGCTGTCATAGAAATTCCTTCTATAGAGAACTGCAAGGAAAATTGTGTGCAATGTCATCAGCAAGAGGAAAAAATCTTTTTCTAGCCAGGTAGAGAAGACAAAAATATATGCTAAAATTTAAAATGCCTTGTTTAAAATTGGTAAGTATCTTCATCTGAATGATCGTCGTTTTTTGTTTTGTTTTAAAGGGTCATTGAGCACATCTCCACTTTAAAAATCAAGGAGTGAGTGGGTGAGGTCTTGAGGCCTGCATTTTGCAGGAGGTCAGACTAGATGATCGTACTGGTCCCTTCTGACCTTAAAGTCTATGATTATAAGCTCATCAGAGATTTTGGGATGGGAGGCATAGCCATAGAAAAATATTATTGGAATGACACACTCTTACAAGTCAGCTTAGGAATGCAGAAGAAGTTCACCTCATGTAAAGTGAAATATACAGGCACACAGAAAACTGAGTATAATTATACAAGATCTTTTTAAAAGTTTGCCTGAATATGAAAGCAGATCTTTGAATTCAGGGGGCAGCTGTAATATATTGCCTGTTCCTTTGAGCTTGGAGGCTGCAGATCTTAACTGCTGATCTTACTCAATGAGAAAAACTTCTTTACACCCCACTTCTTTTTAGCATGTTGCTTCCAATCTGGCAGAGAAATGAGGAGTTACAAATTCAAATAGCCCATATAGGAGGCATGTCAAAGATATGATATAGCCCTTTCCCCCGTCCCCCATCTGTAGTACAAATAGGAGATGAATTTAATTCCATTTTAAGCAAATATTAACAAAAGATGAGACTCCACTTTTAAAGTTACTAAAATATTTTTAACCAGCATATTGAATTTTTCAGAGAACTAGATTTTTATCTTGAGTGTAATGAAGTGTGAAGGTACTTTGTAAAGTATGCAGAGGTGTATTTTGTATCTGCAGTTCTGAAGATACATTGTAGTTAATGTTGAGAAAGCATTTCCATTCTAAGCTCTATCAGAGCTGGGTTAGAATTTCCTAAAATGTGAATGTAAATTTCTCATTTGTAGTTTCAGCCCATCAGTGTTTCATTCTCCTCCATTCCCTTTTTTACTTTTGTTTTTGAATTTGGGAGGGGGGGGGGACTAGCCATTTGAGTTATCAGAAAATTATAATACAACAATGGTGGGAAATTCTCTTTAATGTGGAGACATCATGAAAGGCTCTTTGTGTCTCTTAAAGCCAGTGGTGGGCCATCCTAATCTGGTATAGAATAGGTCAGCATGGAGGAGACTGTTGGGGGACAGGCCAGATTAGCGGCCATTGTATGTAAGAGGCTTTTCCTATGTGCCATCAGTTCTGCTTAGGAAGCTTCTTTACACTTGAATTACTGATAAATGGTTCAATTTGACGAGTTTAACATATGTAATGCTGGCTAAGGCCACGTCTACACGACAAACTTTGGCTAATGCAAGTTATAATAGTGTAAAGTGACTGCAATTAATATCTCACAAGGCTTGACAAAACCTGGGTGCCAGGTCGCCGTAGAGACAGGGTTTGTAGCCTGGCTCCAAGCTCCACTGCAGAAATGCTGCAGAGGAGCACCCTCTGGTGACCAAAAATAAAACTGCTGGTGCCTAGTGGGGAGCCAGTTTTGTTGAGTCCTGGTATATCACATGTGCATGTACATTCCTGGCTGTTTGCATTGATACATCCCAGTGCATCTCCAAGCACCACTCTCCAATGCAATGCCTCTTGGGGAATTTTTCTAATGTGTTGTGGGTCACTCAAAAGGCTCATAAGGAGAGCGGGGAGCATGAGGTCAAGTACCCATCATGCAACTTTCTCTGTCCATAATACCATTCCTGACCTATAATTTTTGTGCTTTTTAAAATCCCACAAACCCACCCAGCATTTGTCACTATCCACCATCTGTGGCACAAGAATGGAGCACACACGGCTCTGCACTGTTGTCATTAATGTTGCAAACACAGGACGAACAGTCCTCTAATGCTCGCAGAGTGGCAGGAAGTACTGCAACAAGAGGGCACATTACTGTTTCTTTGAGGACATATGGCTAAGGCAGGGCTTGACAAAGTTGGCTCCCAGGTAGGCTCCAGCATCTTTATTTTTGATTTTTGATCAGAGGACGCTCCTCCACTGTCTTTCTGCATCCGAGCTAGGAGCCAGGCCCCAAACCCTGGTCACCATGGTGACCTGGCACCCGGGTTTTGTTGAGCCCTGGGCTAAGGGACATACTGAAAAACAAGTCAAGATTATTGGTGCCATTTACAGAGTGGCTGTTTCTGGGCCCAAGAAATAAGCAATGGACTGGTGGGATTGCATCATATTGCAGGTTTGGGACAACCAGAAGTGGCTGCAGTACTTTAGGTGTGGAAGGACCTTTCCTGGATCCCTATGCCACACTTGCACATGGACATCAGAATGAAAATTGCATTGACAGTTGAGGAACAAGTGGTAATTGCACTATGGAAGCTTGCAAAATTGGATTGCTACCAGTTAGTGGGAAATCATTTTGTAGTTGGAAAAACCATAGTGGAGGCAGTTGTCATGTGAGTGGATGGAGGCATTAATTGTATTCTATGCAGGACTTTCATTCTAGGTAATTTGCAGGACATTGTGGATTCCTGTCAAAGTAATTGTGGTGTGGCTTGGAAAGTGTCGTACAATGGAGGAAGATATAAGGCATCAAAATCTCTCAGGGACATAAATAAAGTGTTTCACTTGGCCCTCCCCACCTAACCCTAAAGGGGAATGACCAGCAGATAACAACTCTGTCTGTGTTTGTTGTACTTCTGCCTCTTATCATATGGATACAACAATACAAAGTTGATACCTTTCTCTTATTAACCCGGGATTTGGTTGTCGTCACATCTAAACGTTTTAAGGGAGAATGCATGTGTGCACTTATTCCAGTTTTCTTCCTCTAGATCTTGGCTGGTGGGATTGAATAGGCTGCAGTGGAGTCTCGAAATGATCCTGTCTCCCAGCATAGATGGACTTGCTCGCCACTTCTTTTCCTCTGCTGTTCATAGCAGGGTTCTTCGTAGGCTCCACCGAGGTGTCCATGGTGGTCTGCAGGATGCTGTTGGGGTCTCTGCCAAGTATGGCATGTGGGTTGTCAGTTCAGCACCAGATCAGCTGTCGGCCTCCCTGGCTTTGTGGTGTATTTGCTGTAGTTCCTTCACTGTCATGGGGCACTGCTACTTGATCCCTGTCATACCCTTTGCCTGCATTCCCTGAGCGTTTTTTTCACAGATACTCATGCTTCTACAACTTGCATGGCCTCTTCCCCCCCCAAAGGCCCAGGAGATCCAATACTTCTTGTCTGCTCCAGGCAGGAGCGTATTTAAAGTATATAGGCAGTATGGTTGGTTGGGCAGTTGCACCCAACAAGGGTGAGCTACTACACGTGCTCACTAATCTGGACAATTAGGAAAAAGCGTTTAAAAATTACAGAGTTTTTCTAAAGGCGGGTTGGTTTCTGTGCTGCATGACTCCTGGGCAGTCATGTGATTCCAGGACACCTGTGAGTCCAGAGCAATCACTGTTGGGCATTGAGGGACAGCTGCCAGAGGACTGTCAGGGTCGAGATAAGTAATTCAGTGTCTATACTCACACTGTGTCACCCACAGTACAATGACCATAGGTCGACGCCATTCAGCAAAGTGGTTACTGTGTTGCTGAAATGGGGTGCTTACATGGTGGGAGTCAAATTTGAGTGCAGTCATATGCATAAATAGATTGATGCTAGGTGACTTATGTCATAGCGTAACCAAGGCCTAAGGAACATGCCCTTCTGTTCATGAAAGAAACTAGATTTTGAAACAAAGTTTTGAAGGTTTCAAAAACGAGTAAAACATGGCTGCTCATCTCTATAGTATCAGAGTGCTCCACAAACACTGATTGACTGATGTATTTTCACAACACCTGTGAGACGAGGGGTTGCCATTATCCCCATTTTACAGATGGGGAATTGAGGCACAGAGAGAATAAGGTAAAAAATGTCAGCTAATTTTGGTTGTCCAGTTTGGGGGACACAAGACCTGATGTTTCAGAGCATTCTGCATTGTACAACATGGTTCCCTCTGACGGCTGTTGCAGCTGTGAGTGCTTAGCACCTCTCCAGATCAGATCTTGGGATCTAAACTCAAGCACCATGAGAATGTTGGTTTAAGTTACTTCCCTAGCATCTCCTAAGAACTCTGCGATACAGGCAGGGTTAGAATCCAGTTCTTCTTTGAGTAGTGTCCTATGGGTGCTCCATATCAGGATGTGTGCGTTCTGGATTGGAGATTTTCATCAGCATGGTCTGCTCTTGTGTACTAGACACACTTCTGCTGTGGAATGATGGTAGATAGGGAGTGGATGAATCTACTGCCACTCCAGCTCCTTTTCCGCTGCCTGCAGTTTGAGATGGAGCATCATGGTGTCTGTTAGCTAGTTACGCAGCTTGCTGCCTCTCTTGCTTAATCTTTTCTTTTCTTAGTAGAGATTATTTTTAAAGCACAGTTTATAGTTTTTGCCAGATTTAGGCCTCTCTCTCTTATTTTTTTAAAGGCCTCTAGTGCAGATTATTCACAGGATCCCTGGTTTCAAATCCTGCCAGACTCGCTACAGGGCCATCCTCTGCAGTGATGGACGTTCAAGCTGCCTTTGCTGCCTGGGCAATTTTCATGTCCCATCCAAATGTAAAATCTGCTCAAGTGTTAGAAGCAGATCTAAGAAACCGAGGGAAGGGAGTCTAAACTCCTGCTAATAGAGCGCTCTCTGAGATCTACAGGATCCGAGTCACTTCTGTACCTCAGAGCCACAGGATCCTTGGTGACTGTCTTGACTGTGACAATAAGTGAAGACCCTGGGGCCCCTCAGAATCATCTAGATCCTCAAAGAAGGAAACACTACCTTCTCTAGAACGAGTTAAGAGAAAGGGAAAGTCATCCCTTCAGTCCGGGTCTGCCTTAATAGGCAGTGGGTTTAAAACAAACACCAGGAAATATTTCTTCACATATTGCTGATGGAGAAATCCTTGCTTGCCAACAAAGACATGTGTCCTGTTTTCTAATACAGAGGAGGCATGAGACCGGGATCATTGCAAAAGCCTTCCTAATACTGTGGGATCAAGGTCTCCTATATATGAATTTCTAGGTAGTACGGAGACAGGATGCAGTCATATTGATCCTGATAGCTCTATATTGGCTGAGGCTGTGCTTTCTGGCTAACAGGTCAGCTCAAAATGTCTCTTTTGAGCCTGATAGCACTTCTAGTCCAGACATATCATAGAACCAAGATCAGATGCTTCATCCAGACCAGAAATTGACAGCCTGGTTGTTGGCTGGTTGAGTGGTTGACAGAGGCTGCTCCTTGCAAATACAAGCAGAAAAGAGAGAGTAAAAAGGTCTGAAAAGGACTGATAGAAAAAGAGTTTGATTTATATTTGTTGGAGCTTTTTATTACACCAAAGGGACTCTTTCTGCTGTAAAATGTACCACTGAAGACGTGCCACAGAAGTTGTATGATTAGCGCAGGGCTCGACAAAATTGGCTCCCAGCTAGGTGCCAGCAGTTTTATTTTTGGTTGCCAGAGGGTACTTCTCCACTGCATTTCTGCAGCAGAGCTAGGCATCAGGCTACAAACCTCAGTTGCCATGGCGACCTGGTTCCTGGGTTTTGTTGAGCCCTGGATTAGCATGGCTTTCATGGTTCAGCAGATTAAGAAAAGTAGCAATATCTTTGTTTTACAGCTAGGGAAACGGAGACCAAATGGTAAAATGGCTTGGTCCCGTCCCCCCCCCCAAAAAACCCCCAAAAAACTGATCACTCACGGCTACAATTAAAGGCAATGGGGACTTAGCAATGAGCATTCCTGAAAAATCAGGCTCTCAGCAACTTTCCCATGGTCAGAGGTAGCTATTGTTGGATCCTAGCCTGCTTCCTAGCTCCCCGCCTTGTGCTCAGATCACTAGGCCCCGCCTCCTCCCAAAACTAAGTATCAGTTTAGTTTTATTTCCACAGTTATGTTATATAAAAACCAATATGGACTTATTGAGAAAAGGGTAAAAACCTTAAAATTAGGGAAGGGAATAAAAGAACTAGAGTTCACTATTACCATTGTTTTGAATAAAACCCGAATTTGTTCTGAAGGTTTTGGTAAGCCTATTCTGTTTGGTTTCTCTTGTTATACTTAGAAAGGTCCTAGTAGGTTACTTTACAAAGTGGCCCTTATGACTCTTCCTTGCAATATTATCCCATGTCTCCCTCTCCCTCACATCTGTGTTCCTTTTGTGTGTGTGCGTATATATGGGAACAAGAGTGGAAGAGCCATCCTTTTATGTATTTGAGAATACCCCTTTGAACTTTCAACCTTTTAAAAACCTTTGTCATGGTCATGGTGCTGTTATCTACTTGGGCAGAGGGTTTATTACTGAGCGGTACTCTTCTACTCTTGTTGACATTAGCAGGGTTTCATTGCTCTTCTGCCACAGCCATTCTTTCCCAGTTCCTGGTGGCTCAGGGGATGGACTGGAAATAAAATGGGCGGTGCAATTAATCAAAATTATTTGAAACATCTCTCATGTTTCATGAATTTTTTTTATATCTGTCATATATAAATAAAAGTGCTTATCCCAGGCTTTAGATTCTTTTGCTAAATTTTAAAATACTCAATCCATACAAAATTAATCAAACCTGAATTAAGCAGTATAATTTGATCACTGTTTTCAGAACAAATCTGAAGAGTGTCTCTTTTCTAAGAAATGAATAATACATCTGGGGAGAAAAAACAATTTTTAAAATAAGATTTGTGATGTTAGGAGTAGAACTTTGCTCATATAAACTTTTCAGGGCTATTGTCCGGCCTGAGTTGGGTCAATTGCTGTGTTATACTCAAGCAATAGTAAGATACAGAAGACAAATAGTTGTATGCAGCCTATTTTCTAATTGAATGCATGCATTTATATATACTATCATGTTTTCACTCAGAGCCTTTGCATAACATGGAAGCTGTGGACACTTCCCAGAGTTTTATCCAGAAGTACTCTCCCCTTCCTGAAATTCCTCAGGATGAGAATGCTGCTGAGTCATGGGATACTTTAGAAGAGGTACATTGGTGCTCCCTTATTACCATTTAACTTCCTTTTTATAAGCAGATATATCTGAAATCTTTTGTTTTTTATAGGACTTGATTCAACTCAGCCAACTGGTGACTGATTTCTCTTTACTAGTCAATGTAAGTATGAATCTAAAACTCTAGATAAAGAATAATATAAATGTTGTGAGACTGGGTGGCTCAATGGATTGGCAAAGAGATAGCGGAGACATTTGTCACTAATTTGAAGTCAAATTAAGTTGGTACTATTTAATAGCTATTCTGCAACCTAATATAATGAAATGTCTGGTGTCAGCCTACTTGGTAGGGCATAGAAGTTCATATCACATTTTGCCCTTGTTCGTGGCTTCAGGAAAATGCCAGTGACTGAATGGAGTTGTAGAATGATCTCTCCTAATCAGGAATTGCATGGCTGCGAGGGAAGACTGCATGGTTGATACCTGTGCTATATCTCATCTGTGGATATATACTGTAGAAAACTCCCATTTCCAAGTCTGTTTTTCTATTAGTCTTAAATAATATGCACTTGTGTGCACACACATCTTACACGTACCAATAAAATATAGGTTTGCGGCAGTGATAACATTACAAAACGAGACCCAAAGCCTTGGGCTTAGTTCAACATTCCTGTCACATCTAAACTCCCACTGAAGTCAGACTCTCCTTTTTAGACATCTAGATTTAAGAATAACCTTCGAAGAAGAAGAAAAAGATCTGCTGGATGAGGATCAGGCCAATAGATACAAACTTGCATTGTGTTCAGTGAACGGCAGGAACACGTTCTAGTTTATAGAGCTAAATGGCCTTTAGACCTCTAAGCTATTAATAACATGGGTAAGGAGTTTGCTTTGCTATCCACTATCTATCTCGACAGTGACCAGTTAAGTCTGTTGTCATGTTATGCTTCACTACTGTATTGTAAGCTCTCATGAGCTGTTCAGGAGAAAGATTAACATTAAACTCTCTAGGAGTGAGTTTTAAGGTAGGCCTCCCCTTCACTCTTGATTTTCAAGCATCATGTTGCCACAATTAGGAGCATTCAATAGTACTGGCTCAAGATGCTTAATTGCCTCGCCACGAGGAGGTCTGTGAAGCTTGCTGAGGAATAACAGACACTAATGCTCTTCTCTCTGTGCATCAACAGCTTTCATGCGACACGTGTCTTGACCATTGAGCCCCGTTGATTCTGATCCTGTCTAGGCAATTTTTCTGTGTGTTTAGATTCTTCTTACTTCAAAACGAACGCTCCCCCCCTCCCAAACACACTACTGTTACCTGCTCCATAGTCCTTGATTTTTGTCAACACACAGGCCACTGATGGGGATGCAGCACGCTAACCATTAAAGTGAGTGTTAGAGCAGGAGGAATAACATTTTTCTTACTGGGCTTCCATACATTTCAGCATTTCTGGTTGTGATGGCAAGGACAAGAGAGACTCCATTGAACAAGACCTGTGCTTTTCTCTGTTTAATCAGGACTTCAGTGAAGGATCTGAAGTTTCACTCATGTTCCACCACAACATCTTGTAGAAGAGAAGAGAAGAGAAGAAACTATGCACGCACATAGATGTGCCCTCTATTCTGTCTCCCACCTGCAAATTGCACTGATTTACATAGGTTTAAAAACTGCTTTGATGAATTTGGTTCAGCTCCCTTATGAGGATCCTTAAATTGGTTTAAGAGTGTCTTGTAACAATTGAGGTTAAGTATAGGTTCAGTCAGCAATGCATCGTTAATAGTCAATATCTCTTTCCATCTGGCAGTATGTACAAAACCCTTTGGTGGAAACACTGCTTGGGTGCCTTCCAAACACAGAAACACAACACCCTAGTCAGTTGTCAGCGGTTTAAACTATCACTATTGGGTGCTCATCTCAGTAACCTGGAGGGTTTTTTAAGTGAAAAATTATACATTGCTCATGCACAATATGGGCCTGACCCCCATACATTGACTTCAGTGGTGTTAATGTGTAGCACCTTGGGGAATTGATCCCTGCAGGGTTTTCAGATCCTTAGAATGTAACTTCATTCTTTCTAAACCAGGGCTTGAGCCACAGCTTGCATGTAGTGATGCTGGGATGCTATTTTCTGGGGAAGCTGTCAAAGTGAGAGACGGAAGGCAAGAGATGGAGAGAGAGAGCAGAAAGCGGTGGAGATGGAACACCATCTTCTCAGGATTGTTGTTACTTTTCTATTAAAAGTGGCAGAGAACTATGAACAACACATGTGTGGGGCTGAGATACTGCTGTAGAATGAAACGCGTATTGACAATACCTTGCTGTTGCATTATATGTTCCATACAAGGGTCTCAAAGAACTTTATGATAACTGAAGACTCACGATATCCGTGAAAGAAGAGAAGGTATTCTCACTGTTCCTCTAAACAGGGGAATTGAGGCAGAGAAGATTCCTCAGGTCTCAAGGTCGATGGCAGAATTTGGACTATAAACTCAGCCCCTCGTTCCCACTCCTTAATCACAAAACCATCAATTCCCATACTAAGCCGTGCATATAACGTCACATGCTGTAAGAATCTATCCATTCCTGGACCTGCTATTTAGTAAGCTATAATTAAGAAAAATGCAGTTCTCTGATGTATGGTACTAAGGAAGCTGGAAAGGAATGGCTATTTGCCAAAGACATTGATTATACCACCTCTGATAGAACTGGCCTCAACTTTTGAGCTTGAAAGATTAAAATGTTCTGAATTTTAAGATCTCTGTTCAGAATAAGGTCTGTTTTAACTGTATGCTGGACAGCCTATTGTCTTTTGTGACGGAAGGAGTCTGTGATGAGGTCCTGCTGGGGAAATGTATCTCATTTCTCGCTCACAGCTGAGGGAGGTTGCTACCTGGAACTCAAGAAGGCTTGCAGGAAGTGTGTGAGGGAAGTGGAGCATTTTTGCCTAAGTCAAAAAAGCATAAAGCACAGGATAGACATTGCATACATTTTCAGCGTTGTTGAAAGATGGGATCTGTAGGGATAAGTTAACGGAATATAGATTCATCAGTAAAACGTGGGTGTCTTTTGTCAACCAGTGACGTTTTGTGTGTGATACTTTGCACTAGCAAAGGAGTTGTTTTGAATATGAAACTCAGGATGAAGCATAAAGTCTTTGGATCTTTTTTCCCCTGAAATACAAGTTCATCCATTCATAGAACAATAGCTGAAATGAGTACATTTGAGTATGCTTTTTCTTTAACTATCAATACTCTGTATAATATCACTCCATTTTATTGCCCTAATAGTTAAATTCCTTTTTGTAAGTAGCTGTCTAGTTTCAGCTTGGTTTATCAGATGCTATTAATGAACTACCATTAAGGCTGCATGGCTAGTGTGTAGCAGATGAAAGCTACTGTGGGGCCCTGATTACAGGCATTAAAATGGTGTGTATTGGCTTACTGCTGCTTCCCAGCAGGTCACCTCACTCATAATTCCTCTGCATCTAGACTCAGCAGGAGAAGATTGACAGGATTGAAGACCATGTCAACAGTGCTGCTGTGAATGTTGAAGAGGGAACCAAAAACTTGGGGAAGGTAGGGATCTGCTCCCGCTGGTGAATCAATGGGACTCTGCCTCCCAACAATCTTCTGTATTAATCCAATTGATCTGCCGTCTTTAATGCTGAGGGAACCAGCAATTAAGGAAATAAGGAAGAAATGACACATAGGTAGTGGGGGAAAAAAATCAATCTCTTGTAATGTTCTGTTACATCCAGGCTGCCAGAAAAGAATTTCTGTGGCCTAAAGCTTCATTATAAGGCTGTTCTGCTGCTGCTGCTTTCAATGGAGTACCTGCAAGACCAGGCAGAGTGTTAAATGATTGGCTCCCAAGAAAATGAGCATGAAATGAAAGAATATCTTGGGCACGTACTGTTGTGATACTAAGCCACATTTATATCACTAATAGTTATTAATAACCCACAAATACAGCTCGGGGCATGTTACTGAAAAGTTACAGCTATTACATTTGTTTGAATTACGGTGGCCAGACTGTGGATTCTATTTTGCAAATAAAATCAATTATTAAATCTGATTTATTTTCCTACCACATACATGGGACAGCTCAAGTTATGTGACTTTTAGCTTTGGAATAGTGGATTTTTTTAAAAAAATCTAATTTGTAAGGTTTATTTATGCACTGAGAACTAGAGGTGTATTGCCAAGAATGAGGGGAAAACGCACGTTACCACAGGTGTGTTTTCTAAACAGACTTTTTTTCTTTTTCTGTTTTTCTTTTTTTACAGGCTGCAAAATATAAGCTGGCAGCTCTCCCTGTGGCAGGTGCGCTCATCGGTGGAGTGGTGGGGGGTCCCATTGGGCTCCTCGCAGGCTTCAAAGTGGCAGGAATTGCAGCTGCACTTGGTGGTGGGGTGTTGGGCTTCACAGGTGGAAAATTGATACAAAGAAGAAAACAGAAAATGATTGAGGAGCTCTCTGCCAGCTGTCCAGACTTCACTAGCCAAAGTGACAAAAAATCCAGCTGAAGTAGGATTTCAGTGTAACTCGGACTGAAAGTAATAGTCCAAGTGATGATGACAGATATGCAGTCTTCACTTTGAACATAAGCCTGTGTCTTGAACTTTGACAATCGTTTTGCTCTTCGGGAGGGTGAATTGGGAGATAAGCACTGTTAGTCCTGTAATTTTGAAAGCCGTAAGGGATACGTTTTCATCATAAAGAAATATGGAGAGTTAGGGTCATGGCCCTAATGAATAACAGGTTGTATGCCAAATTCACCCCTTATTGTGTATGATGATACTGGAGTGGGTTTAGCTGAGGTTCTGGAACAAATTTGAAAGACTGTGGGACATTTTTATCAGAAAAAACTAAGGCGACTGCAAGGTTAGGAGCACTTCGATTAAGTGATTTCAAAGACTAGTAGACTGGCTTTTAAACTTTGTATTTTGGTTCTGGTCAAATGTTAAAATGACTTGATTTTATTCTTCATTTGTTTGTATGCCCAAGCCACCGTAGTCTGGTGTGACTGGCTCTGCTCTCCTCCAGAGAGGTCCAGACCGGTAATGGGGGCTGAGGATTAAGGGTAAATTGCATTGTTTCAGCTGTGCGGAAAGCTTAACTGAACACAGCCCCCTGCTTGCATTGTCTAATTCAACTCAAAGTCGTGGTGCGGGCCCCACTCTATTTCTAGAGTGCTAAATTCACTACTCTTTTTAAAGAAAAGTCATTTTATTAATCTTTCCTTTTTTCCATCCTCTGCAAAATCCAGCTGTAAACACAGGCCTTTCTCTCCCTCTTCACACAGTCAAAAAATAATTGTCCTAGGGGGATTGTTTATGCTAGAAGAGAGAGCATTATTTGGCTGTTCTACTCCCAGCCTGTCTTTGGAAGCTCCTTTTTGGGATTACACCCCCTGCCTGCAACAATCCCACCTGGAAGACAAAGGAATGTGAAGCTGGCAGTCCTGATGAACTCACCAATCATTTGTCAAGCGGTGCCATCTTTAGCTGACCTGATTACAGAATCAATTATTTTGATGTAGTTCAGATCTGGTTGATTCACCTAATGGTTATGTATGGGCTGGCCGGGTGTGCTGCTTCATCTTTCCAGCCACACAGCTGTTTAATTCTTCCCTTAGTTTCTTTCCACTTGTGCAACCTCTGCTGCTTTACTGGACTACTTTTGCCAGGCTGTGTTCTTTCCTCTGGCAGTCCACTGTGCATTTATCCCATTTGCTTGATTTTTACTTGGAGCCCCTTTCCTTCTCTGCGCCATCCATCTTTAAACAGAGGGCTTTTAACAAGTTTTTCATTTCACACACGCCTGGATACTCAACAGTGGCAGTCCCTGCCTGTCATCCCCATGGCAGTTCAAACACTGCCTTGTGGGAAAACACAAGCTATGCAATTGCTTCTTTAAATGGTCTCATCTTCCTGAGACCTGGGTGACTGTACAAAATAAATCTCTAAAAGTGACTTAGAGTTTTATTACACAGTGTTATTCAGTGCAATTGCCACTGCATTTAACAACAAAAATGAAGCTTCACTGCAAGCCATGATTTGGCCTGGTCTGTGGAAATAACTGTCAGCTAATGGAGGAATGGTAGGTTTTGGTGCCTAAATATTGTTAGTTTCAGCACAAGTTTCCTTTGTGAGGTATTTCTTAATTACATGCATTTCTTAATGACAGAAAATAAAAATTTGAACTCAAACTGCAGATGTTCAGATGGTGCCGTCTGTGTTAAATAAGACTTAGGCTCAGGGACGCAGTGTGTACAAGAATGGTTTTCACAGGTCTTCACTAAAATATAAATTGGCAAAACTGCATCGTATGTGCTGCATTGCCTGCATCTGTAGAATCCGGGGGAATGGACAGACTCTCCTGCGTGATCTAGCTCTTTTGCTCATAAGAAATACTTCCTTTAAATGCAGGCGATAACCAGAGCTGATGAACTTGTAATAACTGTTACGCTAGGCTGTTTTCTTCCATATCTTTACCTTTAAACTTTTCAGATTTAATGTTTTTTTTATAGAAGTCATTGTAGGACTTTATTTGGACACATCTGCTTTCCTTCCATACGCTACTGGAACACTATATACTGTTTTACATGGGACAAACACTTGATGCTGTGGTAGTGTCATGACAGTCTTCAGCTATAGAACCGTAGTCTTTTCGCACCAAACTGTTAACTGAGCTATTGCATGCAAACTCAGCTTCATAGGTTCTCACTGTGCAGAGACATTTCTAGCCAAAGTTATTCATATTTTAGAAACAGCAAAATATACTAAACAAATTCTGTCTTTTCATGACATTTTGTATATATGTATACTATTAAACCTGCAACACTGTGGGGATTATAAATATCTACTGGGGTGGGGGGAAGAGGAAAAAAGGTGGTTTATTTACATAGAAGGAAAATGTGGGCTCCCCCAGTAGTCAAATTAACATTTAATTTTTTATGGACCCTAACCAATATCTGAAATCCAAGCCAAGATTAAATGAGATCTTTGCCTTAATTTTCTGAAAAAAATATTTTTCAAGTAATTTTTATAATTCAAAACAATATTCCATGTATTACCTAATTCAACAAAAGGTGGTTTAAAATAGTAAGTGTCCTATGCTATTGTCCTCACATGAGGAAAATATCTAAACTGAAGTGTAATGGTTTATTGACACAACGCCTGAAGTGGTTTTCATCAGATTTTTGCATCTGTGTAGAAGCTTATTGTGATGCAATCTATATTTACGCTACATATTATTTTTGAAATTCAGAAGCAGGCATACCTACCATCACTTATGTGGTGCCTTCTGTGCACGTTACCTGAGCTCAGCACTTTCTTTTGGTTAAAGTCTTCACTGACAACCAACTTCTGCAGTGTTGCCTACAGAAAATGTAAGTAATGTGTACAGCAGTTTCCCCTTCTCCTTAACCGCTCTTTGTCTAGCCTTGAGTTAAAACCTTCTGACGGCAGGCCCCATCCTTTTTCGGCTCTGGTAGCACCCACAACACATGTGGCACTCTCCAGCCAAATGCTAATGAGTAACACTGGTGATATAACTAACAAACAGAGGTTAAAAAAATACCCAAATGATTAATGGGGGATTATTGGGTTGCTTGCTTTCCCACAGAGAGAGGGTGGGAGGATGTGGTTACCAGATACTGAAATAAGATGTGCTTTTACTTTGGGCCGGTAGCTCATGTGCCTCATAGCCAAATCCTGCAGCTCAGAGCACAGCAACAGAACTCTTATGTTGCTGAGTAGATCTCTCGCTGCCCCGAGGCCTGGCTAACTAACTCAAGTTTTGAGGCAGTCGGTCCTTACGGTGGGATGAGACTGAAGTGAATGGAGGGTAGACACCCCGTAGCTAGGATCTGCTCTGACCAGCTGTGTTATTTCTCATACACAGAGCTGATCACTGCAAGAAATGAAAAGCCCAAAGCTGACAGGCTTTGGGAACAGAGGATTTAGCAGTTGTGATAGTTGGCGCTTTAGCAACCAGGAGAACCATAGGGTGAATCATTACGAGGGAAGGAACTCGTATAAAATAGCTAATGGTAGGCACAGGCTTGCACGTAATGCTACAGATTTGTACCAGTGATGTAGGAAGTTTAGGGGATGACCTGACAGTTACATTCTCATTCTTAGGAAAAAAATTAGGGTCAGGGCTGCTGGGCAAATGTTCGCTGAAGTGCCTTGGAGAAATACAGGGTCTGCCCACCAGTAGCTGCACAGGTCCAAGACGTTTGAGAGATGGGACAAATGAGTAGTTTTAATTTAGCAGGCAGGGCATCCTGGGTGAGTGGTGGGGGAAGCAGAACTTATTCCAGAGAGGCTTAACCAAAGTGGAACTGTTCAGCTTACAATTTTCTGTTAGCTGCCAAAATAATAGGAGCAAAAATATTATGCCATGATTTAAATCAATAGGATGCCTTTTAGCTGGAATACTGAGTTAAGTTTTGATGACCCATATCTCAAAAGATACATTTACTTGTAAGGGGATCAGACGCTGACAGTGATTAGAAAGAGAGCCTTCTATTGGAGGAGGTATTGAAAAACATAGGGCTGTTTAGAGAAGAAACACGAGGCATATAAAATAACAGCACAGAACAGGTAAACTGGCAACTCATATTTAGCCTCTCAAAGCACCATTCATGGCACCGGACAGGTGAATCAATTCAGGACTGATAAAAGGGAACAGCTTTTGCCCTCTTACACAGGGCATAGTTTACTGTGGAACTGACTGCTAGTGAGCCCAGGAGCTTAGCAGGATCCAAAACAGGTATGTATTGTTAAAAGAAAAGGTTCACTTGTTCTGTTAGGAAAAAATTAAATCCTCATGCTTCCACGCATAAATCAACCAAACTGCCTAGCATTAAGGGCTAGACTCAGAGGTGGGGGGGCCTTAGGCATTGCAACATTTAATTCCTAGATGCCTTCCTGCCCAGGGAAAAATCACAATACCACGGTAGGCCCCTCCCACGCTGTATGGGGTAAGTTAGGCACCTAAGAAAGGACTTCACAAAAGTCCTGAACAGGATGTCGCCTAAGCTAGTCACTAGGAAATGTACAGAAGTGGAGGACTTAGTGTCCAGATCCTCAAAAAATTATGTTCTTACACAGTCACAGTGACAAATCCTCTCCCAGAGTTAGTCACTTAAATAAGGGCAGCTCTTTATTGTGAAAAAACCAGAGAACTACTGCCCATGTGTTAAGGACACCCGCCTGGAAAGTACATCTTGCACAAAGCAGGGATTTGAACCCCCATCTTCTACCTCCCATGTGAGTGCCCTAACCTCCAGCCTATTAGCTAGTCTGTCCTTCAGTGTGCCATAGAGTTCCTGTGTGATACCAGGCAAGCCATTCAATAAACTCAACAAGTGGTTACTCATGTTCTGGGGGCTTGACTTCACATGCTGGGATCTGATTTGCAGAAGTGCTGCCCCATAACTAGCTACACCCAAAGTCCATGGAAGCTGTGCTTTGAGCAGAGGAAGTGTTACACAGGGAAGTCTTTCTTGGTGACTGGCTGGTGAGACTTGCCCACATGCTCAGAGTTTAACTGATCATCATATTTGGGGTCGAGGAGTTCCCCCCCAGGGCAGATTGGCAAGGGCTCTAGGGTTTTTTCGCCTTCCTCTCTAGCATAGGGAATGGCTCACTTACTAGTCAATTCTCTTATCTTAAAGTCTTTAAAACTATGATTTGAGGCCTTTAATAACTCAGTCATAGGTTAGATGTTTATTACAGGAGCAGGTGGGTGAGGTTTTGTAGCCTGCATTGTGCAGGAGGTCAGACTAGATGATCATACTGGTCCCTTCTGACCGTAGAGTCTATAATACCAAGTCTCTGAAAAATCAGGTGTTAAGTGTCAAAATTAGGCAACCCTGGACCTTGCCTTAGTTTTCCATCTATGAAATGGAGATCTTCATCATCCAGGGGTACTGTGAAGAAGAGGTTACTTACTGTAACTGGTGTTCTTCGAGATGTGTTGCTCCTGGCCATTCCATAGTAGGTGTGTGCGCGCCTCGTGCACGGAACGCCGGAATTTTTTCCCCTAGAGATCCCGTAGGGCCGGCTGTAGCGCCCCCTGGAGTGGCGCCGCTGCGGCACCTCTATATAACCCACAGCCGGCCCTACCCTCCCCAGTTCCTTCTTGCTCTTATTCCGAGCGGGGATGGAGGGCGGGAAGTGGAATGGCCAGGAGCAACACATCTCGAAGAACACCAGTTACAGTAAGTAACCTCTTCTTCTTCTTCTTCGAGTGATTGCTCCTGTCCATTCCATAGTAGGTGAATCACCAGCCTTACCTTGAGGCGGAGGGTCGGAATCACAGCTTAGCTGAGAGCAGGACGGCTCTGCCGACTGCCGCATCCTCTCTCGCTTGCTGAGTGATCGCGTAGTGTGCCGCGAAGGTGTGGACTGAAGACCAGGTGGCTGCCTTGCAGATGTCCACTAACGGCACACCCCCCAGAAAGGCCGTCGAGGAGGCCTGTGCATTTGTCGAGTGTGCCTTGATCGGGGCGGTGTAACCCTCGCCCGGTTGTAGCATTCGCGGATGCACTCGACTATCCAGCCGGAGAGCCTCTGCGAGGAGATGGGCTCTCCTTTCATTCTGTCCGCTACTGCCACGAACAGCTGGGTGGACTTGCGGAAAGGTCTTGTCCTGTCGATGTAGAACGCCAGGGCTCTACGCATGTCTAGTGTATGTAGCCTGCGTTCCCTGTCCGAAGCATGTGGTTTGGGATAAAACACAGGTAGATAAATGTCCTGGTTGGTGTGGAAAAGGGACACCACCTTTGGTCGGAAGGCTGGATGCGGGCGCAGCTGTACCTTGTCCTTATGGAAAACCGTGTAGGGTGGATCTGCTGTCAAGGCCCGTAATTCTGATACTCTCCTGGCCGATGTAATGGCCACGAGGAAGGCCACCTTCCAAGACATGCACAGCAGTGAGCATGAAGCTAGAGGCTCGAAGGGCGGGCCTGTCAGCTGAGTCAGGACCAGGTTTAAGTTCCATTGCGCCACCGGTGGACGGGTGGGGGGAAAGAGCTTATCAAGGCCTTTGACAAAGCGCTTCACCATCGGGGCCGAGAAGACTGTGCCCCCTTCCGCTCCCGCATGGAAAGCTGAGATGGCTGCCAGGTGGACCTTGACCGAAGCGGTTGCCAAGCCCGACGACTTGAGATGCCACAGGTAGTCGAGGATATCTGGGAGTGGGGCTGGTCTCGGAGCGATCCCCTTGTCTGACATCCAGGCCGAGAACTGTTTCCACTTTGCCCCATAAGCGGAGCGTGTAGAGGGCCTTCTGCTGTTAAGCAAGACCTCCTGGACCTCCCCCGAGCATAGCCGTTCGTTCGGGGTTAACCACTCAGGTACCACGCCTTGAGGTGGAGTGATTGGAGGTTCGGGTGCAGGAGCCTGCCGTTGTCCTGCGACAAGAGGTCCGGCCACAAAGGTAGATCTATCGGGGCCCTGGATGAGAGGTTCCATAGGGTTGTGTACCAATGCTGCCTGGGCCATGCCGGGGCCACCAGAATCACTGTGGCTTTGTCGTGCTTGATCTTTAGAAGCACTTGGTTCACTAATGGCGTTGGGGGAAAGGCGTAGGAGAGTTCCCCCGTCCACTGGATCGCGAACGCGTCCGCTATGGAGCCCGGGCTTCGTCCCCTGAACGAGCAAAAGCGCGCGCATTTCGCGTTGGAGCTTGACGCGAAGAGGTCCAGACGGGGAGTCCCCCACCTTTGGAAGACCTCTCTCAGAACCTCCCACTTCATCGACCACTTGTGGGTTAGAAACTTCCTGCTGAGGTCGTCGGCCAGCGTGTTCTGCGACCCCGGTAGGTAGGATGCTACCGGCAGGATTGAGTGGAGGATGCAAAACTCCCAGAGGATGAGCGCTTCCTTGCAAAGGTGGGAGGAGCGGGGACCGCCTTGCTTGTTGATGTAAAACATGGCTGTTGTATTGTCCGTCTGGACGGAGACTACTTTCCCTTTTAAGTGCTCCTTGAATGCCTGGCAGGCCAGACGAACTGCCCTGAGCTCCTTTACGTTTATGTGGAATCGGAGCTCTTCGCCCTCCCAGCGGCCCTGGGTCCGTAGCTGGCCCAGGTGTGCACCCCAGCCCAGATCTGAAGCATCTGACACGAGGGAAATGGAGGGGCTCGGGGCTCGGAAGGGTAACCCTGCGCAGACCTGGTCCTCCTGGCACCACCAGTCTAGGTCCCTCAGGGCCTGCGCGGAAGGGGCCACTATCATGTCCAGATCGTCCCGGCTCGGGCGGTAAACTGACGCTAGCCACAGCTGAAAGGGGCGGAGACGCAGTCGGGCATGCCTGACTACGTAGGTACATGCCGCCATGTGCCCCAACAATCTCAGGCACATCCTTGCCGAAGCCAACGGATGTCTCTGCAATCCCTTTATGGTATCTCGGATCACTTGGAACCGTGACCGAGGAAGAGATGCCTTCGCTACTGTCGAGTCCAGGACTGCCCCTATGAACTCTATCCGCTGGACTGGCACGAGGGAGGACTTGCGCTGGTTGACCAGCAGACCAAGGCGGCTGAACACGTCTTGTATGATCTGCAGATGGTGAGACACTTCCGCTGGCGAACGGCCTCGTACAAGCCAGTCGTCCAGGTAGGGGAAGACCTGAACCCTCCTCTTTCTGAGGAAGGCTGCCACTACTGCCAGGCATTTGGTGAAAACCCTGGGAGCCGCGGCGAGCCCGAACGGAAGGACTGTGAATTGAAAATGCCTGTCTCCCACTTTGAAACGCAAGAACCGCCTGTGTCGTGGGGTTATTGCAATGTGGAAGTAGGCGTCCTGTAGATCGAGGGCGGCATACCAATCTCCCGGATCCAGGGATGGGATAATTGAGGCCAACGAGACCATGCGGAAACGGATCTTGCGTAGAAAACGATTCAGGTACCGCAGGTCTAGGATGGGACGGAGGCCCCCTTTCGATTTAGGAATAAGGAAGTATCTGGAGTACACCCCCTTCCCCCTCAGGTCCTGAGGCACCTCCTCTATCGCCCCTTTCTCCACGAGGGACTGAACCTCTTGGGCCAGCAGTTGTTCGTGAGAGGGGTCCCTGAAGAGGGACGGGGTGGGGGGGGGGGGGCGGAACAGGGGGTGTGAAGAGAACTGGAGCGAGTATCCATGCTGCACCGTGCGGAGCACCCACTGGTCCGAGGTAACTAGCGCCCAGGCACGGTGGAACCGGGATAATCTGTTGAGGAAGGGCAAGGGGATTGGATGCGCAGCAAAGACTGGTACGTCGTCCCCGATCGTACCCTCAAAAGGCCTTCTTGGGGCCGGAGGGATGACGCTGCCCGCCCTGGTTTTGATCTGGGGGGCGGCGGCTTGCCCTGCGCCCGTTACGGCCTCTCCTTCGGTCCCAGTCCTGGCGCCGTTGGTATGGCCGAGCCGATGCCTGTGGCTTAAAGGGCTTTCTTTGCGACGCCGGGGCGTGAAGGCCCAGCGATTTCACCATGGCCCTTGAGGGATTGCAATCTGGAGTCTGTTTGAGAAGCAAACAGCTCCGGTCCTTCGAAGGGCAAGTCTTGGATGGTGGACTGGACCTCGGCGGGGAGGCCCGAAGCTTGGAGCCAAGAACTCCGTCGCATTGTGATGCCAGAGGCCATTACTCTAGCTGCAGCGTCCGCTGCGTCCAGGGCCGATTGTAGGAGGGCTCGAGACACCACTTTACCCTCCTTTGACATAGCTGCCAGCTCGGACCTCGAGTCCTGGTCCAGCTTGTCGGACAGTTTGTCGAGGGCCGCCCATGAATTAAATGTGTACCTGCTGAGGATCGCCTGCTGGTTGGCAATCCTCAGCTGGAGTCCCCCTGAGGAATAGACCTTGCGGCCGAACAGGTCCATCTTCCTTGCATCCCTCGATTTGGGCGTAGGACCTTGGTGACCTTGCCTCTCTTTTTCATTGGCCGTTTCAACCACCAGCGAGTTCGGGGCCGGGTGTGAATAAAAATGCTCGTAGCCTTTCGCGGGAACGAAGTACTTTTTCTCCACCCGCTTGGCTGTCGGAGCAATGGAGGCTGGGGTTTGCCACAGGGCCTTGGTTGTGTTCTGCACCGTCTTAATTAGGGGCAGGGCCACTCTGGACGGACCTTCTGGGAGGAGGATGTCAACCATGGGATCCGCTTCCTCCATGACCTCCTCCGCTTGTAGGCCCATGATCTTTGCCACTCTCCTAAGTAGGTCCTGATGAGACCTGCTGTCATCAGGGAGAGTGGCCGGCTTTGCCCCTGCCACAGCCTCATCCGGTGGGGACGAAGACGACTCTCCGGCGGGGTCCGGATGGGGGTCTAGTGCCCTCGTGGACTGCCGACCCTCCGTCACTGACGGATCGTCCAGGGCTTTTTCTGCCTGGTCCCGGGCTGGAGCCCTCCCCAGTTCCGGAGGGGCGCTCGCCGTGCATGACGGCTGATGCCTCGACGATAGGGTGGAGGGAGGCCTCTCCGACAGGGGACCCTGGGCCTGATGGTACGCCCATGGGGTCCAAAATGGCCACTGTTGAGGCGGCTGCCACTGGGACCCGCACCGGGTCTGGGAATGGCCGTGACTGTCCCCTCTTCTCCCCGAGTGGCTCCTGCTCCGCCTGGCGGAGCTCACACTGTCCACCGACTCGGAGGAGAACCTACTCCGGGGCGACCAAGGTGGGGCTGTGCCACGAACCAGCGAGTATTGCACCCGTCCTGTCGCGGGTATCGCTTCTCGCGGTGCCGATGGACGACGGTGCCGTGAAGAGTCACGGTCCAGGCGCTCTGGTGGGGACCGGTACCGTGGGGCCCCTGCTGCCGCTATCACCGCTGGCGGAATGGGCGATCGGTGCCGCGCCGGGGGCGAAATATACTGAGAGCGCTCCCCGTGGGCCAGGCCGGCGGGTGAAGGACGTGCCTGCTCCAACGGCGAACGGTGCCGTGGAGGGCTCCGGTACAGCAGCGCCGGTTTTCCCTTCGACGGTACCGACCTCTGCGGTGCCGGAGGGTGAGTCTCTGGCGCACGCGGCGCCGTGTGCGCAATGAGCTCTCGTGCCGCTTCGAACGTTTCCGGCGTCGAGGGCAGCTGGAGATCCTCGTCCAGGATAACCCTGGTGGGCGAGGCGTTGGACCCCGGACTCGACGGAACCTTCTCATGGCCCGGAGTCAACGGGGCTGGAGCCTGCGGCTCCAGGAGCTGACGGTCCGAGCCCGGTACCGTCTCCGCCCCATGCTTCGCGCGTTTGACCGGCGATCTCCCTCTGTCCGAACGCCTCTTCTTCTTAGCCGGACCAGGGGAGAGGGAGCGGTGCCGTGGCGGCGGTGCCGAAGGCTTCGGTGCTGGCGGCGGGAGCCGGTGCCGTGGCTCCTTTGCGAGGCTAGTGGGTCTCGGTACCTCACTGGTGGACGCCGGAGCGCTCCGCACCGACGGTGCTGCACTAGACCCGGGACCCCCGGCGCTCGCCGGCCGCAAAGCGTCCTCCATCAGGAGGAGCTTGAGTCTATGCTCCCTCTCTTTCTGGGTCCTCGGGCGGAACCCCCGGCAGATTTTGCACCGCTCACGTAGGTGGGACTCTCCCAAACACCTTAGACACTCGCGGTGCGGATCGTCCAAGGGCATGGGCTTACGACAGGCCCCGCAAGCCTTGAAGCCTGGCATGCCCTGGCCCCGAAAAGGGGCTCTTCGATGGAAGAACGACTAACTACTCGAATTGAGAAACTATCCACTAACTAATAACCAATTGAAAACTAGGGTACTGCTAGCAAGCTAGCCAACGTTCCAGCGACCGTCAGGGCGGTAAGAAGGAACTGGGGAGGGTAGGGCCGGCTGTGGGTTATATAGAGGTGCCGCAGCGGCGCCACTCCAGGGGGTGCTACAGCCGGCCCTACGGGATCTCTAGGGGAAAAAATTCCGGCGTTCCGTGCACGAGGCGCGCACACACCTACTATGGAATGGACAGGAGCAATCACTCGAAGAAGAAGCATTCAGATACCACAGTGATGAGCATCATACAAAAGCCCCAGGGGACAATAATTCTGGCTTCAGAGCAGGATACAGTAGGCAGTAAGGCAGCTTTAAGGGCACAGACGTCAATCTTCCTGGTTCACAGAATACTGGATAAAGGCTCATTAACTGAACAGCAATCAATCAACAAATGAGGCAGGGTTTGGGACCAAAAAACTAGTAATTTAAGACTGTATCATAGTGCATGGGCAACCTTAATCCTGGCCTTTCTTAACTGGTGAGTGCTTGATTTTTCACCCTTAATGTGTTCCTTTAATTTAGCTCTTTGTGTGTTAACAGCATTAAGGGCTCAGGTTCATCAGAGAAGTGCAACAGTGACATATCATTAATCATTTTCATTTCCCCACATGATTTCTTTTGACAGTTATGCTGGTTTACTCATGCAAATTTCACACACACAGTAAAACACCACACAGCCTTCTGTAAAACTTTAATTTATTCCCCTCCAAGTATCCAGAATATACCCTTTTGATGAGAAGAATGGGACAGAGAAATGAGTACCAGAATAACTATTTACATGGAGAAGAAAATAAAAGCACATATTACCAGATTACACAGAAAACAACCCAAAAGTCCTATTTTAATGGGATAGTGCAAGTTAACAGCATGTCTCTGGCAATATCACCTTCATTTGGATTGTAAAAGTTTTACAGAATAGAGTTAGATCAAAAGTCTAGATGGGTCTCTGATATTTTACTATAGCATTAAGAACATAACTTTTGAAAGATGCTGTACAGAGTGACCCACCAAACAAATGTATTTACAAGGCCAGGGGGAAAAATTTTTTTTTTTCAGTTTATCCCAAATAAAAATACACAGAATTATGAAAATATAGGGTTACTATTTCCACCACACAGAAGTCAATGCTGCTGTCTGAAAGGCTTGCAAGATTATTTCAAGTTTTTAAAGTTCATCTTTTTCCCTCAATAAGGTGTACCTATGTTCACTGGGTGCTAGTTTCTGGAACGAACTCTCTGGTGGGCTGCTTGCTAAATCTTGAATTGGCTGGAAAAAAAAACAACAACAACATAGAAGTGTGTTTTTATAAAGTAAAGATACTCTTTAGTCTTATTTCTCATAAAAGCAATTTTTTTAAAAAAAAAAAACACCCACTAAGTGCCTTGGTGGATGGAATGAGTATCTTATGTTCTCAGAGACATAACCTAGTTTAAAAAAAAAATTCTAAAAGGCAAAGGCACATCCACACAGATTAACATCAAATACCCAGTTCTCGCCTCCTTTAACACATCTTAACCACCAAATATCAGATTCTGATCTTCCAAAGGACCAGTCACCTCTAGTAGGTTCAGTAAAAAAACCTCACACCACATTTCTCACCAGCACACTACATGCAAAACTTTAACTCTAACCTCAAACATCAACATGCATATGCATCACTGAATTGTATGGTTATTTTCCTGTGGAGAAATAGGAGACCGATCCCTTAAATACAAGGCTATCTGGTAAAGCAAACAATACATCAGCGGTTCCCAACCTTTTCCTTTATGTGGCCAACTACATCGTCACTGAAAGCTTTTGTGGACCACCACGTAAGCCAGCTGTTTAAAAAAAATTTAATATAGCCTATGGCTGATGGGAGTCAAATGTATATATCAAAGAGTATTTAAAATGCAGCTATTTCCAATAATTTATTATGCTCACTCACAAACATATTGCACTCATCACAGTACATTTACCTGCAGTAGGCCTACCAGTGGAAAAAGATAACTTACCTAATGAGAAGAGATTATATTATTATTACATTATCTCCCCTCCCTATGGACCATCTGCAGTACCCTCGTGGACCACAGGCCACACATCAGGAACCAGGGCAGTACGTGATCATGTAATTAGTATTTGGCAGAGGTGTTTATGTTGTAGGAGTCCCATTTTTCAATAGATTTGGCCTATTCTGGGAAGTGGTGTGGCCAACTACTGGTGACCCATCTTCTATTCTCAGGGTATACCAGAAATTGCACACTCAGAGCCTCAGTTACCTTGTCTCTAAAATGGGGCAGGAGATACCTGAAGGCTTGCTCTATAGTAAGGTCTGTGAAGCACATGACTGAGATGAGACTTGACCATTTTGTTACAGGGGGTTGGCATGCTGGGAAGGGGGTCTTTGTTAAAGGAGGTGAGAGAAGGCTGGCAACAGAATGAAGGGTGTGCACATGTCCGGGATTGTAGTGATAGTAATTTGTGTACCTTTGCATAGGAGTCGGAATATGTACTGGTGGGTGGGTGCTTAACTCTTCATTTCTTTGGTTCTGCCTCAGCTGTCCTGTGTGTAGGACACAGCTAAGTTCTGGACAAAACTTTGTATGTATATTAATTTCATAGGAATGTTTTATTACTGTTCAAGTGGGCTGGAGGCTTGAGTAAGGGGGATGGTCCTCAGAGCTGTGTCTCTGAAATGCAGCAATGACATAAAATTGTCTCCAGCTATAGCTGCACTGGTTAATCAAACCTCTGCTCAGGTGCTCCACCTGTTTAGGCAAAAGCAAAGCAGAGCTCGAGTCCGTATTGGCTACCTGCTGCTGTGCAAGTTTTCAGTTATGACAAATAGTGGCAAAAGTGACCCTTACTCCTAAAAATATTTTTAACTACCAGCTGCGCCATATCTACTAGAGACTCTTCTGTTTACTGACAAATTTCAAACCAACTTCAAAAGGTTTTCATTAAAAATATATACAAAGAAACGAAACACAATTATACAGAAAATTCAAAGGACACCTCCACGTGGAGAAAGACAAATGAATGCCTCCTGGCAAGTCCTGCATGTGTCATGTATCCACCCACACGCTAGCATGGTGCTATATGAAGGGCTATATCATATATACCAGTTCCACGCATATGTATCAGGGTGGAAAACTGTGGCTCGCGAGCTTCATGTGGCTCTTTTACAGTTCAAGTGCATCGCGCAGAGTCCCCTATTCTTCACCTATCAGACTGCAGGGGGGAGCTCAGAGCTTCTGCCCTGTAGCATGGTGGTGCGGCTAGAGGCTTCTGCTTAGCAGGGGGGAAGAGAGATCGACCACAGGCAGCTAATCTAGGCAGAGGGTTGGTTGTGCACAGATTACAGTAGGATTCTGGGAATCAGCAACAAGCTCAATTCCCAGCCAAGCTTGCTGACAATGCCCATCCCGAAAGAGCCTGGTTTCTTCCCCCATCACTGCCCAACTCTGCTTTACTGCCCATGCCCCAACACCACCCAGCTCTGGTCCCTTCATGTCCAATACAGGTATGTATCTAAAAAGCCTGCGAGATGGCCACACTTAAATCTGTGTTGACTTACATTTGCTCAAGTGTCAAGGTGCTGACTAAAAATCCAGGAAATTACCAGTCAGATCAATTAACATCCAAACCAACCTCAGCAGTGAAAGCCTTAACAGATTAAAAAAAAATACCTAGCCCAGCTAATTAGAGAGAAGGGGCAGGACTGTCCTATGGATAAAGCACAGGTCTATGTTGTTTTCTTCTCAACTCCGCCACATATGTACAGTACTTCCTTTCAAATGTGCAAGTCACTTAGCTACTTGGTTAATATTTCCAGACCTCACAAGAGTGTTTTGAGAGTTAATTAATTAGTGCTTGGAAAGTGTTTTGAGATCCTTTAATTCCGACAAAGGAAAAATGGATTCCTTACAACTTTATGCAACATTGATAAGAGTTCACACACAATTTTTATGTAGGCCATACTGTTTCAATCAGTGAATTGTTCAAGTGAATGGATTACATCCATGCCAGCAGAACAATGTTAGTTCCACTCAATGTTTCAGGTCACAGAAAAGTTTAATTAATGCAGGTGATAAAACTAGCAGTATTTAAAAAAAAAAAATCAGGGGTTTCCATATGAAGAAATAAACATTTTGCATGTATTGCTTGTCCAGTAAGAGCACAGAAATGTGGAATTTTTCTCAGTTTACATTTTTTTAAAGATTTATCAGCACTGCTTTGTACTGTTTTAAAATGTTGCTAGGTAGATGTGGGTACATACTACACGTTCCATAAACATATTTCTCTGCTTACAGATCAAGCTAATATAAAAGCACTATTTTCATGCTGAGAAAAAATAAATGGTATGCCCAAGCAGCCAGATACAAATGCATAAATGGTGGTAAGTCTTACCTGATCAGGGGCTACATCAGTCGGATCTGGGCCATGATGAAATACTCTGTGCAATTTTCCGGAGTGCAAATCTAGTACAAATTGTTTGAGTTTACCTGGAATTCTGAAACAAACCCCCCCATGAACACATGATAAAGTCAAGCACACAATCTTAAACAGAATAGTAAAGTACATTGTTTAGAAGGCCCCACATTTCTCCTGTCCACCGGATACAGAACGTTCACTTTAAGTGATAGAAAGCCAAAGGAATGGTAAGCTTATGTTCAACAAGCTTCCCAGACTTTTTTTTCTTCTCCACTATCTCCTGAGGGCACAGCAAGTATCCCTTCCCTTCAATAATTCCCACAGAGTTGTCCCAGAGCCAATAACTTCATTGTATGTTCATTTCAGCTCCACACTACCCAGACGGCAGAAGAGAAGAGCAGGTTCGAAATGCACAGTTTATACGTAACAAATGGCAGCACTATTGACCGAACGTCTTTGAAAGGTTCTCCAAGTAGCAGTATAACTGCATATGAACAGAGATGAACGCCGAGGGGATATCAATTTAAATTTAATCTGAGAGCATCTACTGTCACCAGAGCAAAGTAGATCAGCCATTTCTACATATAACAGGTCAGATGTGCAACAGGCTTTAAAATGAACAGCTGATCTCATAAATGCTAGAGATTAGATCAAAGAGCGCGCGTGCTATACAATAGACTGTATGAATGGTCAGACTTGTGGTTCACAGTATTCCATACTCCTTGCAAAATGATTCGAGATCTATGCATGGAAAGCACTGTATAGAACAGTATCTGTAACAATAAATTATTAATATTGCAGTGGTACCTCCTCCAGGATCAGGGCTCATTGTGCTATCAGATTGATCATTAATATATTAGGAGGGCTGAAGGGAAGGCAGAATGCATGATTTGGAAAGGAGACAGAACACCGAGAAGAGGCAGGACAGTGACTGGAAGAGAGGAAAGGATAGGGTAGGAAGGATGGAGGTAAAGCAAGTGAGGATGGTAGCAGAGGTGCTGTGAGGGAAGCCGTGAGAGGAGGGTGAGGTAGATGGACAGTCAAGCAGAGGAGACTTGATCCAGAGTTCAAACTGAAGGGCCTGAAGATACTACCTGTATCTAGGGGGCTACAAAGGTGGCTACTGCCAGGAGAAAATTCTTGCTTCTGGAGGCTGCACTGCTCTGATTTTCTTTCCCTAATCCATATGAGTGGGGGAGCTATTTGCCTGTGTGTCCCTGAAGGAGCGAGAAGGCATCCTCATGCTTATCCGGCTCTGGAAGGTGATGGGGATTGGTGGAGTCTCACCATTGGACTTCATGTTGCTCTGCCTCTTGTCCTTTGCTCGTGAAGGCTTTCTTAGTTATTGGGAGCTTTCCTGCTTCTCCCCTTCCCGCTACACAGGAGAGGCAGATTTTGTTTCTACTGAAAGTTTTCTGAAGCAAGAAGGAACTCGGGGTACTTTCCTGTGCAAACCATACATCCCCCACATGCACTGCAAGTCGGTGAAGTGGCAAGGAGTCCACATGCTGACATGACATGGCTAGGAAAGAATGGCTCTTTCATCTCAGTCTTTGGTTTCTAAAATATGGTAAATATTTGGTTTTAGGTTTTGGAATTTGTTTTCTAAATTCTCTCTCACTACATAACAAAGACTAACTGTAGGAGACACATTAAAGAGGGAAAAGATTTCCATCAACCAATTTCTGAAGCTGATTTCAAAATGGAAAAAAGCTTTGAAGAATTTTTCATACATACGGTTTTCAAATTTTTATTGAAATTTTGTACGTTTTCAATTAGCATTGCTGGCTGGAAATTGTTATATTCCCATTTCACTCCTGCCTCTGAGTGCCAGGGTGCCCTTTTAGAATCAGGTCTCCAGTAAACCACTTCTAAAAACTCACTTGTACGCTAGGGTATACGTTAAACAACTCTCGGTATCATAAAAGAACCTGAAGGCAGAATTTGATGTGGCTGGATGGCATTACTCTAAAGGCAAGGTTTTCCATTTTGTCCTTGGAGCAGTTCCTCTCCAAAATAAGTCTGCCTCCGACAGACCATCTGAGCTTTTCAAATTACTGAGATGCTTTAGGGTTTTACATTTTATTTAAAAGACGATGAACTAAGAGCCATGCCACTGTTCCCAAGGTCCTTCCTGATATACCTAAGATGTTGCTGAAGCTCAGCTTGATCCTATGGGACAGTTTACAAATCTACCAATTTCTCTCATTTATATCTGACAAATGCATTATTACTCTTACTGCTTGTTGGCATAAGTAGTAGTTGTTACTATCCAGATAGACACTATGAATCAGAGGAGTGAAAGAAAGGTGTTTAGAAAAGACAGACAATCGCTTAGTTAATTTTAGGTGAACTACAAACCCACAACACAGCTACAGACTAATAATTAAATAATGAGCTGTTGCAACTAGGATTAAATGTAAACTATTATTGCTCTAATGTAAACTGCTTGCAAAGTGTTCAGTTAAAAACCACGAGTGTGTGCCGTGAACATGCTAAACATGCGAAATGTTCGTAAAACACTATAATACTAAAGGCAACAAAAAGTTTTCGGATTGCTTTTTAAATCTGGGTTACATTTGTCTGGCACCAGAATTGACAACAGAATCCTTCCAAGAAGGCTTGGAGTGGATGTTAAAGCTTGAATAGGTACAATGGGAATCAAGCAAAGTGTACGAACACAGCATTACTGTGACTGCTTACGCAAATCACATTATTTGCATCAACTTACCAACTGCACATAGCTGTGTGCACGCACATTAGTAACATCGAACCCTGACGATCCAGTTACCATCGCTGGCAACATGATCACTATGACGTGATGGCATCAAGCAACAAGACTTCAATATTGCCATTTACTTTTGAAATGTTACATTGAATACAATTCGCAAAAAAAGTTGGATTTTCTGGCCAGATTAAATACAAATAGAAGATAAACCTATCTCCACTTCTTATAGTCTCCTTTCTTCTTTTGTTTTCTGACATTAAATATATCAGGACAAATCCTCTGGCTTACACTGGGATAGCTCTGCTGAAGTCAATGGAGCTAGGATAATTTACATCAGCTGAGGGTCTATCCTATGGTGCCAAAACTCAGAGCTGACGCTTCATCGTCAAATATCAGCTCTCTTTAGAGCACGTGGTAGCAGCGTCCTCATTCTGTAGTGCGCATCTGGTAACTGGTCAGCATTTCATTTTGGACCTATGGAGTAGCAGAAACCTGGCCTGTCCAAAACAGATCCTGAGGTGAATTTTAATGCTGCCATAGTGGGGGACCCAGGCACCCTTACTTTTATTTAGATACCTGTGGCATGGGTGTTGAATATGTTTGGGAAATAAGTATTTCCTCCTTTTTAAGCACTAACTGTGTACTCTGTGCTGCCCCAAACAGTATAAATCAGCACCTCAGATAACAAATAGCAAGCTAAATTTGCTAAATTTGCTATACGGATGAAAGATGAAGCTAATAGCGATTAAAGAATGGTTTTGTGACAAGTTACACACCGTTTGCTCACTCACTATGCTCTGTTGCAGATTGACAGGTGCCCTTCAATAGCTTTTACAACACGGTGCATGAAAGCTCACGGTGATGTAAAGAGCAAGATAGGTGGGTTCAGGACAGCAGAGGAAAAAGCAATCTGCTTTCCTCATGTTTTTTTATTTATTTCAATTTATAACTTATAAAGAGGCACCCAGAATGGTACCCTTGGGACCGTGGGTGTTATTGCAAGCAACTATACAACAAAATCCAAAAGCAGTGAGTCCCCAGAAAATCTCCAGCAAAATTTTCCTCAACACAATTGAGATTATCACCATCAAACTTCCACTCCCCATAAAAACCAGCCCATCAGGCCCAAGCTCTCCAGACAGTGGCATTACTGTATGCTCACAGTCAATAATCCCTCACTATTTTGGACCATGGGCAGAAGTGGGCCGCTCACAGAGATTGTTCAAATGCCAGTCACCTCTCTCTAGTCTGCTGAGGAGGATCCAGCATCTTTGCTGACCCCTTTGGGGCACAGAGGGACATGGTCTCTACAGTAGATCCCAAACGCCTTCGTTAGAAATACCAGTGCATTTTGAAAAAACTTCAGAGCAGTGATTAAATTGATACCCCATCTATTTTATACATTTTAGGTAGATATTTTCCCTATGACCAGCCACATTCCACTGATTCGGAAGGCAGAATATCTGCTGGGAACTCACGCAAGAAGGGCTTCCCCAGCAATCGTTCATGACTTTCAAAGATGCAGAAGAGAAAAACAGGTGGTGACCGCCTGGTGGATTCTTACCACTGAATATTTTATACATACCGTATTTTTCGGACCATAAGACGCACCCAGTTTTTAGAGAAGGAAAACAAGAAAAAAATATTCTGAACAAAATAGTACCGGTAAACTAAATAGAAGAGAAAAGGAAGGGAAGAGAAAGGAAGGCAAAGAAGAGAAGAGGAAGGGAAGAGAAAGGAAGGCGAAGAAGAGAAAAGGAAGGGAAGAGAAAGGAAGGCGAAGAAGAGAAAAGGAAGGGAAGAGAAAGGAAGAAAAAAGAGAAGGTAGGAA
>ML685756.1:27606808-27735645 GCA_007922175.1 Pelusios castaneus | reverse complement strand
CGCCCGCCACCCGATCCCCCAGCTCTCAGCAGAAGCCGCGGCTGGACAGCATTCGGACTATAAGACGCACCTTCATTTCCCCCCCGCTTTTGGGGGGAAAAAAGTGCGTCTTATGATCCGAAAAATACGGTATTTATTGTGCAATATAGCAGTTTAATTTGTTATTCGTTGTCCAAAAACTTTCCTAAGTAAACTGATATTTCTATCTTGGTACTAAAGGCACCATGGTGCTAAGAAACGTGAAGGATCATAGAGGAAGTAGAAATAGAAACAAAATCAAGAACAGCAGCATTTAAAGACTTGGGGCCAGATGGAGCTTCTCAGTTGTCTATCAGCACAGCTCCATTGAAATCGTTGTCGTGCGATGATCTATCTCTGCTGAAGATATCCTGGTCCATACTCTCCCGAACTCAGTGAATAAAATATTGTACCTACTTCCTGTCATGTGATATTGTTTAAACAAATGCATTTCTTTGCCTCCTTCCCCACTCCCCAAAGACATGATTTGCAAAAGAAAGGAAGTGTTTACTTACGTTAAGTCACTGAATTCTGGAAAGACAAACATGTGCCTAAAACTGTCAATAGCAATAACAGGACAGTCTGCTGGAGTCTTCTGAATATGGAGGAGTGGGTGTCTGAACTTATCACAATCTGCATGCAGGAAATTTATTGTACCTGAACAATGAGAATACAGAACAAAGTTTACATTAGGTACTTGAAGGTGAAAATGTTATGTTTTGGAAAATAAAAGCTGAGGTATTATGTATGTTACAGTAACAAACATTTATGAAGGAATTAATTTAAATGACCAAACACATTAAAACAAAAATTTTCTGAGACACTGTTCTGACTAATATAATATAGATTAAAAAAGTTATGTTTTTATGGCACCAACTCAACTGCAATGAATCCTACCTATAAAATAAGCATTTCTGTTTTAATAACTAGTTTATATTTCTATGTCAGTAGTGCCCAGAGAAGCCAATAGGCAGGGTTTCTAGAGTGCTTAGGAAAACGAGGGGAACATGGTCCCAAAGAGCTTAAAAACTAGAGTGCTGCTGTGGCTATGCAATTTTTTAGAATTTGACTGAATAAAAATGTTAGTTTGCCCACAAAGTGACAGAACAAAGCAATAAAGATTAGTGACCTTTTTCACTTATTAATTGCCGTGCCACTTCCTGCTGGAATTTTTCTAAACTCTCCAAATCATCTTTCATGTGGAAAAGTATAAGGAAAGGAAGGCCTTCTTCTGTCAATTCCTGCAAAAACGAAGATACCAAATGAAAAACAAACCTGAGTTCTTCCAAACACAACATATACTTATGCAACGCTAGTGATATTTCTAGACAGACACAACCTCTACTTTACAGGCAGCTGACAGAATAGGCTAGTCAATTATGGGGCAGACAAAATGCAAAAGAATAACTCAGAGATTTAACTAAACTGCAATGCAATTTACAGCCAGGTACACAAGACTTATGATGGCTTGTATGAAGTTGCTATCATCAGACTTAGAGTAAGTACAACCCCAAACTTGCAAAGCAAAATGTATGACCCAGGATCAGGTCAGGCTGTAACAGCAAATCACAATAGGTGTTGGGATTCAAACACTGGGGAACAGCATAGATTTGCTGTATTCTGTCATACATTTTCCTGAATTTAATTTCCTCCCATTCTGTAAGTCCCCCCTCTTCAAAGCATCTGACGAAGTGGGATTTCTCCCATGAAAGCTCATGCAATAAATACATTTGTTAGTCTTGAAAAGCGTCACAGGACTCCTTGTTTGTTTGGCTGACCTAGACTAACATGGCTCCCCCTTTGGAACTTCACCAAAGAGATGCCTATGGCCTTCCTACTGACCCACCCCCAAGGATGCTGTCTTCTCTACCAAAAGGACCATATGCTGCCTAACGAATGCCAAGTTACTGTCAGGATTCATCACAATCTGGACTAGATGTCCAGTAGCACTAAACCAGTAGGGGGCACTTCAGCCTCCCTGGACGTTCCGTAACCGACATGAAAGCTACAAGTACTTCAGCAAAAAAACTTCCAAACAGACTTCAACATGAATCTGCAGAGCTGGAATTCATATGCAAGCCTGACACCATCAGACTGGGTCTGAATAGGGACAGAGTGGCTAGCTCACCACAAAAGGTCATTTCCCCTCTTTTAACATTCTCACCCTCTCATCTATTGTCGCTAAAGGCCACCTCCACACTGTATAAAATAAAACAACTTGTTTGGTTTGCTGAAATGGACTAATACAGTGGTTTTCAAACCATGGGTCGGGACCTGCTACTGGGTCACATACCCACAGGCACTGGGTCGCGGCACCCCGCCTCCAAAAGACTGGAATGCATTGTTCAAAGATGTCATTGTTGAGTCACGGGCATCAAGGATTTTTTTCAACTGAGTTCCAAGAAAAAAAGTTTGAAAACCACTGGACAAACAGACTACCCCTCTAGAACTGTTTGAATTGACCTGGTGATCCACCCTTTTCTGCAGGTGTGCATATACCTAACACATTGCAGTTTCCATTTCATTCATCTGAAGAAGTGGGATACTGCCCACAATAGCTTATGCAATAAATACATTTGTTAGTCTTTAAAAGTGCCACAGGACTCCTTGTGTGAGAAGCATTAATGTGTACATACTGAGTTAGACATCCTGCACACCAATAATTTGTTCCAGTCTGGTACTGGCAGCACTTTTCTGCTCCTCCCGACCATTTTTATTTTAAGACAAACACACACATCAAGAATAGGAGTTCTGTCTGTGGGATTTATTAAATACAGTCCATAATAGGTGTTATTTTGTTTGCCTTTCCAGTCTCACTCTCTACCATGACCAGTAAGTGGAACAGCTGCTGGTTTCACTTCCTGGATATCTCTCCTGCAATTGCTCTTTGTTTTGTATAGAATGCACTGAAAGATGTTTTTCCACAAAGCATGGCTTCCCACAGCTTTTCTGTATGTCTCTATGGAACCCTTTACCTTTTCCAGAATAATTAGCAATCCAAACCTACACTTCAGCAGGTTGCATCACATGAAAAGCCAATGAGAGTCCTGTGGCACCTTAAAGACTTAAATTTCTTCTGGCATAAGCTTGTATAAGTGCTGCAACCCACTTTATCAGATGCAGAAGAGATTTGTTAGTCTTTAAGGTGCCACTGGACTCTTCTGTTTGCTGTATACAGACTAATATGGCTACCCCTCTGGAACTTTACATCATATGACTTATTGTGACTTCTAAGTGTCTGTACTTTACATTCCAAAGGGGTAGCCCTGTTAGTCTATTGCAGAAAGACAACAGAGTCTTGTGGCACTTTTAAAGACTAACAGATTAAGTGCCACAAGACTCTGTTGTACTTTACATATTTAACTGCTTTCTCAGCAGACTAGTTAACCTGTGATCACATTTAATTTCTTCTATTTTGAGAGCCATTACTTGATTCAAAGGCATTTCTCCATTTGAAGTACAGAGAATCTCTCAGACTGGCAGAGAGCTTCAAAATGGAAGAAACTTTTTGAAGTCCAACCACTGTATATTGTCTATCACAATAAATAACCCTGCCCTGAATTCCCAGCTGTGTGGCTAGTATGCGCACAGTACTCATCTGATATTAAAAACGCTTTACACGAAGGAAACCAGAAAAAATAAATATAGTTTACCAAGACTGAATTCAATTTAAAATTAATTTCTAATATTTTAATATTGAAATATCTTTTTATCGACATCATATTTTACAACCCTACTGGCAAGTTAGAGAAATACAGCTGTAAGAATTGACAGTGCTTCATACTGTTGTTCTAAAAACGAGTCCCAACATACTAAATGTCTAACTCCTATAAGATTACAAGCAGCTAGAAGTATCAGAATTCTGGCATGTTTGAGATTGGCTACTGGCAGCAATGAGTTTTTAAACAAACGTTGCCAAGCAAAGTGTCAGTTTGGAATGACTTAGGATTGTAAGCATCTGCCTAAGTAAACAGGAGTGGAGGGTCATAAGAGCAACTAGAAAAATTGGGACAGAAACTTGATACAAACTTACAATGATGAATCTTGGTTTCTAAGGATCAGAATCTGATTTCACTGTGGGAAAAGTACACTAAAAATCCATCACGCAGTTCTAAAAATGCTAAATACCTGGCATCTTGTACACGTTGAAATGCAAATGAAGAATTAAAAATTGTGTTTAACAGAAGCTTCTGCTGAAATAATTCTAAATGCTGACTAAAAGATTATGCTTAGCATGGCCTATCACACAAAATAATTTTTGCTCTGTCTTTTCCCGGTGATGCATGCAAAAAGAATAATTTGAGCAAAGCCAAAACTGCTAAAGATACACCATGTATTAGTGAGCTAAAAAGCCCCACAAATGAGAATATCAGATAATTCTTCAGTTCATACATGCTCGTGTGGACAACACATTGAAGATGTAAGAATTGCACTACAGTTTTTAACAGGTGCTGTAGTTTAAATGCACTGTTTGAGCGTAGCTAATTAATAAGTTGAATGTATTTTCTTTTTGTTTGTTTGTTTATATATTTACATGCAAAATATAATTTTGGAGTGAGAATGAGAAAATAGAAGGAGGCAGAGAATATAATAAAGGAAGGAAAAAAAACTATTGTAAAGGGAACAGGGAGAAGGAAATGAATATTAAGAACAATCCAGGAAAACATACATCTTGATTTATTAAAGAATGAAATGTGGTGGAAAATAGAAAGGGAAGGAAGGTCAAACAAAAGCAAGACAGACGTAGCAAACAGTGTTGGTTGAATAAGGCTCAGCAAATATTAATAAATTTTACTGGTATTCATAGAATAATTTGATTAATACTTTTGCGGCTTTTGGCCAGCTCTAGAGCTAGTCAAATACTATTCAGCAAATATTTATTAGATTTTAATGATTGTGGAGTCTGGTAAATACATTCAGTTAATTTTTTACAGCCAACCCTATTAAGTTATATTTTACATAGTAATTTATTAAATGGAAAGTTTATTTATTTATTTATTAGATAGTTTATTAAATGGAAAGTTGACTGACAACATTTTATAATTAACTACAGTGCACAACAGTTTTATTCCTTTAAAATTACTTGTGACAACATACACAATTTGTTTTTCATCCTGGCTTGCAGGTAAAGTTTTCAAGTTTACAGTTTAATAATCACGTACACTATGCATACATATTATGCCTTTCACATAAGGATTTTACAACACTCAAATTAAGTTTCAAAACCTCTATGAGAAAGGTCTTGTACTTATTAAAGATGGGTAAACAGAAGCACAGAAAAGATAACTGTTACACCAAGATCAAAACGCTATACCCACACCTATATTTCAGACCACTTTATACCCACATTACAGGTCTTCTGCTGTTTACAAACTATAATCCCGTACACTCAGCTAGTATACTAATCACCTACTAACCTGCCTCCAATTCACACTTGCTTCACTGAGAGTTGAGAAACAAAGTAAACAAAAAACTGAAGTGAAACTCTTTCCCTGCATTTATTCTTTTTGCATAAAAGTGACTGACAGGGTGTAACTGAGTTCTAGAGAGAGTTTGCTCTTCAAAGAGCAGCTTGACAGTTAAATGAAAAAAGCAGAAGGAAGGAAGAAATGAGAAATCCTTACCTCTCCATTCTCAAATATAATTTCACGAACAAGTGGAACACATTTATCCTGCGTCCATGCATAAGTCAAATCAAAATTGGTCATAGAACCTAAGTATACCATATCTGGAGCATTTTCCTGTTTAAAAAAAATGGTTTGATTATTCTTATTTAAATAGTAAATATTATGTTACCTAAATGGAGAGCAAGTACATGACATGGAAATGGCGGTAGAGTGCATGTATGGTTGAGGGACAGGACTGCAATGAAGAGTTGCATTCAGACAAATTTATTCCATATGCTATCCCCAGACTTTGGCTTTAAGGAACATTAAGCTAATAGATGTATACAATATTTTACACATCCAAGTCCACTTCACAAACTGAAGTTAAGATAAAAATCTGATAACTCGATTTTGCATGTCAAAAAGGGATGATTAATTTCTTCTAATTAAATTTTATTTTAGTATTTTGTAGGACTGATAATAAAAAATGAGTTGGCCTATGAAGGACTAAGATTTCAGCTGCACACGTTAGGTTCCTTATGAATGGTGCTTATTAAAACACAGAAAAATTAACAGGATGGCCAGAAGCTGGAATCTCAGGGCTGATTAAACAAACTGCTAGAGAGACATGGTTAAATTGTGTCAGGCTTGTTTTGTGTATTCTTGGTATTTGACTTTGAAGAAGACTTTATGATTCCTACTGTTGTTACTTGTAGCTGGTGTCAAGGACACAAACTATGAAAGCCGAGGGAGTGACAACAGCAACCAATTCAAAAATGACCTTCCAGACTCTTCCAGCAATGAAGTGGGCTTGGAAAACCATCTGATTTTTTAAGTTACCTTTAATTCGTTGTCACTTTGACTGTCTAAGCTTAAAATAAGGAGCCTTTGCTAAGGTTTGCAGTGGGATTTATAAAGAAAAAACAGCATTTCCTTTTATGGTGGATTTTTTACAAATAAAAACTATACACATTTCGTTATTATGAATGACTGCTTGGTAACTTCTATGATTATATAATTAATTTTAAGAGACTGTTTTCTTCAGACAACAGAACTGCAGACACCTGTAGATCAGTCATCTAATATCAGGTGCTAGAGAAAGTGAGGGAAGGTGTGGTAAACATCACCTGCTTTGAGAAAAACAAAATCTACTAAATAAGGTACCCAGGCAAAGAAGTTGGCAACACACATTGAATGAAAATTTCTGCAGGACAAAGAAACAAATGGGACACCTGTCAAATGCATCACTTTTCTGGAAAAAAAAAAACCACCTAATTTCATGGAAGTCATACATTTGAAATAATAATCTTAGGCATGTATGTTTAAGTTTTTTAAATTGTTAAACTAAGACCTCTTTACTCCCAGACTCAGAACCACTACTACCCATGTTCATATATTTTTTCTAGCTAAAATATTTAGCTATAAAAAAAATTTAAAAACTGAAAAGCACCAACATAGTAAATAATCTAAACTTCCATAAGACTACATTTAATACACAATGAAAACAAGCAAAAGAAGTAGTTAAACTTACCCCTGGTGGCTTGTAGATTATGTTGTCCCCACTAAATCTCTCTGGTTTTGAAATAGGTCTATAATATAAGCAATGAAAAAATATGCTTTAGTTGATGGCACATAAATATAAAATGGCTTCACCTTAGACAATGAAAGCAATAATTCACTTGAGATATGATAGCAATTTCAGCTCTGTCTTTTTTAAGTGCCCATCTGTACCATATTGAGAAACTCGTCTTCCAATTAAGGCATAAATTGGGACTACAGCAGTTGTTTTCAACCCGTGGTCTGTGGACCCATTATGTCTAAGGCATCCACGAAAGCTTCTTACCACCATAAAATAGTAGTTTTCAACCTGGGGTCTGTGGACTACTGGGGATCTGCAGACTAAGTCTAAGATTTCCAGCAGGGTCCTGCACCTGCATTTGAAATTATTTAAGGGGTCTGCAAATGAAGAAAGGTTAAAAAACACTGGACCAGAAAGATCAACTAGAACTGGATGTGAGGGGAGTAGGGGAGGACAATGTGAAATGAAGATGAACAGGTTTTGGAGTATGAGGAACGCTTCACAGTGAGACATATTCATAACTATAATTGTGGATAGTAGAATTATTTTTATTACAGAGGTTTGGACAAAGAAAATTCTAATATATTGGTGCCTCTTCTCCTGACTACTAAACCACATTGCTTTGTATAATTTAAAGATAATCTGCAAAGAATTTTGGAAGTGTTGGCCCTTTTTGTTTCTTCATGATGTAAAGTCAGCCTTAAAAAAGAGTGAGGGGATGAAAGGGGTGTGTCTTTGTGTTAATAAAGCCTTTTACTAAAGCTTTTCCAGCTTTCTAACTGGAAATTCAGGTCCTGCCTAAGGATGACTAGAAAGCTAATGAAATTATGCCTTCACAAGAGGTTAAATTAAAACCTGAGCAACAGAATAAAAAAAAATTAAATCAAGATTTTTTTTAAAAAGAAAAGTTCCCTTTCTTACACTAACTTACAAGTAAAGTACCTTGGAAATACTCTATCTACATATATTCACCCTTGGCGTGCATGTGTCTCACATAGTTGATACTGGAATCTGTTGGCCAGCAGTTTTCAGTGGGGCCATGCCTGCACCCTGAGTGTCCCCCTCTTACTGAATTTAGGACATAAAGGGTGGTGAGTGCCACACAGTTCCTTCAGTACCCCAGCATGCAGGAGTTAAAACAGACGGTAGTAGTGGGGAAGGAGGAGGGGTTGTGGAATCATGTGGACATCCGAAAGAACTCGTTACTATAGGTAAAGTAACTTTTTTCCTAAGCGCTTGTTCATACGCATTCTACTCTTGGTGATTCTTGTGCAATAATGCATTGCAGTGAGGTAAGTCCTCTGAATCTACTCAAAGGTCGCTGACAGCGCTGCCAAAAACAGCCACAGATCTTGAGGCTTCCGCTAGGGAACAATGCTTAGTAAAAGTCTGGACGAAGCCCCAAGTAGCTGCCCTGCACATGTCTGAAATGGCTATGCTTTGAAAAGAAGCTGCAGAAACTATCTGATCCCTAGTGCAGTGAGCCTTAATCTGGGCTGGGGGATCTAAACAGTGGTTAAAGTATAATTTGATAGGCCCCGGAACCCTCCTAATCTCTGGGCCCCCTTCATGCATGTGCGGGTCCCAGCCCAGATAGCATTTGCAATCACTTCCCAGTACCACATGCATTGGTTATCGCTCCATAAAAATATTTATAATTTTATATGACGTTTATGTCTATAGCAATTATTGTCACAAACTAGCAAACACTGCATAACACAGTAAGTATTGTGATTAACAACGGTGGGGCGTAGGACCTGCCAGCAGCCAGGCAAGGGCGGAACATGCGTTTCACTGGATTTTTCTATTTTTAGGGGCCCCGGAACTCTGGCCCCTCAAATTTGGGGGCCCTGGAACTGCATTCTGGTGCATTCCCCCTTACTTTAACCCCTGGATCTAAACTAGCTCTCATCACAGATGTTAATACACCCCCCCACACCCATTTAGGTAGCCTCTGCCTGATATCGCTTGACCTCACATTCCAGCAGGAAATGCTATTAATAGCCTTCAGGAAACTCTAAAGAGTTTGGGCCTTTGCAAATGAAAGGATAAAGCCCTGAGAGCAACGCAAATGTGCATCCTAGTTTCTCCTTGAATAGTACCTGGTTTAGGGAAAAATACCAGCAAATAAATCATTTGGTTCAAATGGAAACTGGTGACTACCTGAAGCAAGAACTTGGAATGATATTTGAGGATAGAGAAGGCCTGCCATGAGAGCTTATACTTCCCCAGCACTTTTAGTGGATGGGATTTGCCCACCCAAAAGAATATTTTAATATATAAATGAAACGGGGAACAGGTTGCCAGTGGGTTTTATGAGGGACCTGTTAAAACTGCTAGGACCACATTAAGGTCCCATGAAGGAGTAGTTCCCTTCTTATTGGCAAAATGTGCATAAGCCTTTTTAGAAATGTAATCATGGATGGGGGAGGGGAGGACAAAAAATCACAGGTCCCAGAGGAAAACCCTGACCGCTGTGGGTGTTTATATGCTTCACAGCAGTTCAGAACACTTAGCTTTTTTGAAGATGGTGGGATTGGTGCTCAATAGAGTGCCTCCCAGTGACTGTTGTTCTACTGGTGTCTTAAATGTCCACATGGGGAATGATGGAGATATCTGAAGGGGAATGATTGGGAGGATCGGCCTCCTTTATTTGGACTTGAAAGGTGAGCTTTTAATGGATTTTTGTTCCAGTCATGGATTGTCCATAACAAAACATCATGTTCGGATACAAGGTTGCTCATGAATGTACGTGGTACATTTACCTGGAGCATCTTGGGTCAGAGACTGATGATCGACTTTCTAGTAGTTTCATCAGATTAAAGACTATATGTTGTAGACACTGGGGTGAAGAAAGGAACAGAGCAGTTAACTGATCACTACTTCGTGGTAAGTTGGATCTCATGCATAGGATGCCAGCCAGATAGACACGGGGGGCCCAAACAATCAGTCCTGGTTGCCTGGGAACATCTGCTGGAGGACACTGTGAGGAAAGACTTAAATTCTCACTTTCAGAAGAACTTCTGCATTATGGGTTTGGTCATGGACAATGGGTCTGAGTGGACCATATTCAAAGCCTCAATCGTTGAGGCAGCCACAAAAAGCTGTGGCCTGAAGGCAGTCAGTGCCTGTCATGGTGGCAACCATGAGACCTACTGGTGCACACCAATGGTGAGGGAAGCTATCAAGGCAAAGAAGGAGGCCTTCCAAGAAAAGCTTATGAATTGGACTCCTGATTGCATAGGATTGTACTGAGAGGTACCAGTGAGTTAGAAGGGCTGTAGTGGTTATTGAAGCAAAAGTTTAGGCTTGGCAGGGGTTTGGAAAGATCACAGAGAATAACTACCAGACAGCATCAAAGGTGTTCTGGCAAACCATTCATTGCTTTAGGAGGGGTCAGTGGGACGTTGCCTAGGCTGTTCTCAGCAAGAGCTGTGAAACGCTGACTGTGACAAAAGATTATAGAGAGTGAAAGGAGCACTTTGAAGAACACTCAACTGGGTGGACACACCCTCCTTTCAGGAGGCAGTGCCAGAAACCCCCAGTGGGATCAGATCCATTGCTGTTGATGAGGTCACTGTGGTGTAAAAGTGCCTTCACAGCAGTAAGGCAACAGGGGTGGATGAGATTTGCCCAGAGATATTGAAATCACTGGACAACGTCAAGGTGTTGTGGTTAATGCGCTTCTTCAAAATTGCATGGAAGGTGGGTGCACCTTGGGACTGGCCAGCTAGGGCAGTGGTCCAGATCTTTAAGAAAAGAGACCAGATTGTGTGTTCCAAACACAGTGGGAATCACACTTCTCAGCCTCCTCAGCAAAGCCTAGGCCAGGGTTTTGGAGAAGAGGCTACACCCGTCAGTTGAACCTCAGATTCAGAAGAAGCAAAAGAGCAGCTCTTTGCTCTCTCACAGATACTCAGGGGGTTGTGGGAGTTTCCTAGCCTAATCTACTTTTGTTTTGTACACCTAGAGAAGCGTTATGATGTCTGCATTCTCCAATGTGTTCTATGGGAAGTGCTTCAGGAGTATGACAAGCCAGTGCCACTACTGCATGCTATCTAGTTACTCTATTCCCAGAGTGAGAGCTGTGTCCACATTCTTGGCAATAAGTCGAGTTCGTTCAAGGTAGGTGTTGAACTCCGCCAATGGTGCATCCTCTTCATGATCTTCTGTTCATGTTTTTCATGAACAGGATATTAAGATGCAGCAGAGTTAGGGAGTGTGTATCCGGTATGGGGACTTGGAGGTGGAATCTTTGCAGATGATGTTGTCCTTCTTGCTTCTTCAGGCTATGATCTCTGGTGTGCATTCAAATGCTTCACTGCAGAATATGAAACATCTGGGATGAGAATCAGCAACCCCATACTGGAGGTCATGATTCTTTTCCCACATGAAAGTAGAGTATTCTTTCTAGGTGAAGGGGGAGCCGCTGCCCTTCCTTGAAGAGTCTAAATCTCTAGGGCTCTTGTTCATAACTTACAGTAAGTGGGAGCATGAGACTGAATGGGGGATTAGTGCGGCAGCAGCAGCTCGTGCTGTACTGATCGATGGCGGTGAACCAAGAGCTAAGTTTTCAGATGAAGATTTTGGTTTACAGGTCAATCTACATCCTCATCCTCACCTACGTTCGTGAATGTTGGGTAATGGCCAAAAGGACGACATTGTAGGTATAAGTGGCGAAAATGAGGTTTCTACACAGGGTGGTTTGTCTGATTCCCCAAGGTATTGTGAGGGGCTCATATCAGGGAAATCCTCATCCCACAGGAGAAGCTGGAAGGAGAGAAAGAAAGGTCTGGTCCTCCCTACTCTTCATGCTGCCACTGTGATGCTCACCAGTAAAAGCAGCATAAAGGAAAAGAAGAAGAAATAAAATATGCAGAGTCTTGGCCTTTCCAAGTGAGAAAAGGAAGGGTTAGTCTTCAAAACTTGGTGATATTTATGCACAGATCTGGCTGGCCCTATAGAGTAAATAGAGAAAACTGAACTGGAACGTCCTCAGGCAGTGTGCAGGAAAATTTGGGTTCTTTAAATACATATAGTCAGGATCTAGTACTGGAAAGGCAAAAAACTGGGGGGGGGGGGGCACTCCCAATTTTATTTCTTCCCCACTGAATTATTTTTATAGTTGAAAATTGCTGTTAATACATTCTTTAATAAAATATAAATAAATGTCAACTTCTATCGTGCTTTCTGTCAGAATATTCCAAGGCACTTTACCGATATTAAATTAACTCATGTTGCTGCATGTGATTTCACTGTTATTGGTACAGATTAAAGTGGTGCTCGGGTACATCTGCATGAGCTACAATTGCCTCCCTCCGCCTCCACGCCAAGCGACTGCTGTGTAGCCAGACCCTGTTGTCCTATTCTTTAACCAGCGAATTACATCCCCATGTAACTGAACACATCACTGCTTAATAGTTATTGTTGCTGACCATTGATAGCCAGACAAAAGCCGTACGTCACAAGTTACCAGTACAGCTACAATAAGAGGAGCAGGGATTTTTGAAAGGAGCAAATGGCTGCGATGCACTTATCTCTCATAAGGCATGTAGCTACCACTATGCCTCTAAAAGTTAAATATCTTCCCCCCGCAAACATTGAAATACATCATCTACAGAATCTTGGCAGGCGCTCTGGTAGGCTTAGAATTTTTGCTAGAAAAAAAACCTACTAATTTTACATAACGTTACTGCTGTAAAACAGGAATAAAAATAGAGATACTTCATTCATTTGTTTATTAATTTAGGGCCTTCTGCAATACTGCAATTTGCCACAAAATGTTTAGCTTGCCGTTAAGTTCTTAATCACTAAAAAGGAAAGCCCTTTACAAACTAAAAACACTGGCCACCAACTATAGATCTAACTAACAAAGATTTCCATGTGACTTAAGAGCCATGTGATAGATTCTTTAACCCATCTTACATTTATTCAGGATTGCAAACTGTTGTGAGGAATAATGTGAAATTGTGACCAAATGCAGCATCTCACCAAAGAGAACCTCCCACACCCTTAATACAAAAGCTGCATTTGGACTGAGGTAGGAATGGATGTGATAATGATTCAGTTGTGACCGACACCCAGAATCATTCCTGTGCATTTTAAGGAAGGTCTATACAATGGAATTTTCATTCATTAATAACATGAATCCCATCTGATGTAAAATATGACAGTAATTTAAGGAATGAATAGGTGGAGGGATGTTTAGCATTGCTGATATAGATCACACAGTGTACAAACAGAATTTGACACTTTTTTTTTTTTTTAAGGTAGGGGAACCAAAAATGGTCTGATTATATTAAGTTCTTCGGGGTAGCAACCACTTCATATAAATGTTTGTACAATGTCTAGGAAAATGGGGTTCCCAATCCTGATTGAGTCCTTGGGGTGCTACCACAATATATTACAAAAAAAATTATAGAAAGTTCTGTAATAGTGTAGTCAGGTTGTCTTCATTTTGTACGGAGCTGGGGGATGAAGACAATGGTTTCTGTTTCATAGGTTAAAATTCAGTAGTAGGAGTCTAAGAAAGATTTTGTCCAACACCTCGTGTATTTTCATTTGTAGCTGCAAGGAAGTGTACTAACAAGGATAAAGAATGACAAGGCCACTGGACAATTGTGCGCCTCATGTGCCCGAAAGCCAGGATTTTGGAATTCACAGCTAATGGGGGAATTTACAGGTGAAAAGATTTTAGGCAGCTATGTTTTCACAGGCACAGATGTAACTAGCTAATGAATTCTCTTACTCTCAAACAGCAATTATTAGGAAGACTAATGGAATTTTAAGAAAATAAAGAGTATTTATAAGAGTGATAAATAAATGTATGGAGAGGATGGTACCATGGGACAGCCTAGTTTGACAACTGACTGATCTTTGACTACTGGTAGATATGCCAATGATGGGACATTTGATGGGGTGGGATCTGTTATTACAAAGGATTCTTTCTTGGGAGTCTGGCTGATGAGTCTTGCCCACAGGCTCAGGGTTTAACTGATTGCCATATTAGGGGTCGGGAAGGAATTTTCCCCCAGGGCAGACTGGCAAAGGCTCTGGGTTTTTTCTGCCTTCCTCTGTAGCATTGGGCACAGCTCACTTCTCAGTACTTAAAGTCTTTAAACCATGATTTGAGGACTTCAGTAATTCAGTCGTACTTTAGAAATTCATTACAGGAGTGGGTTAGTGAGGTTCTGTGGCCTGCATTGTGCAAGGAGGTCAGACTAGATGATCATATGGTCCCTTCTGATCTTAGAGTCTATGAGTTACAAAGTGTTGATTAAAGGAATGTAGAAGGTACAAAAATATTCAGGTTGCTACAAAAAAATTCTGTACATCGGTATTTTTAAAATTTAAATTTCTGATAGTGCTAATGGACTCCCTATTATTTTCTGTGCAGAGAGAAATGCGAAACTGACGGACTGGTTCAAGAATAATACAGAAGAAGTATAATGCCAACAACACGAGATTTCACTATAAAAACAAAAGATACTAACAACTATTTGGAAAGATATATCTTTTTGTTTGGTCTTCTAGTTTGTTCTCTGAACAACTGTTTGCTTTTAGACTTCACTCTGTTCATCTTTTACTTCAGCATTAATCACACAGCTGATTATTTAAAAACTTACCCAAAGGCAGAAAGGAAGACACAATCATCACGCAAAATATTTGCTACTCTTTCAAAAGTTTTGTAATTGTTGGTGTCCTTTTGTTCAAAATATCCAATGATATTTCTTTTACTGCGCTGTAAAACAAAAGTACGTACTTAGACATTTCTTTTTTATTTCATTCACCAAAGGGCATTATTATTCCTCCCCAAATGTGTTAAACCCAGAAATGCTTTTCATCTCTCCCACAGTCAGAGACATTGGCAACAGCTGGCGTCCATCTATCTCCAGATGAGTGGTGACCATGGAAAAATGCAGGTTTTAAAAATGTAGACTAGAAATGTTACTAAATGCTCATTCAGTGAAGGAATATAAAATGCTTGTCCTGTTTTCAAGACAATACATCAATGAACAAAATTACAATGTGTTAGATAGATAAAATGTTAACAAAATGCATGCAATTTAGAAAACTCTACAAGTTAATTCCAATTATATAATAATACTAGAAATAGTTATGCTTTTCATTGGTAATATAAAAGCTAATTATTCTTTTGAATGGTATAAATTGAGAAAAATATACATACTCCACATTAAACACTGCGTGATTCACTTGTCTCAAAAAACAAAACTCTAAAATCCACATTCTTCATATAACACCAATCAAGAGACTTACGTCAAGAGACTTAATTTCTTCCAAGTCATTAACTTCTCGAATAGGATTGCTTTTCTGTTGCCTGATATAATCTGCTATTGCTGTCACCGATCTCTGACCCCTATACTCTCTCTTCATCATCATCCCATTCCGGAAGAGTTTTAGGGTTGGATATTTGCTTATCCTGTATCTTTGAGCTATGTCCGCTAATAAAGAAATTAACAGAAAAAATAATGCTGTAGATATGGAAATGTACTGTTTATTGATCCTTATACACACGCACACACACCAACAAAGACGGGCTTTGGACAATTAGTCCTGCTTCCCCCACCTTAAACAAGAGCAGATGAAAAGCACTGCAGAAGAAAGAAATGGAGAGTAGCTATGGTATTTATATTCAAGAAATGCAATTTCTTGCATATGTTGATGACCGTACAAAATCATAATGACCAAAATCTGGCATAATTCTAAAACTAGATTCAATCAGTCACTTACACTTATTTAGCACCCTTCATGTGCACATCGGGGAGGGCTTTTTAAAAGAAAATTGAATTAATATTAAAAACAGGGTATAACAAACAATAATAAACAAGTAAAATGTAAAAAACTTGCTAAGTAACTCAATCTAATCCACATGAGAAGTAAATTCAGTAAGATGTAACCAAGATCTAGACCTATATAATGCAATGATTAAAATGTTCTCATGGCTAGAGCCAAGGATATATAACAATGCAAAACATTCTAAAATGCCATGTGTTTTCGTAGATCTTCATATGATGATACAAGACAGTACACAACCTGGTGACACCACATGGAGATGGTATTAATTTATGTACTTTTAGAAGCTTACAGAATTTGAAGCCATGTAGGAACACATTTAGAAAATAAATTTAAATGATTTTATCTGCCAAGTGTGATAAAATATGCAGCACCAATTTCATCACTTACGGTCTTACTATTCAATGACAAAAAGCTTTGTTAGCTCCGAGTGAAGGCTGCCCAGTGATAGCTCCTGCCCTTCCACAATGCTAAGTTCTGCAAAACTCAAACCTCAGAAAACCAGAAAATATACAGTGAAGGTAAAAGCCACATAATCTTAACTTGTGCATATAGAACTGGGAACAGCCACCGGGAATTATATGCATGCACTCCAGCAGCATTCATGGTGTAGCGTGCATATTGAATGGTGAAAAAATAAATTGAAGAAGCTTGAATGAGCTGGGATTGTGTTATGAGGAGACATGAGACTGAGTACCCGCAATGCATTATTAAAGGGAAGAGGTACATGTGTACCCGAGAGGTTTTCATCAGTTCAATATAAAATTGCATTGTTGATAGCACAATACTAGGATCTTCTTGCCATGTGTACTGTGAGTAGTGAGGTGAAACATGGGAGCAGTCTGTGGATTTAATGATGAACAGGGGGAAGTAGAGGTGTAACATGGCATCCTGTGTGAAAGGCTATTAAATGGTTGTTAAATTTTAGAGGTGTGCTATTTTGTCATGGAGTGGGCTCTGTGTTTGAGTTTGGGGCTAGTACAGGTAGCCCCAGCGCCTAGCAGTGAAAAGTCAGACTATGAATGTGTGTGTGTAAGGGTGCACTGGGGTATTATTTAAAGAGAGCAGAGAATTAAAGTCACATGGGTGTTTAACTCTCTTTCCTGGCTTTCAGATGCCTGAGTTTTGCTGAACTCGACATTCTGGAAGGGCACAAGCTAACTGCAGGCAACCTTAACTCTGAGTTGACAAAGATTTTTTCCATTTAACGTCTTAGTGTTTAAAACAGAAAAAGAAATGTTTGTTAGTGGTCATTTTGACGTTGTAGTTCTTTTCTAGGTTTACAGTTGAAATGTTATTGTGGCTAGGTAATAACCAAAAGACGTTGCTCTTATGTAATGCTTTTCCGCAGAAGATTTCAAAGAACTTTACTTCATTAGCCACCACTTTACAGATGGGAAATTGAGATGATATGCATCAACTATTCATTTTCTGGATTTCAAATGTTTACAGGTGTTACCTTCATTCACTCAACCCCAGATCCCAGCTCACATGAAAAGGCAAAGAGTGAGGCTCAAAAACCTTAAGAGAAGCAGGGTTTCGCAGATCCCAGAACACACAGAGAAGTGTAACACTGTTGCAAAAAAAGCAAACACCATTCTGAGATGTATTAACAGGAGTATTGTAAGACAGGCACAAGAAGTAATTCTTCCACTCTACTCCACACTGATTAGGCCTCAGCTGGAGTATTGTGTCTAGTTCTGGGCATCTCATTTCAGGAAAGATGTGGACAAACTGGAGAAAATCCAGAGAAGAGCAGCAAAAATTATTAAAGGTCTGGAACACTTCACTTATGAGGAAAGATTGCAAAAACTGGGTTTGTTTAAGCTGGAAAAGAGGAGACAGAGGGGACATGATAACAGTTTTCAAGTACCTAAAAGGTTGTTACAAGGAGTAAGGAAAAGAATTATTCTCCTTAACCTCTGCTGATAGGACAAGAAACAATGGGCTTAAATTATAGCGAGGGAGACTTAGGCTGGACATTAGGAAAAAAATTCCTAATATCAGGTTGATTAACCACTGGAATAAGTTTCCTAGGGAGGTTTTGGAATCTCCATCATTGAAAGTTTTTAAGAGCAGGTTAGACAAGCACCTGTCAGGGATGGTTTAAGATGGTACTTGGTCCTGCCACGAGTGCAGGGAACTGGACTCGATGCCCTCTCATGGTCCCTTGCAGTTTCTATGATTCTATATAATTAGAAAAAAAAAAAAAGCTCCATCTTTCTTTGATCTTCTCATTCCAATGTAGCCCTGGTTGCATCCATATTTGCTTCTTTGAACAAGTATCATTGTTTTTCTGTGTCATTTATCAGTGTCTATCTCCTCAAATCTTTTGCTAAGCAGCAGCTTTAAATGTGCGTACACTGCTGGACTGGCTAACTAGCAAGTTGGATATAAAGAAAAGCCTCTGTATGACCACAAAAGCAGAAGCTGCCAAAATGGGACTTTGTATCAGTATGTAGAAGACCAAGATCACAGAGACAGGAGAGAATGCTATCACACACTGGTGGATGTATGACTCATGGAGAAGGATATAAAAGAGTTGATGAGTTTATCTATCTTGGAACTACAATATCCGTTGATGGCCAGCTCAACTAAAGGAATGAAGGCAAGACTCGGCAAAGGTGGATCATTTTCCCATCTGGCAAACATCTGGAAGAGTAAGAAATACATTTATACACTAAAATGTAATTGTGCAACACTGCTGTTCTTCCAACACTCTTGTATACCTTGGAAACATGGCTGAAGTGAAAGAACACACCAGGAAGCTGAATGCATTTCAGAAGCTTCGTTCAAGAAGAATTCTGGGAATTTTTTGGTGATATCATGTCACCAATGTAGAAACATTGTGCTGCATGTATCAGCAGACTGAGGACTGAGACAAAGATGGCCATGTCACCAGGCTATCCCATGGCAGAAGCACAAGTTATATCTTAGACTGGATTCCCCCTGGAAGGAAGAGAAGGCATGGAGGACGAAGAAGGACCTATCAGAGGGTCAACAGATTTATTTATCGCATGAGCTTTCGTGGGAGAAAATCCCACTTCGTCAGACGCTTTTCTCCCACGAAAGCTCATGCGATAAATAAATCTGTTAGTCTTTAAAAGTGCCACAGGACTCTGTTGTCTTTCTACAATAGACTAACACGGCTACCCCTTTGGAATTTGACTATCAGAGGGTGATTGAAAAAGATGCTGTTGTCATGGAGACAACTCACAATGGTCTTACTCTGGATGGACAGCAGTCGGAAAGATGGGTTGCTTCATGTGCCACTAGGCATTGGAGACTCCAACTAACATGCCCCCAATTCCAGCCTACAAGGGAGTGGGGCTTGAGCACTTCCAGAAATGCAAACTCCCACAAGAACCTGGTTCACATCATGAGAGGGGACAGGGCTATCCCGAGGGAGGGGAGGGGTGGGGCCCAGGGCCTATCAGTGTGAGCCCGCAGGGCCTGGGATGGTCGCCCCTCTCATGCACCCCCCCCCCCCCCCGGGGCGGCCCGGGAAGGAGGGGGGGACTAAGATTCCCACAGATGGGATGGGCCACCCACATAGAGAGGCAGGGAGCTCAGACAGCCCATAGAGCAGGGACCCCAGGCCCCCGCTCACATAAGTAGGCTAGCAAGAGGGACTCAAATGCCCCCAGGTATGATTGGGGGGGGAGGAAGAGGGTGTTACATCCTGTAGATGAGCTGGGGGCCTCCAGATCATGGTGAATACACAGGAGGGGAATGTGGGGCTGACAGGTGCCACTGTCCCTATTCTCTCCGAGCTTCCCGATCACTTAACCCCCTTCCTCCTTTCTTGTGTCCCATCCTTTCCTTCCTTCTCCTTATCACCTGATCCTCAACCTCTCTCCCCCTATTCCCCCCTACTCTTTCACCTATAATCTCACCCCATCCAATGATTAGTTGTGCAGTTTATTTTCTTTTTAAAACCAGTATCAGAGCCTTCTGAATATTCTGCTTTAGGTAGATTACATTTCCCAATACTACTAAAAATAACCACAATTCTTGACAGAGACAGTCTTGCTACTGCTCAAATTTCAGATTTCTCCCAGAGCTTGAATTTGAACTTTCATCCTGCCATGCTGGTGAGATTTGAGGACCATTAAACACATACCCAGAGAGCCACCAAGGTCTTGTGATGTAGGTTTTTCGATAGCCTTTCTCTCAGCATATGTGGAGTCAGTATGGGTGTGCCTACACTTGTGAATTAAGTCGACTTAAGCCTCCTTAAGTCAACTTAATTTAATCTGCGTCTACACTACAATATCCTTAAGTCGACTTAAGCTGCTGCTTAAGTTGATTTAAGGAAATTTTAAGTTGACTTTATTAAACCTACTTTAAAGTTGACTTAACTGGCTTTATAAAGTCGACTTAGCCAGTGTAGATACAGATTAGCCCTAAATCGACTTTAAGTCGATTTAAAGGGCCCCAGGACTCGCCCACTGACCTCTCTGTCAGGGTGGCTGGCACAGCCAGAGCCTGGCGTGCCCCCCCACAGGGTCCACCCCGCTCCTATACCCTGCCCCTGTCCTGCTCAGCCCCCATTGTACCAGGGTACAATGGGGCAAAAGCTGAGCCCCCTGGCATTTTGGAGGGGGTGCCCCCCTGCCACCATGGACCAGTCCCAGGTCCACCTAGCTCCTAGAAGTCAACTTAGGCATCCAGTGTGGATGCTCTAAGTTGATTTGGCAAGGTCCACTTTAAGTTGACCTAATTTTATAGTGTAGACATGGTAAGTCAACTTAGCAAAGTTGACTTATTTTGACAAGTGTAAACATAGCCTATGATACATTCAAAGCATGGATAGGCATGCAAGCTTTAGCATACCTAACTGGAAAAGCAAACTTTTTCTAAAAACATTTTAATTTGATATCCTCCCCTAAAGGCTGGTGGGTACAATGCACTCCGCTGGGGTGACCCTCCAGTGTGTGAACCCTACTTTGATCTCTCTGTGAGCAAGAAACAGACAGAGTGTCTCTCCCCCCAAACTCCGCGTGGCTGAATCTTGGGAATCCCTTGGTCAAATGGCTCTAAATTTTGGTCACTTACTATACCTCACAACCTCATGATGGACACCAAATTTCATGACACTCAGATTACAGATTTTAGCACACTTTGAATTGTGGGGTTTTAAACATCATAGTAATTTAAACATAGTCTTAACCTTAACCAAAGAACAGCTCTTGCCCTGCTATAATTTAGGCCCTGATGCTACATTCTGATCTGTTAGCATGGATCCCTGTATCCATAGGAAGTCCCACTAAAGTCAAGGAGATATGTGCTAAGAACCCTTGATATAAAAATGGGGATTTAAAATCCTATATAGAAAGAGTACATGTACAATAAATAAAACCTTCCATACTGAATTATATTAAAGCTGTCTAACTTAAGAATATAAAATTGGAATCTCAGTTGACTATGGGCAGGATTTTATAACCTCCAGTGGAGCCCATTTTTAGAGCTAAGCAGAGATACAGAAACCAAGTAGCAAACTTCTCAGATATAGAAAAGTTCAAATATTCTCCATCTGACACCTATTTCACTACCACAATCTAATTTATTAGATATTAATCCAATTCATTTGTGTTCATTTTATTATTTTTTTAATTAAAATTTCTGCTTGCTGGTTTCAATAAAACACCCTCATATTTTTTTTTTTTTTATGGTGAATAGTATTACTTTTCACTGGAGAAAATCTCAGAATTGGGAGACAAACTTATTTAGGAACCAGACAACAAATTTAAAGTAATTTCTTATAAAAATAATAGTTTTTCTATTTTAAGTCTACAAATATATTTTCCTACATTGTGAGATTCTAAAACTTGATATTAATGTAAAACCATTTGTAAATGGCTGTTCTCCAACATAAGTGGACTGACATTATTTCATGGAACAAATAAGGAGAACTGCAAATAATGTTAGTCCAGCTGTGCTGGAGAACAGCCATTGGAATCACCAACACTTTATAAAGTGCCCTGTGTAGTTTCTTATACGACTCCCATCATCATAGTGCCTTTCAGTGGTGCATTAAGTGATTAACATCTAATGTGTTGTGTGTCTACCACATTCCTTCCCTCCCCTCCCCCCAGATAACCGTGTACACAGTGTTCAATTTTGGCAGTGCTTTGTGGGGTTATTATTTTTAAATGTACATGTTGCTGTGCGTTTAAGTTACAAAAGGCATGACTAAAGAAATACAGATTGCACAGAATGTGGGGAGGTTTGTGACTCCCCTTATTTCCTGCTGTTCTTAGTTTTTGTGGGCGTTCATTCCAAAATCTTGGATCAGCCCTGAGGGTGAAGGATGAAGACCTCACTGAAGAGATATGTAGAAATAGTGATTCTCACTATGCGTCGGTCTCATTTCTTAAGAGGACAGAACCCGAGTTTGCTTCAGAGCCAACTGCTATAGTGTTAGAGGCTGGAAAACACCAAAGCTAAAACGATTTAATTTTTGGCTCCCTAACAGTTTGATACCACCTGTTGCACTGAGAATGCCACCTCTTCTTAAAATTGTAATTACAGTTATTTAAAGCTTCACTAATATATACACATGTAATCAAATTTACTTTCTGCCATATATGGAAAGTTTGTGTAGACTCATAGGAAATGTATAATCTCAATGGAAGCAAATTATGTTAGAAACCTTTATTTTGTCTTTTTAGATAAAGTCTAATGCAGTAGTTTATTAATGCTTGATAACATGTTGATTCTACTCTGATTTAATTTTTAACCAGATATGTAACTAATAAGATGTAATTCATAGTGAATTTTCACAATGTTAAAGCACGATTTGAAGTGGAATGGAGGGAAAAGGCAGTTTAAGGAGATAAGCAAAGAAGAGAGAAGATAAGAGAAAAAAAACGAGTAAGAGGGAAAAGAGAATGGTTTGAAACATGGAAAGTAGCAGAAGAAAGGCTTAGAGAAGGTGGTTAAATGTACATTAGATCCATGCCAGAAGGGGTCTTCTGATTGCATAGTCAGCCCACAATATCACTAGAAATAGTCAACCCTGAAATATGAGAATGAATTACATTTATCTCTGAATATACTTTATCATGAGATATATTTTTATGTGGCAAGTGAGGTCTCTTAGTGGAGTAATACGAAAAAGTAGAAAACAAGCTATAGCAAGAGTTTTATACTGAAAACAAGGAGCCAGTAGTCCTAAAGTAGAAGGAAGTCTCTCTTTCATAACTACCCACAGATTTTGGGAAAACTGCAAAGAAACTATTATTTGGTAATAAACAATATTTTAAAGCAATTAAGATCAGGAATAAAATAACGTATTCAAAGGTATCAAACTGAGTAAGTGAAAAGAAATACATTTTCCTACGGATAAGGGCTTCAAAATTTGGAAACTGAATAAATGAGGGACACCCATACAACGAGTAAATTATGGGATAAACATACTTGAAGTAAGTAGCATAAATGATTTCAAGAGATAAACTAGATTTGTTTCTGAAAAAAAGTGATTAAGATACAGACAAAGACGCAAAGATATAGTGAGTCAGACTACATTTTCCTGTTTCTTAAACAAGCTGTTTATTGTAAACTCTTTGTACAGGGACAGTGATTTCATGTGTGTTTACACTGGACCCTGATCTTGAGTGGGGGCTCTGAGTGCTGTCATGACTAACTACTAATCAACAAAACTACAAAAAAATACCAGTTTCCACCAGCAGGGGCTGTGGAAAGCATTATGAATGATGGAGAATTTGGAGAAAACAAGTTACCAGGTAAAATGTTGTCAATCTTTGAATGCACGCCGATGACATTCTAGAAGAGAACTAAAATATGGTGGAAAGAGATCCCACTCTTTGGTGGAATTGCAGATCACCAAATTAATCCCTTTGCTCAAACTCCTACCTTCCTATTACCAGAGCTGGAAAGTTTCAGCTGCTTGATGGAGCTGGCAGTAATCTGAATAATCCTGGAGACTGAATCGGTTATTTTAACTCATTGCTCATATTTGTGAACAGAGCGAATATGTTTTCACAAAATTTAACCATTGTTCCATGACTTATATTCAGTATGCCATCTTCCAGATCAGAAATTTTTTTTATGATGCAGTTGGTAAAGCTTGAAAACACATGTTTTTAATGAAAAAACTGACAGACTTAACAGCAGAACTAGCAGGCATTGTTATAATATTTTAGTTTAGCACATGGAAAATGTACTAATTTAATAGATTTATTCCTTTAACAGGCTTTTTTTTAAAACAAGGGCTCAACTATTATATGCAGCTTTTACAACTTCTTTTAAACTATGTTATTTCCAGAATATAATTCACTTAAAAGAGGTCAGAGTTAGTCAGAATAGTCACTGCAACACCTGCATAGCAATTAGAATTTGAAGTTTTTAGTATTTTTATTTGTTAAAAATCTTTCATGTTTAATTTTAAAACAAAATCTCTAGGAATACTTTTCTCCTCCAAATACAGCATGCAGAGCTATTGCATTTCACTGCCTGGACTACAGAACCTGTGCAATGATCACCAATCCAAATATCACCTTTTTCTCAACAGATGGCTGGCATATGCTTGGGTGATGTCTTTGTGACTTGGTGCTTTGTATTCATTTCTAAAGTGATTCTTCCAAATACAAGAAAGCATTTCTCAGTTATTTTAAAATGAATATTCTTCAGTCATATTCTATTCTAGAGAGACATGCATTCACAATAAGTTTAATAGGTTGTTCAGTTTTAGATATTGGAAGAACACTTTCGTTACACTGCAGAATATTCATAAAATGGAAGGGCAAAATTCTCAAAAGCAGTGAGCCGCCTTTGGCTACAATCTGCTGGCAGTGTGTCCAAGAGCGTAACTGGCTAAAGAGAATTACCCTGTCATAGAAGCCTCTTTTGAAGATGGCTTGCACAGAATCTTTCACCACCCTCTTCCAGCTACTTTCCTCTGTATCTCATCTGCAGATGTGATTTTGGCTCCTTGGGGCCCACTGTGAGTGGGTGTAGTTTAGAGCAGCCTGCCAGATTCTGGAAACTGACCTATACAAGCAGCTTGTACTCCTGGTTCACGATAAATTTTTATCCCACTTCCTAATGACCTCAACGGCTTTATGTCAACTTCTTATTGCAAGTGAATAAAAGAGCAACAATGGATTTAATTTTTAAAAAGTACCACAGCTGTCCTCCTAGTATTTCTCTCTCTACAAGGACAATTATTTAGGTTCTTTTATGAAAAGTGATAAGATCCTTCTACAGATGCAAAAATAGAAACAAGATCCCTTTGGCTTTGCTTCAGAAATTCAGCATGGTGCAGACAATTCTGTTTCATAGCAGAAAACCCACCCACAACTAAGAAAACTTAGTTCCAGAAGTGGAAACCCTTACAGACCTGTTGACGTCACCAGTTTATACCTACTCTTGAGTCTCATCTAATACATGCTCAGGGCTGGATAAATTGGCCCAGCCTGGGCCCCCCATCGTAGGTGTATCAATTGCTGGGAGTTTTCTCCTCTGGGTGTATTTCAAGGAAGAGAAGTTGGAAGGGATTCAGAATGAGTAGGTTCCACAAACAAGTGGTCTTCACAAATAAAGCTCTTTCGACAGTTTGGAATAATTTTACCTGACAAAGGGAGCAAGAGCAATTCAGATAATCCTAATCAGGGCAATGCGGTAATCAGAACAAGGATTTCTCAGATTACTGGGTTCCTAGAGCATTTAGCACTTTATAGATCATAATTACACTAAATACCAATGAGGCAATGTAAAGGATGGAGCAAGGCTGAAATGAATTCCTAACAGTTCACCTCAGGCAAGATACCAGCTACTGCATTTTCTGCTAGCTAAAGTTTCACAGTACTTTTCAAGGGTCTATCCACATAAAACCGGATTAATGGAGTGTGCTCTTCATTAAAATGATGTTGGTCAGGGTGGCAAGTTCTTCAGGACAGGCCTGATTGCAGCCTCAGGGACCAGATGGAAAAAGGAAAAGAAAAAAAAAAAAAAATCTGCCATGGCCGTACCTGGGTATCCAAAAAAACCAAATGAATCCAAAATAAGCAAAGCTGTGAATGGCACTGGAAAGAACAAATACTCCACTAAAAAGGTATATTAAACTCATCCAACTCTCTACATCTTTGCCCCGTTAGTTATTGTCACCCTTCTCATCTGGATTGAGACTAAAGAGGGTTCGGTCTCATATGTTATCTACATCTGTCAGGTTCAAAAGAAAACCAGAAAGTGCAGTTTTGTCATTTTATAAGATGATCTTGACCTCGTTGCTCTCTGCATATTGGTGGGACTGCAGGCCAAAACATCTGACAGCAGCAAGCCCAACATTGATGGGGTGTGTAAGGAAAGACCAACTAAGCCCTATGGTATTCCATCCACAAGTGCTCTCAGGTAGAAAAAATACTTAACAGCTTTTGGAATTGCAGAAGTAGGAACAAATCCAATGATGGACCATGCCCTCCACTCCCGGTAGACTCCGCAGGCAACTCAGCACAACCCTATGATTGGTGGTTTTACACACTAATGAAAGAGCTAACAAACACTCACATGTTACAGCTGGATGCAGAATGTCAGACAAGGACAACAGTACCATCTTTTATTAAGCAGGGCTTTTTTTCTGCCAGTACGCACTGGTAGAGTATATCGGCTCCACTTTTTTCCTGGCCGGCCCACTGGGGGCTGGGATCAGCTGAGGAAATGAGTGGATCCCCCAGAAGCATGACGCTCTGTCGGCCCTGCTACCCAGCTGGGGGCTGGGGTCAGCAGGGGAAAGGAGACCAGCTCCTTCCCCTGCTGATCCTGGCCCCCAGCTGGGCAGTGGAGCTGCCCAGCAGAGGGAGTGGTGCGGTCCTGGCAGGCCCGCTCCTTTCCCCTGCTGACCCTGGCCCGCAGGAGCACACTGGTTTGAAACTGGGCTCTAATTGGTGAGGGTGTGAAGCTATTAAGCTCACTGCTGCTGCCTACTGCAGGGCAGGTGGCAAAGGGACATGTTAAAATTCCTGTCAGTAATAGGTTCAACCCAACTTTACCTAGCAAAAGATCAAAATCATGTAACCCATATGCCTGAAAAGGCTATCTCTGAGAGACCTGCTGAGGGTGGGTTATTGTTGTTGGGCAGATTAGTGACCCACAACTGGAAACTTCCAGAGGCAGGGTGTGGTAGCAATTTGAGCATGCTCCACAGTGTACCCTGCTGGTGTGATGTGATGTTGTCAGTCTGATGACTGGAGAGCAGCAGCCTGAGCAGACAGCAGGCAGGAGCTGCCTTGGAAGGAGACCATGTGCTCAGTGTTCTGGAGAGGAGCTGAGCCAGGAGTGAACAAGATGTTTTCTCCATGTAAAGGAGTCATTTGCGACAGACCTTGCAGACATGCATATGGGACTGAGGGCTGGTTGCAGAGGAGAAGAGAAAGTCTGCATGGAATGCTACAGAGGATCCCAGCAAAGAAAGAAGAGGACAGCTATTTCTTGCCACTCAAGCTTCCACACTGGAACAGAGACTGTAGCTGAGAGTTGGGTGAACTCCACACAGACTTTGGGACTCTTGGGTATCTTTCATGCAAGGCATTGTTCTTGGTTAATTGTAGTTTGTTTTCTTAGGATAAGGTTCATTTAGTTAGTAGTTAATAAAGTTCATTGTTATGTTTGTTTTTAGTAGTATTTTAATGTGTGAGTGTAGCTCTGAGCAAGCTTCGCCATGAGTCCTGTACAGACTGGATCCTGGGTCTCCAGCTGCTTTCCCCATAGGGGTTGGGATTGATTTCTGTGGGGCACTGGAGAAGGGCAACTAAATGAATTTAGCCCACCCGAAGGTTACAATCACAGAAGACTTAACTGAAATGAACCAGTTCCTGAATATCCCAGGATACCGTAGTACAGCAAAAATTGTATTTCTAATTAGAGCTAGAATATTTTGTTCTCTTTATTCTGCTGTGTGTGGAGGAGGAGGAGGTGCACAGTTAGAACAAGTTTCCCAAAGTCTGTAAACATTCTTTTTAAATGTTTTCAATATAAGCAGGTAATAAATAAAGACTCAATTTCTCTTAAAATAAAAATGACTTTTAACAGTCTGTCTGCAGGAAGTGGGGACTAGAGCAGTGGTTTTCAAACCATTTTTCTCAGGACCCAGTTGGAAAAAATCATTACTGTCTGCAATCCAAGAATTATATCTTTGAGCGATGCATTCCAGTTTTTTGGCAGCAGAGCAGGGCACTGCGACCCAGTGCCTGAAGGTCTGCAACCCAGTAGTGGGTCCCAACCCTAAGTATGAAAACCACTGGACCAAAGGGCTCCTCAGACAGGTAACAACAGGATGAAGAATCTTTTAGAGCTAGGTCACCGGCTCCAATCTAATGTAGATATTGTGACAGGGTCAGACTGGAGGGTTTCTAGAGAATTCTAGAAAGCCAGTGTATTAGCCCAAGGCTCAGCAATTCCCCTTTTCCCTTGTAGCTGAGCAGAGGTTACTCCAGGTTAATTAGCACATCTGGAAATAATTAAGGCCCCCACCCAGAACTTGTTATAAAGCCTTCCCTCCAGAGAAAGGGGTAGCTGGAGTGTGAGAGTGAGAGCAGCTAATGGAGTGTGTGAGAGAGGCAAGGTGTGGATGGAAAGCAGAGAGAGCTGAAGAAGGAGCAGAACGCTGGTCAAGAAGAGCCCCACAGGCACAAAGACTGGAGGAGGCGGGTAAACCCCTGCCTGAAGGGGGTGAAGGAACTTTCCCAGGCCTGAAGGGAAACAGACCCACCACTAGAGGAAAGCACAGGAGCCACCACAGTAGAAGAAGGACTTTGGCACAATATGTAGTGTTCAAAGGCTGTTACTGTCGCATGGCATTTCAATGATCACAATCCACTTCCTCAATAAACAGATGTTCACCAAAACACACTGCCATAATTTGAACTTCCATTTTGCTTCAGATGAAAAACTTATTTCTAGAGGTTGCGTCAGCTTCTACAACATGGGTACATCCATACACCTACATCTCCACGCCACTGTTTGTGTCTGCATGTCTGACAGATGGAGATTCATAACCACAGGACTGTCAGTACAAAATGTTTGTTGAGCACTAAATTCACATAAAAATTATAATTAAAGCACATTTTCAGGAAGTAGTATTTGAATTCTGTCAAAAATCAGAACATATACTCTCTAAATTGCATTGATATTCCAAAAATACTGGTATTTGATGAAGGAAGAGCCAACACATGCAGAAGACTATTATACAAATATATATTTGAAAACCATCTTTTACAGAATATAAAATGCAAATACATGAAAAATTGTTTGCACTTATTCAGAAGTCAAATAGAGTACATCTTTAAATGTTTCATTAAACTTTGGCATTTGATACAGGCACAGCCAACAAAGCAGAGCTACTACAAAAATATACTTCTTATAAAATTGAAAATACAGCAAGTATTTGCATTTTATATTGTTTGAATTCATTCATAGATCAAATTTGTTATAGTAAATCCTAAATTAAATTTTAAAATATTCTCAGGCATTGTCACTGCTCATACTGGTACTTGATGCAGGGAGAAGTAACAAGTGGAGAAAAACAAACAAAAAGCCTCACATTTCAGCCATCACTTCATATTTTCTTTAAAATGATAAATGTGTTTGACACTTCTTTTATGGAAGAGTTATGCTCAAGCTTTAATGAATGCCTATCACCTCTTATTTCTAAAATACAATTAAAACTATTTTTGAAAGCTTCACAAGAACACAGATTTCCTAAACAGTTCAATAATTTGAGCCATGCACTATGCTGAGGCCTCAAATCACTTCTAAATCCATCATCATATTTTGAGATAGCATTGCTTAGCACTTTTAAAGCCTGGCTATAATGTATGCATTGAGAGATTGGAAAGTCTTATAGGCACCCATCATGCAAGTTAAAATTCTCAAGTCAAGCAGCATTAAAGACAAGCCATTGACACACAATCCCTTTGCCTGCTTTTTGTTCAGCAAACCAACAGTTATGACACTTTCCTGGAATGCTCAGACATCTCAAATTCACTGTTTTCCATTCTTTTGCAAACTGCCCATCCTCTTTTCTAGCAGAGCAATATGCCACAAATACAGATTCTAGAGATTGTGGAAGAAGTTATGCCCTCAAATTCAATTCAGTTCTTTCTTCACATCCTCCCCATTTTTTCTATAGCTCTTTCTCCCCATAAAGTGCTCAAGGGAAAAAAGTTGCCTTCACGTTGCAGTAAAGAGCAAACAACAGGTTTCCAATGTCCATCAAAAGGAAACATTTTTACTTGTTATTAAACAGAAAACAAGGGAGGAAAAAGGGAAATGCTTTACCCAGTTTTGGATCTTCAGAATAAAGTTATCACAGGTATCAAAATCCATATGGCATCTAGTTGGTAAATCAAGTCAGCAGGACTGACTTGGAACACACGGCTTTTGAGATGCACACTTACATATTTTAATAAGGCAGTCTCCAAGAAAGCCCCTCATACACAAACTGAGCAACAGCTATATTTAACACAAGATGGTCTGCTGCTTCATTCTAGCATTGGTGGCTGTCTCTATTTCCTATGGCAATATGTATAGCCATACTTAACTCAGGCTCATCAGAATCAAGTCTTCCCAGGGAATGAGTCAGGCTTGTAATGTCACTTCTTCATAAGAAGGCAGAGCTCAGGGTCAACAAAGGAAAAAAATACAAACTTCTCATTTCCATCTTAGACTCAAGAAAGAATGAAACCATTCTTGCTCAGGTCCATATGGTACCAGTCTTCCACGGTAGGAAGATCAGCCAATAGATTTGCTTAGATATTTCCAAAGCCTGGTAGGTCTAACAGATTCAAAACTTTAACTTAATCCCTTTGTGAAGTTAAGGATGAGCCACCTTCTGCTGTGGCCAAATTCACATTACTATATAATGGTGCAGAGTTTTCTTCAGTCACACCTGGACACACTAATGAAGTGGCCTCCTGTTACAGTGTTCTAGGGAAGTACCCAGGTTCACTGTTGGGGATGGCCCAACGGCTGCCAACCATGACAGACAATGCTTAACCCTAGCACAAGCACGACAATGATCCACCTAGCTCAATACCCTCTCTCTGACCGTGCCTAGTACGAGACGCTTCAGAGGAAGGTGCAAGAATTCCAGCAGCAATCAGTTCTGTAAGGTATTTTCTTAACTTACATTAGTTAAAAACTGACATGCGCTGAATTCTCATATATTGTAATACCTGCTCACATGCAAGAGGAGAACATATAGGAGGGACAACATGATGTAAATATTCATTATCATGAAAAAATAGCACCATGAGTTTATTACTGTATGGCTGCCTAACAAAACAGGTTTTGTTTCTTTTTTTAAAATGAGTACGCACCAAGTTTCAGGGAATCCATAGATACTTCATAACCAATATGACATTTTCTAAATATTAAATTAGAAGACAAGTGGTCACATTTAAACATTACCTAAATTTCCAAGCAGATGGCACCTAGGAACTGGGAAAATTCAGCAGCAGGGAAATAGGGGAGATGAAATGTTTATAGGATTGTTAAGTTGGAGTACCAGTGTAGGCACTAAAAGTGAACTAGTCTTCAGTATAATCTTGAAAGAAAAGACTGAACATACACATTTTACCTTAATATTTTCACACTACCCTGGAATTGTGAAAAGTAATATATACAAAGTTTAATACTGCATTAAAAAGTTTAGAATTTGTTTTTAAACCACATCAGGGCTATAAATATCAGTCTCCAGCAGAACATCCTCATATTGGCTGTGAGGTCAGCCAGAACGACGGTTTTATCATTAAGCACCAAATATTTTGCAGAACATCAATATTTTGCTTTAATTTGCTTTGCCTCAGGGGCTGGTGTGAGATGCTAGGACCTGCAGTGTGCATGAATAACAGTAAATGAATGAAAGGTATCTATACCAGGATGACCATACAGAATGCTGTTTCGAGTGGTCTCAGAGCAGCTATGTAGGCTCCCTAAAGAGATTTGATTTCAAGCGGAAACAGGTAGTTTGCAAAGAAAACAATTTATCACCTCTGCAATGATATTCCTGTACTAACAGTGTTACAGAACCTGAAATCATGCAACACAAATGTAGAAACAGAAACGGTTAATCTAATCAAAAATATACAGTACTGGCCTATGACTTTTTATACTAGAAAGTTCCAAAGGGGTAGCCGTGTTAGTCTATTGTAGAAAGACAAAAGAGTCTTGTGGCACTTTTAAAGACTAACAGATTTATTAATCGCATGAGCATGCTCATGCGATTAATAAATCTGTTAGTCTTTAAAAGTGCCACAAGACTCTTTTGTCTCTATACTAGAAAAGTTATATATAAAAAATACACATAAAGATAACCATTAGAGTAGAAAAACAAACCTCTAACAGAAAGAAAGTTATATTATGGCTGCCACAGTGGTTTAGCTCATAAAATATTTAGTTAAGTATTAGCATAATTCCTTTAATACAGTAATACACATTAAATACACTATTACATACTGATTACTAGCTTAAAATTGTGGAAAAGGTTACCAAACAAAGCATTCAAGTATTAGAAAATGCCAGGATTAAGGTTCCTCACACAACGCACACTTGCCAATGACTTACACAACTATTTATTAGATAGCAGAGGAATCCTGGGAATCAGGAATTCTGGGCTCCATTCCTGATTCTGGAGCTGAACGTGGTCTTATGACGACAGACAGCACAAACAACCACATAAATCTGCCACAGTCATTCAGGAAGGCAACACTGCTTAGTGGATGAGACCAGATCTAGTATTCAAAAGTAATGGGGCTTGAATGTCTAGCGGCTTGCTTTAATTTAAACAGTAGGGGGCCATAAGACAGAAGTGAAATAGCTCCTTAAGGAAGTAAGCCCTCACCCCCCATTCAAGCACTGCTTAGGTCTGCCATGTTTATTTCTAACTCTGCCAGTGGTGATCTTACACAATCTGTAAAATGGGGAGAAATTATCTGACCACTTCTTAAATGAGGGCCATGAGACCCTGGCTCAATAAGCGCGTGGAAGAGCCTGGGACTAAGCCCAGCCTTTGGAAGAACTGAGACAAACACATGCCAGCCTCCTAGCTCCCAACCCAGTCCAATCTCTCCTAGGCCCCAACGGAAAGCACTACTACTGTGGTACCATCACCACTCAGACCTCAATCTCGACCCTATAGCCCCGCGTCTACCATTCAGTAGGCTCACGAGAGGCTAGAACAGGGGTGTCCAACCTTTTAGTATGAGGGGCCACATCAATTTTTTTCTCACACAGAGGGCTGGTGAGCAAATTTTTTTTGATAGATAAGGCATAGAAATTGAGCTTATTATTCATTAAAATTAAGCAGTCAAAAATAGTTTACAAACTCAATTTGGTTCTATAAAAGTGGAAACTTCCATGGTAACCTTTATATAAGTGTCACTGACAACCGTACACAAGTTTTCACTTGTTAAATAAAACCACATTTTGTGAGAACTTGAAAAGGGCTTCTCTTTATAATTTTTTTTTCCCAAGAAGCATCAGTGTGGACAGGTGACAAGGAGGCATGGCAGGGTGGCTGTATGGGGTCGAAGGGGAGAGCGCAGGGAGCATGGCAGAGGAAGGGTGGCAAGGGAAGATACATGCAGGGTGGCAGTGGAGTGTGGCAGGGCCAAGGGTAACCCATGAGGTGGCAGGGAAGAACACGGGGAGCATGGGAATGGAGGGGTAATGGGAACAGGGCAAGCAGGGGTAGGGTAGCTGGGAGGAGCAGGGCAGAGTAGGAGTGGCAAAGAAGCATGGGTAGCACTGTGGTGGGACTCCCACTATTTCCCTTACCTGACCCCTCTTCCCCCCACCCAGATCCCCTTCCCCAGCCTTGAACCTCACTGCCTCCCAATTCCCTTCCCCATTCCTGGCCCCTCATCTCACCAGTCCAATCACCTTCCTCTCCTCCCAGCCTCCTTCCCCCTTCCTGGCCCCACATCTTCCCTGGTCTTCATCACCTTCCTCTCCTCCCAGCCTCCTTCCCGGCTAGGCACCTCGTTGCCTAACAATCATCTTCCTCTTCCCAGCCCCTGAATCCTCCCCTCCCGGCTGCACACATCCCAGGTCCCAATCACTTTCCCCACTCCCAGCCCCTTTCCCCTCTGGCCCTGCACCTGGCTGTCCCGATCACTTTCCCCCTCCCAGCTCTGCACCTCCTCTGGTCCCAATCTGCTTCTCCTCTCCCCTCCTGGCTCCACATGTCCCTGATCACCTTCCTTCCCTCCCAATCCCGTCCCCTCCTGGCTCCACACTTCTTTGGTCCTGATCAGCTTTTTCTCTCCTCTCCCAGCCTCCTCCCCGCACCCCCTGGCTAGGCACCTCGCTGCCTGCAGACCCCTCCTCTCTGGCTGCACACCTCCCCATGTCCCAATCATCTTTCCCGCTCCCAGCCCCTTTCCCCCTCTGGCTCCACACATCCCATGGTCCCTTCCCAGCCGTCTTCCACACCCCTCCCAGCTCCACACCTTCCCCCGCTAGCCCTCACCTGGCCGGGTCCAATCGCTTTCCCCTTTCTCAGCCCCTTTCTCTTCCCGCCTCCACACCACATGGGGTCCTGATCCTCCTGCTGATCCCCCCCAGCTCACCTGGCTGGACCTCTAGTTGTCAGAATCCAGCTAGCTCTTCACCCCTGGGCCACGTGGGCAGCCATGCTGCAGTGGGACATTTAAAAATGCCCCAGGCCCCAGCTTCCAGATTGCGCGGCGGGCCGGATAAGAGCCCTTGGTGGGCCAGAGTCTAGCCCACAGGCCATAGGTTGGACAAGCATGGGCTAGAAGAATTCTCAATGCAGTTAGCATGTTCAGAGATAAAACAAATCTCTAACAAGGTACTGAGTGTGCGCAAAGGTCAACTTTCAGAGGTTTACAACTCCATTAAAACTGGGTACATTTTTTTGGAGACAGGAAAGGGCACTTTTAATCCCTGGACAACATCTTTCTATTAAATTTCAAGTCTCTACTTCTAAATACGGAGGGTGCAAACATTCAAAAAGGTGTGGAAAAGTTATTAGTAAAATTATGTACTTCTCCAAATGTTTTTGAAAGTTTCAACTTGAGAAAAAGAGTAAGCACAGAGATGTTTCAGTCCTAAAATTTGAAAAGGCTGTTAAGTAGAGGTTTATATAGTGTTAATGCAACTTTAGCTATAGTATATGCTCCAGCCTTCAGAGTTTTCCATATTTCAAAAAGAAATGTAACATCCCAAATCCTATAAAGCTATATAACAACCCCCTCTACCCTGCCCCTCCCCCCCCCCCCAAAAAAAAGAAAAATAAAGAAAAACCAATCCACCTAAAACACACAAATTCAAATCTACCAGCTAGGTTGTTTAACAACTTTCCAGAGTTTAGTGAGTTTTAGTTACTTTAGTTACTTCTCTGATCAGTAATCAGAATATTAATTCAAAAAGAAAACAACAGATTTACACATTTTCTGAGATTACTATTAATGTAACTTTTCAAAGGGACAGTGAGCCACTGTTACTCTGATACAAAACAAGAACAGTGAAGTAAACAAGTTTCTGATAAACAGATCAAATGACTGAGCTTACATTTAAACATCCAGCAGAATAGAAATCTAATGCAGTTATAGATAGGAAGCCAGCAGGAAAATTCCAGAACAGACTGTCAAGTATTTTTTTTGTTAACCATACACAGCTTCAAGGGAATTACTAAATGAATTTTACCTGTGGTTTTTTTTTCCCCAGAGACTAATACTGATAATAAATCTTAACACTTTGTATTCTGCTCTTACTTGTGACTGCCAGGTATGTACCATAGCATAATAGAGAATGATATTTAGTGATAAAGAATCTAGCTGTTTCTGTCTCTTTTTCAGCCTTGAGTTCTGGCTGTTTCTGGATTTATATTGTTTTTCTCATGTCTGTGTCTGGGAAAGGTCTCACTGACCTCGGTATGTCTAACCGGGGTGGGGTGGAGTACATCTGGGGTGGAGTGCATCTTAGCTTATCAGAGACTGTGGGCTCGTTTCCTGCAGAATGAACTAAAGTCTATAAGAGAAGTTGTTGCTACGTCACAGGTCGGAGATTTCCTTTGTTCTCTCCCCATGAGCGCTCCCGTATACAGATTTAAGTAAAGGCTTGCTAATCACACTTAAGAGGGTTGCATTTTTCTTTAACACACCCTAATTATTCTTTAACAGTTTTGCCAATATATCAGATTATCAGCAAGATGTGACAAAAATAGACATTTTAAAATAAAACAACAGAGTTAAATCAGGATTTACTTTGAGTTACTTACAGTGCTGATCACAGTCTACTCTGGCAAACACAACTTGATTCTTATCTGGATACTCTTCCTTAATGACATTGGAAGCCTCCTCAAAGATAGGATGCAGCATTTGGCTGAAGCGACACCTGTTGGCAGTCAAAGAAAGCAAATACATTAATAACGTTCAAATATTTTATTTTTATTGGTGACTTAGTGAAGAATTGTGATTCTCATCAATTTTATGAAAACCAGTCTTCTAATGGTTACACAAACCATTTTTCCTCATTGGGGGTGGGGAAGGAATAACATAACAAAAGTATCAAGGAGTCCTGTGGCACTTTTAAAGACTAACAAACTTATTTATCGCATGAGTGATGACAAAGAACAAGCTGACATTACTTCATGTTCCAGTGCCTTCAAAGTACTGGAAATTGCTCTGCAGTGGTTTAAGCACAATAAAGTGATACAATGCACTCTACTTCAATTTATGCATTGTATCTGCTGTAGTTTTGAAATGTTCAATTTTATTAGCTTTTCTGTTTTATGAATTCCTCAATCCCTATTTAAAGCTCATAAAACAGGGGCTCTCCTGTATTTTAGCATGTGCACATGGTGGCTTTGTGCCAAGTGAAGGTATGTATTTGTGTGGGACTCAGTTGGTAGGTCACATGAAGTCACAGTAACATTTCCACCTATACAAGAAAGAAAAAACCCAAAGAACATTAAACGTTAGTAAAGGGAATACGTACTTGTGATTATTCCAGCAAATGACTGAATGACTGTCAATCTATATCAGCTCATAGAAAGTAAATTCTATTCAGAAAGTCAAAGATTCCTTCTCCTATATTATATTACCCCAAGTAGAATCAACTAAAAGGTTATTTGAGTTGTTCATGACTCAAATATTCTGCAGCTAAAATGGTCAAGCTCATATAAAACAACGCCATCAGATTCTCATGGAAATGGTATCGCTCACTATATTTATTGCCAATGTTCCCTCTAAGCTGATGATGCAGCTGAGCAAGTTATGGTACTCATTGAGCGGCAATTTGTGAGGCATGGCACCTCATGGGCAACAGTTTTTGGAGCCAGAAGCCTAAGCACCTTAATTCAAAAGCAATGCATTGATGTTGTCTTTTCATTCAAACTTTAATAAAAATGTTAAACTGAAATACTGTAGTTTTATTAGTTTACTAAACAAATGTGAGACGATGACACTTGCTGCCTATCTAGCTTCTATTGTCATCTACACCTCACAGTTTTTGTTGCCTGTCTTTGTCACATTTCCAGAATACATATATAAAACAACATATTAGGTATCCACAGAAAGCTCATAATTTTTCATGCTCCATAATCATTTTTAGATGTAGGAATGGGTAAGATTTAAGAAATAATGTATTTATATTGAAAGTATGCTTCATGGACTTGTAGTAAAAAGTAGTCACAGGGGGATGATATGTCTTAGTGAGGGCTCATTCCAGGAGGAATTTCTCACCCTGCACTGTGATGTGATGAGCCAGTGATGTGAGGCAAGACTCAGTTTCCTAGCTTTGTCCCATCCCCGGACTTTCCATGCAAAATGATCAGAGACAGCTGCAAACAACTGAAACCTTGTGGAGGAAAAAAAAGGAACACTGCAACAAGACTAAGATTCACCCTGCCTGCAAGTAAGGACTAAAGACTCTTTCAACATAACACATGGGATCGGGCTGGGGAGAAGAGGAGAGCTGCAGCGGGGATCAGGCTGGGGAGAAGAGGAGAGCCGTGGCGGGGATCGGACTGCGCGGGAGTCTGTGATAGGTGCGCAGGTGTGCGACGGCCGTGCAGCTTAGAGGGAACATAACCTATTGCCTTAGATGGCTGAATTTAAAATCTCAAAACTTAAGGTAATGGCATAGTAACATGCACACAGATGGAGAATTCCATGATTACCTTCTTACAAGGGAGTCAGATTTTCAAGTGAAGTCTCAGGTACACAGTCTCCCCCCCTGCTTAGGAAAAAGGGATGGATGCAATGGAAAGAGGCTCTAAAACCTGTGCCTCTCTGGAGGATGTTTTCTTTGCATTAAAGATTAAAATGACCACCACAGAACGTACAATAAATCCATTATTTATTTTAGTTTATCTTCTCCACATTTTCTGCTTTTTGTCATGCTGCAGAATTTTGTGCTGGAGAAGTGTATCTGCATTGTAGAAACTCCCAAAGGCAGCTGGGTATGGGAAACTGAGGAATTAGTCAGTGTATGATTTTATGAAAACAATAAAATGTTAGGAAAAGTGTTGACATTAAATGGATACCATATTCATCAGAATTTACATCTTATTCAGGGCAGTTCACTCTCTTAAAGCTATTGTTTACCGCAACAGTTGATTGGTTTGCACTGTTCACATTTTTAAGACTACCTTCTAGGTCTAGAAACATTTGTTCTAAAATGAAATCTTAAGGGCTTAATTACTTGCAAATTTACCCCCCCCCCCACCCCCCAAAAAAAATAGATGAGGCCTTGTCTATACATAAAAGGGTTTGCCTATAAAGATATGAAAGTTGCTATGTGGGCAGCTGCATCACCCAATGGGGATGCAGCTTTTACTGGCAACATTATTTTACTGCATTAACTTCTCAAAACCAGTGTTCTGAATGGAATGGAATATTAGCATCGGACTTTCATGATGGTATAATTGTGTCTATACTATGGTTTTTGGTCAGCATACCTATGTTGGTTAGGGGTGTGATTTTTCTACATTCCCTATTGATAGCTATCCCAGCTTTTTAATGCAAATTTGTATTACACCATCCCTTAGGACTTGTCTACACATGGAATTATTCCTGAATATACACACAGCATTATTTAGGAAGATACTTCATTTTAATTTACAACTTTCAAGTGTAGATAAACCCTCAGATTCACGGCTACAATTCTAGGCTGAGACAGGAATTCTGAAGCATTGGAGAAAGGGCTCCAATTATAAATGTGGAAAACAGTCCATTTGAGTCACTTAATTTATTTCACTTTACTCATTTGTGAAATAGGGATTCCAATTTATCACACAGGAGGGTTCTGAACATTAATTAATTGGTTGAGATTTGCACAGTGCTTTGAAAATATACAACATTTTATTGGAACAACTTGGTTGCCTATGGTTCTTGGTTGCTTTGGCTGTTCTACTGAGCTGTACCAATCAAAAAGAGATCAAACCCTTATAACACAGTTCTATATTGAATAAAAATATTATACTAAGTCCTGATCTGCATACAAAGTTGCCTCTATTTAACAAAAGGCAAAATTTTTAATTAATTTAGGTAAACCAGTGCAAGCCTCTGTATGAATACTGTCGTTGGTACAATACAGCTTATATTGGTTATTTGTGGCAGCCAATTTAAAATCACCTGCTAAACCAGTGTAACCAGTATTAAACTGATATGAGGCTTGGTCTACGACACAAGTTATGATGGTATTAATTATATTGGTCAGAGGCGTGAAAGAGCCATATCCCTGACAGACACAACTATGCCAAAAATGCCCCAGAGTAGATGCAGCTATGTCAACGGAAGGGGGCTTCTGTCCAGCTGGAACAGATATAAGAAGGGCTCCTAAGATGGTCTGAGGAATGCAAAACTTGCCCCATGAGAGGAGACTCAAAGAGATTGTTTAGTTTAACCAAAAGAAGGCTAGGGGGAGATATGATTGCTCTCTATAAATACCTCAAAGGGATAAATAAAATCTTTAAACCATGATTTGAGAAATTCAATAACTCAGCCATAGGTTAGGGGTCCATAGCAGGACTGGGTGAGGTTCTGTGGCCCGCAATGTACAAGTCAGACTAGATGATCAGGATGGTCTCTTCTGACCTTAAAGCTTATGTGTTAATGTTGTTCAGAGAGGTGGTGCTCCTACACAGACAGAAAAAGTTCCATGTTGTCGTAGGTTGTGCCTACACCTGAGGACTATGCTGAAATAGCTATGCCACCATATAGGCTCTATAGTGTAGACACACGTGTTTCTAATGGCTTAACTAAATTAGTTTTTAAATTGATTTAATTTAAACTAGTCTAAACATAGAAATTGCACACGACCTAAAGAGAGATGAAGTATCTTATCTTTATTGATAACATATATACATATAGAAAAGATGACAGCTTTAATTTTCAGATCAATTTAAAATACAATTTTAAATCACTTGAGAGCAGCTGACTGAATTATCAGTAAGTAAAATTCTGGAAGACCTCAGCTTTCTCAGGGTACATATTGGCAGCTCTCAAACCTTAACTAAAGGAGCAAGGATGTTTTGAGTTTAAAACAGGTATCTTTTTCCTTAAATAAATATTAGTCACTAGAGTTACAGAGACATCTGGTCTCAGAACATTTCACAAAATAATGTACCTACTATATTTGTTGGTTTCACTATTTTCCCTGAATAATCTGTCAATTTCTCCAATGCTGAAAAAATTCTTCATAAGTAACAAGAATCCAGCAGAAATGCCCTTTAATTTTATTGTTTGAAGAGATTTTAAAAAAAAAAATTAAAAAAAAAAAAAAAATGAGCATGCAGTATTTAAGGGAGCTCAATCAGAAACTAAATTTTCTTGCAATAAGTCAATAGGAAAAATACCAGATTCATTTTAAATAAGTGTTTTACCAAATTTTAACCAGTCTGATCAAAAACATCTTCCCTTCTCAACTGCTCGAGTTTCAGTCTCTTGACTCTTGTGAAGTTACGAGTTTCAGTCTCTTGACTCTTGTGAAGTTATAATCTCACTAATTTTCTACTTTTATAATCTTCTAGAATAGAGAAGACTTCATTTCCTAATGCAACATACTCCTGACTTTTGGGGTGAGGAGAGAAGGGGGAAAACACTTTCAGACCATCATTAGGAAAGAGCTCAAAAATGTAAGAAGATTTTCTCCCTTGAAGAACAACTTCATGTAGAAGTTATGGCAATACTAATCAAGTACTTACTACCATTAACTATCATTAGACTAAGTTTTTCCCCTGGCAGATACCCTAATGAAGCATGCTACATGGCACACATGACAATTATTTTTATATGAAAAACAAGTAGAACTGGTTTGAAAATTGATTTGATTAGAATGACAAGACTTTCTTTGATTAGAATGGTAAGACTTGTTATAAGTACAATTTCTAACATGCAGACAATTTAAAATGAAATAGAAAAACATTGGACACTTACCAATCAGCATAAAAATTAACTAAAGCAACATCTGCATTGTCTGGAAAAAAACAACACAAAACAATGTCATGTGATGCAAACATTTGTTACAGCTCTTAAATCAGAAACTACCTGGGTCAGAATATCTACAAGCAACAAGGATAAGAGTTTCCAGATTATGGAGATTTCAATCTCATAGTTATTACATATTTTGTGAGTGGGATGGGTAAACTGAAATATTGCTATGAATGGGCACAGTCTACATATGAAGACAGAGAAAAGGAAGGGTTGCTATCATGTCAAGTGTATTTACAACATCAACAAGCTTAAATTAGAGTGATGCTCTTTGCATTAGGATACAAAAAATAAACAACAAATAAATAACATTTGTCATCTGTGACACGAAAGTGAGAAGTTTCTGGACCTACTATTTGCTCCAAACCAGAGCATATAGTACTTATGAGACACACACACATGCAAAATGACAAGAGCATTTAGGTTGCAAAGCTTAGCACTAAAACGTTTAGGAAATGCCAGAATTAAGGTTGCCTATGAAATCTTAATTTGGTCCCATTCTATGTGTGCATTATGACACAGTCTTTAATTGCATGAAAATATATCCTTTTTACACAAGCCCCAGTGCACAGGATGGATGATGCTGACTTACTGTGCATTCAATATTTTGTTTTCTTCTCATTATTCTACGCCTGATTCTAAACTATATTTATTCCACAATAGTCAAATCCTGCTCTGAAGTCCGAATTATTAATTTCCTAATAAGCTTTTCTATTGTGCTTGTCACTATATTATCTAAGTCTTAGCATAGTTAATGTTTATGAAGTCCGTAACTCCCTAGCAAAGTGAAGGGGTGATATCCCCACTTTACAGATGGAAAAGGGCACACAAAGATTAAGGTAAAAAGTAACCATTAATTTTGGATGCCTGATTTGAGATGCCTAGGATCTAATGATTTCCTATGGTACTCTGAATTATATAGAACTTTATATGTCCAGATCATCGCTCCCATTTGTAGCTGAGTGTGCTCATCTCTTCTGCAAATCAGACCCCAGGTCTCAAGTCAGGCATCCCAAAAGAGGAAGACATGATTAGTGATCACCTGTGAAATGGGTGGTTTAAGTGATTTCCCCATGGTCACATAAGACCTCTGTGGCTGAGGCAGGGACAGAATCCAATTGTGCAGGGCAGCATTCAACTGCCTTAACTAAGTAAGTCAGCAACAAGAGGTGCTACTTTACAAAGAAAAAAAACCTTGTCAGCAAGCCAGATTGTTTTTAGACAAAATTACGAGGTTACTGCCTGAGACAAGGTGGGTGAGGTAATATCTTTTATTGGAGCAACTTCGGTGAGACTACAACTTTTCAAGCCACATGTCGTTTTTCTAGAGGTCAGCATTAACTGCATGAACAGAATACAAAGTGGATGTAAGACAACCATTTAAACAGCCTTTTCTTGAAATCTTACTCTCAAAATTAATTAGAATTAGCTTGGATATGGAGACTCAGACTAAATGGACTAAAAACAAAAAAGATAAAATGAAAAGTATTGAACTGAAGAGGGCGGGGGAGCAAAAAGTCTATCGGGTACTGTACAGGTAAGTGGCCTTATTTGAGATTTTCTCTATTTATCTGTGAGGAGTGTGTTCATGAGGGTAAAGAACATTAAAAGAAACTGTAGAAATTTAAGGTGGCCCAAAGAAGCATGAAGTACTTACTGTGAAGGGTAATATGTTGAAAATGACAATTTAAATTATAGAGAAAAATGATGAATATTCATGGAAAAGGGATTCTGCCATTTTCATTGTCAGATTATCATTTAAGACATCTTAAAACTAGACTGTTCAATTCACAATCATATATCTACTGCATGAAATACTCCTGCAGTACCATACAATCTTTTTATTTTACAGCTCTAATTTCTGGTATTAAAAAGCCACTTTCCTTTATCTATTTGAAGTGTACAGAGAAATTTAGTCAGGCAAAGCACAAAGTTTACCTCTATTTTGTTCTAGATGAAGAATTTTCAGGCAAGAAATATACATCTGACTGCATAAAGCAAACAGAATAAGACAGCAATAACTGTTTTGTCGATTTGTATGTGTATTTCAATTGGGTGAATCACAGTGATGTCTGGGTATAATTTAAAAGAATAAAAGCCTAATTTATAAAAGGAAGACATCTAGGATCTATCAGCAGTTTTCAGCTGCTTGGTGATCTCTCTCAAACATTGAATTGATCTCTCTCAAACATTGTAATTTTTGTTGTAGAAAGTCTTCCCAGGTTCTCTAATAATATATTCATTTCAGACATCAATAATTTCTTAGCCATCTAAGATCCTAATTTAAATGAAAGCAAGATAATTTTCAAAGTTACCCTTCAGTTCACAGAATCGATTTTTAGCAAAGACACTTATAAAAGTCTGATACTTAACATTTCTACATATATAGCAATTTTCAAAGCACTGTACAAGCATTAATCTGACAGTAACCCATGTTTTACACACAGGTAAAGAACAACTGTAGACATGTGCAAAGAAGAAATTTCAAAGTACTTACTTAAAATGTCATCTATATTTCCACTATCTAGACTAATTATTTCACTTCTTGATGGATGCAAAAGCCAAGATACCTGTAAAGAGAACAGGTTTTACATCTGTATTTAAGATTTATAATGTTTCAACATTAAGAAATACTGTTTCTCCATGATTTTAAATATTATATGTTAAAAACGACAACACATAAACATAGAAAAAATTTAAGATCAAGTCCCCTGCAAAGCTGTACGTGGGTGGGTATTTTATTGCATATATAAATAAAACACACACACACACACACACACACACACACACACACACACACACGAGTATAAATCCCCCATGTAGTTCAAGTATTACATTATTATAATCTATTCAATTTTTCTCCCTATACTTTCCGTTCTAAATATGTTCAATAAATATTACAGGTAATTTCTATGCCTAGAGGAAAAATCTCTCTATTCAGAAATTATTATTTTTAAAGAACAGAAGACAAATCCCTTTATTCCTACCAGTGAAATGAAAGGCACATATTGGCAATGCAACTGTCTTACTCCACAGAAAAAGATTTAGGAATACAGGATTAGTCTCACCTAGGAGTTAAGCTAAGAGGTTTTGTTTGTTTTTATAAATTGTAGTTGTGTTCAGCTAAACTAGCTATGTTTTCATATCCTCATTTTCTATAGTTCCTCAAATCTCTTCAGTCCTTGAATGTAATGGCATTCAACTATATTAAACATTTATAGAATCCATCACCATGACAGCTAGATGCTTTAATTACAAAATTAAGTTACATATGCTAGACTCAATGTAATTATGTCAATACCAAGTTCTAACCACATTTATTTACATTTTTCTTTTTTAAAATAAGAGTCTAAAAGTGCAATTAGCAGTTAAATGTAGGACAAATATTTCAAGCCAGAGAAGATATAATCTGTTACAAATGAGGTTTTGGGTTTCACATTGCCTTCTCCTTTCTGCAAAGATTAAGATTCCTCCATGATGCAGGAGAATCTGAAAAGTATAGAGGGTCCAAAAGCACGAAAGGAGAATGTACGGGAGATAGACAGTTTCACTTGCAGCTGTGTGAAGAAAACACACCAGCTTACCAATTTCACGTTTCATGCAGAGACCCTGGGACTGACTAGCCGCCTGCATAGGCCATTCCTAAAGGAGAAATCAGCAATCACAGAAGCGAAGGTGAATAGAAGAGACATGTTATAGCTAAATCTTCGCTGACAAAAAAATATTTATCACAGGGTAACTAACCCTCCATTATCTCACTGTAAAAACATACCGAAGACGACACAGTAGCTTTTGGTGAGGTCAACCATGGTGTAGGAGAAGAGGTGTAAGATTGCTGACCTTGACTAGTTACCTCATACCACCAAAGATCTTGCACGTCTGAAATTATTTCCCTGAAGACAGCTGAATTCTGGGACTACTCTCTTATGCGTAAAACCTTCACCAATGAACATTTACATTTAAGATGCCACTTATGTGGATTGTTCTCAGCAAGACAAGGTGATGGTCATCCCATTAAAACAAGAACATGACTTCCACATATCTTCTTCCCGCTTATTGAGCGGCACTTTTTAGGATCCACTCAGTTCACCCTACCCAGGAAAGGGACTGGAAAAAGTGCCATAAATATAGTCTGCCTCTCCCCCACACACTGGATGTTGAGAGGGAACACCCTAATGCAGTCAAAGCCAAACAATGAAATTTGGAACCTGGCACATTCGAACTTTGATGCATAGTCCAAAAAGAAAGAGTGAAGAACTGCAGTCCTGGCCATAGAACTCATGAGACATGATATCTAATTTCTGAACTGCAGGAGGACAACAGCTCAAGGTGGTGGTTACACTTTTTTCTGGAAAGGAGCAGGTGATGCTGAACAATACATTTATGGCATTGCTTTTGCTATTAAAAATGAAACAATCAACCAACTCTTGGAATTATCTGTTGACATCAATGAATGACTCATGACTCTCCATCTGAAAACTTGCCAAGAACCAGCATGCAACACTCATCAGTGCATAGAGTCCGAACCCTAGTGCTTCTGATGAAACCAAAGAAGGATTCTATGCCAATCTTGACCAGATTATCTGTGGTACCCCCAAGAGGACAAATTCATGCTTCTTGGTGATTTTAACAGAGTTGGAGGTGACTCAGAGTTTGGAATGGCACAATCAGAAAGGAAGGAGGGGGCAAGACCAATTCCAATGGAAGTCTTCTCCTGACCAAATGTGCAGAACATGACCTAATTATCATGAACACCAAAAGACAATCTAAGCACAGGCATCTGATTGATTGTGTCACTATCCATGCCTGTGAAGATGTTTACTTCACCAAAGCAATGACTGGTGCCAACAATTGGTACCAATGTTCCTTATTCACTACATAAATTCCATCAAACATGCACCAAAACATCAAATGTTGAAGAAATCAGCTAGACAGAAGATCAACATTGAGAGTCTAAATGTGACATTTTCTAGCAGTGCCTTAAAAAGAAATCGATGAGTATCAAAACTAAGAGGGAGAGCCCTAAAGATCACTGGAAAGCACTCAAATTGGCTGTCCATGCTACGCAAGAGGATCTGCTAGGCTTCTCAACCAGAAACACCAAGACTGAGAACAATCAGGAAATCCAAAACCTCATCAACCATAAGCATAAGGACATCTGTGCTCGGCAGAATGACATCAGTTCCAAGCAGAAGCAACATGTCCACCATCAACTTAAAAGGTGAAGTACAAAGGAAAACCTGCAAAATGAAGAATAAGTGGTGAGAGAACAAAGTGAAGGAGATCCAACAATTCACTGACACCTATTACATGCAAAGATTTTTCAGTCACCAAATCCCTCTACAGATCCAATACCCAAGGACTAACGCCCTTTAGATCCAGGGAAGAAACCAGCGTCCTCAGGGACAACAAAGAGATCAGTGAACGATGGAAGGAATATTTCAAAGACCTCCTGAATCGTGACTTCAAGGTTGATAAAAGCATTTTTGACTTAAATTTCTCAACATCCTATCAAGGATGATCTCAGAACCTGACAGAGATTCGTTGAGGTACAGAAAGCCATCAAAGACATGAAGAAAAATAAGGCATCTGGACCTGATGGAATTCCCACCAAAGTCTTCAAAGGACAGGGAGAAGAACTGTCTCATCAGTTTTATGCATTAATCTTCAAGATTTGGAATTCAGAAGGAATGATGATTGTAGGGATACTATGACCATGACCCTATTTAAAAAAAAAAAAAAAAAGGAGACAAATCAGATCTAGAAACTATTGAGGAATTGCGCTGTTGTCCACCTCCAGAAAGATTCTGGTCAGAATTCTCCTCAACTACCTGCTCCTCTGGGCTGAAAAAAATCCTCCCAGAATCACAATGCAGATCCAGACCATCTTGAGATACCATCAGTATAATCTTCAGGGCCCATCAGTTTCAGGAAAAGTGCCATAGTGACACATTGTACCCCATGTACACCCTTATGGTATGATTGTGTATCATTCATGTTTGCCTTTATATTGCAACTGTGTATTGTTTAATGACAACAGAGTCCTGTGGCACTTTTAAAGACTAACAGATTATTTATCGCATGAGCTTTCGTGGGAGAAAATCCCACTTCGTCAGACGCTTAATGCAAAGTATGTCACGTAAGATGTTTTTGGAATGCTCATGAATTTATTAATTTAATTCTATGGTACAAATTCATGAATTTAATGTAACAGTCTGACCTGATCCTGTGTCATACATTTCCCTGCATTTAATTTCCTCCTATTCTGTAAGTTCCCCATCTTCAAAGTGTCTGACAAAGGGGGATTTTCTCCCACAAAAGCTCATGCGATAAATAAATTTGTTAGTTTTTAAAAGTGCTATAAGACTCCTTGTTTGTTTTGCTCACCTAGATTAACACGACTACCCCTTTGGAATTTAACAGATACGCTTACCTTAAATGGGGCAGGAACTACCTACAAGTTATTTTTATATTTGTAAAATACATCTTATCACCAAGTGTATGTACTTAGTTGAAAAATCAAGTACAGGTTTTACTGACTAAGATAAGCCTTCAATTGACGACCTATACTCCAATCTAGAGAAACTAAATATAAGATACCATTTCCCAATACAACCACCTCAAAGAAAAGAGCCTTAAAGAAAAAGTAAAATGTTTGGTAGCTTCCTCTAAGTCTATTACTACATTAAGACTTGGTAGTATTAGCTGTCTTTGTTGAAATAAAGTACCAAACAGAGAGATACTGGAGGTAAAGATATAGTGGTGTTACACACTGAAATTCTCTTTTTGGGTCAACAATAATGTATGAATATTTGAAACAATGATCACCACCTTTCCCAAAAGCTCCATTAGTCTGAAGCTACTGAAATATTCTATTTCTTACTAAAATAATGAAGTCCAATAAACATCTTCATAAAATTTGTGATAAAGTAACATATTGACAAAGTAACAGCTGTTGGAAATGATCAATAAGGCTAAATGTAAAAAGAAAGTGTCTATCTTTGCATACGAAATATTATGCCAATCAATATGCAAGGTTTACACTCAGTTCAGAGGTTTTTAATATATAAACTGCTCAAGGCAAGAAAATACCCCCTTTTGACCCAATAATCCTGCTGTTCCATGATATGAAAGAAGTTGTTCTTTAAATACTATTAATATTTAACATGAAGGGAGATACAATTTCCTTTCCTAAAATCACTAGGAAGCTTCACTGTTCTATCAAATCTTATCTTGGCTTCTAGTAAAGTCTATGAATGTTACCCTTGGGCAGAAAACAAGATTCTTTTGAGGAAATCATCTCTGAATTCATTCTTGTGTAGAAACAGGCATTTTACATATGCTTTTAAAAGCATGCCGGTAAACAAAATGTGTCAGAAGAAAAATATTTTGACAATATTAAAGTAGTTGTGCATTTAAAAATATTTATTAAGATTAAGAAATTATACCTATAGGACCTCTAGGTATCCTGATACTTATTCAATCTTACAGTAATATAATACACAGACCAGCATTTAAAAATTCAACATTCTACAAGAACAAATTAATGCAACTCAACCAATGAATCCATTACAACAGTGGCAGACTGAGGGGGAGGGCAGCATGCCCCAGGGGGTGGGCCTGGGAGAGGGCGCTGGGCTAGTCCTCACCAATCACTGTGCCAGTGCAGGACTGCTTCTGGCTGCCTGATTATCACTCTCAGCTGAGCAGAAGATGTCAGGAAACAAAAGCTGACCTGGATTCACTGGGAGAGAGTGAGAGGGGGCTGCCCCCATGTTTCCCCTACAGGGGTTAGGCTGAAAAGCTGTCTCCAGCCTTGAAGGAGTTGGGGAGGGCAAGACTGGGGGCTGCAACTATCCCCCGATTGGCCCCGTAGAGCTGCACATGGGGACCCCAGCCCAGCCTGAGCCAGGGCTTCCAAGTTCCCTGACTTACCTGGCTGGGATGGGGGTTTTCCCTCAGAGGTACAATGTGCTAAGTAAAGGTGGGGGGGGTCGCCTGGGGCTGGGGGGAGGGAGGCTAAAGCTAAGGGCTGGATGAACCTGCTCCTGTGGGGCTGCGAGCAACCCTCTGCAGCTGCTCTGCTACTACCTGTGGCATGCAATGGGAATGGCCACTGCTGCCCAGCAGGAAAGAGAGATAACAGCAGTGCAGCCTCCATTCCCCACCCCCCACGCCACCCCCAGTCCTCTGTTACATCCTCCTGAGCACACCATCCCCTGCTCTCCTGAGCCAGAGCAATGAGCATTTCTCAGCGTGAGTCTTAGGCCACTGTCCTCCTGACTCCTCCCACCCACTAAGAGTCACATATAATGGCCCCTTCCCTCCAAATCCAGAGTCATCCCATTGCCCTCTCTAGGGCAGTGGTTTTCAAACTTAGGGTCGGGACCCATTACTAGGTTGAAGACTCTCAGACACTGGGTTGTGGCGCCCCCTGCTGCAGCTGCCAAAAGACTGGAATGCATTGCTCAAAGCCGTAATTGATGAGTCACAGGCATAAATAATTTTTTTCAACTGGGTCCCGAGGTAGCCTTCAGCCCCACCCCCCTACCCCGCTCCCAAACATCATGAAAGACCAGGCAGGGCCTTCCCCCCAGCTGGGGGGTTAGGCTGCCCCATAAGAGCCAGTGCCAGACTGCAAGGGGAGAGGCGGGCACCATACACTGGGTAAGAGTGGGGGTGGAAACAGAGCCAAGCCTGCATTTGCACCTCCCAAGCCTCTAGACCCCACCCCTGTACATACAACCCCCTCCCCCCCAGGGAAGCTAGGACCCTGCGCCAAGACACCTCCTGAAATGCATGAGAGGGAAGGGTGCAAATGTTGGCTTGGCCCTGGGCATCAGAGACCCTTGGTGTGCCACTCCATTACAAAAATCTTTTCACCAACACAATTTCAGGGAATATACTCTCAATAGTCTCCAATAATTTGATCAAGTAAATGGCTATTACAGTATTTATGACTGAGCAAGGTCTTATTTTTTTATTGGGTCTATTTGTAACTTCATAACTTTCTAAAATGTTCTCCTTTGTGGCTGATCTTAACACTTTTTTCAGCCCAAATGTGATTTTTGTTGGGAAGCCTTGGTGAGATCTAGTCCTCTATTCCTGACCTACAAAAGAATGGGGGTGAACACTTCTAACTGTGACAAGGAGACTTTTTATAAATTTATAACTGAAAAAATGGACTGATCTTGAGATAAACACATTTAGATGAAACGCGATCTCCTTATCAATAGCTCCTATGTAACTTTGGATGGCAGCTTCCTTCTCTTCCAGTGCCAGAGCAAGCCAAGCGTTAGCAAAAGGAACAGGAAGTTAGGGTGCATTTACACTACAATTACATTCAAGTCAAGGGAAATGGATACAACACTGTACCAAGGTGGTATTTTGCTCATATTTCATATATAGTCTAAGCCTTGGACATGCCCAATGCATACTACAAACTGTAAAATCTGCTAATTTTACTAACTGATCCAGCTAGGACCTTAGGGTAAATACAACAGAAAAATACTTAAGTTAAAGTTGACTTATCTTAATAAAGGACTCGCCACACTGAATTAGATCATGGCCCATATAGTCTAGGATCCCATCTGTGAAAGATGGGTTAGGAAGACAAAAGAAAACCTGTAGTGGGCAGTTAAAAAATAATGTTCATAGCATAGCAGAAAAAAAAAATTCCCCCTACTTCTGTCATTTAGGGTTTGACTTTTGCCCTGAAGCACAAATTAATGTCTCTTCCAACCTCACATTACAATTTTTTTAATCCTCATGTTACAGCGATGTTATTCAACACTCACATTGCTTGTCTAAATCAATGAGTTCTGTGTTATTGCTACTTTCCTTTATTCTCTGATTATTAAGTGACTCTTTTCCCCACATTTTACTCTATTTGATGTTTGCACACAGTAACTGCTGCTAAGTGAACAGAAGAGGCAGACCTGGCTAAGGCCAAATGAGCATTAGTTCCTGTATTTCTTATTTTAGTTAGATCTTTGGGAAATACTGAAATGGTTTAAATAACTGTGTGACAGTCTTAAAAAGCAAGCACTAGACTAGACCTGTTGTATTTCAGTTTTTCATTTCCTTTCTTTTTAAAATTCACATCATGAAATACAGGTCGTCACTTCCAATGTATGTAAACCGTCTGAAGGATACAGGTAATCTATTATTCCCTGGGGCATCATGCTTTCTAATTAGCATTGCATCTGCAAGGTAGCTAACAGTAATAGCTTAGTTTATTCTTATTAAACCTTTCATTTGCCTCTCTCTCTCTGCTAAAGGCATATGATTAACTGCCTCTCGTCTCTACCAGGAAATTATTTTTGTGCCTAACGAACAGTTCTACCCCATTTCTAATCCAGATTGACATATCGACGCTACTACCTGAAGCCCTAACCCCATAGGATTCTGTAGCTGACTTTCATTCCGCAGGTACATTTTCCTTTCTGCACAGTGCTGATCTTCTGCTGCTTTGAGATTTGCATTAACCTGGCAGGCAACAGGAAGCACAAGGGTTTGCAGCCTGTTTGTAGGTGGATACAAATTGTGAGCAATCCCAGGAGAAAGTAGCATGAAACTGAGAGGCACTGTAAGAGCTCCTGAAGTTTGGCTTCAGAACCATCACTCAGGAATATCTTACTGATAGTATTCCCAGAAGCCATATAATGATCCCCAAAGTAAAAGACAAACCAGAAAATACTTAACATGGAATGGTGGAGAAAGAATAGGGGACATAAACTCACCTTTCTGTGTGGACACTTTCACCCTTAATTGGTACAGAAACACCGGAGAGTGTTCCTGAACATTTTCATACATAAGATTTATTGAATATTGCCAGTCCTTATTTGATGATTAAGCACAATTACTATTAGCACTGTGATTTTTTTAAAATATACTATAAAGATGTCTTTATGAATCAATTTGCTCATAAGGCCTATAAGAACCATCACTTTTTAAAGGTTTATACTGAAAAAATGTAACAACCATTTAAAATAAATACAACAATATGAAAATACATTTTTTACTATTCGTATTTTTGGTACACCAGTTATAGATACAACATTATAAAAAAATTTATCTACAGTAGTTACAATGATTAATTTAGGACAATTGCTAACACAAATAAATCTAGATTGATTGTATTTTGTTTCCTTATTTAAATCTGGTTATGTCTAGCCTTACGTTTCCTAATTATTGAGAGACCTGACAGAGCTATTTGGGCCAAATTGTTCTGTAACTGTTGCACTGGAGTCATTAGACAAATAGAGCAATATGTTAAATAAGACTAGTTTTTTATTTTTAAATTTAGTTATTAGTTTTGATTATTACATTCAAACACTTCAATGTGTTTTTAAAAAGAAGTTTTGTGGGCAGTGACTGATACAGATGCAGGTCTAAGTAGAGCACTTGAAAACCTTTGCCAAATGCCGCACAAAACAAGTCACCTGCTTCCCCTAACAGGCAGGAAAAGAACACGTCCACTCCACCTTCCAGAAGTAACTACGACAGTGGGGGAAATTAAAAATAAAAACAAAAAGAGAAACCAGATGGAGTTCAGACTTTTTCCAGTTGCAGGAAAAACAGCCCCATTTAGCCCTCCAAAATGCCAACTTATGCAAAACAGAACTCGGAAAGCTCTTTGAAAGAGACTGTCTTGATTCATATAAAAATTTGTCTCACCAATAGGGAAGAAAGTGGAGAAAATTTTGGCAAGCTGTCATCTTGTAAAATTTTTCACTAACAAGCAACCATTAGGCCACATACATTCTTAGCTCAAAGAAACAAAAAAAACTTCAGAAGAACTATTCAGACTTAAAGTCATTTATCAAATAGAACTCTTTGCTGGAAAAAACATCGAGAACTCCAAAATCAAGTCAAGATTTCAAATAATTAGTATTTATGAAATTCCAGATTATATTGATTCTGCATCCCAAACCATGGCAAATTTTATCCTTAAGTGTCTGGAATGAGATATGGCAAGTGATCCTATACGGATGGAAAAGAATTGGATTGTTATGACTGATGTATGTTTACAGGAAGAAAATCAGGGTTCAGGGGTGGGGGGCGGGGATCCAGCTGGGGAGCCATGGTCAGGGTTGAGGGGTGTGGAGTTGCGGCGGGGAGGAGACCTGGCCGGGGGCCAGGGGGTAGTCCAGTGGGGGACCAGGACCCCTTGGGGGATATGTGGGGCTGGCGGGGCCCTGGGGGGCGCAAAAGTCAAGGATGGGGCCCCCCCATAAGGCATGGAAGGGCCCCGTCCTTGACTTTTGACCTGGAACCCAGAATCGCTAAGACCATCCCTGCCTGCATCACTGGATTTATTGGCACATCAGAACAAGGTAGGTCCTTTGTCCCTCATCACCAAGTCCCCAAGAAAGAGTGTTAAGTATAGCAGTCTACATAGTTTTTCTAAGGAATGTTCCCACAGGTACCCCTAGAAATATATTATTTTTTTTCTTGAGTCTGGTTTGGAGCTTTGATAACTTTTCCCTTTATTTTAACAAAAAACTGTAAAGCCTGGCTTGTCCTCAGCACGAGTGTCCTTATTTCACACTCTGAGGGTCCTTATAAGTTATTGAACTCTTTACATACTCTAATTCTGTAGACAAGAACCTGAGTATCTTCTCATCAGATCACTGGTGAGTCTATAATAAACCAGCCCTTCAAAAATCAGGTTAACAGTACCAAGTAGAAAACAGCTTTCAGGAAGTCTTTGGAATGCTGAAGCAGGTGATGTGAAAAAGAATTGATTTTCTCATTGCCCAAGATTCTCATGCCTTTCTAGTGTTCTGTGAATACTGATCCATCCATCCAAAGAGGATGTCATCAACTTAACTGTAACAACTCCAGTGTTTTACTAATTCCAGTGCGCAGCTCAGCAATATATTGTTGACCATTTTTTAAAAAAAATGAGCACATTGAGCCACAAAAGGTTATTTAGGTTGTGACCAACACAGGCTAATAAGAAAGCTGCTTGAGCTAAGTTGATAAATGAGTATCGACATCTTTTGTGTTATGGATGTGCTGCCCATTTAATGCAGAAGATCTGACAGCTTTATTACATGTGTCAAAAGTGAAAAGTATTAACAATGCTTTAAAAAACGAACAAATGTCAGCAGCCATTTTTCAGAGTCACTTAGTACAGCACTCAATTGTATCCATACTGAGTAAGCCTTGTGGTACTCAATGGGTATCTTCTATTAAATGTCGTGGAGGTCTTTAAATATGCAAGAAGGCTCCTCAATCAGCTACTGTTGAAGAAAGGCTGACTAAGTGATCCCCTGAGTAATCTGCTCTGACATTTTTGATGACTATTTCCTTTGGGGGGAAAAACTCAAAATTAAATTTCACTGTCTGAACCTTTAGCTGAGGTCATTTGGAAAATGGAAAATGATAGTTTACACTGTCTGGTGCCAAGACCAAATTCTTGAACATTAGGAAACATAACTGTGAGAATACTGAACACAATCCACTTACACAAGTGAAAAATAAGATGATAATGGACAAATACCACAGAATATCACCTGGTCACTCCAGGACATAATGATGCCTACCTTCTTGATCCATACTTCCAGGCCAACATCTTTCTGATGATTAATTCAGTTCAACCCATGATCTCATACTGGCTGTTACAAATTTTAAAGGCTGTGGACAATTAGAACGGAGGTAGCAAATTTAAAGCAAGAAGCAGCCTATTCAACCATAAAACAATATGGAGTGAATCAAAGCAGCTTACTCCATCATGGTGAAAAGAGTTGTGTCCTCCTTGAATTCTAGCTATCATAGCAGAGCTTCTTTAACATTGCTGTGTACTGTAGCATTCTGGGGAATCATATACGCAAAAATCAGAATTAGACTGCAGACCTCCATGACTGAAAAGCTGGTGACCATATATCAAATTCAAGATTAGAGACAAATATGGCAGATGAAGAAGAAGGGGATAGCGATTAATGTGATGATTATGAAAAAGAAATAGATGAAGCAGTTGAAACTTGATGAAACATGTCAAAAGCAACATGCTTGAAGAGTTGGTCTGCTGCCTCAATAGTATACGAACATTTAAAAATGTCTTTTTTCTTTTATATTTGCTATGACTGTTTTATTTGTGTTTAATTTCAGGCTTTTTTTTTTTTTAAACTTCAGTCTCAAATAAAGTTCACATTTAAATGCTAACCTAATATCGCTAAAAAAGGTAATCCTTTCATGTTTTAGAACTTCATTTAATTATTTTTGCATTTCTCTGTGTTAAAATAACTCTTAACTCCTTTCGGTAATTAGGTACGAGTAACTCAAGCTAAGTCTACTGGAAACCAAAAAGGCTTTTTTTTTTTTGTTTTTTGTTACTGTTCTAATAACTTGGTGTTTTAAAATATATGACCTTTTTATGGTCAATTAACCTGTTATTTCTAGGCTGGTGAAATGCCCAACACTGTTTAATAAAGATCAAAAAGATTTCATATAAAATAGCCCCTTTCCTGCCTTGTGCGCCAAATTGGCTGAACTAATTTTGCTTACACTACAAAAAAGTAGATTTCTCCTTTGGGCAACCACAAATCTGAGAAATTTCAGCCTGAAAAGTGGAAGATTTGAAGAGATGAACTGATGAAAACAGGTGATAGAATGGAAAGTTTAAATACAGAAGTTCCTACCTCAACATAAAATCTAGATTAAATCTGTCTATTCCAAAAATTTTACAATCTGAAATAAATAAAATTCAGAAGCTCTAGTAATAAGAGGTTCCATCCCTTGACTAAATATAGGATTTGTCTAGAGTTAACAGAATGAGAATGGCTTTACCATTTAAGAATCAACTCGAATTAAAACATGAATATTCTGTGAAAAAAATTACATTAATCTAGCTCAGGATATACAACAAATGTAGTAGTTTTAATCTCTGGGAGAAAAGAGGTGATCAAAATGAATATTTCAGATAAACTCACCTCACCAGAAGGAATTTCTTACAGGCAACATACATATCTTTATAATAAAAGGTAAAACTGAGAGTGGGTGCCTCCTGCTCCATCTATGACTCATGTTCATAATCTAAATATACTGTTGGAACTAGAACTGCTGCTGGACAATCACATAGTACTCAGGACCAGAAACGCTTTCCTCACACATCTGCATTGGCTAGGAGACGGTGGCAGTTTCTCTCAGACACAGACTGCAAGCCATGCTTTCGTCATCTCAAGACTGGATTACTAAAGTGTGCTTCATGTGGAGCTACACCTTAATATTCAGCTTGTCTCTGCAAGAGGACATTGCTCCTGTACTCCATTATTTGCACTTTGATTTCAGGATAAAGTTTAAGGTGTTAGCTCTGACTGGAGACCGACTTCTGTGAAGAAAGCTACAACATGTCAGCCAGGGTTAGTGTAAGGATACAGAAATGCTGCAATTTGATCTCTTGAGTTACCTGTGTTTAGTCCTAGGTAGGCCTCGCTTTCAAGAAAATTAAAGACATACAAGCCCCAACATTTTTATATACAAGGGTGGATGTGCAGTGTAGAAGCAGGACTTTTACTTTATTCTGTCCTTTTATCCTCATCTCCCATATAATTTACAACTATTCAACAGCTCCCCACTAAAGAGAAAACCCTGAATATCAGATTGAATCCACTCTTCTATTTTCATTGACTGCAGTCACATAATGGAGGCTCTAGAGCAGACCTTCATTCAGTTTAGCAAAACAAACAAAGGGTATGTCTACAGTGGCAAATTAGGTCGACTTAAGGAGGCTTAAGTTGATCTAACTTAATCCATGTCCACACTAGGCTTTCACTAGGTCGACTTAAGGGGCTTCCTTAAGTCGACCTAATGAACGCTTAGGTTGACTTAATAAGAACCACAGGGTATTCCAACTAACCCTCCTTAGGTTGACCTAAGCCCAGTGTGGATGCATAAGTCCACTTTCTTAGGTTGACGTAAGGGAAGTTAGGTTGAATTACTAAGTCCCAGTTAAGGGAAAACACTTTGTTAAGTCGACTTAATAAGGTCAACCTTATTAAGTCGACTTAAAGTCGACCTTATTAAGTCGACTTAAAGTCGACCTAACTTTTTCTAGTGTAGACATAGCCAAGGAATCTAGTGGCACTTTTAAAGATTAACCTATTTATTTATTTATTATTATTACTATTTTATATAATATCTCTATTATTTTATTATAATATTATATTAGATAAATATATATAGATATAAATATATTATATTATTTATTTGCTAGTCTTTAAAAGTGCCACTAGACTCCTTGTTTGTTTTGCTGAACTAGACTGACACAGCTACCCCTTTGGAACTTGTCATTCAGTTTAATGGCACAAGCCATAGACCACAACAACTCACCAACTACCCTCCATGATATACACAAATACTTTGATCCCATTCACCAACCCACTATGACCTAGATATTTTACCGTAATAATGCTTCACTGAAATTCTCCATGTTCCTCTTGAACATACAGGTAACAGATCTCTCTGAACACCTACGCACTGTTATGCTGAGAGATACTGAGGACTGCTTGGATCACCAATGTCTGAGACGGTGGGAACAGATCCTTCAATTAAATGTAATCATTAGGATGAGTTAATCAGAAGCTCTCCTCCTAAAGGCTTGTCTACACCTATGGTTATGCCGGCAAAACTTTGTCACTCTGGGGATTTGAAAATACCCACCCCCAAATGATATAAGTTTTGTTAGCATAAGCACAAGTATGGACTCTGCTATGTAGGCGAGAGATGCTCTTCAACAGAGAGACTGCTGCTTGTTTAGAGAGGTTTATTACGCTGGCGGGAGCGCTACACTTGTACTTATGCCGGCAAAACTTGTATCACTTGGGGGAAGCGGGGGGCATAGGTTTTTTTCACTCTCCAGCGTGACAAAGTTTTGCCAACATAACCATAAGCATAGAAAAACCGTAAATCAGAAGACGGCTGAACCTGGCCAGCAGTTTGGACTGAGTAGGCAGAGGAATTTGCAGAGTATGATTTATTTTGGAGATGGACCGAGGGAGGGACAGGGAGAAGAACATAGAAAGTGGGGAGGGAGGGAGAGAGTTTGAGAGGTATAAAAGAAGATCAAGAGGTGGCTTGATTATTTGTTTCAATAAATGGATTGGTTTACTTTTGGGCTACTAGCCCAATAAATAGATGTGGTTAATTTCAAAGTGACTGTGAGCTATTAATGGAGTAAAAATCTGGCAAAAAGCCAAACAGTAGCCTGTGAGCGCAGCATGATCCTGGAAAAGCGAGAGTGTGCTTTTGGGTTTGGTGTGAGCTAAAGAGAACAGGGGCCATAAACTATGAAACCACCATTTGCACAGGATTCCTCCAGTGTTTGGAGAAGGGAGTGGCCAGCAGCACCCACAGCTGTACACAAGGTGTGTACCATTGGCAGTGGCCTCTGTGGAGTGGAGAGACTAAGTAAAAGACACTTTCAACACCAAAGAATCCTAATATATATTAAATGGTTCAGTTCAGTAAGGGAGCCCCTGGAAGCTAAAGGAATAATTCCCGCTGCTCATGTTACAATGTAGATGCTATAGTGGTACTTATCATAGAGACTTTCAGGTTAACAATTGCATAGGAGTCATGCATAAAATTTGATTTATACTTAAATACATATCCTCCTATCCAAATTTGGATGAGACCATAATCCTCAAAATTGTCATTTGGCTATTTGACTTATCTGGAAGTAAAAAAGACCCCCAATTTTTTTTTTTTTTTAAGTTGGAAAAAAATGAACTTATGTTTACAATAAATAAGTTTACGATGCTCCATAACGGTATACCTGAAGCGACTTAGGTTGGGCTTTCAAAGGAAGATTCAGCTTTGGGATGAGACCATGCATATAAAGTCACATCCTAAAAGGCCTTTTTTTCATGAAGTTATGAATAACTGAAAACTGAAAGAGTTTATTACAAAAATATTTTCTAATCTAAGTCCTAATGCTTGTTCCATATGCAAGCTAATATATATACACTAATGGAAAAGAACACCTAAGATTGTCAAAGCAGAAGAGATTTTCATCTCTAAAACATATTTCTCAGGATATGGAGACTTGTTCTTTGAATTATCAATTTAAGAATGATAGGTTTAGTTTCTGTTAAACACTGTAGCCAGAGAGAATTGTTATAGATAAATAGGTCAGTGTATTGTTTTAGGTTAAAATCTTGAATACAGACTATCCAACAGCTAAAAATTAAACAGGATTACGTATGTAAATATTTGTATGATTTTATCAAACATTGCTGTCACTTGGAAGCCCCAAACCTTTAAAATGAAAAAAAAAAATCCTATCCTATCTTAATTATACTGTTTTTAACTAAACCAGCTTTAAATGTCAATCAGAGGTAATCCCTGAGAGGCCCACACACTTGCTGAGCTGCCTTCACTAATTAATGGATCATTAGTAAGAAAGAACCCCTTACTGCTTCCCTTAGCACCACATACTGTCTTAATTACCTTTGTAAAGCAACCAATTTGTCTTTCACTCATTTGGTCTGAAATCCCAAGTGAACTGTCTCAAAAAGCTTTTATGTATAAAAATGTTTTAAGAGAATTTCATTTTAGACATCAGACAAAAAAGTGGAGAAAGAATTTTCATTGAGATTTAAGAAAGGGGGTTTTGATAGTTTAAAAAATAGCTAAATACAAAGTTGAAAGCAGTAATTAATATAGCACAATGAATATAGAAAGTAGAAAAACAGGATCACAAATTTGCATATATCAGACTGTCTCTCTGCAGCTTCTGACACAGCTGGCCATGATGTACTGCTGATTTGATTACATGACATAGCTGGAGTAGATGGCACAGCACTACAATGGTTAGTCATTCCTTTTCAATATTTCCTCTTCCCTCAAAATCTTTGCCTGCAGAGCCCCCAACGAATAAAATCCATTCCTCTTCCTGTCGGATAGCTACATGAGACCACTTGGAGAAGTAGCAACATGCCAGGCACTCAATTGCCAATAATTTGCCAACACAATTGCATACCTCTCTTTCCACAGACCCAAACATACAATTTCAAACCAAGCAAGACTAAAGCAATTGCTAAGCAATAAAGACAGGACACTGAAGCATTGGCTGAATTACTCTTTCCCTTTACAAGGTCTAGCCTCCCTTCCCTCAACCACCAAAGTTGCATGATGACCTAAGTTCATGGCTAACTCAGCTCGTAGGCCTTGTCTATATCACACAGTTTTGTTGACAAAAGTCAGCTTTTGTCAACAAACTAGTGAAGGTGTACATGCTGAAATTCTCCTGCCCATGTGCCTCTCCTGATATGCTGACATAATAAAACCGCCGTGCTGAGAAATATAGCGCTTTTTGCAACATATTTAGAGCAACAGACCTTTTGGTTCATGTACACTTGTTGCAAGATGGAATGCATATGCCGCCTGTCACTCCACCACAATTAGGGAATCCCATTGCCTCAAAGTCATCAGTTATTTCCTGCACATTACCCAGAGTTTCAGTACTTTGTAACAGCAGGCAATTAATGGCCCTGTACACTTGCATCACCACAACCCCTACAGTGGACTTTTCAATTCCAAACTGATACATGACTGACTAGAAGCAGTCTGGTGCTGGCAATTTCCGCACTGATATCAACACTCACTTCTCCACAGTGAGAGTGGTTCTCATTCTGGTGTCCTGAACTGCTGCAGGGCTAAGGCAAGCACTACACGCAGCTCCAAGAAAGTGGATTTGTGCATCCAAAAGTTCTGCAGCCACTGTTCATCATCCCATATGTACATCACAAGGGAGTCCCACCTCTCAGTAGTTGCCTAAGCCCATGGTCCTCCACGTGCAGCTGCTTCGTGAATGCCAGCAGCAATCTTGAATTATTTCTTTCCATGGCACGCAGCAGGGCAGGCACCACTGAATAACTCTGTTTTGCAGTTCATGAAACACTGTAGGAACAACCGCTCACAACCCTCACCACCAGACTTGCCAGCAGTTCAGGATTCATGCTTTCAGGCAGAGCTTTCGGAAACACAATTTACAAAGGCTGTTGAAAAATGGCACAGAATGAAATTAGAAGCCCACGGAACGATAGGACGAAAGAAACTGTATCATGGGATGGCAAGCACGCCCCAAGATGCACCAAAATCTGTTCCCAGAGCTCTCACTGGAAGAAGTGGTGAGCTACACAGTGCAGTAACTACCCACAATTCAACACTTGTTGATCCAAGAGCAATGACTGTGGACATGCTCCACCAACACAAAGAACGCCGTATGGACACATGCAACCTATATAATTAAAGAGGCTTATGACTGCCGACACAACTTGAGTCAAAAACTTTGCAATATAGACATGGCCTTAGCCTAGAAGACAAAGCAGAGTCTGTGATGAAAAATGCTTTCTTTCGTCTCCAGCTTCCTAGGAAATTTCTTATCTTCCTCTCTGAACAGACCACATCGATCTATGACTTTTATCTCCTCCAGATCAGATTATTGGCCTTCCCTGTATTTGGGGTAGCAATAGGACTTCAGCTCATGTGAAATAGAGCACCCTGCCTGCTCAGTAAAACAGGCAACCATAAGCACATTACCTCTGTGCTCTGATTCATTTCCTCTGCAATTAAATTTTTAAAAGTGGGGCAGGACTCATCAACTCCACCTAGACAACTTTGCTTGTCAGGACAGCAAATCTCACAAAACCCAGGTCAAATCTTGTGAGAGTTGAAGACAATTAAAAAGTATTTAGTTATTAAACAAGCTTTAAGCATTCTAACGTGGATTCTGACCACTTTCAGAGAATGTTACAAGACCAAAGATACTTCTCTTTGACAATATTTCCCACCATAGCCGATGATGGGATAGAGTGCATGCTTAGTAAGTTCGCGGATGACACCAAGCTGGGGGGGAATGGTAGACATGCTGCAGGGCAGGGACAGGATTCAGGGAGACTTAGACAAATTGGAACACTGGGCAAAAATAAACCTCATGAGGGTCAACAAGGACAAGTGCAAACTCCTGCACTTAGGACAGAAAAATCCCATGCACTGCTACAGGCTGGGGACCGATCGGCTAAGAAGCAGCGCTGTAGAAAAGGACCTGGGGATTATGGAGGATGGGAAGCTGGATGTGAGCCAACAGTGTGCTCCTGTTGTGAAAAAGGCCAATGGCATATTGGGCTGCATCAGTAGGAGTGTTTCCAGCAGACTGAGGGATGTGATTATTCCCCTCTATTCGGCATTGGTGAGGCCGCATCTGGAATACTGTGTCCAGTTTTGGGCTCCCCACTACAGAAAGGATGCGGACAAATTAGAAAGAGTCCAGCGGAGGGCAACAAAAATGATTAGGGGGCTGGGGCACATGATTTATGAGGAGAGACTGAAGGAACTAGGCTTATTTAGTCTACAGAAGAGAAGACTGAGGGTAGATTTGATAGCAACCTTCAACTACTTGAAGGTTGCTCCAAAGAGGAGGGAGCTAGGCTGTTCTCGGTGGTAACAGAGGAGAGAACAAGGAGCAATAGTTTCAAATTACAGCTGGGGAGGTCAAGATTGGATATTAGGAAAAACTTTCTCACTAGGAGGGTGGTGAAGCATTGGAATGGGTTACCTAGGGAGGTGGTAAAATCTCCATCTCCGGAGATATTTAAGGTTCAGTTAGACAAAACCCTGGCTGGGATGATTTAGTGGGAGTGGTCCTGCTTTTAGCAGGGGGTTGGACTAGATGACCTCATGAGGTCTGTTCCAGCCCTATGATTTATGAATGTGTAGCAGAAAGGAAAAAGACAACAAAAAGGAAAGAACATGTGAATACAGAAGCACAGCTGCCTCTATGTGGGAAGGGAGAAGGGCAGGAGACTTTCTAAACCCTCCAGTGACATTATACAGATCTAATTATCTGAGATGCAGTCAGCTACTAAGATTTAAACAGATACCCAAAACTTTTGATGGATATTATGGATGAAATCCTAGCCCCACTGAAGTCAAGAGGAGTTTCTCTTTGACTTCAGTGGAGTCCAGATGTTATCCTTATTGAAAAACACCGTGACCTTTTGTATGTGTCTTAACTGCCAAGAGGTCTAACATGATACATAATTAAATATGGCTTTCCCAGCTATTGAAGCAAGGCGTAGAGTCCATTGACCTCCATTGGCTGAATCACCCACCAGGCAAGTTACAGAGTTGGTCACATTCACTATCAAATGAAGTCTTTCTCCAATACCGTTTCAAAAAAATTTGTCTTTTAAAGAGGATTCACTAATGTAAAATTGTTTTCAAATTTATAATTTCTCTTAAATGAAAGAAGTATTTTCACACTGGATCATTCCAAAAAGCCATTTCAGTTTCTTATAGTCAAACCTGCAGAGAAATCAACATCAAGCAATTTACGGCTTGTTTGTTGAGTCATTATAGCAAAATTCAATGCATCATTCAACATATTCTTACCTTTAGGTATGGGAACAGAAGTTGATGCCAAATTCAAAGGATTCTCCAAGTGTCTTTCTCAAGTTTAATTTTGCATTCTAAAATTAGTATTCTAACTTTATTTGTTAGATGGAATCTGAAAGCCTAAAATTCCCTGGTGTGACAGGGTGTATCAGGGGTGTCAAATGTGGCCCGTGGGCCAAATGTGGCCTGCAAACCTCTTCCATCCAGCCAGTGACTGCACTCCATGGCTATGTCTATACCGGGTAATTTAAGTCGACTTAGTTAAGTCAACTTAGTGTGTCTCCACTTAAAGTCGACTTAAAGGGCAACTTAAAAAGTCGACCTAGAGCGTCCACACTGGACGCCTAGGTCGACCTTGTGGGGCTTAGGGGGACCTAGGGCAGGTCCACAGGGGCGGGGGGGGGCAACCCTTGCCAATGCCAGGGGGCTCAGCCTTTGCCCCATTGTACCTAGGTACAATGGGTCAAAGGGGGACAGGGACCCTGCAGGGCATAGGGGCTGAGTGGGCAGACTTTGCCCTGCCCTGTGGAGGGGCATGCCAGGCTCCCCTTGTGCCCCCCCTCTCCCCAGCAGGGAGGGCATTGGTGTAGCCCTGGGGTAGCACTAAGTCGACTTAGGGCTATCCCATGGCTACACTGGCTTAAGTCGATTCTAGGGAGTCGACTTAAGCCTTAGGTCTACTAGAAAGGAGGTTTAATAAAGTTGACTTAATTTTAATTAAGTCGACTTTATTTTCCTTAAGTCGACTTAAGCAAGCTGCTTAAGTTGACTTAAGGAAACTGTAGTGTAGACGCAGGGTAAATTAAGTTGACTTAAGCAAGCTTAAGTCAACTTAATTTACCAGTGTAGACACAGCCCATGGGACTATGCTCTCCCTAACAGCGAGAGAAAGTGTGGTCTCACATACCCAGTGCTCTGCAATGTCGTGGGTGTGTCAGGTCTTGTGACATCACAGAGCACTGGGCATATTTTGATTTATGGCATGTAGGGCCCTCTTGAAGTCAAATCTGGCCTGCCAAAGCAAATGAGTTTGACACCCATTGGGTATATAAACCCTGTATTAGCATGAGAAGGGGTTAAGAAGATGCTTTGGGCTGGAATGGCCCTGTCCTGCCACACCTGTAAATCATGGCAGGGCTGGAGGAGTTAAGAAGAGGGAACCCTACTCAGATGGAGGCAATCTTAGCAGGGAACAGACAATTGAGCTTCTCCAATCCTGGAGAGAAGACTGACAGGCTGAGCGCCACGACCCTCACAGAACAAGAGCGCAGTACCATTGAGTGGAAGAGGAAAAGAACTGAGGCTTGCAGTAGAGCCCACTGAACTCTGAAGTCAACACCGATACTCCCAGGACCCCTCTGAAGAGAGGTCCATATCCTGGAGGTACCTGCTTACAAACTTTTCTTTATCTTTCTTTTGTTTTCTTTCTTTGTTCTCTTTTTGCTGACTACAGGCTATTTGTTGACACTGCCGGGGACAAAGATAGGAGATGACACAATCAAGATGCCCCAGCTGAAAGGTTAGCACCAGCTCGCTAAGAAAAAGGCCCTGCAGCATCTATTGTGGTAAAGATGGAGTAACTCGATTCAGGAGCATGAATTCCCTATAGATCCTAAAGGGGATATCCTACCACAGACTGATTTGTGATATCAGGCCAACAGGAGTTAAAATTCAAATTCAATCAAGATCTTTTTCAATTTAAAGTTGAACTGGAAACCCTCTGGTAGTTCAGTGTCCAATGCATGTTCTCATGATGCTCAACATCTATAATTGATTTGGTAGGTAAGCAGCACAATGAAAGCGTCTCTGGAGAAAATGGACTTAAAAATGAGAGTATAAGACCAATACCAGCAAAGAATAATATCTGATATTAGTAACTTGTGTTAGTTTAGAAGTGGAGCACATAGGCATAAGGTAAGACTATGTATGGTCAGTGACATCAAACCATACAATTAGCAAGTGACAGTGTTCTAATCCATGATATCCACTGAAAAATGAAAGCTATTAGCTACTGAGAAAATGAGCTGAACTTTAAGTATCAGCAAGTTCTCAGAAAAACACAGGAAAGATACTTTTTTAAAAAGTTGTCAGCTATTTTATACAAGAAATTCTTTTTATTTGCTCAGTTTCTCCCTTTCATCTGAACTCCTCTCTTACTCCCACATTCCCCTTTTCCCTCACTTTTACCTTGAGTGGCTCCTCAAAGACTTCAGACTAAGTTTTTATAATGCACAAAATATATAGCAAAGGAACTAAAAAGCCATGTGCCTATTATGGCTCAGATTGATTTCCACTTACTTACCCTTTTTTTCCCTCTTGGAGATCATATATTCTACATGTCTGGGCAGCATCAAGCACGTTTTTGGAAGCTATTATATATATAAAAGCTCTTGTATACCAACACACAAAAGCAAATCCAAAAAGTTTGCTGTGTGCAGAATCCTGGAAATAGTGGCTATGAACAATAAAGGACACGTTTTCCCCAAAGAATAGGCATATTTTAATAGTTGAAACCACACAGAAAAATATATCTGAAAATGTTAATATCTTATCTGAAAGATCTAAAGTTTGACTGATTTTCTTTTCGAGATAACGTGTCATTAAGCAGGCATACTTCAGAAATCTATTTCTGTAGGGATATTGCCATACCCTATATCAGTGGTTCTCAACCACTGTATTTGGACACATTACTGTCTCGCCACGCAGTGGTAAATGCATCCTGGAGAACCAGGGAGATGGTTAGCTTTGACCTGGGGAGGGTGGGCTGGCGTGTCCTCTAGGGTCAGGATACGCTGCCAAGCATGTTACAACTTGCAAAAGGTTGAGAACCACTGCCCTACATTATAATAATCTATGCCTATTAAGAGGCATGATGGGGAGCAATCTGATTCAAACAGGTAACAGTAGTGATTTTTTTCCCAAGACATAACCAAGTTTGCTATGAAATCTGGGGTATTACTTAGATAACATTGTATCTTTGTTCTGTGTCCACCTCCCCACACCCACAACTAGTTAATTTTTAATCATAAAAGTTGCAACAGCTGACCTATTTATGAAGATATTTTCAATTAAAACACATGGAAGTTCTTGATCTCATTATTCACTCATTTATTTCTTAAGCGTCAACACAGAAAAGGCTAATCTCATGAAATCTGCACACATCGACTGCACTAATAACTAAGAAACAAAACTTTCTTTTAACCTATTTGCAATGTTTTCTGACCTTGTATTTCCCAATTTCTATTGAGTTCTTGCAACAATATGTTATATGCAGGAGTTCCAATAACCACAGTTGTACAATCGGTGCTTTTTTTGTTTAAAAAAAAAGTGCCGGTATTCATATCTTGATAGTAAATATGAAAAATGCCTCTCCCACCCCTCTTCTTCCTGTGACACCCCTTGTCTTCCAGCAGCACGCTCCTTTTTCCTGTTGACCCTGTCCCCCCAGCTGGGCAGCAGGGCAGCAAAAATGGTGCCAGTACTCCGTACCGTCACAAAAAGAGCACTGTGTACAATGCTCATATATTATCAACTAAAGCTATTGTATCATTGTAATAAAAATACAGGATTTGAACACTTTGTATAAGCAGTAAGACACATGCAGCCAAAAAACCGTTATGACATTTTATATATCTAGTTATTGATATGGACAATAAAACACATAATAATTTAACCAAAGTCTTTGTAGCATGGCAGGGCATGGAAACGTTTTCATTTAACACCAGATATTTTTGGATACCAACCACCTGAAATATAGTGAACTAAATCACAATGAGACTGAAATGAAGTGTGCTCAAATCATGTACTTCATATGTCAAAAGGCACTGAGTTCTTGTTATTAACATGTCTATTAAGTGTTATAGGTTATTTTTATTATTTGTATTATGTAATACTTGGACACCTTTGTCATGGGCCAGGGCCCCGTTGTGGTAGGTGCTATACAAAACACAGAACAAGACGACAGTCCCTCCCTCAATGATCTTACAGTGTATTATAGATTTAAAATAAATTCTTCAGGGCACACTTTGTATTTAGATTAATTTTTGACAATTTTCTAAAGCAAAAAGGAGATACTTATGTGGAAAAAATATCATTAGGAAATGAACAGTTCAACATTAAGAATATTCAATATCTATACAAATGGCCATGCTTAAAAAAGGAGTGATCAGTTTATGCTCCACTCCACAAACCTTTATGCATACATTTTGCTTTAAGACTTCAAAGGCTTCAATTGGATTACTTTCAAATTTAAAGTTAAGCGCAAACATAACTCTTACCAGGACAATGGCCTTACACGGTAATAAGTCAGGCTTATATTGATTTAAGCTAAACTAAAATAAGCCACTCTTACATCAGAATAAAAGTGCCTGCATGGGGTTTTGCACAGATTCAACTAAGAGAGACTTAAAATTCATTTAAGTTAAACTGATGCAACTTCTGGGTTTAGACAAGGCCTCAGATGGGGTTAATTTAATTCTTTCCAAGTCAGAGAGAGCCCTATGTGTGGATTTATGAATTCTGTATAGAAGGCAAAGTTAGCTCAGATACCTTGCTAACATAACTATCTAAAAACATTAATATGGATTTAGGTTTATGTAAAACAAATTTGCTATACATAAATGAGACCTCAGGGGCCAATAATGCTACTCTCTGAAAAGCTACAGTGCATCATAAGATCCAAAGTGGTAGCTGTGTTAGTCTATTGCTGAGAAACAAACAGAGTCCTGTGGCACTTTTAAAGACTAACAGATTTATTTATTAAATGAGCGTTTGTGGGAGAAAGTCCCACTTTGCCAGACGTTCCAAAAAAGTACCACGGATCTCCTTGCTTGCTTTGCTGACCTAGACTAACATGGCTACCCCTTTGGAATTCCTCTTATACTGTGTCATTAAACTATATGAATGATTTTTTCAAGGAAGAACTCTTAGTACAAATTGTACTTTTTCAACTGGGAGGAAACGGATAGAATGGGAATGATCCCTTATAATGTACTGAAAAATAAACAAACAAACAGAGTCCAGTGGCACTTTTAAAGACTAACAGATTTATTTATCGCATGAGTTTCGTGGAAGAACATCCCACTTCGTCAGATGCTTTTAAGATAGACTGAAATAAAAAGATATTTTACTTGTTGGTTGTACTGTGTACAGCACTGAGTGTCGTAATGAGATAGTTATTTATACCTTGCAATATTCAAAGTTCTGCTTTCAAACAGTTCTGTTCCATCTGAAAATATAGGCCATCTAGCAAATAAAAATAGCATCACTGACAACTTTTAAATTATGACTGGATCTTTTTCTAAAAGATACGCTCTAGGAATAATTTTGGGCAAGTTCTATGGCTTGTATTATACAGGAGGTGAAATTAAATGATCACAGTGGTCTCTTCTGACCTTACAATCTACAAAATAACAGAATACTGGACACAAAAGAGCAAATGTCTCATGTACAAATACGATATGTTCCACTAAGTTTTAAAAAAGGCATCACGGTTTGCAAGCATTATTTATTTGAATTTTTGTATAGTAAAAACATCAATTCTAGATGCATCTGAGCTTTTCAATGCCTACCAGCTCACTTTGGTATTTGAAAGCAACAAGAAAATCCATTATGATGTGGGATACAGGTAAACAAAAAGCTCAGGGAAGACACAATCATTCCCACTAGAATGTGGTTATATTGCACTCGTACATTAAGACAAATTTATCAACATATACAATAGTATACATTACTTATGCAAAACAAAGATTACAGTTGGGGTACATGACATAATTTGTATAGCCCCAAGCCTCTGAACTTTCAGTCATAACACTAAATTAAAGGCGTATTTTCAGTTAGGTTAGGCTCAAAACGTAAGCACATGAGTAGCATAAAATATAACAACTCATACTGGCAAACTGCGAGAAAGCAAAGGGCTCCTGCTAATTCATAAATTTATGTAAATATATGCATTAATTTATGCCCATTTGTACCCACATAATGCATATAAATGAAGCATTTATTAAGTGTTCATCTATATGACTATTTGCATTTCTCATTCATACCCTTCATTCTCCCCTGGCCATTTTCTCCTCCCATTTCAAATTTGCCCTTTTACCTTATCTCTATGCTTCAATTAACGCCTTCCTTTTCTAGCCAGGCAAGCTCCTTTTTCATTAAAAGTGCAAAATAGAGCAGTGAAGTGAGCTAAGGGGTTGCCCCAAACCCTACCACTTTTACCATTTATCTAAATCTTAGGCAATAAAGTGAACAGAATATAGCCTGGTCTTTATAATCATCATCAATCATGAAGCAGAGTGGAAACCAGCTCAGAGTGGAAACCATAAGTTGAGCTATCTAGAAGATGATCATCAAAAACATTGTACTACAAAATTGCTGCAGCAGTGCTCAAGTTCATATAAAGGGAGTGTGCAAACTTATAGGTAGGGAGAAGGCAATTTAATTACAGGTAAATGAGGCATTAATTTGAAAAAATGTTGCAATATTGTACCCAAAGGCAAGATACTTCAAAAAAACTGACTTGACAGTAGGATATTCTTCAGTCAGGTTTTTCAAATTTAGTTACAGAAGCCTTGTTCCTGCCTATAAATAGAGACTCTTTTTAAAGTGGGTTGCAAACATTAAGGCTCCCATATGCACACAAGAAACAGAAAGTGAAACAATTTCACTGTCAAATAGAGAGAAAGCTAGAAGCGGTCTTTACACTTGCTCCACTAGAAAGTCTCCCGTTTTAACCCAACAAGGTTTCTAGTGAGGGTAAGGCTTCCAAACCACCTGACAACGACGCTTTGAAGGGAAACTGTCAACATAAAGCAATTTTTCAGGGCTCTTTTCCACTGTTACCCACATTACCGATTACTGCAAATAAAGAGATCGCAGCCCCAAGCCAGACCTCTTCAACACATCATCAAAGATCTACAGCCTCTTTTACAAGATGATCCCTCACTCTCTCAAGCCTTAGGAGACAGACCTCTTCTTGCCTTCAGACAGCCCCCTAACCTTAAAAGAATACTTACCAGCAACTACAGATCATACAACAGAAACACTAAAGCCGGAACATATCCCTGCAACAGACCACCTACCCTCATATCTACACTGATGACACCATCACAGGGCCTAATCAAGCCACCTACTCCATCAAGGGCTCGTTCACCTGCTCAGCCACCAATGTGATTTATGCCATCATGTGCTGGAAATGCCCCTCTGCCTTATATATTGGACAAACAGTACAGTCTCTGCGCCAAAGAATAAACGGACACAAATCTGACATCAGAAATTGCAACACTACAAAACCAATAGGGGAACACTTCAATCTCCCTGCTCACTCCCTTGACGACTTGTTAATAGCTGTGTTGAAACAGATGAATAACAAATCTCAGCTTCAAAGAGAAACTGCAGAACTCGAACTTATATGCAAATTTCACTCAGTTGTCTTGGAGTTAAACAGGGACTATGGATTTTTCTCTCATTACAAGTGATTTGACCTCACCTTCCTCTATGTGCTGTTCCCCAGTGTTTGAATCCTAACACCTATTTTGATTTGCTGTTACAGCCTGACCTGATCCTCTGTCATACACTCCCCTGCATTTAATTTCCTCCCATTCTGTAAGTTTCCCATTTTCAAAGTGTCTGATGAAGTGGGATTTTCTCCCACGAAAGCTCATGCGATAAATAAATCTGTTAGTCTTTAAAAGTGCCACAGGACTCTGTTGTCTTTCTATAATAGACTAACACGGCTACCCCTTTGGAATTCTCCTTCCCCCAGTCCCAGAAGTGCTCCACTGGGCCCTCTGCTGTGACTCTGCCGGCTCCCCGGGAGCGGGTGCAGCACCCTAAGCGCCGCTCCCTGAAGAAGGACCCAGCTGTCCCGGCGGCGCTCCCCAGGCCCCACCCTGCAGCCGGCGTGACCCGCTCGTTCCGGGTTCGCAGCCTATCAGACTGAGCCACAACAGAGAAGTCCGCCAACCCGGGCGCTGCTCCCGAGCCCCGGCTACCCCCCGCCCTCTCCCGCGGGCAGCATGCGGCGGCGCTGCCTATCGCACTGCGAGCCAGGGCAGGTGCCTCCAGGGAACCCCCGCCGCCCTGCCCCAGCGAGGGACGAGAGCCAGTGTCACCCCCTCCCCAGCACACACACAGGGGCCACGGGGGAGGGGCCCAGGGGGCGAGAGCAGCGGCGCAGCTCACCCCAGGGAGGGAGGGCGCCAGGGTATCCGGGATCTAATCCGCCCCAACACTGCGAGCCCGCCCCGGCCAACTGGTGCCCTCCGCCAAGCGCTAGCCGCCCCCGCTAGCCCGGCGGGGAAAGGCCAGCCTGAAAGCACACGGCGGAGAGAGAACGACTGACCGGGGAAGCTGCTCACACACCAGCCGGGGCAGCCACCACTCCCCACCCGGCTCCCAGCCCAGGTTCCCCGCCCCACCCCAGCGTCTTCTGCGGGGAGAGCGGGGCGGCGGGAGCCGGGTCGGGCCAGGCACTCACCAAGATCAGGAGGACGCAGCCGGGGTCAGCAGGGGGCAGGAAGATGGCGGGTCTCATGGTAGATCGGTCGCTCCGGGGGCGGGGGAGAAGTGATGCGGGTCCCACTCTCCGCGGCAGTGGCGGCTCCTCACTTCCCCCGTCTCCAGGAAACACCCGGACAAGTTCCACTGAGCGGCCCGCAGTGCCCGCCCCCGACAGCCACACACTTCCGGGGTCCCGCGCGGCGCGGGGCACGCCGGGAGTTGGAGTCTTACCCCCGCAGAGGCCCGCAGAACACCATTTCCCGGCAGGCACCTCGCTAAGTGCGGGGTCGTCGCAGCCCGTTGTATTCTGGGAAACGTAGGCCTGGCTGGTGCTCCCTGAGCGCGGCGTGTGGCGACTCCCACAATGCATTGGGGCGGCCCTGACGGGGCCTCCGGCCGCCCCGCCCCTCTGCTGCAGGCCTGCGAGGGGCCCGCTGGCGGCGGTGGCGGGGTCAGGTGAGTAGCGGGGCGGTCGCAGGGCGTGGCCGGTTCTACGGGGCCTTTCAGCCCTGCCCGGCGGGACACGCGTGTCAGCGGCACCCGGTGTCGGGGCTCAGACCCCCGCCCTCCCCGGGTCCGGAGCGGGGCTGCCCTGGGGGCTCCGGCCCCGCGCTGATGAGGCCTAAAAACTTGACAGTCTCTGCAGAGATTTTGTGCCCGAAATGCGCCTTGTTGGGAAACCAGTCACAGCTGAGCGGCCCTTGCCAGATGCTACCGCCGTGTCCGTGTCTCCTCCCCCGGAGGTTGCTCCGCCCTCTGCTCTCCTCCCCGCCAATAGACCCTGCCCTTCTCTCTGCTCCCCTTCCCTCCCCGCCCATGGACCCTCCCCTTCTCTCTGCTCCCCTTCCCTCCCCGCCCATGGACCCTGCCCTTCTCTCTGCTCCCCTTCCCTCCCAGCCCATAGACCCTGCTAATACCTTTGCTCCCCCACTCCCGTCGGGCTGGAGCTCCCACTCTGTCCAGTCCTCCCATCGCCCAGGTACCCGCTGTAGCCTGTCAGTTTGGTGCCAGTGCAGCGTCACCAGTGACCGACCCGAGCAGTGCTTAGGAGGGGTCCCTCTGTCTATCTTGTGTTCTCTTTCCTAAGCTCAACTAGAGATTTTCTCATGAAAAGGAGCGTGGCTGTTTATTAATTTTATCATGCCTGCCACTATGGCAGCTAGGTGCTTCAGTTCCCAAAACAGCGAAGTACATCCAAATTGTGAACGCCAGCATCAACAAAAGGGATTTTCATTAGCCAGGAAAGTAATTCCTTCTTCAGTGGCGTGTAATGAAGGTGTTTGTTTAATTAATACAAGCATTCATTGGGTGGCCAATACTCTATTATCTGGGGATCTCACAGTAGCAACAGAATAGTTAAATAAAATTGAATGCAACATTTAAAAACCTTTGAGCAGCCCTAATTCAAACTGTTTTCTTTGGATTTCTAATATTAAAAACAAGCATAAAGAAGCAAAACAGGAAACATGCCTGTCTTTAAAACTCATTTGCAGATCAAATTTAGTTAAGTGTGCTATGGTGCTCATTATCCTGTGAGTGAAACATAGGTTTACAGTTGTGAGACCTGAAATCTATTATTGAGTCTGCCACAGACTGCATGTTTGATGTGGGCCAAATCATTTTGCCCAAATTTTACAGATATGGGTGTCCAAATTTAGACTCCAAAACCTATATTCAAATCATATTTGGCTTAAATTTGGATTTATGTGCTGAGCTTTAATATTCAGTCTGATACATTCAACTCTTAACATCTTTCTCAGTTTTTCTAGCTATAAAATTAGTGTAATAGCAACTTTATTCGTTCATATTTTAGGAGTACTTGGATGTCTTTCAGTGAAATATGACAATATGCATATAAAGCATTATGTCAATCAAAATTTGGCCCAACAGCTTTAATATTTAACAAGTTGGTGTCTTGCTGATGTGGGAAAGTGACGTCATTTCAACCTTGAGCAAGTATCATAATTTAGTATGCAGTCTCACATATTTTAAATCCTATTGATAGCCAAGTAATTATCCATATTTTTGTTTTCATAATAAAATTTAATTTTGCCGCAAGCCTGGGATCATAAAATTCATAAAATAAATTACTGTTCCTAACTGCAGGATTCAAAAAAGGAGTGTGTAGTTTGTTTTGTGAGCAGTTGCAAAGGCGGTGACAGCAGTAAAGACATTGTTTGATACCCACCGTACCCTCCTTTCAGGGGTAGGTAGTAAATGCACCTCTGAAATTTGGGTCTTTGCTGCCCAGGGTCAATCAACCGAGAGTGGAGTCCACCGGATTAGACTCATATAGACTCGAAGGTCAGAATGGACCAGTATGATCATCTAGTCTGGCCTCTTGAACAATGCATGCCACAGAACCTCAACCATCCACTCCTGTAGTAAACCTGGAACTTAAAATTGAGGGCTTGTCTCCACTGAGGGTGGCAAAATCGCCAGTGGTCAGATCGACCTTCCCGATCGACTGAAGACCCTTCCCAATCTGTGAAGATTTATTCAGTCGACGGGGAAGTTGCTCTATTAAGACCACACTCTGCAATGGTAGTAGCACTGAGTCAAAGAGAGGCCCCTCCCTTTGACTCAACACAGTGGCTGAGCGTAGGGCAGTCAAACTGATATATTTACGTTATTTTAAGTAACTTGCACATCTCTGTTTTACTGCTGCCAAAAACGGTGGGCAGTGTAGACCTGCCCAGAGTTATTAAAGTCCTCAAATCACGATTTAAAGACTTTAAGATTTTAAGGTACAGAGAATCCAACAGCAGATGAGCCATGCCCCACAGAGAGTCTTTGCCAATCTCCTTCCCGACCCCAAATATAGTGATCAGTTAAACCCTGTGCATGTGGGCAAGACTAACCAACCACACATCCAAGAAAGAATTCTCTGTAATAACTCAGAACCCATCCCATCCAATGTCCCATTAAAGTCATTGGCATATCTACCACCAGGAGTCAAACTAGGCATCATACTGTCCCCGCATAAATTTATCAAATTCAGTTTTGAAGACAGCTAGGAGTTTTTCCCCCACAGCTCCCCTTGGAAGGCTATTTCAGATGGTTAGAAACCTGTGTCTAATTTCAACTCTAAATTTCCTGATGGCCAGTTTATATTCATTGTTCTTGTGTCCACATTGGCATTGAACTTAAATAATTCTTCTCCCTCCTTGGTGTTTATCTATCTGATGTATTTATAGAGAGCAATCGTATCTCCTCTCAACCTTCCAGAGGTTAGGTTAAATAAGCCAATCTTTTTGAATCTCCTCTCATAAAGCAGGTTTTCTTTTCCCTGGGTCATCCTCCTCTGCACCTGTTCCAGTTTGAATTCATCTTTCTTAAACATGAGGTACTAGAACAGCACAGAGTATTCCAGATGAGGTCTCTCCAGTGCCTTGTATAATGGTACTAACACCTCCCTATCTATTAATTAACATTGGGTTCCTTTCCCCTTTTAATAAAAGTTTTCTTTTGTTATATACAGACTCAGTACTTGGGAGTAGGGAAGTATTGCCATTTAGGGGACCTCGAGATAGTGGTTACTTTTCTCAAATTATTGGTCAAGACTCACGGTTGGTCTGTTGTTAAAAGAACCCACTAGTTATTGCGCTTTTGTTGCTACAAACCCCACCTGATTGTAGGGTTATACTTTAGCCATGGGGTTGGATCAGTCCACTTAGAATCATAGAAGAATAGGGTTGGAAGGGACCTCACGAGGTCATCTAGTCCAACCCCCTGCTAAAAAGCAGGACCACTCCCACTAAATCACCCCAGCAAGGGTTTTGTGTAACCGAGCCTTAAAAATTTCCAAAGATGAAGATTCTACCACCTGCCTAGGTAACCCATTCCAATGCTTCACCACTCTCCTAGTGAGAAAGTTTTTCCTAATATCCAACCTTGACCTCCCCAGCTGTAATTTGAAACCATTGCTCCTTGTTCTGTCCTCTGTTACCCTCGAGAACAGCCTACCTCCCTCTTCTTTGGAGCACCCCTTCAAGTAGTTGAAGGTTGCTATCAAATCTCCCCTCAGTCTTCTCTTCTGTAGACTAAATAAGCCTAGTTCCTTCAGTCTCTCCTCATAGGTCATGTGCCCCAGCCCCCTAATCATTTTTGTTGCCCTCCGCTGGACTTTCTAATTTGTCCACATCTTTTCGGTAGTGGGGAGCCCAAAACTGGACACAGTATTCCAGATGCGGCCTGACCAGTGTCGAATAGAGGGGAATTATCACATCCCTCGATCTGCTGGCAATACTCCTACTGATGCAGCCTAATATGCCATTGGCCTTTTTGGCAACAAGAGCACACTGTTGGCTCATATTCATCTTCCCGTCCACCATAACCCCCAGGTCCTTTTCTACAGCACTGCTACTTAGCCGATCGGTCCCCAGCCTGTAGCAGTGCATGGGATTTTTTCGTCCTAAGTGCAGGACTTTGCACTTGTCTTTGTTGAGCCTCATGAGGTTTCTTTCGGCCCAGTGTTCCAATTTGTCCAAGTCTCCCTGGATCCTGTCCCTGCCCTCCAGAGTATCTACCATTCCCCCCAACTTGGTGTCATCCACGAACTTACTAAGCACGCAGTCTATTCCATCATCAAGAGTATTAATGAAGATGTTGAATAGAACCAGCCCCAGGACCGACCCCTGGGGCACTCCACTCATTACCGGTTGCCAACCAGACATCGAGCCATTGATTCCTACCCGCTGAGCCCATTGATTTAGCCAGTTTTCGATCCACCTTACGGTCCACTCATCCAACCCGCACTTCCTTAACTTGCCGAAGAGAATGCTGTGGGAAACTGTATCAAAAGCCTTGCTAAAGTCAAGGTATACCACGTCAACGGCTCTTCCCGCATCCACAAATCCAGTCATCTCATCATAGAAGGAAATCAAGTTGGTCAGGCACGATTTGCCCTTGATGAATCCATGTTGACTGTTCCTGATCACTCTATTTTCCTCCAAGTGTTTCAGGATGGATTCTTTGAGGACCTGCTCCATGATTTTCCCAGGGATTGAGGTGAGGCTGACCGTCACATCTTGAAAAAACTATCAATTTGGGAAAATATCACAGCCATGAGTCAAAAGCAGGTAACCGTAAGCAAATACCCACCCCACAGTATGTTGGGCATTGTCCTTTGCCTCAGTTTCCCACCTTCCGCTTTCCCTCTGCTCCACCCCCTTCATGATTAGTTGACCTTGGTCAGTGAAGACCTAAAGTTCAGAAGTGTGTTTGCATGGGTTCGGTTCCCACCCTTTGCCACTGCTTGCCTGTTACTACTTGCTGCTCCTGCAGTTACATGTTCTGAAGTTCCACTGCTCTAGCCCAGTTCTTAGTGATTTCACTTAGTAGTGGGTAACCTCTGTGCTGCTGCCCTTTCATTGTCTTTCACCACAACACTGCCCTTGCACTAGCTCTAAGGCATAGCCCCCAGACTTGCTCTTCTGTAATGACAGTTCTAGTAATCACTAAACAGAACCAAAGAGTCTCAGTTGAGTCCACTCAGCTCTGTCTTTCAACATCAGAGAGAGGCGAATCAAGTACCATCAAGTAGAAACTCCTCTCTTGTCTTCTGACCCCTCTCATTTTCACTGGTATTTGGCATTCTTTCTGCCTCCATAGCAAGTGAGGGGGACCCCCTCAGTCAGGGCATGCTAAGTACAGTTCTTTTCTTCATTCATACACTAAGGATAACATTTCATTATCCCTGCATTCAACTAAAGTGAACTGTATCTCCAAACCTGCCAAAATTGATCCTTTTGAAAAGCAGCTCTGTCTGCAGAATACTTGGGGAGTAGGGGTGTCCATGCAAATAATGTCTGCTCTTGAAGTCTCTTCCCCTAGATCATCAGTAGATGTTGGGAGAGCTTATTCAGTTCCTACTTACAGTTGTATCACTTCTTCTACATAATTCTCAATATAAATTCTTTGTTCAGCTCATGTGCCAATTCTTTGTATTTCTGTTAAAATTTCTTTTATTTTGCTCCCCTTGTGACTATAAGGTCCCATCTATACTAAGAAATGTATAAAGACATTTTTTCCAGTATTACCACTGGCTAATCTAAACCATTTTTAGTGCCCATAAGAGCTACATTGTAGGCAATATTCCTGTATCTGCATCCATTTTCATCGGTACGTTAGTTAAACTTACTTTTCAGCAGACCAACCATGCCCCAAAAATGAGGTAAAAACCTCTTACAAGTGAGTAGAGTCTGGCCTTGTGAAGCAGGAGGTAAAGCAGAAGGGAAGTTGGTAAAAAACTGACAGATGGGTAGCCAAAACTGCTACCAAATGTTTCAGGAATGGTCACATCTTCTCCACACACAGTTGACTCTCATTAGGTAGTTCCCTTAACCTCTTAGGGTCTTTCATGCAATTATAGGAGGGGGGAGAGAGAGAGAGAGAGAGAGAGGTGAACTTAACAAAGATTGGCAGGAGAATGTGAGGTCTAGTACTGAAATACTTTCAAGTAGTTGTTTCAAGTTGATGATATCCTAGTTAAAGAATCTGATCATCTGAATTAGAAATATCCCATATCTTCTTATCCTCACTGTAATTCAAGATACATATAAGAAGGTGTAGATGCAGTGATAAGATGAGATTGAAAATCAACTCGGAAAAAAGCTTTTAATTGATTCTTCTTCATCAGAAAACACAGCAAAAAGCACAGAAAACACAGGAATTTCAAGAAGCAGACATTCTACATCGTTTCTTCTTTGTGAAAAAAGAATTGGAGGGAGACAGTTGTATAAATTTATGAGATACTATTTACCCCTAGAGTTTTACAGTGCATTAAAGATCATTATTTGTGTCTCGTAGCTGTGCACTAGAGCCCATCACTGTGGTATATGAGCACCTCCCAGCTTATTAGATTGGTATAGCAAAATCCCGAGTGGACAGGATAGTTTTTTCCCTTCCCCAGTTAAAGGAAGTTGTAATTGTGTTAGGCCTTTTATTTGTTTGTTTGGCCTTTTGGGGGAATTGTTGTGAAAGATATGTTGGAAAAAGTGTATTGCAGCTTTTTTCATAGAAGCAAGAGGAGAGACTGGTATGGAAAACTCTCAAAGGGAGACAGTTCTCCACTAACTCAAAGAAGGAAATTTAGTCACCCTGTGAGTAGCATCCTGGAATATATCAATTATGAATGGGATCAAATTTCAAAATTGAGAAAACAAATAACATTTTCAGAAGGCCTATCCAGTACCCAGGATCCAAGTGGACTGTATATCCTTCTCTAAGGCAGATGTGGCATCTGTGTCATTTTAAAGGATATAGTAATCTCTTCTCTCCCCACTATGCAGGTTGTGTGTTTATTTGCTTTTTCCCTAGAGTGGATGTATAATGCCCAAGTCTGATTCTTTGTCAGGCAAAAACTGAACAGCTGCAGGTCACCTTAGTTTATATTACGTTTTGGACTAAATATATTTAACAGGATATACTGTGTAGGAAGTTAGGTGTTTAAATGAGGTAGCAAGCCAAAGGACTGGGGAGGTAAGAGTTAAATGACAGAGCTTAGAATCAGCTGAGGAGCAGTTACTACAGAGAGGAATACCACTGCTGGGCATGGATCAATAGTCAAGTTGCTACACAAGGAAGAGCCTCCTTTGTTTACAGTTTAAAGACTGTTTGTTTGTCCTTTTCATTTTATAGCAAAAGAGAATTTAAAGACTACTTCAGTATTGACAACAGACCCCTCTACCCCTCACCCCTCATTGTGATATTAGCATAGAAATCATGACATTTAAAAAAATATATTTTTGGGTTCTTTTAATTTGCCTCCTGGTTTTTGTACCTTTCGGGTAGAAATCAGGACAAATTTTCAAGCTTTTCTTTGCAACCACAAAGGCTAGAAATGTACATCTTTTTTTGGAAAAGCAAAAGCTGACATTTTTATGAAATAGAATAACGTCGGCAGCTGGAGCTGTAAGAAAAATGCCAGTTATTATGAAATTTATAATACAGTTGCAGAATTAGGAATGCTGTTGTTGCTTTTTTGCAACAAAAAGGGACTTAAAACCTTTGTTATTTCCTTCCTGGAGCAAGAATGGGTCTACAAACCGTTTTTTCCCCTACCTTTTGAAGTAGGAAGAGATTTGGAGACTTTACTTTTTTATTCAGCCTGTCTGAAGCCTTTTGATTAGTCTTTTAAAGGATCCAGGAACTGTGGCTGTTTAAAAATGTTGAAAAGTAAGGTGTACTCTGAGGTCTTCTCTAGGAAATGTGGTGGATAATCTTAGAAAGACAGGGTTGTATGCGGGACCAACCCCAGACTATTGCCTTGGCATAGAAATTGAGATTGGAACTCCAGTGTGAAGGGTAGACTGAAGCTGTCCTTTTCCCCTAGTAATAAGGAACTGTGATAAAATCACTCCATGACAATATCCATCAGATGATGTACTCATAAAGTAGGAAATTTAGCCATAATTTAGAATATACTCACTTGATTCTTTAATATTGTCATATGTGAAATGAGAACACAATTTTAAGAATGAATTCTTGGAAGAACTTGAGAATAGTCTCTTGTAGAAGGACAATTGACTAATATGCAGATGGTCTATTTTAATAAAAAAAATCCGGTATCCTACTACCCTTGTGTCGTATGAAGGCAGTGCGCTGTAGTGATTACTGCATGGGTCTGGGAATCTAGGTTAAATTTCCAGTCCTAAATTTACTAACTCTGTGTGATGTTTGGCAGTTGGTAACTTTTTTCTTTATCTGAGATTCCTGACCTGTAAAATGGGGATAATATCACTTTTGTAGAACACTTTGTTACTAAGACATTGTCTGTACTACCACTTATGCTGGAAAAACTTCTCTCACTCAGGTGTGTGAAAAAAAGACGTTCTCCCACTGACATAGCTATCGCTGCTCACTTAGGTGGTTTTATTATGTTCGTTGGAGACCTCTCTCCCATCAGCATAACATGACTATGCAAGCGCCCTTACAGTGGCACAGCTGTACAGATAGAGCTGTGACATTATACATTTTAAGTGTAGACTAGCCCTTAATCTTAAGAGAGAATTTTAACTTGTACTAATATGGTTATCTTTACTATCTGTGCCAGATGTTAAGAACTGAAGAACAATGGTTGATGCCTGGCTTCTGTTAGTGACTCAAGCAGGTATAATAAACTGAAATTTGTAAAATACATTCTGTTCAGTTCTGTTCTCTATAGATCTATGTTATAAAGAGTTCGGCTAAGATGCCTAATTGGTGTTTGTTTTTCTGGCAACAAGACTATTGAGCCTAGTTAGAGCTTTTTGTTAACCTATAAAGTAAGCAGAACAATTCTGTTTTTACAGCTTTATCTAAACACTTCAGCATTATATTAGTCTTCTTTACACTACATGATTAAAATTGCATTAAACTTTGATTTGTACAAAAATACATCATTCTTACTAAAAATGTTGTTGGTGCAGATCCACCTGTGACAACACCTGGGAAGAGTATGAATGTTTCAGAGAACTGGCTGTTCAACGGTTCCTCATTAGCATCTCAAGTCCATGCTGCTGCTATTAATGGAGATAAGGGTGCCCTTCAAAAGCTAATAGCAGGTAAGTGTTCTCTTTAGAGATGTAAGTCTAGCTATCAAAAATTGGCAGCTTTTTGCTGTATTTAACCTCCAATATAATTGTCCTTGTTCTAATCTTAAGAGGAAGTATGCTCAAAAACAGGATTTCATAGTTTTACAGATATTGCTGTCTGATATAGTTAAATAATAAAAATGCTAAATAGAAAATTTATCATTGTGATTAAATAACTAATGTGATCAAGGAGGCAAATTGGTTTAAAACTCCTGTTTGTGGGAATTTAATGTTTTGACCTAATTCCTGCTTGGGGTGAAATTTCCTGTGGTTATACTCGCCAAAGGTAACTGATTTCTGGAAAGTTTGGTGAAGTTCTCTCCAACTGCTTGAGTCACCTGGACATATGGAGAAGCAATATTTTATTATTACACAGAATTTCAGAAAAATAAACAAACCCCCTCTTTTTTACTTAGATTTTGGTAGCACCAAATGTTCTAGCTTGTTTCCAAACACAGATGGAGACAGAGGGAAGATTCTGATTCCACTGAGCTTAATGGGACTAAGGGCTTGTCTACACTGATCCTTACACCAACAATACTTTTGGCACTGGGGATGTGAGAAACCACTCTACTGAGTGACATAAATTTTGTCGATATAAGCACTAATGTAGGCAGCACTATATTTTGGGAGAGCTTTCCCACCGATATAGCTACTGCTCCTTGTTTAGCTGGTTTTATTATGTTGGTGGGAGGGCTCTTTCCTACTGACATAACACAGCTACCAAAATCACCAATGCTTGGTAAAACGGGGATGCCTGGCTTGGCATCCCAACATTATTTCTTGGCTTTTCTTCAGGAACAGCTGAAACCCTTGCTAGATTCCTGAAGGAAATTGGGCAATTTGTAGTATGCTTGTGTGGCCACACCAGTGCACTTGGCAGCATTGCAGAGGCAAGACAGTACTTGCCTTAATGTTCAGAACTGTTCAAGATCTTTTGACAGCATTCCACAAAACCAGCCAACTTTGCACCAACTTATCACAGCAACGGTATGGCAGGCTGGATAAAAGAGAAATTCCTTTTTCTTTTAGGGATCCTTCTTAGCCCTCTGAATCTTCCTGTTTGGTCCCACTGTACTAAGGAGTGCATGTGAAGAACTCTGGTTCCAGGAGTCAGGTTGAGCAGCTTTTCTGGGGAACAGCAATCCCTCAGTCCAGTGGACATTTAACCCCTTCCCTGCCTACCTGATTGTGAGAGATATACGTGCCATCATAACTAAATCATGTATAGTACATACATCTAAAGAAAATGAGGTTCTTTTGTATTGTATGTTGTTGACTACTATTTCATGTTGCCCAGTCTTACATGAACATAAACCAAACTGTAAAACCCTTGGAATATGGTGCCATCTGTTCTGTATCTTATACGGTGCATAGCATATTGTCTAGATTTCAGTACCAATGTAAAGAGCTAATTGTAAAGTCAACATCCAATGTAGTAAAGTGAGGGTTGCCATAAGAGCTTTTTTTTTTTTGCATTTAATAGTGTATGAATGTATGCAGCTCTGAACAAATCAGCTGCTGAACAAACCAGCCAAACAGCATTTTTTAGCTGTACCAGTGTCTCACAATACCCATCAGCCTTCCCTGCTCCCAGGAAAGTTCTGGCCCACAGCATTTCCTAGTTGTACCAGTGACTCGCTCCTTTAACTTATTTCACAGACACACTTAGCACTGGTGAGACTATACAGTGAAATCGCTATCTTGATCACTGAGTCTGGCCATGGGAGGCTTGTACCTGAGCCCTTGGGGTTTTACCCTGTTATCTCATTACAGAAAATAACACCTCGAGAAAAATAACTTCCCATGTGCCCACAGTTGGAATCTCAGAACAGCCTTTGGCATCCATGATGGCCGGGCTACAGGCAGACTAATGGGGACCATTGCTAGCGCTGATCCGGCATACCCTTATGCAGTGCTTTTTAAAAAAAAAATACAAAAAAAAATACAAAAAAAGGTGCCGGTACTCGGTCAGGGACCTGGGGCCACCAGTGGTGGTAGCAGGAGCTGGGGCCTCATCGCTGTGGAAAAAAAGATGCCTGTACTCAGTACTCCTGAGTACCATCACAAAAAAAGCCCTGCCCTTATGTTTGTTTCCTGCAGTCCCATGGATGTGACTTGACCCTCTTCTCCTGTTCAAGCAGCCACATTTGGCCTGGTCATCAACCTTTTCCTTCAGCTCTGCCTCCTCATTCTGACTCCTCACTTCTGGCCCCATCATTTCTCCTCCACAAACACACTTTTCTCCTCTACCCTGCATAGCCCTGGACCTCTCCCCATTGCTGCTGCTTCTGCTCTGTCATCTGGGGAGCTATCTGCTTGGTCTCCTGCAAACCCTGTTGGAGCGAAAGGGACTACTTCTGCCCCCTCCTCCAGGTAAGAGCAGGCGCCCCCTACTATCTCATAGTGTATAAGTGCAGCATAGCCACTACCTCCAGTTTCTTCTGATCAACAGTTGACAGACTTCGTTGTGCACACAGCTCTTCTAACTGCTTCTCGGTGAGCTTCGTACGTTTCTTTCCTGGGCCTGCCTTTTTTCCTGCTTTATTCATCTTGTACTTGTTGTTCTGTTTCCTTCACTCGTGATAAAGAAACAAAAAATAGCAAGCTTATACTTTTCTCTTTTACTCTTGAATTCCATAAAGGTCCATTAAGTATTTGCAGTGCAATATCAGTTTGCTGATGTGGAGGCTCAGCTCCCTCCAGTGACTATGCCACTGTGACATTTTGGGGATCACCCAGACCAGCAAGTAATTCTGTCACCATATGCTCTGTAATGTGAGGGCCTGGATTTTTATGTGGTGCATCTGTGGTTCAATTCCCTGACAATGGTAGTGAGCCCATAAGCACAAGGTCTCAATCTGGCTTCCAACAGCTTATTTACATCTTGCAGGCTGAGACCAACTGCCCTTACAGTCCCGAGTCTCCAAAAATCCTTCCTCTCCAATTTCTTAACTACCAGAGTCTTGGATCGTTTCCCTCTGGTTCATCACACCAAAAGCATGGAACCAGCCCCCAGTTATCAGTTCTCTTGGGTGCCTGTGCTCCACAGTTTGTACACCAGAGGCCTGTTTGGGGTAAAAATAAAAAGTTTATTTAATAGAAAAATCACAGATTCAAAGATGAAATGGTAAGGGAAAGAAAATACAAATTGCACAAAAAATTAACATAAAGATGCAACTTCAGGCTTTAGACTTCCATATTGAATAAAATACCTTATTCTAATAGTTAGCTATTGCCTTTGAACAGTTTACCAGTGTGCCCGCTAGCATTGGGAGGATGCAGCATCATTCATGGAGAGCCTCCTGCTTAGAGATTGTCTTCCAGTTTCTGAATGACAAACCTCAGTTCCAAGCCTGTTTTTAAAAAGACCTTTTACTTTTCTCAGGCCATATCTCAGTACTAAATTGGTAGCCTACATTATGTCAGTACACAGCCACCACAATTGTTGCATTGCAGATTGTTTTGGGAAGTTTTTACAATGTTTGTTGGGTCCAAATGGGACACCAAAGTGACTAGGACCATAGGGTCAACTTCACATAACTCAGTGTTATCCATCCCATAATTTCATTGGCATCCTGTAATATTTCTCCTTCTTTTCAAAGTCTCCACAGGATCCTGCAAAATTTACAGAGCTGCTGTGGGGAATTGGATGGTTCCTTGTAGGCTAGATAGCTGTGGGACATAGAAAAAAAATCAGGGTTGTTGATGGTGGTCATGAAGCAACTGGAGAGAATGGAGTACTGAGCTGGAGGGGAGGGAATCACACTGTCATGCAATTTTGGGATGATGAGCAGTGACTGCAGAACTTTTGGATGTGCAGAGCCACATATCTGGATCTGCTTGCTACACTCGCCTCATCTCTCCATCACAGGGACATCAAAATGACAGGCACAATAGTTGAAAAGCAAGTGAATTGTGGAATCTTGCAACAGATTGTTACCAGTCAGCCAGGAATCAATATGGAGCCAGCACTAACCCTAACTTTTAAAAATAATTTATAATAAAACCTATAATAATAGGATGCCTTATTCTTGCTTTTGTATTGTCTGCTTAGTCAAAGTTTCAGAATTCCGTAATTTGCAACAGTTCTCTCAATCATTATGACTAACTGTTCTACAGGTCTTGTCACGTAAACAGACCTGTCAAAAACATAAGCCACTCAGCCTTGGGACTCTTCCTCAGGGTGAACCACCCGAAGAACAGGAGTGAGGCATAGAGGAGACACCATCATCTAATAAATCCTCCTCCTCAACAGATGAGCTATGTCTTACTCAGATGACTTAGATTTTTTTATAGGACCTTATGGAAAGGATGACAGAAGCCATATAAATTTCTTTGGAGGAAATATAAGAACTTCAGCACTCCTTTCTAGACACCCTCCAGGGCACTTGTCAGGGCAAGATTGTTACTCATTATTGACTCCTTATTTTAAACCCACATAGTGTTGTAAATACCAGGAATCATGCTACCAACTTGTAAATGGGATGATAAAAATTAGTACGTACTTGCCAAGGATTTAAGAGTACCTTTTCTCCCAACCTATCCCTAACTCTTTGGTCATTAATGCAGTCACTTAAAGAAACAGTATTGTTCTAGATCAGAGGCGCACAACCTGCAGCCCGCGTGCATGTTCTGTGCGGCCCTCTGGGAGTGGAGCGAGCAGGGGATCAGGTGGCGTGACCCCCTGCACGTTGCATTTGTGGCCCTCGAGTGGCCTTAGAAAATGCAATTTGGCCCTTGGCCAAAAAAGGTTGTACACCCCTGTTCTAGATCAACCCCATCCCAACAAGGTGCTTAGTACCTGAACTTTTCCAGCCATAAAAGCGATTCTTCAGTTGCTGTACCGTTCAGAGTTGTCAATTATCAGGACTTGACAGCAAAACGTAACTCCAAATATTGCTCCAGATTTTCTCATTTTGTTGATCATTTTCTTCAGAACCAGAGAACAATTTCAAGCTCTGATCACAGAAGGCAAGGTAACCACTAAAGCTTCCTTTTAGGCTTCACTCGATGCAGTGGACATGGCCCTGCACTCTCTGGCAACTGCTGTATTCATGCATCAAGTGTTCTGGTACAATCCTCCATCCTGCCCAGGGAAGTACAGAATACGCTGGAGGACCTTCAGTTGGAAGGACCTAAGATTTTCAGTGATGCCATGGATGGTTCCCTCCTCTCATTCAAAGATTGAAGGGCAACTTTGCGATCCCTTTGCATCTTTATATCTGTGACAAAGATTGAATACTGTAAGTTGCAGATAGCTCAGTGGTCTTTCCCAGTTCATTACCAAACCTCCATGATGCCAAACTCACTGCCCAGAAAGAAGTTCAGATTTCCTAAGCAGGGCCTGTCCTCTACAGTGACATCTCAGTAGGCAACTTCTTTTAAGCCACTCTTTTGACTCATTAGTGGAGGGTTGTGAATCATCCCGTGATAGGGTGCTGAGAGGATGCATCTCTGGTCAGCCCCCTGCCACACTAGTTTAGCTAGCTCAGGGGCAGCAGAGCATGTACTGGGTAGGGGCTTGGTTGCCTGAGGGGAAGGAGCTGTGTGCAGGCACAATCTAAGCAGCCTCCTCAAGGTTTGATTAGGCCATGAGTTGCAGTTGCCCTGATGTCCCACCAATGTTTATATGTCAGGCCCCAGAGGGTTTGAAATGCCAAGGGGGAAAGGAGTCGGGGGCGGCGGGGAGGGGAAGGAATACAGAGGTGTTGCCTGTCTCCTTGGACCCTGAGTAGCCCCAGCAATGGCTGGCCCAGGAAAGGCCCTGTGTAGTGGTGAGAGATTTTTGTGCATGCTGTAAATAAAGCATGGATGACAGCAAGCTTGAGGGTGTCTGTGTCCTTTATGGTGCAGTGGGGCACCAAAGAAAGGGCTGATGAAGGTACGCTGCACTACACTCCCTTTTTCTGGATTCTTTGCTACATCATCCTGGACCAACTCTTCCATTTTCTACCTTCCTGGGAGCTCAACACCTCAGACAGATGAATCCAAGTTTCTATGGGCTGTCCAGTTCAGCTCATTCCCACTCCATCCATATCCTTTTTTAGGGACCCTTCTCAAAAGAGTCTCTTATGTCAGAGGATACAATCTCCTCAGCTTCTGGGGTGATCAAACCTATTCCATTGGATTTCATCACAAAAGGGTCCAGGTACTTCCTGGTTCCCAAGAGAAAAGGAAGGTTCAGACCAATTCTGGATCTCCGGGCTTCAAACAGCTTTGTCCTCCCTCAGCAGTTCAGGATGGTAACCCCAGTAGGAATAATTCCATCTTTGGGTCCAGGGGAGTGGTGTTCTGTGCTTGGCCCTCAGGATGCTTACTTTCGTGTAACTTCCCACAGACGCTTCTTACAATTCATCATTGGCAAGAACTGTTATCAGTACCGTGTATTCCTTTTGGTCTTTCAACTGCTCCAAGAGTCTTCACAAAGTTCTGATCAGCCATTGCAGCCTATCTTCAACAGATGAGAATAATTTTCCCTCCCATTTTGATGACTGGCTTCTCAAGGATTGCTGCTTTCTAAAGGTGTATTTGGCATCCAGTCAGTTCCTTATTCCTCTTTGACTCTCTGAGTCTCTGACTCATTGTGGGGAAAGTCTACTCTGTCACCTCTACAGTGAACAGACTTAATGGGAGCCATTGTGGACTCCATGTTTCCCTGAGCATATCTGTTCAGGGTTTTCTATAGTGATTTCATTTAGGACAATAGAATTAGGCATGTGTTAAAGTTAAGCCCATACTTAGGTGTTTTGAGGGAGGGAGGCCAGGGTGCTCAGCACCTTGCTGGATTGAGTCTTTACTGCATTTGCTTTAATTTTGGAGATGTGTCCCTGGAGTGAAACCTTGGCCTCACTGAAATCAATGTCAAAACTCCTGTTCACGTCAGTAGGGTCAGGATTCTATCTCTAGCCTTTAATTATGATTTTCTATATTAAAAAATCCAACCAAACACATAACAAAAGAAACTTACTCACTAGGTGTAAGGTGTAAGTTTTAACAACTCTTCTAGAAACCTACTTTGCTCTTCATAGTTGTCTTGTTTATAAAGACACAGGGTCTGATCCTGGGAGATGCCAATGTCCTTACAGCTCAGTGGGCGCTGAGAGCATTTAACATTATGCAGGAAATACTTGGCATCTCATGACTACAGGGTAATTCGAGCATAGGTTAAGCTCTTGACTTCTCCTCTTGGAGCTGTTCTACTTGGTATAAATAAATATTCCTTGGAGCAGGGACTGGAATATGGGCGTCTCACCTCCCTAACCACTGCAGCCTATCGAGTCAGTCTCTCTCTCTCTGGCCTAATGAACACTGAAGTATTTCATACCAAGTGGAATGGCTTCAATAAGTGAAATTAAGCAGACCTACCCCCACCACAGAATAGCAAATAGCTTGGGAGGTTAGGACATTCAGCTGTGATGTAGAAGACCTGGCTTCAACTTGTTGCTCTAGGAATTTGAACCTGGCTCTCCCATAGCTGAGGTGAGTGCGCTAACCACTGGGCAATTGTATATACAGGGAAAGGCACCTTCTACTTAATTTGGTAAAGCTAGGTTTCATTTTCAACTTCTCTTTGCATTTAAAGAAAAAAAAATGAAAAAAAATTATTGAAAATGCCCCAAATCAAAACAAAACATTTTATTTATCCAGAGTGATTCTTTTTCTGGTTTTTTGATTCACTGAAAATTTAAAAAACAGCTTGGTTTGGGATTGACCTGAAACTAATATTATTTTTGATTTTTCAGACCCACCAATGAACTAAGACTCAGTTATTCACACAACACTAGCTGAGTCCCCACCTCGGGGCATTAGCCAACCACAGGGTTTATTAAAAATTGTCATCTGAGACTTCCAGATAATAGCAATTTACCTCAAAGAAACTAGGAATGAAATAGTGTAAATATATTGCTGCCGTAAAACTTAAAGGTACAATTATTGCAACTTCAAACACTTCTTACAATGAAATCTGTGTTCGGTAAGCACCCAAGGACCAAGCAAGTACTGATTCCATAAAGGAGGTAGAAATTGAACAGACTAGTATTAGAAATGTATAGTGACCACTTGAAAATATCCCCATGGCAGCAGTTTGCCTGCGAGACCAAGACCCAGATTTTTAAAAAGCATTGCTCAGCATTGCAATATTACTGAATTAAGAGCCTAAATCTCATTTTAGCATTTAGGCACTTAAGAAGGGATTTTGTCTCCTAAGTTCAAATGTCTCTTTTGAAAAGGGATTTTGAGAGCCTAAGTCCCTTAGGCACTTTTGAAAATTTTACTCTCCTGTTTTCCCTGTGCAGTTTGTGCATTTGCCACACTTGGGCTGGAAACATTTTAGAAGCTCTGTTTCATTTTACTAAAATATTGTCAGATTCACCTTTTATCTTGCAAGCTTCACATTCTCATTGTGAAATAAATCTGCTGGCATACGCGGCCATCAGACATCAAACAGATTTACTGGGAGGTGACGAAAGATTTTCTGTACTTACAAACTTTTTTTTTTAATCAAAACAGTAAACTTGCAGAATGAGGAAACAGTTAATTGTTTCATGGCCATTTCCTGAGCTAATATAAGATATAGTCTAACAGTAGCTTTGTCTACACTTGCTGCCATTTTCAGTGGCAGTCAAAGGGTGATACGCAAGCTATGTAAAATTACTTGTATATCTCCCTTTGAGTGTCTAATGCTCATTTACCTCCCTATCTCCACTGCAGTGAGTTGAAGGGAAATGCCGCCCCTTTGACTCAGAACTACTCTTCTTTCGGGGCTGGAGTTACTAAATTGAACTCCAGATTGATTGAGCAGGTCTTGACTGATCGCTTAATTGAACCTGGAAGATGAAATTGATGGGGGTGAATTTTCCACTGACCATGTAGACTTAGCCACTGTGTCTGTCATTTGTGCATTTTTCACGCTACACCGTATGCTGGAGCAGGTACGAACAACTTTTCATTACTTTTTCATGGTCTTTTTTAGAGTAGTTTTTCAGTAGATGAAGGAAAGATTGGGATATTTCCCCCTTTCCCCCCACATATTCTTTATTAACAGAAAGAGCCCAAAATGTTCATTGCAAAGCAGTGCGCTATAGATCTCTGCATCACTGATGACTGGGCAATTTAGAATGATTATTTTATAGGTTAAAGTGACAGCATATTAATAAAAAGGTAACTTTGCAATCAATCTAAATTAGTACCTCACATACCATAGTAGGATAGCTTACCTCAGTTTAAGATGTTCAAATAGTCAATTAAAATAAAGGGGTATCAGGTGTAGATTTTGCTTTTAGTAAGGAGAGCAGTAAAAAGACTAAATGAATTTCAAGTCGAAGGGGAGGAGAATCAGCCTTTTGTCTTTAATAGTAACCCAGTGAATAAACATTGTACCCAATTTCTTTGTAGATATGTATCTTTAACCTCTGAAGGGTTGTGACTTGTAGACATTCTGAGATTGCTCCGGCAAAACATATGCAGTGAAGTTTACAACACACACACACACCCATACTCACAATAAGAATTATAAACAGGCTTCACATCATAAAAAAAAGATATAATTCCATAAGGACATTTGGTGACTGCCTTTCAGTATAAGAGCAGAACTCTGATAGACTGGCGACAGAAGTCTCCCTATAGCATGGTATACAATAGCACAGTGCACATTGTGTCTGTTGCCTTTCATAAAACAGGGGCAGAGAGACTCTTTCTAGGTGAAAGACTTCCATGTTTTAAAAAAGTCATTTGTAGGGCAGTTAGAACATGATAGCGCCAGCCCATAACTACTCAGTGATCCCTGAAATTGTTCAGATATTGTAGGCCAATTTTTTAAAAAGGCCTTCTCTGCCCACAATCAGTTTATGACTGACTGTGCCTGTTTTTTCAAATGAGCATCTTCTGGATTTTATAAATGGAAAAAAATACCTACATAGATTCTAAATAAAATTTTCAGAAGCCCCCATGTGACTTAGGAGCACAAGTCCCATCAACTTTCAATGGAGTTTTTAAGCCACTTCTGTCTTAGGTACCTATGCACCCCCCGTTACTGTAGAATCTGAGCACATCATAGTCTTACATGGTGGAAAAACTTCTTTCCTTTACACAGAAAAGATCTATAGTGCTTGGCCCATGACTTGTGCAAGAATCTTTGAGGTGGAAAATATATGGATGAGTTTACAGGCACTCTGAAATATAATTGCTCTTTCCCAAAGAGCGTATCAAAATCCCATCCAGACTCTATGTACTTCTGTCCAGAAGCATGTCAGAGCCTTCTTGTTGGACCTTGTTAGTATATCCCGTAATCAAATCAGTGTGATAGCGTTGACAAGACAGATTGTAAAATATGAAGACGAGAAGCAATGTGACTACTTGTTGCAATTTTATCATGAGTCTGTTTCATGAAGTTTAATTCTTCTCTTAATGTCCCAGCTCTTGGTTTCGTGTGATTACATTAGTATCTTAACTTTCGGTTTTTAAAAAAAAGTTTTTAGCCCTCATGATTGCAGAGAAAACTTTAATATCTCAAAAACTAGGGGACAAAAAAAAAGAACCGAGAATTTATTTTTATTTTCATTTTTATTTATTTTTAGAAATGTATCATGGTTTCAAAACTAATTCTATTATTTTATGGGGAGGGAGCAATTCATGGTTTTTGCATGTTTGGAATTTGCAGTCCAGGGATGTTGCAAACAGTAAGAAGGATGACTGAATATGTATTATGGGCTAGTTATGTTCTTCTGCCAGGCAGCTGCACAAATGATTAAGGGGGAGGAAGGAATCCCCTGCATGGCCATATTAACTTTCAATGAGTTGTGGCTCTGAGCAGAGGGGGAGTTATGGAACTGAATGATATAATCAGTATAGCATTCCTTAGGTGTTTATTTTTATATTAAATATGATTGATTTTTATCCTGCTCCCAAATGTTCTATTTCTAATGTGTTGCACATTTTTATATTGATGATACATAACTGCATTGTAGAAGGTGTCAGGTGGGAGCTCAATTTAGAGAGCTTAGTAAAGAATACTTAGGGCACCTGATACCCAGGAAAGTGGGGGTTGGTTTCTGTTTTTGACACTCAGGAAGCAGTTAAGGCTTTTGGCACTGTGTAGGGGTTGCATCCTCATTCCTTCCCTATTGTGGGTGGGAAAGGAAGTGACCTGAATTTTTTAGAAAGGCTTAAACTTCAAGTTTCCCATCCCAGCAAGTCTTGGCTGCAATCAGTAGACTCACTGATTCAATGCCAGTATTTGCATCCAAAAGAGATGGAGAAACATGTTAGCTGATTCTTATGCTAACATGAGGACCAGTTAAATAGATATTAACATTAAGATCAAGTTTCATTTTTTCTCCTTTTGTTCATTATTATGGGACAGGGTAATAAATAGGGACTGATCTGATTATTATGGTATCCTTCAGAATTTTGAGTACTGCATTAGAGTTTCATGTCTGTTCTCTTTTAACTATTAAAACCCCTACAGTTAAGGCAATAACTTATTACTAAAGCTTGTTTTGTCCATAGAGATTTCATCCTTCCTCAAATTCATAGGCACGTTTTACATTTAATTAAGCTTTAGTAAGGCAAACATGCGTAATCACCTTTTGTATAATTATAGGAAACCCGGAGCTGAAAGATAAAGAAGACCAGTTTGGTAGGACTCCACTCATGTACTGTGTGTTGGCTGACAGGATAGATTGTGCTGAGGCCTTGCTGAAGGCAGGAGCAGGTATTAATAAAGCTGATCGTAGCCAGAGAACTGCTCTCCACCTTGCTGCACAAAAGGTAATTCAAAATGCTCTAATACCTAATGTTCAACTAATGTTGCCACTGGCATTAAGTTTAAGAAACTCTTAAATAACTAAGGAAACGGTATCCACTCTTTTCAAAGAACGCTACTGTTCTCTAGGTCATCATGCTATAAATATTAGTGATTTGGAAAATGTTTCTAGGGATTTGACTTGTGTGACAGTTAATCTCTTTATTCTCTCTGTGTTTTTAGTGGTTTAAATGTCTAGTTTACGTCATTTGCCACTTTGCCACTAGTCTAGAAGCTCTCTGCTTCACTAACTCTTCCCTTCTAGAGAGAGAAATTCTGGTCCATTTCAGAGCAGCCAGTTCAACAAAGTTCTGACTTATAAACTTGATCCTACAGTCAGAGGTTAATGTTGGAGTATTGCCATTGACTTGAATGGATGCAGGATCGTGCCTTAACGAATTACCAGTGCCAATGGCAAGTCGGAGAATTCCTGAAAAGATGAAGTATGTGAAGGGAAATTTAGGTATTGGATTGAGAAATTCATTATCGGTTGTTCTGTCTTCAGTTGTATCAGTTCGTTTCCTGTTTATTCACAGCTGTGGTCCTCACACTTTTTATCTCATGCCTGTGCCTTACCCTTGTCCGTGCCCCTCCCGCCTTCCCCAGCGGGGGCCAGGACCATGGCAACCAGCAGCTCCCGGGGGCCACAGTGGCTGGGAGGTCCTGGGTGTGGGCTGAGACCATAGACAGTATCCAGGGCCAAACCAGGAGCCCAGGCCAATAGCCATAGCTGAGGGGTGTGGCCAGGAGTGCAAGGAAAAGGAAATTTGCGTGTTGAAATATATAACATGTAAATCTGAAAGGTTTTAAATATTTAAACCAATACTCTTGGTTTGTGAAATCTTGCAGTGTAAGTTACAAATGGATTGGCTTTGTTAGCATTTAACGCTTTGGGTACTTTACAAAGTCCAATATCTTTTATAAACCAAAACTGTGGCTGTGGAAAAGGTAGCCAAACCAGTAAAACAGAGACCAGAGCTGTGGCTGGGCGGGAGGGCCAAAGCAGAGCTCAGGGTTGAGTGTTGGGGCTGGATGGCTCTCCCTCCCTGCCCCCTGTGGAAGCTTGTCCGGGCCCTGCCACACCCTGCTGAACATTCCTCTGTGCCCCTGTGGGGGGTGCATCCAACACTTTGGGAATCTCTGATTTATGATATATTAAGCAGAGATGGAAACAATAAATATTATTTAGTCACGAGGGGAGTAATATAGATGAAGACTAGGATTGGAAGACATATCCATAGTAATGGGGAGCTAAAATGGTAGATGAGAAGAAGGTGAGAGTCAGCTAGCTAACCAGCACATAGATAGCAAATACTTTGGGGCCAACGAGGCATGGAGAGCTGTAGGTTGTACAGGGAAGTGCATGAATGGCAAAGGGTATGAAGAAGCAAAGCTAGTGAAGAGGCACTACAGAGCCAGTCAGGAAAGGACAGCTCTGTTTCTAAGGAGATGAAATGAGGACAGATCATGGCACTTGTATATTGGAATTAATAATTGTTTTTCTTTTAACTTTTTAATACATGGACTTAGGGTTGAGAGTTTAATTATTCAAAAGCTAAGGTCAGCTCAGTCATGTTAACTCAGGGGTGTTAACTTGATAGTGTCTGTAAAGGTTAAACCATTTAATTTATACTACTGTACTTTTTCATTTGTTCAGAATTTTCCAAAATATTTAATTTTGTGGATAAATGTATACATCTGTTTTTGATGGGGCTGTCATAAAATGGGCTAACGTCTGAATCATGAAATATTTCGTGGTCAGAATCTTTACTGTGCTTGGTTTGAAAAGAGAAAATATTTTGATTTAACAAAGTTATTAATGTGCAACTGGTTACAGTCATATTCCTGCTTCTGGACCTGTTAGAGTGGACCCCAGTGTCCAGTCAGATTCCCACTGAAGTCAATAGGACTCTCAGTGGATATGGGGTGTCTGTTAGTGGATCTTATAGCAGTAATAGGACATAAGTGTTTATTAGCTGAGTCAAATCAAATTGCTTACAAGTTTCACTGGGAAATGGTGAGAAGCACATGAACTGTGTAAAATAGTTTTCTGTAATTCTCCTCTGTTAGTTTAATCTAAAAATAGTGTGTTAATGCACCCTAAAGTTCCTTCAGTTACGCACAACATACACAGTGAAAGTTTTTATTTGATAAATGTTGTCCTGAAAGATAACCTTACGTGTCTAATGCTCTAAGCAACCATACAAAGATATTCTGAAACATTTTACCGTGTTAGATTACCTTTGTAATCTTTGAACCTTTGAACTCTTCAGTGTGACCAGAGTTCTACCCACAACTGGTTTCAGATATAGTACTGTTCTCTTCTAAATTAGTCGACCCTCTGCTTTTGTACACATACACAGTCATACATCACTTGAGAGACTCCATTCTTTGCATTGATCTATATATTGCTTTTGCTGTTACATTGAATCACCAATGTAATCCATTCTTTTTTATTTTGAGTGTGTAACTATCAGACAAATGAATATCTTCACTATAAGCAAACTTTTCATACATTAAAAACCTAATTTTATTAAGTATTTCAGGTCATTTATGTTTTAAGAATTTTATAAACCAGAACATTTTTTATTTTAGTTGAGATTAAATTCTTTCTTGGGTGTCTGGCTAGTGAGTCTTGTCCACATGCTCAGGATTTAACTTTCAGAGGGGTGGCTGTGTTAGTCTGGTTCAGCAAACAAGCAAGGAATCCTGTGGCACTTTTAAAGACAGATTTATTTATCGTGTGAGCTTTCGTAGGAGAAATCCCACTTTGTCAGATGCATTTCTCCCATGAAAGCTCATGCGATAAATACATGTGTTAGTCTTTAAAAGTGCCACAGGACTCCTTCTAGGATTTAATTAATTGCCATATTTGGGGTCAGGAAGGAATTTTCCCCTAGGATAGATTGGCAAAGGCTCTGGGGGTTATTCGCCTTCCTCTGTAGTAAGGGGCATGGCTCACTTGCTGGTGGGATCTCTATATCTTAAAGTCTTTAAACCATGATTTGAGGACTTTAAGTCAGTTGTAGGTTAGAGGTTTATTACAGGAATGGATGGGTGAGGTTCTGTGGCCTGCATTGTTCAGGAGGTCAGACCAGATCAAGGGTGTCAAGTATGCGGCCCGCAAACCTCTTCCATTCAGCCCATGACTGCACTCCATGGAACCACATTCTCCCAAAAAGTGTGTGTGGGATCTTGCATACCCAGCGCTCCGCAATGCCATGAGAGTGTTAGGTCTCATGATACCACGGAGTGCTGGGTATGCGAGACTACACTCTGTGAGACCACACTCTCTCCCTGAGAGAGAGAGAGAGAGAGAGAGAGAGAGAGAGAGAGAGAGAGAGAGAGTGTGCGTGCGTGCGTGCGTGCGTGCGTGCGCGCGTGCGCGCGCGCGAGACTACACTCTGTGAGACCACACTCTCTCCCTAACAGAGAGAGAGAGGTACTGCAGAGCACAGTTTCACATACACAGCACTCCATGGTGCCATGAGAGTGCTGTAGTGTTTCAATTTATGGTGTGTCTGGCCCACTTCAAGTATATTTAAGACAAACTGCCCCACCATGGCAAATGAGTTTGACATCCCTGGACTAGATGATCCTATTGGTCCCTTCTGAACTTGCAGTCTATGAGTCTAAATCTCGTATAGAATACTCTTCAACTTTACATAAAGTTCTCAGCCCCCTTGATTGACTACTTATTAGTTTCTTCAGTTGTTGTTTGTTACAAATTTCATTATATGAGATGAAGATTGCATGTATGTAATTTTCTATTCCTCCTTCCATTGTTGAATGTAAACCTTAAAATGTTTTTCTGTCACTCATTCATATAACAAAATTGCAGCATATAAGGAAAATGCTGAGAGAATAATCAGCAACTTTAGTTGGGAGTTACAACAGCAAACCCTTACAAACTTAGCTGCAGGGCCTCTGCAACTGATGCAGGCAATAAGCTGACCTTACATGTAGTATCTTTCTCCACAGGTAGTTCTGCTCATTTCAATGTAGTAAGATGCTTTTTAGTTTGATGAAGGGTGATTGAATTGGTCCTTGAAGTCCATCTAGACTCACATCTTAATTATTGTGTCGAGTATGAGGCCAAAACTTGTAATTCTTATTTTTCAACAGAGGGACACATGACTGTAACTCTCCAAATGTATCATATTCAGGACGTGTAATATAGCGATTTATGGTTCAAGGGGTGCTGTGTGTGACTTGGTAATAGTCACCCTGTGCACAGTTATTTGCCTACCACAAATAAACCTTTAAAACCTCCTAAGAGAGGAAGTTCAGGGTGCCTCCTATATAATTTATATACTAAGACTTCCATATGTCTCTTATCTTCCCAAAATGTTTGAATTCATGCTTATTTAATAGAGGCTCAATTGCCACTTTGTATGCTGGGAATATACAGGTTCAAATTCAGTTGTCAGTAGTAGACAGTAATATGATTTCACATGAGTAAGATGAATGCAGGAGAACCTTTGAAAGAAAAGAAAATCTGTCAGAGAATATGTGGAATCTGGATGGGAATAAAAGGTATAAGCACATTGAGAAAGGGTGAAGATTCCTCCAGATATCTGTCATCCTTGTACTGTATTTCGGGTCTGCCAAAATACCTTGGCAATATGGGAAGAACCAGATTTCCCAGCTGAATTCTTATTTCTGGCCAAATAATTTGCAATTAAAATCTCATTCCTACTGCAGTATACTCCAGAAAAAGAGAACAGCCGTACTCTCTCATGCTGCCATTAGAGCATAACAAAAACACAAATACCTGTTTTAGAATTAAGATCCTAATATCACAACATTCATGCCCTTAAACTTCCAGTCTTCTTTGCCTCTGAGGGTAGGGACAGCAAGGGAAAGAAAGATAGGAACCAGTTTTACTGATTTTTGTCACTCACTTAGAATTCACCTTCAAATTCTAATGGTGAGCATTTTTGTGCTTGGCTTTAAGAGCTAGACTTTATACAGCAACAATCTTTTCACTTTTAGAGCAAATTTAACACCTCTGTTAATATTTCTGTTAATATTAAAAGTAAGATCTTTCCATATAAAATATTTAATAAAAACAAGACCATAAATGTTTGAAATGGAGTAGCTCTCAAATCATTTTTAGAGGTAAAGAATTAGTGTCTCTTCCCACTATATTTTGTATAAGCAGACTAAAAAAGAGATTCATTTTACTTAAAATGCTCACATAACGTATTTACATGTCCTTTATAAGGTATTTGCAAATGGAGTTTTCTAGATGAACTCATGTCAAATTGAGAGCAATGCTATCTGTTTTCAAAGGCTTGGTGTCAAATGATCATGTTTCAAAATTAAGTATCTCTTAAAACATAAATTGTTAGCATCTAAATCTAGTTAAATTAAGGGTAAACTCACTTAAAACATTTTTATAAGAATTAAAAAACTCTTTAACATTCAGAGTTTCCCCATACCTAACACTTTCTTTTGGTAGCTTTCAGTTTTCTACCTTATTTGTATTAAAAGCATGTAAAACACCATAATGCTGAGTTTAGCTAATTCAGTGGGAAATGTCAGATTTATGGGTCACCAGAGTATAAAACAAGAAGTATAAAACTGTAACTAAAGAGTTTTTAAAAGCTTTTAATCTTTTGAGTGCATTAGAATACAGGAAGGCATGCTTCTGCTTTGTTTACTAGTTGTGTGATAAAATTGCTTTAAATCAACTCAGTCATTTCCAAAGATATTTGCTACATGAAGGTGTCTATTCTAGTCATTTTAAAGATAGATCATAGAACTGGAAGGGACCATAAGAGGTCATTGAGTCCAGTCCCCTGCACTCATGGCAGGACCAAGTACTGTCTTGCTGTTCTTTTGTGATGCAAGAGTGGTGTGCGGGGACTTACGGAGAACGCCTGAGACCACTGATTTTGGTGTACACTATTTATGTAACTTTTATTGACTAAATACTTTAAAACAAATCACTGTCTTTTAATTGTCTAAAACAACACAGCAAACATACCAAATCCTACAAGCTAAAGCAAGGTTATAACTATTCCTCCTCCTATTCCCACAAATAGCCCCGTTAGTAACTTTTGGCTACAATTAGTATCATTTGCAGACATATTTACCCAACAACAAGCAGAAGCAGCTGCAATAGCATTCTGGTTACAGGTTTCTTAATTAGTTTTGATACTTCATCCACGGGTTATCATCAGTCAGCAGTGCTGACTGGTTCCGGTTTTCGTGCACGGTTACCAACCCAAACAATTCTAGGGTGGCCTTCTTTCGGTCCAAAGATTCTAGGACCGGGGAGCTGCCTCCGGGTGATCAGTCCAACGGCTTGTCAGGGCGCTACTCCTGTCGACTCCGCCCTTGCTGTTTTCAGGGCGCTGCTTTTATAGGCATGCCCTTATGCTTACAAAATCATTCCTTAGTTTTATTTTTACTTTTGGGTGGGGTGTTTTTTGCCAGTCTGAAACAGCTTCAGGGACTCTCTGCTGCTGCTGATTTTGCAAGGTTACCTGGATCTACGTCTTTGCATAGCCAATTACTAAGTCTGCGTACATTGCTGGGCAAAACAGTCTCAGGGCCAGATCTAGTCAAGGACATGTACGTCTCTTTTTCCACACGTCTTAAACCATCCCTGTCAGGCATTTGGCTAACCTGCTCTTAAAAATTTCCAGTGATGGAGATTCCACAACCTCTATAAGCAATTTATTCCAGTGGTTAATCACCCTGACAGTTAGGATTTTTTTCCTAATGTCCAACCTAAACCTCCCATTCCTTCTTGTCCTATTATCGGCAGTTAATGAGAACAATTTTTATCCCTCTTCCTTCTATAAACTTTTTAGGTACTTGAAAGCTTTCATCATGTACCTTCTCAGTCTCCTCTTTTTCAGAGAAACAAACCCCGTTCTTTCAATCCTCCCTCATAAGTCAAGTATTCCAGTCCTTAAATCATACTTGTTGCTCTTCTCTGGACTTTCTCCAATTTGTCCACATCTTTCCTGAAATGAGGCACCCAGAATTGGCGACAATGCTCCAGTCGAAGCCTAATCAGCACAGAGAAGAGCGGGAGAATTACTTCTCATGTCTGTTTTACAATATTCCTGCTATACACCCCAGAATGATGTTTTTGTACCAGTGTTACACTGTTGAGTCATATTTAGCTTGTGGTCCCCTATGACACCCAGATCCCTTTCTGCAGTACTCCTTTCTAGGCAGTCATTGCCCATTTTGTAGGTGTGCAACTGATTGTTCTTTCCTAGGTGGAGTACTTTGCATCTGTCCTATTTGAATTTCATCCTATTTACCTCAGACCATTTCACCAGTTTGTCCAAGTCATTTTGAATTGTGATGCTGTCCTCCAAAGTACTTGCAAACCCTCCCAGCTTGGTATCATACGCAAAATTTTTAAGTGTATTCTCTGTGCCATTATTGGAAATATTGAACAGAACTGGACTCAGAACTGATCCCTGCGGTACCCTGCTTGTTATGCCAATCCAGCATGACTGTGAACCGTTGATAACTACTCTCTGGGAATGGTTGTCCAACCAGTTATGCACCCATCTTAAAGTAGCTGCATCTAGATTTGTACTTCCCTAGTTTGTTAATGAGAAGGTGATGCAAAACAATTACAAAAGCCTTACTAAAGTTTAGATGTACCATATCTACTGCTTCCCCTCTATCCACCAGACTTGTTACCCTGTCATAGAAAGCTATCAGGTTGTTTTGATAAGATTTGTTCTTGACAAATCCATGTTGACTATCACTTAACACCTTATTCTCTTCTAGATGTTTGCAAATTGATTGCTTAATTATTTGCTCCATTATCTTTCCTGGTACAGAAGTTAACCAGATCGGTCTGTAATTCCCTGCATTGTCTTTATTTCCCTTTTTATAGATGGGCACTATATTTGCCTTTTTCCAGTACTCTGGGATCGATCTGGTCTTCTATGACTTTTCAAAAATAATAGCCAATGGCTCAGCTATCTCCTGAGTCAGCTCCATGAGTATTCTAGGGTAGTGGTTTTCAAAGTTTTTTCCTCGGGACCCAGTTGAAAAACATCATTTATGCCAGTGACCCAACAATGATGTCTTTGAGCAATGCATTCCAGTCTTTTGGCAGGGACAGCAGGGGACCCCACAACCCAGTATCTGAGGGTCTGAGGCTTAGTACTGGGCCCCAACCCATGGTTTTAAAACTGCTGTTCTAGGGTGCATATCATCAGGCCCTGGTGACTTGAAGTTATTGAACTTATCCAAGTAATTTCTAACTTGTTCTTTCCCTATTTTAGCTTCTGGTCCTGTCCCAGGCATCCACTACGTCAGGCATCCAATCACCACCAACTTTCTTGGTGAAAACCGAAACAAAGCAATCATTCCGTTCCTCTGCCATTTCCACATTTTCTGTTGTTGTTTTCCCCTCTTTATTGAGTAACGGTCCTACGCTGTCCTTGGTCTTCCTCTTGTTTGTAATGTATTTGAAGAATATTTTCTTGTTACCCTTTTATGCCTTCAGTGAGTTTGATCTCAGCTTGTGCCTTGGCCTTTCTAATTTTTCCCCTACATAATCATGTTATTTGTTTATAGTCATCCTTTGTAATTTGACCTAGTTTCCACTTTTTGTAGGACTCTTTCTTTATTTTATTTTCATCATTTTGAAATTCTCATTTTTTTATTAATTTCTCCTCATTAGTGTTATAACACTTAAGACTACTAAAACTGAAGGAAGATGGAGAAAACATTATTTGTAAGCTTTTGGGGGCAGGGACTGTGTGTTAACATCCAACATGCAATGGAGATCCCATTGATTGTGTCCCCTGAGTGCTACTGTAATACAAATAATGAAAAATAATTCTGAGTTGTTTTCAGTTTGTTTCCTTTGTGCATTCAAGAGCACTAATGTGTAGTTAGTCTCACTGGGTTTTTTGGATCAGATGTTATAGCATGGTGTTCGACTCGTGGGTGGTGAATGACCTCAGGGAATGTGGGGATGTCACAGTGCATTGAACATTTTAGTACAATTTTAGGGAGGGGGTCTGGCTTCCCTCGGAGACTGACAGGGAGCAGCAGTATGCCCCCAGGAGGGCGGAGCCAGAAACCAGCTGCCCATTGAGGCAGAACCAGAGAGGTGGGACAGGGAATAAAGGAAGAGACCCAGCGGGAGCTCAGTCCAGCCCAAGCTGCAGAAGGAGAAGGAGGCCCCTCCGCTCCCTCCAGAGCCCTGGCCACCCCAGTGCCTGCAGAGGCCTGGCCTACAACCTGTGGCTCTGAGGACTGGCTGGGATCTCCCACAGCTGGAGAACCAGAGGCATTCCTCGTACTCCCAGCCCCTGAGAGTCCCGGGGAACTGCCGGCACCTTGGGGCCTGGCGATCGCCCCTGAATTGTCTGCTACCAGAGACCCGGACCCGCATCCTGTGACCTGGAGGAGCTGTCCCCTGCTGATGAGGGTGACCAGAGCCCAAGGGGCTATGACTTGGAGGAGCTGCCCCTTGTCGATGTTCAGGTGGCGCTTCCAGACCTACCATGCCCAATGACATGGAGGAATTCTGCACCCTGCCCCTGGGTGACTAACCCGAGGAGGCCGATGAGGAGAGCCCCGAGCAGGTACCTCTGAGGGGAGGGAGTAGGAAGTGGCCCAGGGAAGCTGGAACACAGGCACACAGTCCTGAGGCTGGCAGATGAGTCAGCATGTTGTGGCTGGAACCCTGCTGACCCCATGGCCGAGCCTACTGCCCCACCTGAGGGGCCCGAAACTCATTGTTTGCCTGCCCCACCCTTCTGAGGGGTAGGCTCACTCATTTACAATAATCTAAAGCAAACAAATCTTGCTTCTTCTCTCCCCTTCCCACCTCATACCCTTACCCATTAAGGTCAGATGTCCTTTGTTAATCTCTCGAAACACACTGATAAATTACATAGGTTTGTCATTGTTAACAACACACATTTTACACTTGCTTATATAGTAAATGTAAGGGAGGGGTAAGGATTCGCAGGGGACCCACAAAAATATTTGACTTTGAATAATAGGTCATCTGCTGCTCTGAAGGGCGTCCTCCAGTGCACCATTCCCCAAGTCCTACAAGTGAGTTTCTACAATGACAACAGCAGCAGCAGCACTGCTATTAATGAGTTTGGGGCCAGGGAGATGTTTTTTCCCCCCCCCAGGGTCTTCACAAAATCATGGGAGCTCACTCCTTGAGCCCTTATATCAGGGTAATCAATCATTTTTTGTCAAGGTCCAAATTTCTTAACCAAGGTCCAAACTCCAGAAAAACCACACCACAGTAACAATAATGATAATAAGTAAATAAAATGATTTCACAATCCATTCAAAGTGTCTGGAGATCCAGTTTTGGCCCATAGTTCATCTTTTAACTACCCCTGTCTTATACAGAGCCAGGGAGTGTCTGAAGTGGGAAGAGGTCCTGGGGAGAACCAGTTTACATTCTTTAGAACCCTTTGTGCGGTCAGGGAATGGAGGCATGAGGTGGGGTGAGGGACTCCTGTCAAAGGGTCATGGAGCAGCAACAAAGATGTACACCTCACTCTCAGGTTCTTCTGAGACTGGGGAAGAAAGATGTTGCTCTCTTTTCCTCTGTGGAATAGGGTGGAGAGAAGCAGCCCTTCTTATGGAACCATTGTAACACCTGGTTGTGGAGAGCAGAAGAAATGACTCTCAACCAACTGCAGGAGCTAGAGGAGCAGTAGTGGGTATACCCTGGCCCCAGGCTATCCACTGGAGCCAAGACTAGGAGAGCAGCTGGAGCTGACCTTTGTCTCCAGCACCTGCCAAGGGGGGACTTAGCTGTCATGCAGAAACAATCTCCCCTTCTCCTTTCAATAACCCCTGCTGTACATGCACACATTCTTCAGGTTTTTGTTGTGGTCTTACATACAGCAGTAGGATAAACTAGGAAAAAACACAACTTCAGGAAAACCTGGTCAAAGATAACATTTTGTAGTGGGAATTAAGAGTAAGATACCTTGCAGTTGACCAGTTTCAGGTGTTCTTTCTCTTTCTTCTTAAGTGCTGTTTTGCTCTTGTTACCTTTAACCTATCTTCTTTCTTAACCTTAGAAGCATTAAAATACTGCATTGAGAGGTTGTAAATTCATTAGATATGGGCATCGCCTTAAAGCAGGGGTTGGCAACCCCCAGCACGCATGCCAAATGTGGCATGCAATGTGGCATGCAGGCAGAGCCTGAGCGGCACGCGGCACCACTCAGGCTCCCCTGCTGGCCCTGCCCTCCATCGTGGCCTGGGGTCACAAAAGCCATGTGCTGCGGCTCCAGGACCCTGCTTGTTGCGCTTCCTCACTGGGGAGCGCAACCAGCAAGAAAAAAGAAGCTGCGGCTCAGGGATCCTGGCCCCTGCTGGCCCTGCTCCCTGCTGGGCAGGGCTGCTGGAGGGGAGCAGGTTGAGTGGGGTGGGTTGGCCCCTCCCAGAGCCGCCGCTGCCTGCTGCATACAGGAGCCGGCCCCAGCTATGGCCAGGAAGAGGGCAGGTTGGACCACCTGGAGCGGCCAGCCGCCCGGAGCCAGCCCCTGGGCCCAGAACCAGAGGCCACCGCCAGTGGGAGCCGGCCCTGGCCCCGGCCAGGAACCTCAGGTTTGGCCCCACCCCCGGCACCTGCAAAGTTTGCTGACCCCTGCCTTAAAGCCTGATCATTTGGGGGTGGCGGAGAGTTGAGATTCAGAACATTCTCTTGAATGTTACACATGCCCAAAAGATGCCTGGGGAGAATGCTACCTTTTTGAAAAAAAGAGCTTTTCCAAAGCCTGGTTAACCCAGTGCTAAGGATGTCAGCACTGCTGCAGTTTCTTCCTTGGCTCCAGCAGCTGTACATCCTCAGGGCTTGTTTACAGGAGCTGAAAACGGCAATGATTCATGACATAGATTTAATGCATCGACAACTGGGTACAATACAGGATTCTCTCAGTAAAACTGAAGAGGTAAGAGACTGTTGTTGGTGCTGTGAAATAATTTGAAAATAGTGTAGCAAATCTGGAAAAATATGCATAAGAATTGGAAGATACTGTAACTGCTGTGATTTCATGAAAATGAAAAATCCCTTCATGAAGACGGATAAATTAGAAAACAGGCACTAAGACTGGTTGGTTGCTCTGAAGAAGTAGAGAATTGATTGACATTTTCTTCATTCCTGATTGTTGGGTTGCTTAGAATCAGTTTATTTACAAGTGTTATTCCCGTGGCTTGGGTTCTCTGTAAGGAGGAGTGTACTTGATAAAAACAGGCTTCTGCTTTGACAAGCCTTGTTTTTGCTATGGCAGAGGACTGTAAAAAGTTAAATTTGGAAGCTTATGTCTTAATTACTATAGAATAAATGGATTATTACTTTACTTATCCCTGCTGTCTAATCTTGTAGCAGGACTCACTTACCTCTTGCGAGCACCCTCTACCAAATATATGCACGTATCTGCTCTTTTAAAACTTTGCGTTACTTTGCAGTGCCTTCCACAGGTACCATCTTCATCAGGTGGACCTTTAGCAACTCAGTCCTCCAGCCAAGTCACACGCTGTTTGTATGTGAACGAAAGAGATCCCTTCCAGAGTACAAGTCTGACAGGGCCTATCCCAGTACCCTTGGTTGGTCTTTTCCTGCAGCCCTGCATAGCCCTCTCTTAAATTGTCCCAGCTCTGGTATGGAGCAGTGCTACCAAGGCTTCCTCTCTGAAGACTCTTTGCCTATTGCTCCAGCTGAGTTACTCCTTACAGTTCAGTCCCCTCCTGGGAGTTGTATCAAAAACTCCACCAAATACAAAGTGACCTACAAAGGGGGGGCAAGCCCTGGATGCCAGCCTGTGTGGGAGGCTCCAGGCCAGCCCTTCAGGATGCACAGCAGGGGTGGGGAGTGCAGGCGGCTCTGAGGGATGTCTTCAGCTATTTCCCAGGGCCTGTGTTAACCACTTCTTCATCACATAAACCACTTTCCTTGTGGCTGGTGTGGGAAAAGGGGGACTCAGGCCCGCCCAGTATTCCAAGTCCCAAACCAGGGATCCTGGAAATAGCAGTCACGTGCTGCATCCCTTTTTATTCTGTTGCTGCTGCTACTATTCCCTGGGACACTTTCCCATGGTCCCAGTATCTTTGCTTTCAACCAAGGGTTGAAGTCTTTCTTGAATCCCTGCAGCCTGCCAGGAGCACCTTTCTTGCTCCCCTTGTCACTGCCAACAACTGATCCTGCTCCGTCCAACCGTTCCTTTTATATATATCTGTTGAGCTCTGACTGGCTGCTCCCTGAACCCTCTCTCTGATTGGCTGATTTCCTGGTGCTGCTCTAGACAGTCTGGAAGATTCACTTCAACCTCCCTTTCCTGGGGCAGGATGTGATAGGACCACAGGACCTCTAGCAGGGGGCTCTGAGCCTACTACTCCCCGTCACACACCTCTTGCCAAAATTTCATTTTGTTTTCTTGTTCATTAGATTAGCATCTGTCTAAAGCCCTGCTAGGGCACATATAATCCAATGAAATTCTGGTGAAGAATTTCCATATAAATCCTCTGATGAGGGAAGGAGAATATTATCTGAGTCACTTTGATTTACATCAGTTGTGCTGGGCACTTGGGCCATGGATGGGATGTGGCCTACTCTAGGAACCAGATTCCATGTTTAAATTCCTGAGAGATACAGCTCAAAAGTCTCAGATCAAGAGAAGACAGGCAAAGATAACTTTATGCCATCTTTGTGATTCCTGGATTTAGGATTGTGGGGATTGAAACAGTGATGGGCATAAATTACAGTGGTTTCAGGAGTTCTGATTTACTTTAGTCTGTCCTGGGCTGGCTGTGGTGTCCTCCAGAATCTACTCAGAGCTGAGTGCTCTGGTTACTCCCTTACACACAGCCTGTTCCAGGACTTGGTTGTGTGCCTGGGGAAGGTGGGGAGCAGTGCAAGACTTCTTATGTTACCCATGCCAGTATCTGTGGTGGGAATTACCCCTAATACTGTGTGTCTTATTTACTGCAACTAGAATTGCTGTATATTTATTTGATATGCAGTGGAATTTGGAAAATTTTCAATGAATCTATGACCTGATAATAATTAATTTCAATTGTATGAAGAAGACTATCTAATAAGAAACCTCAATATCCTTTACCTTGTTTTGCACGAAAGTATCTTAGTAGCTGTGGACTCTCCCCAGAGATATGATTTTTTTTTTTTTTTTAAGTGAGTGTTAAGCCTGCCGTGTTTGAAGTCAGATAAAAGTAACTCAGGATATCTCTCGCAGTCTTCCTAAGTGTTGTTTTCAGTGCTCACTTTCTAGGACCCACCTGGTAATGAATCTATCATCTACCTGATAATGAATCTGTTTGAAGGGAAAGCGTGATCAGTACGATGTCAAAGGGGAAGCTGTTTTTACAGGCCACAAGAGTTTAGGACTAAAAGTGACAGTTCTGCAGAAGCCGCTTGTGACTAGGGCCTCCTGGGACAACCTCCTGAATGTGCAAAAATCAGGGCAAGCTGCAAAACTGGGAGCCAAACTCCCTAAACTCTGATGGGTGGTACTTAAACCAGGCTTCCTATCAGTCACAATCAGGCTTCTGATTCCCCACACCGGTTACCACGAAGTCTTCCGAAATAGAAGCAGCCCCTTTTATTGCACTCCAGCTCCTCTGGCTCCCACCTAGCCGCATGCTCCCTTAAAGAAATAGGTTCTTCTGACCCCAAAGGGCCAGCCACATCACACAGAACAATATAGGTTTGGATGTTACCCAAAATACCACACTGATAGCCAATCCTTTAGTAACCACAACTAAAGGTGTAATATAAAAAGAAAAGAAACAAAATATGAGAGATGTTAAAGTGAATCACATACATACAAATAATTTAGAGTCCATGTAAAGCAGTTTGCAGGCACAGTTTCTCTGGTAGATACCCAGCATGTGGGTGGGCCTCAGGTCTTTGTCCAGTCAGAGATGAATAGTTCCAGAGATGGCTGTTGGCTGGAGGCTGTAGACAAGATGGAGTTGGGGCTGCTACCTTTTATCACCTCTGGCCTTCCCAAAGCTGTGTGGAGTTCTTTCCAATCAAAATGGAGTAGAGTCACATGGGCAAGTCCTAGTGGTTCAACAGGTTTCTCCCTGGGTCCCTTGTTCCTGGGAGCTTCCTTAATGCTGTAGACATCCAGTCAGGGGAGTTTCCGAGAATCACACAGGTTGAAATACAGATATAACAAACATATTCCTAACTTCTAATAAAGATGCAATTCCTACACATAAACCATATAATCATTCCCAGCAAATTACAACCTTTCTATTGGTACCAAACATGGCATAGCTCCTATGGATTATTGCAATTATGAAATATTAATACAAAATAGTATAAATGGTCCCCTAAATCTGGACAGTGTGGAAACTAAATACATCCAATCTCATCTGGATTAGACTGGATTTTCTGCTATTTTAAAGTCTGGATTCAGAGCCAATACTGATCTGATCCCTAGATCTGGCCATGATAAATCTTAGCTTTGTTGGGAGCCTTTAATACATTTGGTTAGCTGGTATTAATACCTAAATTGAATTCCATGGCAAGTATGGTTTGAACCAGTCTTCAGTGGGAGGGTTTACTCATAGATAGTGGAAATAGGTGCATCAACATTCACAAGCCTTATTTCTGGGATACTGCAGATGGATTTTGCCTTGTTGGAAAATAACTGGATTGGGCTGCTAGCTGCTATTATACATTAGAGAGATCAACAGCATTACGGTACTATTTTCTCATCCTTTGCTGTTGCTCCTTTGTTGACTCTCTTTCCTGTCTTTCTGTTTGGCAGACAGTTGACTTGAACTGAACTGGGGTTGGACTGGATAGACCCATGAAACAGAATGAAATATTTTTAGGAATAGTTAGGAAATTTATGCCCCCTCATTGTTGAAGGAAGCACATCTAACAGGATTTCCAAAAGTGCTTGGTTAGAAGTGGCTTAATTCTTAATTTTTCTAATAATTCTCTAATAATTATAATAAGTCTAATTTTCTTTTGAAATCAGGTTGAAACTTTACTATTAGCAGCAGCAGAATTAGACTGTGTTGCCTTCCCAAGTCTCAGTTCAGTTATGCGTTGTTTGCAGTATGCATGGTGGAATAAGGGTAGTGACAGTGCCCAGGGATGTAATATAAAGGAATGAGTCCTAAAATGATCGGTAAGGTTATAATAATAATTTTGCACTTTTCATCTGAAGATTTCAAACTGCTTTACAAAACTGGGGTTAGTTACAGTGCAGTATTATTATCTCCATACAGCAGATGTAGAAACAGGGGCTCGTGGGATTGTGATCTGTCCAGGGGCACATAATGAATCTACAGAAGGGGTTAGGATAGAACCCAGGCACAGGTTTCCTGACTCTCAGTTCTCTTCTCTATTACAAATGCTCCTGTCTCTGGGGTGAGTAGGTTGCTGTCCAGAAAAGTGGAAACAGGAACGACAGAGGGCTGGAGCAAGATCAAAGAATGAGAGGAAGGGCAGTAATGGGGAGAGAGATTGCCTGTCATTGGTCACGTACAATCCTGTAGTTCTTCTGTGCACTCTCAAAGACCTGCTGCTTCCTCAAGCTCTACCTTCTTCTCACTTCTGCAACCCCAAAACTTGTCTGGAGTGATGGGCAAAAAGTAGTGTGAGGATAGCATGTCATTCGCCTGCCAATGCTCCACATAATGCTAGCGTTGGCTCTTTTCACTTCACAACATAAACAGTCATGCTATATTGAAATGTCATTTCTGGAAAACTATTTCCCAAAATGTTTTTCATCATAACATTTTGCTGAAATGTCATTAGAAATGCTGATTGATGGGGGGTTTACTTTTGTTTGGGAAACGTGTATAATAGACACGGTTTCAATCTGACTGTAGGTAAATGGGTAGAATGGGAAACAAATCTGATTCACTCAAATTTTCCTATCTTTAAGAATTTTTACATTTCACAGGTGTTCCAATAACATTTAATAAGCCAACAGTTTAGCTGTCAGGGAGAACTATCTTTCCCCTATAATCCTTTTTGGTGGTTAAATATTCTAAAGGCAATGAGCTGAAATTTAGTATTCAGGATAAACAAGGACACAGTTTTTTGTGTGTGTGCATGCAAATAATGGTTTAAATATGGAAATCTGTGTTTCAATTCCAAAGTTTAAAATGGGGAATGGAAACATTTACTTGGTTACAGATACATTTTTGCTAAGCCTGTAACATAATGATGGGAAATGTTTGGATGATATTAGCCCTAAAATGCAACAAGCCCTTCCGTCATTTAAAAAGTATCAAAATAACAACAGAACTTGATTGAAAATTGGTTACTGAGCATCTTCAGTGAATACCGTTATCAAAAAATTATGAAAAAGCAAGTTACTCTTGCTGGCTATTGTGGTCATATAGAACCTTATAAAACCAGTTGCAATCAATAGAACTATTTCACTTGACTTCAGTGGGTTTTGAATCAGGCTAGTATTTACAGTAATGTCAAATAAAATCCATAGCAATGAAGTTATGATGCAATAAAAACATCAGTACAACTTAATGGGGTTCATAATATTATGTAAGCAAAGGGGTGTGTGTGTGTGCGTGTGTGTGTGTGTGTGTGTGTGTGTGTGTGTGTGTGTGTGTGTGTGTCAGAGAGAGAGAAAGAGAGAGCGAGCGAGCTTTTTTTCAAAAATCAGATAATTTGCCATTAATGTAGCTCCTTAAACAAGAGGCTACAGAGCTAAGAAGTTCCATTTGCCTCTCAATTTTCATCCTTGAAAAATGTCTCCTTAAAATTCATTTAAAAGGAAGTAGAAAAGATCTAAAGGACATATGAAAAACTGGTGTTTTTAAATGTTCTTTACTTTGAAAATATGTGGGGTGCGGTATACGAAGATGTTTAGTCACCTGAAAATGCAGGTAGATGCCTGGTGGGATTTTCAACAGCACTTAAGTGTATTAGATGCCCATCATCTCCCCTTGAAAACAATAGTAGGAAGAATCTAACTACTCAATCTGGACTCTGAGCAGGCTAGTGTAATATAAAAAGCATCATGGGCTCTTTAGTTGACCACAAGTGTCCTTATTTTTGTCTATTAAAACACTTTATTTCTTGATTTTAAATATCATTCTATTAAATCCTGACAGAAAATTTGGGAAATGAAAAATATTTATACATCTGTGTGAAAAGTGTAATAATAAGGCTTTCAGTAAAGTCAAACAGGATATAGAATAGAGAAAAAAAAGTCTTAAAAGTAACTGATTAAGGAATATATTCCAGCACAGGATAGTGCATTTACAAATGATAAGATGAGAAAGTTCCAGAAATATAATTTAAATTTAAACTTAGTTTTTAGGGGTTTTCAGTTAAGTTCTTTATTAAGCCCCGGACAGCTCTACATATGCAATTCACCAGCTTTCTGAGCTGTGGACATTGTAATCTAAAAAGGCTGCTTTGTATTTCTTCTGAAAGGAGCACAGCTCCCCCTAACACCAAGATGGGTCTTTGTTTCAATGCTGATTGAAGCCAGTATCTGAAGTCCATTACAGCTTTTTCTTTTGTCACCTACCTGGGCTTTCTGACGTTACCTATCTGGGTAACCTGGTTCAACACTGTTTAGTGCCTTAGATCTGACAGAATCACAGCTTTTGTAAATTTCTAATTGTCAGGCTGCCTGACACTCAGATTTGAAGTTTTCTTTGCCTGGTTTGTGGATATTCTGATAGAAACTCACCTCTACACAAATCACTGCTTGCTTAAACAGATAGGAATGGTCTTGGTGAATAGAAGGTTAATCTGGATATGTAGGAACAGGTAGTTATGGTTTTTTATTTATTAAATAATTCCATTTTAATCCAAGAAAGCAATCGGCCAAACTTCTTCCAGATTCTCTCACAAAGGATGCCTAGTTATCAACAAGTTCAAAAGGGGTAGTAGCCATGTTAGTGTAGGTCAGCAAAACAAACAAGGAGTCCTGTGACACTTTTAAAGACTAACAAATTTAAATCCTACTTCATCGGACGCTTTTGAAGTGTGGTTTTCTCCCACAAAAGCTCATGTGATAAATAAATTTGTTAGTCTTTAAAAGTAACTCTCAGGAGCGTATTAATTTTGGTTTCAAGAAATTTAATACCCATTTTAGTTGGAAAAAGTATTTTGTTAGCTCTACACCACGTTATGATGATTTTAATTAATATACTATTCTTCACAAATAAGATTACATGCAGGTTCCCTTCAGTGTTTCTGTTTAAAGCGAACATTACTTTTCATGGTTTAATGCTGTTTGTTTTCATTTTTTTCTAAAGAAAGAAAATAATATTATGGTAGAGGATTTGAAAATTTAGAAGACACTTTAAGAAAAATTCAAGACCTGGAATCAGTCAAGTAAAAACTTTCCTGGTTTTGTATCATGGAGTCCCACACAGGGGCTTGAAAATAAATGTTTATGGGCTTCCGGTGGAAATAAACCAGATAAATAAACCAAATAAATCTGTGTCCAAAATTGCTACATCAGCATAAGGTATGGACACGCTAGCAAACTGTAAACATGCAGGTGAAGAGAATAGTTGGTTTATAGCAGACTAGAATAGGAAAAAAATCAAATGGATAAGAAGTCGAAGGCTGGAATACCTTTTTTCCTGGGGGTGTGGACATCAATCCTGGTAAGGCTCACCTATTGAGTAGCTATGAAGACAGTCCTAAAGACAAAACAGGCTTATTATTCTACAGGAAGATCCTTTGAGCTCCTCAGAGAAATTTGTTTTCCTCCCACGGTATCTTTCCTGGAACTATAACCCCTCATGCAACTCACAGAGTATTGGAAATAAAGGCCCTATCATTTGAACTATGTTTTGTACATTTAATTTTTTTTTAAAAATGTCTTTTGAACTTTTACCCCTATGTTTGAATCTGTATCATGAAAGTAGATTGAAAGCCATAGTTTAGATATTAGGAAACCAGCCAAACCACTATTTCATATATTCAGCAGTTCAGAAAAGTTTGCATCCTGATGTGTCATATTCCCTCCCAGGTGTAGAGGGAGAGGGAAGAACTCAAAATCAGCTATAGAAAAATGCTTTATAACTAGAGCCGTGCAGATCCACAGGTATCCGCTTCAGATCTGCGAGTGCGGGTATCCGTAGACCCATTGTTGAGGATTGGAGCTCGGATACAGATTCTGTTTTTATCTGCCAAGGGAGCATCCAGCAATGCTGCAGCTGCTGCTGGCGTTGCAGCCTGGCTTACTGGCTAGTCCCACCCACAATTGTTCCTCCTCTGACTCTAAGAGCCCAGTTGCAGTGGCCAGTCCCCACACGCCACCAATCAGCTGATGTTGAGGAGCTAACCCCTACCTCTTTCCCACTGTCAGTCACCCAGTCAGGTGAGTGAGAACTGCCACTGAACAGCCCAGGCAGAGACTGAGGAAAAGTTGTTCAGATCAGGGCTAGGGGAGACTCTGAACTGCACTGGGAGCTGCTAGCTGTTTAGAGGTGTGGGGTGGGATCTACAGCTATTTGGGGGTCCATCCAGGAAGGAGTGGAAGTCAGTTGTTAGGGGGGCAGCTGCTGCTCTCTAACAGTCCAAGAGCTGACACAGGCAGCCGACCCAGAAGTCACAGTGGTTGCACAGAACCGTATGACTTTGTATAAAATTTATGTTTAAAATAAAAGCAATTGTGGGTGCATTTATTAAGCCCCTGATTTTTTAGTTATGCTACAGTACATAGGGAGACAGGCACCTGACAAATGCTCCACTCCTATCCTTTCTGGGGAGCAAGAGCTGCTGTGAGGGGGAGAGGGGCGGTGCGTTTGCAGATACACATAAAACCTGGTGTGTGGATCGCAAATCAGATGCATACTGATGTTGATTGGATGCGGATTGGATTTGTGTATCCGCGCAGGGCTCTATTCATAACAGAAACATACAAGTCCATGGAAGCCCAGCTTCCTGTGCTTATCAAAATGCTTTCTACAAATCCCACAATAGTCCTGTGGTAGAGAGAATATTGATTTCAGCAGTGAGTTGCAAGGCCAGCAGATGGTCCACTTTTAATACATCATCCAGGCAGTATCATTTAAATTTACTCATTTTACTTAGACTCTTTCTTCAGAAACTGTCAGTTTCAACATAGATCCGCCTGTTTCAGATGGTGAAAGTACTTTGTATTTGGGGTAGTGTGAAATAAGTTGTACAGTAGTATGAATTCCCTCTACCTAAGTATTATAGAAAAAAAGATCCTGTCTGTTGTCTCTTTCTGTGTTGCCCATCATGGTGGTGGTCATTCTCTTGGCCGTAGCCTTCTAGTCTACAGTCTTTCACATCAGCAGCATCCTCCTGCTGCTTTTCCATTTTACCAGTATTCGTGGCCTTTGTGGAAGCTTCTGATCAGTACCAAGTGACTTGTTTTCAGATGAACTCTCCTCTTGAGGCTCTGCAGTACTAGCATCCTTCTCTGAGTGCAGAACTTCTTTCCCAGCTTCTGCCTCTAACAAGCATTTCACTGTCTCTGAGTACCAAACTGGGAGGAACAGGCAATGTGGGCATATGTTTGTTTGCCACACTCTCCTGGGGTTTTTTAGTAGATCTGCATGATTGAGGGGAGTCCAATAATGAGGTAGCAATGCAGCAGTTCCTAAACTTGCCCCTTCTTATCTGGCTGTGGCTCCTTGGTAATGTGACCTATGTGGAGGTATAATATCATCTGCTGGTACTGCTCTTGCTAAAATACCTTGTTCAGATGCTTCCATTTGAATGCAGAAGATCCCTCCCTGCTCTTTTTTTGCTTTTCTTCAGTATATAACATAATCTAAACTGTGAAGTTTAACATGAACATCAGGTAGTCAAGTTCCAAAGGGGTAGCTGTGTTAGTCTAGGTCAGCAAAACAAACAAGGAGTCCTGTGGCAGTTTTAAAGACTAACAAATTTATTTATCGCATGACTTTTGTGGGTGAAGTCCCACTTCGTCAGATGGCAGAGTAGGAGTAGTCAGATTCAGTCAGACCCCCTTCTATAGAAAATGAGGTATGTACCTTTTTTTTAAATTTGGATACCAAGTTTGGCACTTAGCTGGACAATATGAACAAGCACTGATTCAGACAATCAACTGTGGGCATTGGACATCTATTTATGGTGACTTCATTTGAAAACTGGGCCCTCGTTCATATTCCAAATAAAATAAACACTTTTTTTTTGCTAATTTAGCATATAAAGCATGTTGTTTGCTGAGTCTACAGCTTCTGAGGCGATAGAATTTCTCTGTTCCCTGCTGTTACCACAATAAAGATGGGCTCAAGCTGCAACATTTTGATCTGAACTGCAAACACCCCAAATTTCTCAGAAGATTGGATCCAGCATTTAGGTTCAATCTGCAATTAAGACCAGAGACAACTGCGAAATTTTGATCCATATTTCAGTTTTAAGACCTCTAAATATTCATATATGCAAATTTAGCCCCATATTTACTATATATCCATTCTCTGAGAGCTCTGAAAAGGGGATTCTATGATCCTGAACCAAAAATCTATGTGTACTATGTATACTATATTATATTATGTATACTGTTGTAGCAGCTAATCAAAAACAAACTGCTGTTTCTAAACTCAGTTCTCTATTAATGTTTAAGTAAAACATCATGGCAGAATGACACTTTGTAATTTCTATAGAAGGCAGTTGCCTGAATTTATATTGTTTTAAGTCAGACTTCAGTCATACAATATATACATTGCGGGGTTGATTTTGATCTCACACTGGTTTTAGATCAATGTGATTCCACAGAATAGTGGTTAAAATCTTGATTCAGACCCTAATCCTGCACAGATTTACACACATGCTTAGCTTTAAATACTGTGACTAGTTCCCCTGACTTCAAATGCATGATTCTGTGCAAGATCAGGGCCTTACAGGTTATGTTTACACTGCAATAAAACACCCACTGCTGACCATAGCTTGTGGGGCTCAAGCTGTAAGACTATAAAATAGCAATGTATCCATTTGGGCTCTGGCTGGAGCCTGGGGTCTGACACCCTATGATGGGGAAGGGTCCCAGAGCCTTGGCTCAAGCCCAAACCTGAATCTCTACATTGCAATTTTATATTCCCGCAGCCTAAGCTCCATGAGCCTGAATCACCTGATCTGAGCCAGCTCTGGGTGTGCTGCAGGTTTTTTTTACCGCAGTATAAATGTACCCAAAGTGCCCTAGATCTGTAATAGGCACTCACATACCATGCTAATTATTGTGGTAGAAATACATAGATGGAGTCTGACGTATGTGCAACAAAAAAAATCTTAAGAGCGTAGTTTATTGTCATACGTGAGGATGCACTAAAATCGAGTGTGAAATCATGTCAAGGAGAGGAAAATGTAACTTTGTATGATGTGAAACAAAACAAAATAGCCTCGGGGAGTGTGGATTTCTCTGATCTTTCTCAGCCTACTCTATTAAAATTATTGGTAATCACCCACTGGAAGATTTATGGACTCTGAAACCCTGGAATAGCTCATCTGTCCCATGTACATTATTATTTATATGTGAATGTGGCAGCATCCAAAATGTGTGAGATAAGGTAACATATAGGAACATGGTCCTAGTTCACAGATTTTACAGTCTAGGGGCTTAGTTATTGCAATTGCCTGTGTACTTGTGTAATTTTACTCACGAGTCGTTCTTGTACAGAGTCCACTTAAGGTTGATGGGATTTCACACATGAAGAGGTCCATGCCAGCAGGAACAGAGTCTCAGAATAGCTAAGTAGAAGGGCCACTGTGGATAGTCCTTTTTTTAAATGTATACATAAAGTTAATTTAAAATAGAACTAATAAGATATATGATTATCATAACCTTGGGCACATTGTTAGTATATTCTATTCCTCTCCCATACTTTATCTGTCTTGGTCTCTTATAAGTCTTCTAATCTGGAAAATACTTAGTTTCATATATAAATTTACCTCCATGAGAGTCCTTTTGACTTTATTGGGACTCAGTGCGGGGCTCCACATTCATAATTTTTTAATTTTCTTTAAATCTTTTTCTATTTTCAGTTTTTCTAATTATTTTGAACCCATGTCTGTTTCTTAACTCTTGTTTTTTGGGGGTTGGGGCTGAGAGGTTGCTTTATAATAAGCACAGAAGGGGGAATGTATTTGTTTGGATGGGAACAACGGGCCAAGTCCACTGCACATCTCTCCTTCCACTGTCCTCTGCTGGGCTGGTGTTAGTGGACCTCCAGATGCATAGGCAATTTGTATCTCTCAGATCAGAGAAAGTTCCAGGGACGATAGTCGAGGAACAACTGATCAAGTCAATAGTGTAACACTATTACAACATTCCAAAGGGGTAACTGTGTTAGTCTAGTTCCCCAAAACAAGCAAGGAGTCCTGTGGCACTTTTAAAGACTAACACATTTATTTTTCACATGATGTTTCGTGGGTGAAGTCCCACTTCATCAGATGCTAGAAAATGGAAAACTTACAAAATGGGGGGTAATCACAAGATATGGGATCATCAAATTTTGTACAGAGCTTCATGATCTTAGTACTGTTACCCTTATGCTCCCTGCCTCCTTTTCCCGTGTGTGTTCTCTTGTCCAGCAGAATGAAGCCTTGATCCTGACTGAAGCTATTGGATGCTGTTATGATACAAATAAAAAATGCTATTATTTATTTGTTTGTTTATGGCCAGACTATTGATGCATTATTTTGCCAAGTGCTAAGCAATCCTTTATGGAAACACAGTTCCTGCCTTGAATAGCTGGCAGTCTGAGAGTTTACATTCTAATAATAATAAAAAATCCAAGAAACAAATTCCTCCCTGCTAGAACTCCATTAAAGTGAAAGGAAGACTTTTGTCCTGTTCCATAGCCTTATTTTTCAAGTTTTTTGTTATTATCTCTGTTTTATGTGGAACTTTCAGGATCCCCCTTTTTAATGTTACAAATCCTGCTTTTGACACAACATTTCCCATCTTGGTGTGTGGCTTTTCAGGGTTAATTTTTCCAGAGTTTCTGTTGAGTTTGAGAAGAATTCTTTATGAAGAGAATCAGTGCAGCCTAGTGGAGAGCAGAGACATAAGCATTTGCATCTCTCGAATGTTTGTATTGACAAACGGTAGTCTGCTATTGACATTTGTGTCCCTTGATGATACTTTCTATCCTGGCTTATCTTTGCTGGTCAAATGCCTTAATTGTTCTGGCCTTTAATGCAGTCAAAGTTGGAGCAGGAGTGGAGGAGAGAAGAGAAGAAGCAGGTCTAACAGAGCATCAAGCTTGAGCTGTGAAGCTGCTGGCAACGATCAACCTGTCATAATGTTATGATTTGTTCATTTTTATACCATTTATTAGCCTTTACTTGTTGTGCCATTTGGCCTCCAGGGCAGATAAAGTGCTGTCTAATTTGGTAGGTTTGCTTCTGTCAGAGTGGCCTCGACAGAGAAGGTGTTAGCTGTAGTGACAAATAATCAATAGCTGTCGTTGTCATGAGGAACGTGAGTAGTTGGGCCTTTCATCTGGAGGATTAGAGGTCTAATTGGATTGAGAATAGGGAGGGTGGGCTGTTGGGTAACCCTGTCAGCTATGTGAAGCTGTCAAATGTCAGCCTTACTGAAAGGAAGAAGGGATGGTTAGCTTTCAGACTCAGAGGAAAGCTTTTAAAAAGTAATAGAAAAGTAGAATAGGCTAATGTATGCTTTAACCTCTTCTTGTTTAATTATACATCCCTGCAGTTAATGAACCTGTGTAACTTTAAATGTTATTTTTTATGAGATGGTGTTGGCAGTGCAATGCCAATTCAGGCTGTTTCTTTTTGTCTTGAATAAAAGTAACTTTAGTACTCAGATGTGGAACATAAATCTGAAAGATTTTGAGGTAGCGAAGGTAAACAGCCACCAAAAAAAAAAAAAAATCGGTAGCAGGAATTACAAAAGAGGGAAATAGTTTATTAATTTAATATTTAAGTGTTGTTGAAATTTGTCAGAGTACACATTCTTTCTAAGAGTCAATTAATGATGTTATGCTGTGTTAAGTGGTATACATATTATATATTAATTAATACATTATATCTCCAGTTTTGACAATTGAATTATTGTGGGTTTTGCTCCTTTGCTGTCTGGCTATTCGTTGAAGAAAGTTTTTTGTTCCAGAGGATATAAACTTAGTGAATGAGGCATTATTATATTAGTGAATGAATAATTTGTTCAGCAGATTGCCTCAAAAGGCTTACAGCGCTAATAGAATAAAATAGAATAAATAAAATCAATAGAATAAAAAAAAATTATTTTAAATGAGCACCTGTTTAACAAAGTTATTAAAACAGTGCTTTTCTCCTATGCATCTCTTAATTCATTTACTTCTCAGTATTCAACTGCTTTCAAGTAACTTGATATGTCATTGTAATTAAACTTTTCTCTATGTAAAAAGTTACTCCTGAGAATTATGATACTGGACCTAATTAATCCTGTGCATAACCGACCACTTCCTGCAAATGTTGAGTAGCTTCAACTCCTATTGACTTTGGAATAAGAACCTTTTTAAATAAAAATTATAGTCAGTCATGTACATCGGCTTACAACTTCACAATTGCTTTTGAAGCTCAGAATGTGAATTTCCTCCTTGCCCATAATTGTCTGTTTTCCAGTATTTTGCAGTCTTTTTGGTGAGCACTGATTGTATTTATACCTCAAAGGTAGGAGGCATAGAAACACTTTTTAGCAGTGCAGATCCAGTAGATATGAAGAAGCATTCAGAAGTGAGGCAAAATGATATGTTTGTGTAATTTTAATATTTTTCTAGTGTTTTATTATATTTTTCCTTTAAAAAAATTTAAGAGGAGGTGGAAAGATGAATGTTTTTCATTTCATTGTGGCTTAATGGTTTTATGGCCATGTTCTCTGGAGCAGGATTTTCATGCTGTTTTGGAATTCAAAACTCTGGTGGTGGTGAATACCAATGCAGCAACTCCCTATGCTATACCACTTAATGGTATAGCCATTAAACACATGGAGTGGGGCTCACTGATAGCTCGTGGGAAGTATTCTGAAAGTAGATCCCTAATTTCAGATATGAAATTGTTGGTCAGCATGTGGTGTGTGTGTGTTACAGAGCATTCTCAAAGAGAGTGTCTGGCATCACTCTGCAGTGACAGAGGACCTGTTTTGTTCCCATTGAAGTCCACTGCTGTGGTTTCAGCTATCACCTTCGTTCTGATAACCTCTCTCAAAACTGATTTATCTTCCTCTGTTCAGTCTTGCTTTTCCAATTTACTTCTCAGACATTTTCTTTGGTATGCTTCATTGCCGTTTCAAAGCCAATCTTTACAAAACTGAAATTAACTTTTCTCATACTCCAGCTATTTCCTCATTTCCATTGATGACTCTACTATTTTCCCCAATCCCTTAGCTTGCAACCTCAGCTGCAGTTTCAATTCTATCAAATCTGACCTAATTGGATCTAAGTTTCTGGGTTCATCTGTGCACATTAGAAGCCAAGTAAAAAGTTAAAACTCACATAGAAGAACACTCAGCTTTCTAATTACTTCACACCTACATTCAGGCCATTTCTTGCTGGGGAGTTTTGGGGTTTTTTAAAAATATTTTTAAGCCAAAAGAAATATCTTCTCCTTGTGTTCATAAGGGAAGTATTGTGCAAAAAGATGTTTTGTATGCCTTATAGGCCGTCAAGAACATGATCATCTTATTACAATGCGGTCAGGAATACCTATGGCTATGTGTCCATATCTGGTGTCTTTCCAAGTACTGATGCTTCTTCATATCACCAGCTTAACCTGTTCTTCATTATCTCTACTGCTAAAATTCTTGTCTACATTTTGGGCAGTTTGTTTTCAATAATCAATTTAACCTAATTTCATCAGACAAATTCAGCACTGTTTTTAGAAAGAGTTAGTCGCCATGTGAGAGAGAAGGTGAAAAAAAGTCATTTATAAAGATCCTTAAATAATATACAGTGAAACCCATCCTACATGACCACTCAAGGGACTGAAAAAAACAAGTTACTTAACAACAGAGATTGTTTTGTAATAAAGGTAGAGCAGAGCAATGAAAAATCAGGAAGACTTTAGGACTGTCACTTAAAGCAAAATGTTGCCTAATAAAAGTGACCTCTTATGCAGAGATCAGTACAATTTTAAAGTTTTTTTAGAGAACACTTTCATACTATCCATTGTTAGCGTCCCTGCCAAATGTTGGCTGCTGTATGTTGGCTAAAACATTCTGACTTTCATACACTAGCCCAGTGGTTTTCAACCACTGTGCCGTGGCACAAAACTGTCCAAGTCTGCCGTGAAATTTTGTACAAAGGTAATGAAAATCAATGTAAAAGAAACGTTGTTTCATTTTAAACAATATTCTATCCCAATCAAAATTATGACTTTTACAACTCGAGAAAATTAATCATCAAAGTGAGGTATCGGTCTTTCGATTCTAAAACATGAACATTCTAAGGGCAAAATTGAGAGGCTGTGTGTTTTTTCTGGTGGATTTGAAACGTTAATGCATTTGATCCTTCTTTAGCTTGTTGTATGCACTATGCTGCAAACTTCTCTAGTAAGCGTGTTTATCACTGTAGTGGGTGTACAAGAGATTTTGCTCAATTTCCCCCAGATTTTTGGCATGTTTAGCCTAGTTCTTATTTTTTCAAATGGCAATCCGGACAAAAATATCTCCATTTGCTTGTCCGTTTGGAAATATCACTCTTATATTCATTATCATTCCAGAGCTGTCCTTGCTGTTGATTTTTGGTGGTACAAGAAAAGGTACTGTTTTGGAAGCATAGGAGCCTTTTCTGTGTGTGAATTGGTTTCCACGCTGACAATGAAAAACAAGATGACTGCTGCAGTTTTAGCTATCCAGTTTCATATTCTTTTTAATTAAGGTGACTGGTAGTATAGTTTTCAGTTAATAAGACAGAACAGGTATTTGTTTTTATCACCTCTCATTGGTTGTTGGCATTATCATTGCAATTTGAAATAAATTAGCTTGTTATACAATGTTTCCATAAATGCTTCAATAAACACTGTAAGAGCAATAAATCATTTTGAAACAGGACACCTTTCTGCTGTATTGTCAAAGAATCTTCTGTCGGTTGTCTGACACTTTCTTAATCTGATGCTCAGGTTTGTCATTTGAATCAATAGTAAACCAGATAGGATGTCTTCAGCTTGCAAGGCTATAGCTACAGTGGGTATTTGAAAAATAAATTCAGTTTTTATAGCTGTGCCACAAATTTTGGGAGCACTAATTTGTCATTTGTCTCTCCATCTGTCTGTAAACAGTTGTTTAAATTGGTGATTGAAGAGAGTTAGGTGATTATACTTGATTTATAAATAAATTATGTAAGTAAATTTTGTGGATTCCAAGAAACTGGCAGTTTGGGTTAGCATGTCTATGGCTTAGATTAATCTACCTTTTCAGAACAAAAAACAGCTACTCCTTTTCTGTCTAATTGTAATCTTTTTCAGTTTGAGTCAATTTTGAAATTGTTAATGCAATACAACTTTTTTTAATCTTTGAAGAAATTATTTTTTCACGTGTGATTAAAAATAAGTGACAGAAAGTGACCAATAGACCTGCCATCCAGGTATTGTAATGAAAATCTGAAAACATCCACTGCACATGTGGAGGCCTCTAATGGATGACCTTATAAATGAAATGCATCCTAATAACCCTTTTTTTCTCTTTCTTGATAATGTAGAACATATTTTGGAAGACTTAAAGTATCAAATTTTCAACTTCTTATTTTCCATAATTCAAGAGGTAAGAAATCCAGTGATCTTTAGACATTCTAGAGCTTTAAATAATTTACTTGGGTTTTGTTTCATTTTTCCCTAATACTTAAGGGTTTTCTGACCCAATTTCAGTCTAAAATCCCTCCATTATATATCTACACAGTGGTTCAATGCATATAACTAAGCCTCAAGTTTGTCAATAATTTTTGCCAAAGGTAAATCATCTCATGGACTGCCTGTGTATTCCTGTCAAACCCTCTCCACTCCCACCAGCGAATCATCAGGAGAAACATGTAAAAAAGGTCTGCTTAGAAACAACTCTGCTTATGAAGTGCCTGCAGTTTACAAGCAGTGGCAGATCCATGACTCCTTTTTGACATGACATGAAGAAGTCCCAAGACCCTTCGCAGAGGGATTTCGAAGCAGTCAGTTCTCCCACCCTTACTTACATTGAGTAGTACCTGACTTTGTTAGTAGCCCCAATGTAATTAAAAACAAAAACCAAACTAAAAACAGTAGGGCGTGGTCTTGCCACCCTCACTTATATTAAGTAGTGATGATCTCAATGGAGCTACTTGCAGTGTAAAGATTGCACTTAAGAACTCAGAACAGTAGAAGATCCTTCAAGTGAGATGACTACAATAATTTGGACTATTTTTTTTTGGTGGGGAGAATTCAAACAGCTCACAGTGCACTAAAATGTTTTTAAATAAATCTTGTGTGTACACTCACAAAGGGTAAAATGAAACCTATGTATAAAATGGAGAACACTACTGTTTACTAGAAATGTGAATATCATGTTTCCACGCCTTTTAAAAAATAAAAGTTCATAGTTTGAAAAGATTTCTGTATATAATCTTATGTTGAGGGGTTCCATATTCTGGTGATTACTTCTTAGCAACCCTCCCAACTTGTTTTGTATTTCCCTAAGATCTCTGAAATTAAGCTGGAATAGGTGAAGTCAATATGGGTATGTGAAAATTTGTTAGTCTTTAAAAGTGCCACAGGACTCTCCGATTGTGTCCACAGTGGCCTTCTGTGGTGTTAGGATCACTGTGCTACTACAGGTGCTGTCTGTCAGATGGAGGTTCTTTGCATTTCTGTGTAAAAATCCTGATGTTCCTTTTGTCTGATCTTTGAATTTCAATTTTTAAATTTTGTTTTGTCTTTTAGGGCCTGGTTTTAAATAACTTTGTAGATGTGTATATATGCACATCCGGCTGTGTGGTGTGCGTTCCAGTGTAGCTACCTGCATATGCAGAATTAATCATTATATTGCATAATAGGATACATTTGTAATTGTACTGCATTGGTAGGCATGCAAAGTTACTGAGAATCAGGCCCTTTACTGGTAATGGAACTTCAGTTTTTAAACTGATATTTAAACCACCTTTGTTCAAGATCACCACCCTTTGGGGAGCCATGAGGTGTAAAAGATTTTACTTATATATTAACATACATTTATATTATGAAGATGAGTCTCCTTTGCTTTGTGTTATAAAAATGAGTCTTCTGCGCTGGTGGAGGAATGAAAAATCCATTCCCAAATAATTTATTTGAAGAAAAATGTGTAAATTCATCAAGTAATTTTCATGTTTCCCTCTTCTCCTTCCTCCGCCACTCCTATGGGGATATTAAAGTTGGATTTAATAGAAATATAAGGGGCTTTATTCTGTTTCACATTCTCACCTGGTCTTGAGTTCTTTGAAGCAGTCCTGCTTTCTGCAAATACGAATATGCTATCTCATGCTATAATGAAAGCAGTAACATATAACTCAACCATTACTCAGTACATTTCAGATATCATTGCCACAAATTAAGAAGTAAACATTACACATGTATAAACATCCACTAAAACCATGTGGCTAGTAGGAGTGAAAAAATAAGCTGTGTCTGGAAATACTTATACTGTACTTTTTTTTGTAAAGACTATTCTAGTTCAGGGAAATAGTTATATAACTTTCACCACTGAAACATTTAAGAAAATAATTCAAGGAAAAATTTATTATGTGATATTAGGGGGTTTTTTTTACTGATGCGGTACTATGTGACAAATCTCTGAAATCATTAAAATGTTATGTGGAATAACTTAATCTTCATTCTTTATAAATCAGTGAACAGAGGTCCCATAAATATGAATGGGTTGTATTTCAGTTTCTGTCTCTAATTCTTGAGAGATTAGATATTTTGGGAACTTCTGCCTGAAGGCTGTAAAGAACAGTGTAGGAAAACAAATCAATTACAGTAAAAGAGATCAGCTGGAAACTAGAATGCTAATTGCATTCTCATTGTTGCAGTGTGTTTTATATGGAAGCAGTTAATTTTTCCTTGATATATTTAGACAACGGAACTTTGAGCTGCTTGTATCACTGTAGAAAAAGCATACACAAATCGTGATTGTAGATAAATGGACTCCAATGCTGAAGACACAGGGATTTCTTTCCTTTTTGTAAAAAACATTTTGGGAATCAGTTTTTCTTTTTGATTTTACAATGTTGGTCAGTTTTCCCCTCTGTTGTACCCTTTGAACATATGCCACTTGATAGCTCTCTATTTCTATGGAAACCAAGATACTGAAGCCAAGGTTGCAAGAGGGATTGGAAAGAAATATTATAGGAGTTCAGCCACAGAGCAGCTAAAGATGCTGCTTTGCTTTCAGTCAAACCATGTTTGATAGCCAGAATAGGTCTGAAGTCATAGAGCTGTTCTTGGGTGATGCATTGCCTAAGATATCTTGCCAGATGGATAAACATCTTAAACGTGGAGACTGGCAAATAAAACTGCTATTCAGCTATTTGAGCCTCTCTCTTTGGGCTGAGAGTTTTAGCTTAGAAACTAAGATGCTTCTAGCGGAGTTGCTAAACGGGTACTTTGTAAGATTTAGATACAATGTCAAGATTAGTGATGCTGCTGCCATGGTTGAGTTGAGAGGATTAGCAATACATCAGATATTTAAATTTGCCAGACAGCAGTTTACTTTAGATGAAGAGCATGACATTACCTTCATCATTTTGGAAGGAAAAAATAGCACCTGGAGACTTATTGCACTGCTGACCCTCAGTGAACTAATGCTGTAGTGCGACATCAAATGTAAAAAATATAGTTTTGAAGGTTTTCTTTAATACACCCAACAGTTAACTTAATTGTATTTAATAGTATGAAGGCAACACTATTATTATTCAGGCAAACAATTCATTCATACATTAATTTTATTTTCAATATCCTTAAATACTATGTAGCAATTTTACTTGGGCTACAGATGCAAATCAATTTTAGCTCTCAAACTCCTAGATACTTGGAGAGACAGAAGGAAAATGCTTGTTTTTCAGTAACAGTGCCTGCAGCACTGGGAGCTCAGATAAGGGTTTTCGTTTTCTTCAATTTCTGATTCTCCTCTGGTGTATCAGTTGCATGTTATAAAAATTCCATGGAACGCCCTAGAAATAGTGGTGTGACTCTGTGCTCTGTTTACAGTTTTGCTGTGTATAATGGAGACATTTTTGCCTTAGCGCTTTCTTTGCAACCTGGGAGTTTGGTGTTCCCTTTGTTTTGTTTTGTTTTCAGATATTACCGAACAGCAACAATGCATATTTGCAAAAGCAAATTATTATAAAAGCAGTTTTAAATTACAATTTTTGTTAATGCTGAGATGCACAGATCATTTTTATACTATACATTTACAAATCAAGACCAAATTAATAGAACTGTACATAGTATGCATCAGCCAATTCAAACTTTGGGAATTTTTGAAATGTAAATTCTGATTCCAATTTGATTTTTATTCCCTAGATTTTGCAATAAGCTGACTTTGCAAGGGTAAGAAAACCATTCTTTGTGCTAAAGGTATTTGTTGTATGGTATTATAGGAGAACATTAACTCCTCTCTAGATAAGATTAGGAAACACTTCCTGTTTAAAAGATGGCTTCTGAGGGCAGGTCTACACGGTACAGGGATTTCAGTAATAGTCGAAGGGAAATACACAAAGTACTTAAAATACGTTGAAGGGAAATGCCCTCTCTTCAACTCAGTGCTACTCTACTGACCTGGCTGCTCTTCAGAGACTGACTGCTGATCAACTGAACAGGTCTTCACAGACCTGATCAGTCAATTGGGAAGATTGATCTGACAGTGACGAGTTTGCTCCCGTCAGTGAAGACAGCTCCTGTAAGTTCTCTAAAATCCACTTGCTTTCCCACATCCCATTGAAATTTGCTACTTCATTGAGGTGTGGGGTGAAGTTAGTGATCCATATTTGGGGGTCATTTACACAATATTTTCCTGAGAGTCATCCCTTCTCCCCCCAGAAAAAACATTTCTTAGAGGTGACAGATTCTTCCAGTGTTTTCTGCGCACACTTGGGGATCACATCACAGCTCTGATTAGTTCAACATTTACTTCAGCTTGTCCAGGGGACCCACTTCCCCTTTGAGAAAGGAAAATTGAAAACATTACTCAACAAAGAGTTACACTGCATGGATAGGTGCAAATCTAATTCTTATGAGCCAAACAGATTGCAGTCTGCATATGTAGACAAAATAGCCAAGAGGGCTGCTAGCCAGCCACTAATCACAGAACGTTAGTGGCTCGAAGGCATATGCACAGCCCATTTAAAGCTGAGCTACACTAGGCACTGTGGATTCAAACCGAACCCTTGGCAGAAATTTGAAAATGAAATGTACACATGTTGCTACAATCTGCCTTTGTCAGAGAGGATTTTTTTTATTTTGGGGAAATGAAATCTGAGTACAGTACAGATCTGGAAGAGCAGGAGATGCCGCTGTGCAACACTTATTTTATGTTAATGAAGTTTCTCGTCAGTAAATAGTTTTACCACAGAGCGAGAACGTATTGTGATTCTTTACTCATTTTGAATAGTGCCTTATTTCCAGAGTAGTTCCACTGACTTTTCAGGAGCACTGTGTGTCAAGGTGGTATAACTGAGCCTGTATAAAATACAAACTGTACAATTTTAAAAATGTTCTTAACCAGGCAAAGTATACTCATAGCATCATCTAAAAAGGTGTTTAATGCATTAGAAATCAAACCAGCATCACAATCTTATTTGCAAATAACTCATTTATCAAAAAAGAAGCATCCTGAACTAATCTGTCAATCTACAGCATTTCTTGGATATAATTTAGTTAATATTTTCATATTGCTACTTTATTTTGAAGACCCATTCTCAGATTTCTAGCAATTAGCTATTAATATAAACAGAGTGCTTCTGATGCTTGTATCTTATGTGCTGTTGTAAATATTACATTTGAAATATTTTTAACAATGCTGTATCAAAAATGTATAAAAGAATGAGAAATAAAGGATACCAGCAACAACTATTCTATGTTTTATCAGTGGTTTAGCTTGCTCCTTA
>ML685756.1:27572282-27606798 GCA_007922175.1 Pelusios castaneus | reverse complement strand
GGGTTAATATATGACCCTCATCACTTCTTATTTTTTGGGTACAAACATCTAAAAATTTTCAATAGTAGAATTCAAGAGTTACAAGCAGACTCAAGTATATTAATCTCAGCGTATGAAGACGAGCATTCGGATTACACTGTAGTACAGAAAGGCAAGCCATATGAATGTATGCCTGTCAAAACCCTAACAAGTTGATTGAGTGGTAAAAAACAAATAACTCAAATTCTCCTAGAAATAGTCTTTTAGTGAATAGGCTGTTTAAAACAACTCTTTTGGCATGGAGTCTGTTAATTTCTTTGGAAAGGATACTATTGTGATGTGAAGTAATTGATATAGTCTTTTATGTTCTGTTTCTTAATCTAAGATCAAGGTGCCATTCATTTAGTTCATGTAATATTACCCCTTATCTGAATCTCTGACAAAATTTGTTAATATTTATTAATCTACAGGTTTATCCTGGTTTTAGAGATCTAAGGAATCATTACTAATGAATAGACACTATTTAGTTTATCAGATGTAAGGGACTATTAAATCTCAGCTATAACTCAGTATGAATTTTTTATTATTTTGAAGTGTTATGGTTCAAAAGTCAATGCCTAATTTCTAAGTTTAAAAATTGCTCCAGTGATTTACTTAGCTTGGCAATTTTTCCAGACTTTGAAAAAATAAAATATACAAGTGATTTGAAGTAGAGTGCCCTCTTGAGGAAATCTTATAAGCATGTGATTTTTTTCCCCACAAACTAGAGCTAAATAAAAGGGGTCATTTAGATATGTAAATATAAGGATGGCAAACTATACTACATTTTTGGTATTATACCACAAATTCCAAAATACTTGGCAAAATATTTCATTTTATAAAATTAAAAAGGGAAAAGAAATATATACAGTTTAAATTTACATTTGACTGAAGCAGTAAAAATTTATACCTATGCTAAAATTATTCCTTTAAAAAAATAGCAACTCTGTTTTAACTTCTTTTGTTTGTAGTAAAGTGAAATTCTACTATATTTCAGAATGTTCTGCTGATGAAAGACTAAAATAAATAAATGTCATCATATTTCTCTAAAGCAAAAGGCATCTTATCCTGTAGTGAGAAATTTGTGGTGAGGCAACTTAATAACAAATAATGTTTGTTTATTTTTAATGATGGGTGCATTTTTAAAAGTCACAATAAAATATATTAACTATAGAGTCATCTGGAGTTCTCTGGTTTCCTAGATGTCTTCTTTCACAGTTACAGGGCTAGTTATGCCTTGACCCCTCCCTAACCTCTGGGTGCACCCTCTCAAACCTGAGGCTTGTTGGGTTCCTCTGAAAATCCCATGTTTCTCTTATTCTTAGAGCAGGTCACAGGCTACAGTGTCCTCTGTACCACCTATAATGGTTCAGCAGGTCAGACTGGATTTGGCACATGTAGGTCTTCCTTTTGGGACACGGCACCAGTGGTTAATATAGAGACAGACAGCTTTTTCAAAATAAAGTATTGTTTAAGCTTAACGGTAGGTTCACAGCAATGAATAAGATAAACAGTAAAGCAAGTTATATTTGCCTGTTTTACTAAGGCTTACCATCTGCTGAAGCTTAGAAAGGCCAAACGGCCTTGAACGTTGGTTCTGCGGGGTCTGTACCTATCTCTCTCTATTCTCTGGAAACAGCCCCCACAACTACTTCCCCCACCTGCACACACATACTCTCTCCAGAGCATTGCTTTCCAAACCGTGAACTATGGATCATCGGGGAGCTATGAGTGTTCGGGGGAAAAAATTATTACTTTAATAGGTAGACCTGTTTTTCCTAATTGAAAGACTATTAAACTAGGTTTGGAAATCATCTGCATCTAATTTCGAGGTCTGTGTCTTAGGGTACAGCAACTGCTGTTGGGGTTGGAAGTTTCTCTGTGTCTCCTACTCCTGCAAGGGGCTTTTAGCAGACAGAGGTACTGCTGGGGGAAGTATTCAGTAAGAAATCTCTTGGACGGAGGGCAAAGAAAAGCTTCCAGTTCTAGTTATCAGGCTACCTGTGCAGCCCCATCACCAACACTAGTGAAAACGGGAGAAGGGGATGGGGGAGAGACAGGTGTGTCTTGTCTTTACAGTGAAATAATTTTTACCAACTGCTAAGCCTATATGTAGCAAACATTTGGCTGAAGAAAACGGTTTGAATAAAGTTAAGCAGAAAAGTAAGATATTTAGAAACCAAGTACTCAGAGTTCATAAACAAGCTTCGCATCTAAAGGAACAGCTGTTCCTCAAAAAGTGTTAGAAGTACCTTTATGTTGTAGCCTTGCAAAATGCAAACAAACGCACACCATTGGAAAGACCCTTCTACTTCCAGCAGCAGCACGTGTGGAGAATTATGATTGAGGCGCAAACACCCACAGCACTGAAAATCATTCCTATGTCAAATACAATCTATCGATGCATTGATGACCTTGCAGAAAACATCCCGGACCAATTGATTGAACAAGTTAAGAGGAGTCAATATCTTTCACTGCAGCTCGAAGAATCCACAGACATAGTCAAACCGACTCATCATCTGTGTTATGTGAGATTTGTAAAAGCAGATATAGTAGCTGAAGAACTTTTATTTTGCAAAGAAGTCCCAAACTGAAAATATGGTGATGAAATACTCAAGATCCTCTAAATTCATAGTGGATGAAAGTCTTAACTAGGTCATATATGTGAGTTTGTACACTGATAGTAAAGCAGTTATGACAGAAAAGAACAGCGGGGTTACAGCACAGGTCAAAAAAGTGGCACCAGCAGCCATTTGGGTATAGTGCATGTTTCATAATAAGCTGTGACCTCAAAGAAATTGCAACCTGAACTACATGAGGCCCTCAGCATAGTTATTAAAATAGTTAATTTTGTGAAATCCTGCATAGTGAACACAAGTTGTTCTAGTGTGCTGTGGGAAGAGATGGGAATTCAGGTGGTTATCACGTGGATGTTATAAAACATGTTTTAATATTGTGACAAAATCAGAATTTTCCTCTTTGGGAAAACAGACCTTATACATTACATATGTAATGTGGACTTCATGGTTTTATTAGCTTATCTGGAAGACATATTTGGCAAACTGAATGCACTGAACCTAACATTCCAAGTTAGGAATACAGATAGATATGAAGGAGAAACCTGGGGATTCATGAAGAAACTTTGTCTCTGGAGATGCCATGCTGAAAAGGGGGTTATCAGACTTCTTAAAAAATAAAAAAAGAGTAAAAGTGATCAAAACACTTTTAAAGACTAAATATTACCTCATTTGTTTGGATTTTTTTTCTCACATTTTGATGAATATTTTCCTGGTATTGAGTGCGATTCTTCAGATACCTGTTGAATTTGAAGCCCATTCTTGGTAACAGTTGACCAATTCCAGACTTAAATATCTCAGCTCAGACAAATCTCTCTTCATGTTTTCAGATGATCACACACTGAAGACCAAGCTTTCAAATCTAACAAATCAGGAATTCTGAATTTCTGTTAGAGGAATGGATGAAGCTATGAAAGTGCTAGTTCCATTCACTTGCAGTTATCTCTGAGAGTCTGAGGTTTCAGCAACCATATCTGTTGAAAAATAAACATAGAAATTGTTTAAACTTTAGAATCTGACCTACATCTAGCACTGTCAGAGAATCAACCAAATATTGTGCAATTATGCAGTTTGAAAGAGGGTCATTCTTCTCTCTATCTTAGCCTAGATCCTAATACACCAAAAATCTATATTTCAAATTATGGTTTTAGAAACACGGGTTATATCAGGTTATATCATTGAAAAAAGTGCACATAAGTGAATAAAATTGAAAAATCATCCAAACTCTGGTGCCCATTTGCCTTCAACCCTGAGTCAGTTAAAAAAATGGTATTTGATTATAAGGAGTCCCATCAAGTCTGTAAGAGAGCCATAGTATCAAAAAGTTTGGGAACCGTGGCTCCAGAGACTGACTTCTTAACTGCTTCAAGTCCTTTGGATCTGTCCATTCCCAGTCTTTGAAAAGTGTAGGAATGAAATTGGGCTGGAGCCAAAGATTTAGCATCTTCACAGCTACTAGTTCATCCTTGTTTCTTAATTATCCCTGTCATGTTTGCTTATCTAGAGACATTGTTTTGCCTTTCTGCTAGTTTCCTAGCAGTGCTGCTGTTGAAATCAATCAGCATATGCATATATTAAGCATGCCAGTATCCCTGTCTGGCTGTACAGTACTTATCTGACTAACCAGGTCACATGCAGTATTCATAAATTATTACAACTCAGCCTCAGGTCCTCACAGAATCATAGAACCAGGGACTAAAGGGGATTGCAAGAGTCATCTAAACTAGCCCCCTGCCAAGACACACATCCTTCACACCTTCCAATTGAAGGGAGATACACAAGTTATTTTACGTAGCTTGCGTATTTCCCTTCGACTGCCACTAAAAACCACGGCGAGTGTAGATCAGGCCCTTGACTGCAGAGCAGTGAGTGCTTTTTGAACTGTCTGTTGGCAAAAGCCCTGTGACACTCAAGAGGAAGAAGCATATTTAGCTGAAGTTTTCAAACAGCTGAGAATTTTCTTCTTATCAAATAGACCCATGCTGAATGAAGCTGTTGGTGAGCCATTCTCTGAAACTGTGGCATGGTTTGCACACAGAGGTTAGTTCATCAGTGCATGCTAAAAATTAATGTGTAGCCATTATAGAACATTAAAGCATCAGAGATGATGAAAAATGTTGGACTTATAGAATCTAGCTAATACAACCAAGTTTCCTATATTATTAATTAATCTTCTCTGCTCACAATGGTTTTACACTTTCTAGAAGAAGTTTGAAGAGGTTCAAATAGCACAGTTTGCAGACTATAGACCAGGTTGAAGCTCACAACTCATAAAACACAAAATTCTGTCCCAGAAATCTCAAGCCTTTCATAGCATCCATTTTCTATAGGTGAGAATAACCAGAGTATAATTCTAAAGTGCTGTTACACATGTAAGGAGTGCTTACCAAAATTTCTATCAAAAAAGACGGAATTATGCTGGTAGGTGTCTTTCAGATTAAATGTACTTTTTCCCACCAGAGGAGACATAAATTAAACCTGGCTATAGTAAATCGTCTATTAATAGAATTAGGAAGTCATTTGAATTAAAGGCGAAAAATTGACCGTTTTTTGTCAGTAATAAAATTAGTTTGATTATTCTAAAATCTAGAGAATACAGCACCGCAAATGGCATTAGTAAAACAAAATAACAGCAATTAGAGTAACACATCTAAATTCATTATGAGGTGGTCAGAAATCATTTATGTCAGGTCTTTTGCCCATGTTTATTATTGTTTTTAGAAAAAACAACACAACCTTAAATACTTCGGAAGACTCAGAACCTTAGCAGTAGCAGTGATTTTCATACTTTGCAAAGAGGTTTTTATTGCAGATTGTATTCCCTAAGGAGAGAGGTTTGTTAGTGGCTCAGCATGCCATAGAATAACATAAACAGTAGGTCTCTGAGTGGTGAGGAAAGTGTCTGGCAGCAAGTACAATAACGTAAAATAGGAGTGTTTTCATTAGTTGATTGTAGAGTAATGAATGGGAATAAAGATAATGTGTTTTTATTTTTCTGTGTAAAAGTTTCTAACTTTTACCCTCTCTTCAGTTAAATTCTTCCAAAGGAACCCCATATTTCTTATGTGGAGCCTTCCATAATTGTCCACCAAGGAAAGAAATTCATATTGTATGCACACAGAATAATACATAGCTAGCAAGATATGTGAAACAAAGCAATGTACACAACCTTTTCTAAAGGGAAAATGCTATTCTCCCTCAAGAACAGTGTTCTCTTCACATTACTTAGGGCTTGTCTTCATGCACAGCTCTGCTGTAGGGCTCTAGTGAAGATGGTACTTCACCAACAGGAGAGCTCCCATCAGCGACGTTAATCCAGCTCCCCAAGAGGCAGTAGCTATGTCAACGAGAGAAGCCCCTCCGTTAAGATAGTGCAGTCTACATGGAGCTAGGTTGGTATAACTGTGATGCTCAAGGTGTGAATTTTTCACACCCCGAGCAACCTGGTTATGCCAGTATATATGTAGGTCTGTAGTGTAGACCTGGGGTTCCTGTTATTGCCTCCCAATTTAATTCCCAGGCCCTGCAAGGGCTGTTATAATTTTTGTTGTTTTTCCCTTTTTATTTTAGTGTGCAAGTTTTTTGTACATTTATTGACCTGTAGAGCAATGGTTCTCAACCTTTTTTCCATCATGACGCACCTGACAGATGATGTTCCTTTGCGTGACACACTACAATCTGTCGGTGGTGGTGGTGCTTGGGCTGGGAGTGCTTGGGAGACTGCGGCACTCTGGAAGATGCAGCACTCTGGGACCTGGGTCAGGGCAGAGTCAAGCCAGCACAGGCTGGTGCCCTGGCAGTCTGGCTCAATGGGTCTGGGTTTATTTTGTGGGGCAGGTGGTGAACCCCCTTCCCTACCTCCCCCCCCCCCCAGCCCAGGATCTCTGGGTTGCAGCCCTTAAGTCACATTACTCCTCTGGCCCTGGCTCCTGCCTGTGTTGTGCAGCAAGAGTGGGCTGTTGAGGGCAGCAGAGAGAAGCAGGCGGCAGGAGCCCGAAGCTGAGCTGCCAATTTTCTGTGACACACCTCCCAGCTCTTCACAACACACCTTTGTGTCCTGACATCGCGGTTGAGAGCCGCTGCTGTAGAGTACCATGGCATTAGTAATAAGAGTTTCCCCACCACCGTCCTCTTCCCAAATTCATCATGAATAAAGTCAGTTGAATGTGTTAGTGTGGATTATAGTTACACAAAGATTGCACTGTTACGTGTCTATTTCAAGATGTTCCCTGATGTATATCTGTGTATTGAAGGAGCAGAATCTAAGCTCATGCTTCACATGACACACACTAGAAGAATGAGAACTAATGATTCACCATTCACTGAACTTGCTGTGAATATTGTTAAAGGGTTCAGTAGTTTTTCTGGCTCTTGCATTGGGAGCAGTTTGCGGTTTCTGGCAGCTTTGTGGTGAGATTTTTGGCAGACATTCTGTAAGCTTTCACTGAAGAGCCAGGGTCAATGACAGTAAACTCCAGGAGTTGGAAGGAGTGATTTGTCTGAGCTCATCCTTAGTTTATCTTCTCTGATATTTTGTCAGTTTTATTTTAAAGTACAATATTATAGTAGGAAAAATAATCATAAGAGGTTTATTTGTGCCTTGGTGAATCTCCTCTGTTCATGTAACCCCTAAGTGTTCAGGACATACAGATAAAGTCCAGAGCAGTGAATGTGAATTCTGCCCTCTGCCACCCTTATGACCTGTGGGAGTAGCTTCTCTGTGGCACTGGCACTGGATACTAGAATGTGAAATGTGGATCTGCATTCTCTTCCTCCAGCCCACCTCTACCCTGCTCCCTTTATGCTTACTGTCCATGAGCTCCTGGAGGTACACAGGTACCCAACATGATCTTTCTGTCAACACTCCTTCAGGACATCCTCTCTGCGGAGTTAATGAAATGTTTAAGGCCTGTTGGTGGTCCTTCACATCACATTTCTTCAGTGATGCACAGAAGTGCTAATGAAAAAAACTACAGTAAGTGTTAGTCCAAAATACTACAAAGCAAAATCATTGTATTAGTGTATTACTAACAATCATTTATTGAAATTCCAAAGGGGTAGCCGTGTTAGTCTATAGTAGAAAGACAACAGAGTTCTGTGGCACTTTTAAAGACTAACAGATTTATTTATCGCATGAGCTTTCGTGGGATTTTCTCCCACGAAAGCTCATGCGATAAATAAATCTGTTAGTCTTTAAAAGTGCCACAGGACTCTGTTGTCAATCATTTATTGGTATGCAAATCATTTTAAAGAGTAAGTCAGCCTCTGTAATTTACATAATAGAATAATGGCAATTTAAGGAGGGACAAGATTTATTTGAGTCATTTAGTTCACTCACCTGCATTACAAACTTTAATCCAGTGTTTGGCCAACTCCGCATTTAAATGTCCAGACTAAGAGATGGGACTTTTGAGAGGATCTGTTATTTGAATTTCTGTCCTTGTTCTTCTAAACTGAAACATTTTAATTACAAGTCAGGCTGGGTGGAGGGAGGAACATCCTGTCTTCCATCAGCATGCTTGGTGACTTGAGAAATAGAGCTCAGCAACTTTTTCTGGGATCAATCCATGTTACAGAGTTTGAAAATCCAGATCCAAATCCAGCAGAGTTCTAGGACCACATTTTCATACTAGAAGGTTATAAATGCGTTCTGGCTAATTTTGGGTTATTTTCACTATCTTTTTCTTCACCTTTTTTTAAACTTCCGAATTCAGAGCAACCTGTGATAATGAGAGTGTTAAATTGCTAGTTATCCCATCTACTCCTCACAGATTTACAGAGACATAGGATGTTTGTCAAAGAGACACAAAAAATCATAAATCATATCAAATTCACTAACACTAACACACATTGTCTGTTTTTCCTTCTTCCATTTATTTATCATTTCTTCAGTTTGACACATTTCCTCCACCTCTGTGTCATTTCTTACTGTTTCTCTCTCTCTTTGAAAACCATTTCCTTTTCTGTATTTGATCCCATTCCATGCTGTGTTGTCCATTCTATTGATTTTGTCAAAAGGGATCTGAAGAGACTAGCATTATGGGGCCAAAGTCTAATAGCCTTAAGTCAGTTTTATTCATTGGTTTTGTGGCAATTTATACCAATTCCTAGGTGGAGACCACTTGTTCCTGAAACAAGCCTCCAAGTGTGCTGTAGCATACACTCGAGTGACCAACTACACTCTGTAACAGGTGAAACATATATGTTCCCCAATGTCTTCCTCAGTCTGCAACATTTCCTCTTCAGGATATTAAGATCTTCTAGTTCCATTAACACTTCTATTTATGCCCATTGTCTCATGGAGTGCAAAGCACAAGAAACTGTCTGCTTCCTCAGCAGAAAGAAAGGATCTCTGCACCTTCTAACCCTCTAGGATCACTGCATGAGAGCAGCCTGAATTTGGCCCCAAAATTGACAAATAATTGTCAAGTATCAATAGCTCTAGCTGAGGGTATAATAAAGGCTACGCTACATCAGAGCAGAACCAACATGCATATGACACCACTTTCAATATCCAAAAGTTATATGAAAGAAATGAAATCTAATGCTTCTCCCATTAATAGGCTAATTATAAATCATACCTTAACTAGATCCGTGGGTTAGGCCTAGGGGTGGAGCAGGAACTGCACTGACATTGAGTAAGAATGCCTCTGAATTTTTGGCAATCTCTGATGAAGCATTCACCCAAGGTTTGGTCCTCAGGAGCATACTGCACCAGGTGAATCTACAGCACAGTGTTTTCTTCATGTACCTTGATAGCTTGCACCTACCAGGTCTGGCTTCCCACTGAAAGTTACAGCACTTCTGTTCTGAATGTGAGGAGTTCCTCTGTGGATGGTGAAGCCGCTGAGACACATCAGGCATGAGATGACCCGCTGCCTACATATTCTCACAGGGATGGCCTTCAGCATAGGATAGGGCTGGTCTAAGCAAACTTTCAGGATCCTGGGACAGGAGTCAGGTTTGAGCTGCCTGAGGTCAGATTTCTGGACTGAGGTCAGAACCAGAGGCCATAACTTGTGTTAGGTTTCTGGGTCCAGAGTGACAGTCATAGTCCAAGTCAGAACCAGAGTGGATGCTGGGAGTTCGAGAGTAGAGTCAGTCACCATAGCTCACTGGGAATCTACTTTGTTGCCTGGATGCTTCCTGGAACACTCTGTGGTCAAGGGATGAATCAGGAGCCTCCAGGAGTAGCGCTATATGTAAAAGAGCTCTATGACTGCTCGGAGCTCCACTATGAAAGTGGAAACAAGATGGTTGAAAGTCTGTGGGTTAAGTTTAGGGGAGAATGCAACAAGGGGGATGTTGTGGTGGGTGTCTGCTACAGACCGCCAGACCAGAAAGAGGAGGTGGATGAGGTGTTTTATGGACAACTAACAGAAGTTTCCAGATCGTCGCAGGCCCTGGTTCTGATGGGGGGCTTCAATTATCCTGATGTCTGCTGGGAAGATAATACAGCAGTGCACAGGCAATCCAGGAAGTTTTTGGAGAATATTGAGGACAACTTCCTAGTACAAATGCTGGAGGAACCAACTAGGGGCCTTGCACCTCTAGACCTATTGCCCACAAACAGAGAAGAATTGATCGGGGAAGTAGAAGTAAATGGCAACCTGGGCAGCAGCGGCCATGAGATGGTAGAGTTCAGGATCCTGATCAATGGAAGGAAGGAAAGAAGCAGAACACACACCCTGGACTTGGGAAAAGCAGATTTTGGCTCCCTTAGGGAGCTGATGGGCAGAGTCCCATGGGAGGCTGATCTGAAGGGGAAAGGTGTCCAAGACAGCTGGCTGTATTTTAAAGAAACCCTGTTAAAGGCACAGGAAGATAACATTCCGATGTGCAGAAAAAACAGCAAATATGGACGGCGACCAGCGTGGCTTAGCAGGGAACTCTGCGGGGAGCTGAAACATAAAAGGGAGGCTTACAAGAAGTGGAAGCTTGGACAGATGACAAGGGAGGTGTATAAAGATATTGCTCGGGACTGCAGGGATCAAATCAGAAAGGCCAAAGGACAATTGGAGTTGCAGCTAGCAAGAGATGTGAAGGATAACAGAAAGGGGTTCTATAAGTATATCAGCAACAAGAAAAGGATCAGAGGTGGTGTAGGTCCCTTACTGAATGGGGCAGGCACCCTCGTGGAGGATGATGTGGAAAAGGCTGAAGTACTCAATGCTTTTTTTACTTCAGTCTTCACAGGGCGGGCCAGCTCCCAGGCTACTACACGGGATAACGCGGAATGGAGAGAAAGAGAGCGGCCCTCGGTGATGGAAAGTCAGGTTAGGGAACACTTAATGAAATTGGATGTGCACAAGTCCATGGGGCCGGATGAACTGCATCCGAGGGTGCTGAGGGAGTTGGGGGAAGTGATTGCAAAGCCGCTGGCCATTATCTTTGAGAACTCGTGGCGAACGGGGGTGGTCCCAGAGGATTGGAAAAAGTCAAATATAGTACCTATCTTTAAGAAAGGGAAAAAGGAGGATCCGGGGAACTACAGACCAGTCAGCCTCACCTCAATCCATGGGAAAATCATGGAGCAGGTCCTCAAGGAATCCATCCTGAAACACTTGGAGGAAAATAGAGTGATCAGGAACAGTCAACATGGATTCACCAAGGGCAAATCGTGCCTGACCAACCTGATTTCCTTCTATGATGAGATGCCTGGATTTGTGGATGCGGGAAGAGCCGTTGACGTGGTATACCTTGACTTTAGCAAGGCTTTTGATACGGTTTCCCATAGCATTCTCGTCGGCAAGTTAAAGAAGTATGGGTTGGACGAGTGGACCGTAAGGTGGATCGAAAACTGGTTAGATCAACGGGCTCAGCGGGTAGGAATCAATGGCTCGATGTCTGGTTGGCAACCAGTAACGAGTGGAGTGCCCCAGGGGTCAGTCCTGGGGCCGGTTCTATTCAATATCTTCATTAATGATCTTGATGATGGAATAGACTGCGTGCTTAGTAAGTTTGCGGATGACACCAAGTTGGGGGGAATGGTAGATACTCTGGAGGGCAGGGACAGGATCCAGAGAGACTTGGACAAATTGGAACACTGGGCCAAAAGAAACCTCATGAGGTTCAACAAAGACAAGTGCAAAGTCCTGCACTTAGGATGAAAAAATCCCATGCACTGCTACAGGCTGGGGACCGATCAGCTAAGTAGCAGCGCTGTAGAAAAGGACCTGGGGGTTATGGTGGACAGGAAGATGAATATGAGCCAACAGTGTGCCCTTGTTGCCAAAAAGGCCAATGGCATATTAGGCTGCATCAGTAGGAGTCTTGCCAGCAGATTGAGGAATGTGATAATTCCCCTCTATTCGACACTGGTCAGGCCGCATCTGGAATACTGCGTCCAGTTTTGGGCTCCCCACTACAGAAAGGATGTGGACAAATTAGAAAGAGTCCAGCGGAGGGCAACAAAAATGATTAGGGGGCTGGGGCACATGACTTATGAGGAAAGACTGAGGGAACTAGACTTATTTAGTCTACAGAAGAGAAGACTGAGGGGAGATTTGATAGCAACCTTCAACTACTTGAAGGGTTGCTCCAAAGAAGAGGGAACTAGGCTGTTCTTGATGGTAACAGAGGACAGAACAAGGAGCAATGGTTTCAAATTACAGCTGGGGAGGTCAAGGTTGGATATTAGGAAAATTTTTCTCACTAGGAGGGTGGTGAAGCATTGGAATGGGCTATCTAGGGAGGTGGTGGAATCTCCATCTTTGGAGATTTTTAACGCTCGGTTAGACAAACCCTGGCTGGGGTGATTTAGTGGGAGTGGTTCTGCTTTTTAGCAGGAGGTTGGACTAGATGACCTCGTGAGGTCCCTTCCAACCCTATTTTTCTATGATTCCAGGACAGATATCAATTTGAAGGTTTTGGACAGGATTTCATATGATTTATACTTGCTGTGGATCACAGGGAATGGCTAAGTTACAGTTGCCACTAAGTGGTAGAATGGAGGTGTCTGTTTCCAGAGAACTCTGCCCACTCAGCTTCAAATTCTGTGTGTCATTGTAGCAGATTGCTATTGCTTTGTCCCCATAATACAACGATGCCTTTAAATACTGTCATCGTTTGATTTGACTAGGTTGCTAGGTCTAGTTTCTTACTGTTATATTTTTTTCTTATCCAGGGAAATTATCGCTTCATGAAACTTTTACTTGCTCGTAGAGCAAACTGGATGCAAAAGGATTTAGAAGAAATGACTCCTTTACATTTAACTACCCGCCACAAGAGTCCCAAATGCTTAGCTTTGTTGCTAAAATACATGGCACCAGGAGAAGTGGATACACAGGACAGAAACAAGGTAAGATGCTGCTTTAGTATAAATTCTTGTGGTAGTTTTAATGCAATTCCAATTAATAACAGAAAGACACGCATCTGTTATCTCTGTTACATTGGCAGATATGTTTTCTGTATCTGAGACCTTTGTTTTGCTTCCACAAAACAAGTTTCGTACAATTATGGTCTAGTATTAAAATATATTTGTTGTTCCCAGATAGTATTTATGTAAAATGGATTTAAGGTTCAGGATACATATCAGTTATATGAAATAATTGCAGCATCTCAGTAATATAGCTTACCCCCAAACCAAGCATTATAAACCCAGGAAATTCACAGTTCAGATTTAATTTAAAATAAATCCAAACCTGTGAAGGTACAATAGTGTACAGTTAATGCACCCAGACAACCTTAACTATATCAGAAACCCTTCAAATTTTCCATATAGTTAATACTCTCTGATATCTTGTATATAAGCTAAATTTGAATATTTGGGGGAGGAGGGGTAATGGTCATTTCCCCCCACTCACAAAAGTCTTTAAAACTGAAAGGTTCTCCATTAGCAGAAGCTTTAACTCCGCCCTGTAGTGATACCATAAAGAGAGGAAAAAAGAGAAAAATGTATATCACAAATATCAAAACTGTTATTTTTTTGGATGGTGTTTATCCTAGTAACACCCCTGACTAAGCATCTTTCATTTTGCTGATGCGTAAGCTGAAGCTAAGAGGTGTTGGTCTGAGCCTATAAATGTACTTTAATTGTGAGCGAAATTAAAAAGTACATGAAATTTCGTCAGATGTCATAATAACCTGTAATAACATACGTTGATGGGAAAAGAAATGAAAGGATAGAGAAAGACTTAAGTAATTCAAACTAAAAGGTTTACTGATGTAACTTAAGGGCTCTTTAAAATCATCCTTGGGAGACAAATAGAATATGGACTAGAAATCAGTAAACCAAAACTGATGTGTTGGAAACTATGGCCAAAATAATGAGGGGGTGGGCTATTCCACACTCCCCACTGCCCCCCATTCCAGTTTTGGTTTCCTAAACAAAGAGATTTTGGGGAGAAAAATTGGCTATCCGTTCAGGCTTCACCATCATTGCTGTCATACTCTCCAGGCCCTGTGACCCAGGAGCAAGAGGAATAAAAATACCTCCTCTATATTTGTCACAAGGGAGTAAACAAAACTCCGTTCTATGAGGGGAAGTGAACAAAACCTGTTACCTGTTTGAGTCATTGATAACTTGGAAGCAAATGATCTTGAATGCTAATGGATCAAAGCCCTAACAGATAAAGTACAAATTGGGTACTAAGTTCTGCTACAGACCATCAAATCTTGCTGGAGGACAGGATGACCAGCTCCTTAAGCAACTGTCTACAACATTCAAAGTAAAAGATCTCATGTTGCCAGTACTAAAATATTTGGAATTTCTAAAAATGATAAATAATATTCCTAATTCAATAAGAGTTGCATTGACCACAGGAGAATTCTATATAAAATCTCATCTTGACAGAGTAAGAGAAGCACCCAATTTTAGTAATAAGTAATACCATTTTCTTCTTCAAGTGCTTGCTTATGTCCATTCAGAATCGATTGCTGCGTGCACGGGTCGCCAGAAAGTTTCTCCTGGAGTACCCACAGGCTCAGCTATGGAGCCCTCTGGAGTCATGCCTGTGTGGAGCCCTAGATTGGGCTCAGCAGATCCAGCCCTCCCCACTTCCTCCTTACTGTTCTGACAGTCACTGGAACAGTTGCTCACTCTTGCTACTAAGCTATTCCCTTAATCTCTTGTACTAAGTACCCACAGGGATGGATAAAGGGGCTCCTGGGCTGCCCACTTTTGTGGGGCCCCAGCCCCCCGGCAGGGTGGTCTGGGGCTCTAGTGGCACAGGCTGTGGCCACCCGTGGCGCTCCCGTCCTGCCACCGAGCTGGCTGTTCTGCTTCAGGGGATGGGGCTGGCTGGTGCTCAGGACAGCCTCCAGTATGGCCCTCCAGGGTGCAGAGCGCTGTCAAGCCGTGGCACTGGGGTTTGTGGGGGTGCCGGCCATAACAGCCTGAGCCATGGGAGCTCCAGTGCAGCGGCCCAACAGAGATTCGGGCCCTAGAGGGCTGCTCAGGAGGCCACCCTGTAGCCCCGCCCCTGGAGGACAATGGACATGCGCCAGCCTACCCCACTCCCAGGGACAGACCAGCTGGCTCAGGGATGGGGTGAGAGCACTGCGGCGTGCTGTGGCTTCTGACCCCAGGGTTCCGCCCCCTCATGCCAGCACCCCAGCCCCACTAGGCCAGATCAGGAGGGACTTTAGGGGCTGCAGCCTGGGCCCGCCCCCCCTTCAGCCTGGGGCTACAGCCTGTATAGTCCTTGCATTAATGTGGCTCTGAGTACCTGTTGATAGTTTTATGCTTTGTAACTTAAGTTTCATAGTGAGAGAATAGTTAAGTAGGTATTCCCAGTTATTGGGAAGTTAGCTGCCCACCCTGGACCTGGGGTCAGGGCATGCCTGGCTTTAAATCTCTGTCCAAGAGCGCATGCTGGCTCTGGCACCCACGAAAGCTCTGGTGCCATCGAGAGACAAGCCAGCACTATTAAGGCCTCACTCCCCATGGCACCGTTCTCCAGCACCATTCATCACAACGGTCAGGTCACACTTTCCTCACTACCCGTTGCAGATGATTCTGCCTGCTGCTTCAGGGGTGTCTGCTGCCTGGCACCGCCCAGCATTGTAGCGGCTGCAGGAGCTCTTCAATACTGTTCTCTGGGCACCATGGCAGGAGTCAGCGCATCTCAGCTTCGATTTTCTCTGGCATCATCCGGTGCCATGCCGGCAATGAGTGAGCATCGGTACCATTCACTGGCATCTTCTGGTACCAAACCACCATGGTCCCCATGCAGCCAATTCTCCTCAGACTCCGAGGAGGGATCGATGGCCTCTAGAAGGAACAGAGGACACAAAAGACGCAGACAGTAGAGTCAGCCCCCTCTGCCAGCTTATTGGTCTTCACAGTGGCATATACCACCCCAATGGCCTTTTTGGATTCCCTGGGCTTAACATCAGGCCCAAGGTTCCCTCAACGGCGAGTTGCAGACTGCAACCCTCCATTCCGCAAGAACTTCCCCAAATACAGGCGAGGTGTTGGAATTGGAGACCGAAGCTGCAACACGGGGAAGCTGGCATGGTACAGGGAGAGGGGACACCACAGGACCCTAAGGGAGCGGGTGGACAGGAGTCCTTAGACCACATGAGGGAGTAGTCTTCTCTCCCCCTCCCACAGACGAAGTGGTGGCAGGAGCAATCCCTGCTGCCATTCTGGACGGTAGCCGGACTCACCAGGAGCTGCTCTGGAGAGTGGCGCACATCGTGGGGCTCCAGGCAGAGGAGGTGATGGAGGACACAGACCCCCACGGTAGACATTTTAATCCCTGAAGGAGCAGCCATGATCATTCTCCATTTCATTATTGAGTATTAAGGAGACCACAAAGACACATCTTGGCATCCATTCCTCCCACCGCAAAAAGGGTTGAAAGGCAGTACTTTGTCCGTCTAAAAAGCCTGAACATTTTTATTCCTACCCCACTCTGGGATCTCTGGTGGTGACTGCAGCCAATGAAAAAGATTAGCAGGGGCAGCAAGGGCCTACCCTGAAATCCAAGGCTGCAAAGAGATTGGAGCTTTTTGGTAGGACAATGTATTCCACCAGAGGGCTCCAACTCCAAAAGCAGAAGATCCTCAGTAGATATACGTACAACTCCTTGGTATCCCTGGATAAGTTTACAGACTCATTACAGCAGGAGTCCAGGCCCAAATTCACAGCACTAGTCAAAGAGAGCAAGCTGTTCTCGAGGACACTTTTACAGACAGCCCTTGATGAAGCGGATGCAGCCATCCAGGCCATGGCGGCATCACCACGAGGAGGAGCTCATGGTTGCTGTCTGCTATTCAGAACCTCCCCTTAGAGGGGGCAGAACTTTTCTCATCACAGACAGACTCAAAGTTACAGAGTCTGAAAGGCTCGAGGGCCATTTTAAAATCCTTGGGTCTTCATATGCTGGCATCCTGGAGGAAACCATTGAGATCTCAGCCTAAGCCCCATGCCAACCAGTCGTGTAAGGACTTTAGCCGAAGGAGGGTCCGCAATGAGAGGAGGAATAATCAGCACTTCTCCAACCAAGGACAAGCCCTCGAGCCTTAAGAATTTTTGAGGGTGCTCCCAAGGATGGATTCAACCTTACCTTCTTTCCTTGGCAGATCATCCTGTGTGATCCTTGGCAGATCATTACTGTGTGTAGTCCAGAATTATACTGGACCATTGGGTCCTCTGCTTGGTGAATTTCGCTCCAGTTTTCTTCTATGCCCCCTTCCCACCCTCCCTCTACAAGGACCCATCTCACAAACAACTACTTTGCAGTGAAGCACAGTCACTCTTGAGTATAGGGGCAGAAGAGGAGGTGCCCCAGAACCTAAGAGGAAGAGGGTTTTATTACTGTTACTTTCTAATCCCAAAAGCAAAAGGGGGACTGCACCCCATCCTAGACAGAGGAAGCCTAAACAAATTTCTTTGTAAGGTGCTGTTACACATGGTTTAATTAGCCTCGATCATTCCCTCACTGATTCTGGGAGCCTGGTATGCCTCGCTTGACTTAAAAGACACTTATTTCCACATAGCTTTCATGCCACATCACAGGAGATTCCTGCATTTCAAAGTAGACCAAAAGGACTTGCAATTGACAGTCCTGCCATTTGGCCTATCAGCAGCACCCAGGGTTTTCACCAAGTGTCTCTCAGTCGTTGCAGCCTTTTTGAGAAGGAAAAGGATCCAACAGTTCCCCTACTTGGATGATTGGTTAGTAAAGAGGCGCTCCAAGGGCAAAGTGGAGAGGCACCTGCAAGTAATACAGGCCACCTTTATCCAGCTAGGCCCTATGATCAACAAACAAACAAATTGCCACACAGAGGATAGAGTTTATTTGGGCAATACTGCACAGGAAGGGAAGTGAGAGCTTCATGCTGCACACTTGGTTTCTGGTCATCTGAGGTGTGATCCAGGGGCTACAGAGGTACCCTCACATCACAGTCCAAAATTGCCTGAAGTTGATGGAACATATGGCTGCTTGTATGTACTTTGTTCAGCATGCAAGACTCAGGCAGAGGCCCCTGCAAACGTGGTTGGCCATTGTATACCACCTGATATGTGACATGTTGGACAGGGTGGCGTGTCTTCCTCCCCATATGCTGAAGCCCAATCTTCTCCAATCGCAGTTCTCCCCAACCCGATCTTCCCTGGCCATGGCTCTCCCCTTTTCCCCAGCCCGATCTCCGTGGCCGCCGCTCTCCCCAGCCTGATCTCTCCAGCCGCCGCTCTTCCCTTCTTCCCAGCCCGATCTTCCCAGGCGCAGCTCTCCCCTTCTGCCCAGCCCGATCTTCCCTGGCCGTGGCTCTTCCCTTTTCCCCAACCCGATCTTCCCCAGCTGCAGCTCTCCCCAACCCGATCTTCCCCAGCCGCAGCTCACCCCTTTTCTCCAACCCAATCTTCCCCTACTGTGGCTCTCCCCAGCCCAATCTTCCCCGGCTGCAGCTCTCCCATTTTCCCTAATCCGATCCTCAGCCACAGCTCTTTTTCTTCTCTCCAGCCCGACCCATAGTAAATTAATAAAAGTACAATATTTCATTTTAACATTTTTATTAAAGTTCAAAGGAAAAGACAACATCTATGCATTTCTTTTGAATTAAGGTACTTAGGCATGCTGATACTTCCAGTGCCAAAAAACTGTTTCCCATGAAGCACCATGCCTTACTAATTTCCGCTCAACAAGTACCATAACTTGCTCAGCTGCATCATCAGTTTAGAGGGAACACTGAACTGGAGTAGCACTAAGTTAACCGGACGGTATTTTTGGTCAGCTCAGCGCAGCGTGAACAGGGTGATAAGTGGGCGTTAGTAAGGCGATAGGAGATACACAAGGTGTTTTATGTACCTTCCGGTTCTCCTGTTGACTGCTGCTGAAAAGTGCAGCAAGTGTAGACATACCCTTACTTACCTGTAACTGGTGTTCTTCAAGATGTGTTGCTCATGTTCATTCCAAAACCCACACTCTTCACCCCACTGTCGGGATTGTTCAGTAAGAGGGAACAGGGCAGGGGAGGGTCTGCTGAGCCCTATATAGGGCACCATACAAGTGAACTCCAGGGAGCTCCACAGCCGACCCTGCAGGTACTGTAGGAGAAAACTTTCCAGTGATCCGTGCGTGCAATGTGCATGCACACACCTAATTTGTAATGGACTTGAGCAACACCTCTCAAAGAATATCAATTACTGAGTAGTTCCGGTTTCCAAAGGGGTAGCTGTATTAGTCTAGGTCAGCCAAACAAACAAGGAGTCCTGTGGCACTTTTAAAGACTAACACATTTATTTATTGCATGAGCTTTCGTGGGAGAAATCCCACTGTGTCAGACGCTTTCGAAGTGGGATTTTCTCCCATGAAAGCTCAGGCAATAAATAAATTTGTTAGTCTTTAAAAGTGCCACAGGACTCCTTGTTTGTTCAGTTACAGGGTAGTAACTGTCTTTTGTAGCCATAGGGGGCTCAAACCTACTCTCACTGAAAATTATATCGATATCTTTATAGAGTCCATAGATTCCAAGAATGTATGAAGGTATCAATTTATAAATTCCAAGTATTTTTTTTCACAAAACTAATTTTGAAACTGTGTCAATTTAATTTAATTTTTAAAATATATGTGTTTGTAAAATTTGTGTCTTGTGTTCTAGCAAACTGCTCTGCACTGGAGTGCATACTACAACAACCCAGAGCACGTAAAACTTCTTATAAAACATGATTCTAATATTGGAATCCCTGATATTGAAGGCAAAATTCCACTTCACTGGGCAGCTAACCACAAGGATCCTAGTGCAATTCACACAGTCAAATGTATTCTGGTAAGAAAAACTATTATAATCAATCCTTTCTATTTGTTTTCCTGTACTCTTGATATATTTTCAGTTTCATGAAAGTATAAAATTTGATGGATCACTCCTCTGGTCCTTGTAATGCTAAATCTTTTGGGTCTAATAACTGTTTCATAAGAAACAGAACACCTCACAGTGCATCAGGACAGCTGTGTTATGTTGAAGATTGAAAGAAATTCCTTCTGAACGGCAAAGGACAGTAAATTTATGACCTAAAAGCATGATATGATTATTTATATAGCTGTAAGTGTTTTGGGGGCTATAAAATCTACCTTCTTAAGTAGTCAGACATATTATTTATCTCAGTGACCTCTTGCACAGTGAATTTCATTAGGAGACTGACTGCCTTATATGTTGCTTCTTTTCATTGGTTCCAGATTGACTGTCACTTAATTTCATTGCATCAATCTAGTTTTTTATGTTATGGGTGAAAGTACAAGGATATGCCTGATCAATTTTCAACGTGCCCTTGATCAGTTTATTTAAAGTTATAGAGTGCCCTCCAGCAATCCACATTTCTAGATTAAATAGTCCTTTAATGACAGGAATGTTTTCCTTCTCTGGACCCTTTAAATTTCTCTCTCTCTCTGTTAGCAACCTCACAAAGTTGTACAAAATTGTTATGGCCTCTTTCTGACCTGACTTTCACTCAGTGGAACCTCAGTATCTTCATGGATATGAAAGGCAGGATTGCATTTTCTCCTTACTATCACAGCAGTCTTTGTTATTTTCCACCTCTTTCAGATGTTTTTGCATTAGTCAAACACCCATTGAGCTATCTATAATGGCTCTTAGTCTTTATCCTCAGACCACCTTGCAAGATAACTCATCTGCACATACAGAAATTGAGCTCAATTTACTAAAGCACATTCGTAACGTTACATTTAGCCATTTTACATTTTAGACTATTAAAATAGTAATTTTCTGATGATGATAATAATAATTAATAATGATGTTTGTAAAATTGTATTGAGCATGGTTTTGTTCCACATATGCATTTGGATTTTGAACATATTTGTAGTATATTCTGTACTTTGGGGTTTATTTAAAGTACAAGGTAACTTGAAAATAGTCCTTTTAAGAACATGCCAAGTCTGGTACTGTAGAGAGAGAGAGTTGTTGGTCAATAAGCACAGGTTAAAACAACCAGTTTTAGAGTTTTATGTTTTAAAATGTTGGAGCTGTTAAAAACAGAGACTCCTAAACTTTTTCATAGTATGGACTGTCTCCCAAAGAGCCTGATCCTGCCACTGAGGTTAATGACAAATATTCCATTGATTTCAGTGGTGCAAGATCAGAGTCATGGCTGGATGCTGCTGTGAAAAGTAACTATACACTTCTTACTCAACCAGAGTGTTCCTTATTGGCATTCATCTTTTCCTAGTGTAAAATACTAAAAATACATTTTTACAATTGTTTACTTGTGTTAGAGCCAGCGCTGAGCTAGATTCTGTACTTTTTTTGTGTATCATCAATCAGCTGTTTAATAAGTTCCAGCTGACTGTCCCTGAATAAGCATTGAGTACGCAAAGGGAAGGGGAGAGCCCTGGTTTAAATGAGGACCTATTTAGATCTACACCTTTATAAGAGGTGATGATGTCTGAAAAGGAAAGAGCTCAACTTGACTCTCAGAGTTTGAAGGGCTGGCCATTAGGAGCAACTGATATTTCATACACCAAGAACACTCTGTTCAGCCTTTACCCTAAAACCTCTTTCCACGTTTCCTCCAGGATCGTACACCATACTTTCAACTTCTCCTTCCACCTGGTTGTCTGTCTCCCTGGTCCTCTGTGTTCTGCCTTTTTATACTCTTCCTCTACCCTCTTTTTCTCTCTCACCCAAAACAATACTCAGCAAAGCCCCTCTGCCCACACAGTCCAGAAATCTTGAGAAGATTCACATAACCCTTTTATCTAAGATCGGGGTGTCAAACATGTGGCCCGCAGGCCAAATGCAGCCTGCAAACCTCTTCCATCTGGCCCATGACTGCACTCGTTAGGACCACACTCCCTCCCTAACAGAGAAAGAGAGAGTGTGGTCTCATACTGAGCACTCCGCGATACCACGAGAGTGCCGTAGTGTTTTGATTTATGGTGTACATGTCCTTCTTGAAGTACATTTAAGTCAAAGCTGGCCTGCCATAGCAAATGAGTTTGACACCCCTAATAAGATATAGACTTTTGATTAATTTATCCATACAGTTATGTTAATTGAGGGTGTGTTCACACCCATCAATCCCAGTGAGGTTTTAACTTGACTCAAAACAAGGTTTTCCCCAGCTCATTACATCATTGTGGTGTTTTGGTTTGTTTTTTTAAATGCACTCCCTTTTTGTAGGATAAGTGGAATTTTAAGGACTGTGCTTTGTTGAGCATGTGACATGTAATACGTTGACTGCTCTGGGACTGTGTGTGGCACTGATATTGAATGATTAGCAAAGAATATTTAATTGCACCTACCTTGGGTGTTTTCAGCTAGAGGCCATAAATCTGCAATACTTCATTCAAAAATCTGCAGAAATCTGCAATACTTCATTCAGAAACCTATGTCAGCTGACAAACTGGCTGACCATGGTGCATTTTTAAAAGTTTTTTAAATGACCAAACTTCAGCCAGTTAGAAACTCATGTATTTATAGAATTACAGTGGTTAAAAACAAAAATTACCTGAAGGCTCTTAGATTTTCTTTGGAACACCATGTTGAATAGTATCGTTAAAGAATGGACTTTCATGTTTTAGAATGTATCCAGGGGACAAGACTAATTTTTGGTAAAGAGGGGTATCTTAGTGGGGGAAAAGACATCTACACAGTTTAAGCCTGTAGTCATGGCATGTTATGGGCTGTGCGGTTCAGGCCCATTGAGCGAGAGATGTTCTTATCAGTGTTGTTCTGTGTCCGGCGCCGATATCAGCTTGGCTGCGTGTGTGAATCCCTGAAGGTGTGTTCCCTCAGGATTACCCCTGGCTCAGATCTATCAGTGGGACTCTGTTAGCCCAGTGATCTAGAGCCTGGATTGGATCTGAAGCAGGGACTGAGTTAGCCTGATGATCCTAAGCTGAGGTGCTCCTTTGGTGAACACTCTGGGTTACCTTTGACTCAAATCTCTAGTGAGAACTCGGTTAGCTCAGTGATTTGGAGCCCAGGCGTACCCTGTGTGCAAGACATAAACTGAGGCAACACTCACGATCGAAGAAACCAGCACAACCACGGATCTTTGTGGAAACGAAGGTGCCAGGCTAGGCTTTATTGCAACGTAGCACAATGGCAAGCGACCTATATCAACAGATCTGCTGGCAGTATACATGCTCTCAATGCAACGGAACAGCTCAACTGATGGTAGGAATCCCCGTCACCCCTTTAGGCTGCACAGGGTCTGAGCTTCAGGGCTCCTACGTTTATACCCTCATCTGACTTTACATTGATTGGTCCATATTCTAATTGATTCACGCATTGATTGGTCCACACGTTACTGGGCATCTCCATCCATCAAAGTGTCATGGTTTGGCTGAACCTTATTTGCTGAGGCCAAACTATGCAAAACATCTCTCCTTATCTCCTTGGTGTTAGACCCACCCACCACCACCTTCCTCAAGGTACATTCTGATTTTGTACTTATTATTGCAATTTCAGCCTGTTTCTTGCCAATTTCAGTGAAGTTGGACTTTCACAACCTGTCTCTTGTCAGTACCTTCAGTTCAGGCCCACTGTTTTGGATTACTTTGTTAGGCCCTGGGCCAGCACCTAGGCGCTTCTACTTGTCTTTCTATTTTAACCTTTTACTTTCTCATACAAAGCCTAGAAAAAGAGACTGTGAGGAGACCTAATTATGGTTTCCACAGATACGTGAGTTAGTCCTTTAGGGACCTGTGTACAGATCTGTTAAAAGTACATGAGAAGGGCAAAACCCACTGGTATGAACTGAAGAAGAAACACTGCAAGTGGGTTAGATATCAGAAACATCAACAAAAATATTTGAAGATACTTACAGATTTAGTGTGTGTACTTGGTTATAAAACCAAGGGCATCCCTGCCCCACAAAACCATTCGGGGCACAGCCCTAGGCTTACCCCCCCCCCCCACCACAACACTCCCAGCCCCAGCTCCCAGGCCAGATATGGCCCCCAGAGCTGCTGCTGCTGGCCAACCGACAGCCCCAGTTCCCCAGCCGGATCCGGCCCCTGTCACCATCAGTTGCCAGGTCGGCTCCTGCCACTGCCCCCATGCCGATTTGGGGCCCTGGTCTGGACACACGGGACTCATGCTGTGTGTGCCCGGTGCCAGTGATGCCCCTGTGTAAAACTATCCTGTTCTTGCTGTATTGATTATTAACACTTCATCTTTTGTCTGTTTAAGTCATTTTCCACCATCCATTAAGGATGTGAGTTTCTCTTTCAAACTCATGTAACACATTTTTATGTTTCTGATGGCTTTGTTAAACAGGATGCTGCTCCCACAGAATCTCTACTGAATTGGCAGGACTATGAAGGACGAACTCCCCTTCATTTTGCAGTTGCTGATGGGAATGTGGCAGTGGTTGATGTCCTGACCTCTTATGAAGGCTGCAATGTAACATCTTATGATAACCTCTTTCGAACACCTCTTCACTGGGCAGCTTTACTTGGTAAATTGAATAATGCAGACTGTAACATTTATTTAAGGGCAGTTGTCTATTTTTTTAGCCTGTTTCTTACTACTCTTAAATTCCTGCTAGGCTGACAAACTGATTGGGAAACAAAGTCCAGAGTCTGAAGCCATCCACCAAAAATGCCCTATAACAGCAGATCATGTATTCAAATCTAAGAGCAGTTACTAAGAGCATATCAGCTATCCTCAGTTTAAGTAGTATGCGGAGAGGCAGTTTCTCTGAACTCAAACCAACCAGATCTTTAAAGATCAAAATCAACAACTAAGACTGCATACTTAGTAAGTTGGATGACACCAAGCTGGGGGGAATGGTAGATACTTTGGAGAGCAGGGACAGGATCCAGGGAGACTTGGACAAATTGGAACACTGGGCCGAAAGAAACCTCATGAGGCTCAACAAGGACAAGTGCAAAGTCCTGCACTTAGGATGGAAAAATCCCATGCACTGCCACAGGCTGGGGACCGATCGGCTAAGTAGCAGCTCTGTAGAAAAGGACCTGGGGGTTATGGTGGATGGGAAGATGAATATGAGCCAACAGTGTGCCCTTGTTGCCAAAAAGGCCAATGGCATATTGGTCTGCATCAGTAGGAGTGTTGCCAGCAGATCGAGGGATGTGATAATTCCCCTCTATTCGACACTGGTGAGGCCGCATCTGGAATACTATGTCCAGTTTTGGGCTCCTCACTACAGAAAGGATGTGGACAAATTAGAAAGAGTCCAGCGGAGGTCAACAAAAATGATTAGGGGGCTGGGGCACATGATTTATGAGGAGAGACTGAAGGAACTAGGCTTATTTAGTCTACAGAAGAGAAGACTGAGGGGAGATTTGATAGCAACCTTCAACTACTTGAAGGGGTGCTCCAAAGAGGAGGGAGCTAGGCTGTTCTTGATGGTAACAGAGGACAGAACAAGGAGCAATGGTTTCAAATTACAGCTGGGGAAGTCAAGGTTGGATATTAGGAAAAGCTTTCTCATAGGAGGGTGGTGAAGCATTGGAATGGGTTACCTAGGGAGGTGGTGGAATCTCCATCTTTGGAGATATTTAAGGCCTGGTTAGACAAAATCCCTGGCTGGGATGATTTAGTGGGAGTGGTCCTGCTTTTTAGCAGGGGGTTGGACTAGATGACCTCATGAGGTCCCTTCCATCCCCATGATTCTGTGATTCTATGAACCTGAATGACATCCCAGCTCTTAGAGGGAGCCATTGCAGTGTTTGGATCACATGTATTTTATGATTCCTAAAGCTAATGCAACTAAGCAAGTGGGCCAATCCATTCTGCTCCAATTGTACCTTCAGAATGATCTTCTAGGGTGATCCTGTGTTGAGCCCATTAGAATAATCCCACCTGGAGTTTCTGAGACTCAGCCCGGAGGAACAGAGACTGGCAGTTGTAGCTGGTACAGCTACACCATGAGGGGTCAGCAGGAGGAAGACAAGGCCCTTTCTCACTCATCACAGATCCGAAACTGTTTTTAGGGGAGAGCCCCCACCAGCTTTGGAGGCATCTAAAGCCTCGTGACGTGGGGAAGTAATTCCTAGGATGATCTATTCAGTCAGCAGGAATAGAGACAAGTAGTTGGAAGAGGGACATTCACGCACTGATGATGTCATCAGTAACTACTTTTTACAGTTTTTATTCTCAACGTTATTTTTCCTTTGCTAATTGGCTGTTTGCTCCACTTCCTTCCTACTTCCCCCCCGTCCCCCCCAATCCGTCCACAGTCTCTTCACTTCAGCCTCACTCCACCTTCTTTTCAAGCTCCTTCTCTTTCCCTCTCTTTCTCCGTTCCTTCCCTTCGGTGTCCCTCCTCCCTCTTTCTGTTTAGTTAATCCCAGCCCAGCAAAAATCCACTCCTCTTGCATTTCACCCCCCACAAATAAGTGAACTAACATGACTGTTGCAAACCATCACATTTTTCGCTCTGCATGTGTGTTACATTCCTTCCCTTGACCCCTTTTTTGTCTTGTGTGTTTAGACTGTAAACTTTTCAGGGCAGAGACCATTTCTTATTTGGGGGTTGTACAGAGCCAAGCACATTGGGGCCCTGATCTCTGCTAGTCTCCCTAAGCACTACAGTACAAATGAGACATAATTACAGCAGCATGAGAGAGGAATGTGACAAGACGACAGAGAGAGAGTTGTTTGTAACCATCATGTGAAATAGATGAGCATGACTTTTCTGGCAGCCAAAACAAGGAGCTGTCAAGGATCCAGAAAATCCCCTAAATGGACAAAGGGTATGCACACTCCTGGAACCATTACCATTTCCAAGAAGCTGGCACCCAACACTCCTGTAGGGGAGCCTTAAGGGTCTCAAATAACAGTAGAACCAACAGACCAGATCCTCAGCTGGTGTAAATCACCATAGCCGTATTGAAATCAATGGATTTATTCCAGTGTATAGTAGCTGAGGGTATAATCATACATTTCACTGATTATATATGTTTCAGAGCTGGCTCTTCTTTCCTCACAATGGTTTTTCAAAGCTTAGTAAGGTAAGTTGATCCCATTTGGCTAATGATAACTTTAAAAAGTTAAATTTTGTACTTCACTTGAAATCGCAAAGGGTTTCATTTGTGATAAGGGTTATGATGAAAACTTTATCATGAAAAGGAACTGATTTGTTTTGATTCTGGAACTTGTGAGTAACAGCAGCACTCAGTGGATGAGTACCAGGTTCTCTGAAAGTGTAGGAATACTTAATGGCTTTATTTGTGAATGAGTGCAACAAGCAGAAGAAATGCTGATGTCACTGATGCGCCATGATACACTAGTCATTTAATGTGAAAAGAGCATTACTTCTTGTCTTGCAACTTTACAAAATTCTGCTAATAATAGGACCTAATCAGACACTATGAGGGCAATTGGGCATCGCTTGTCTCCATGCAGTAGTGATTGGTATTCATCGCTCATGCTACTTCCTTTACCTTCCCAAAACCCCCAATTCAACCAGGAAAAAATATAGTTGGAGTTTTTACCTTTTTTATGTTGCTATTACTGATTGTTCAGGAGGCTTTTTTCAATCAGCGTCTCCAACCTGAGACCCACGTGCTCTCTGTAAGGCCAGGTCCACACCACAAAATTTTGACAGCATAACTCTGTTGGTCAAGAGTATGAGGAAACACATTCACTAGCTGACGTAGTTATGCTACCAGAGCCCCAGTGTAGACACAACTATGCCAAGAGAAGAGCGATTCTGTGAACACAGCTAGTGTTATTCAAAGTGATGGTGTCACCATGCCAATAGAAAAACTCCTGTCAGTTTATGCTGCATCTATGCAATAGGGCTCTGGTACATTTGTAATGTACACAAGGGCTTTAAGATTAAAAGTTACATATAAAAATGCTGCACGGTTTTAGTCTTTAATGAATTACAAAAAAACAAAAAACAAAAAAAAACCCAAGCCTAGATTCCTGAAGCAACAACTAAAAATACACTTTAAAATATAAATAAATGCAGTCTGTGTAAATGAAAACATGATGTATTTCAACACAAACAAAATCAGAAAAAAATGACCTCTCTGTTTCTATACTCACTCTCACTATTGGGAAGAATGAGTAGTAGCTTCCAAATTTTAAGGAAAAGGTGTCATAGACTGCCATCCTTCTTCAAATAGATCTCCTCCTTGTGACCGTCTAGGTGCCAAGAAAGACACTGTGACTGTTAAGCAAAGAGCAAGAAGCACTGCCACTCCAGTTATAATATAGTAACTGTATAATAAATGATTCAGTGGAAAGAGTTTTTCACAGTCAGATAGGACCATGAATTTCTAAAGGAAAATTAGTAGACATTTTAGGTGTCCTTGGATTGGCACCTCAGATCTACATTGCTCACTTGTGCCTGTCTAGTATGTTGCAAGCAAAAATCATCTGGTTTGCTACTGACCGAATCCATCAGAGAAATACCATTTGCATAGGAGGAATTTTCTCATTTCCAAGATATAAAAAGAAAAAAGTGCACAGACTTTTGGAACACTACATGATCTTGATGGGGTCACATGATGGAGTAGGTGACTGTCAATAACTCTATATCCATTTTCAGAAATAGCAAAAGAAAAGGGGGGGGGGATAGATGTTAAGAAAACCATTACGTGGTGAAAATATTTTTTGATGTAAGATTCTAACATGTTAGTAACTAAATTAAGGTTAAGGTTTTCAAAGCAATGCAGCGATTTAGCCACAAATTTTCCATTTAAAGTAATGGAATATGTAGGACTAAATCCTGTGCATTGCTGATATTGATAATTATTTAACATTTATATTGTGGAAGTGTCTAGACACCTCAACCAGGTTAAGACCCCATCGTGCTAGGCATTGTACAAACATGGAATAAAAACAGAAGCCCTTGTCCCAAAGAGTTTTAAATTTATCTCGGAAAATCTCATCCCAAGTATTTTTCTGCCTAGATTTTATTATTTTCAATGTTTCTATAAAAATGGTTGTCATTAGTACAAATGAAAGATACAGATAACAGAAAGAAACATCTAACAAATTTCAAAAGTAATTTGAGGCAACAGCACAAAAGTACCATGGAACAAAACAGATTATTGGTTTCACTCACAAAGTATAGAAATAGGTGTACTATAAGGAAAGAATGTATTTTCAAAAGTATAGTTTTAGAGTTGTCAGTGTCCCTTTAAAATCTAACAGTTAAGACATTCTTTGGATTTAGTATTTTTAAAGGTATATAAAAATGTAAGACACACATTTTCCTTTAACACAGTTACTTTATTGCACTTATGCCTTCATTTCCCTTACTGTGAAGTGGATATAATGCTATTTACTTATCTCACAGGAGTTTTGTGAGGCTTAATTAATTTGTGTGGGTGGAAAGTGTGTGTGTGACGGTATATTCCACATCCTGAAAACAATTATAGCTTCTGGAAGTAATGGTCTGATGGCTTCAGAATGTACCACTTACATTGTAGGATGAAAGACGCACTAATGGATTAAATGGTCTTTCTAATATAAATCAACAGGGAGTTTTGACTGGTATGTAAATCTCTATAGAAGATAGAAGAAACATCTGAAAAACTGTAGATTCTTCTTTGAGTGTTGGTCCCTGTGAGTATTCTACTATATATTCCACTCTGTGTGTGCATGCATCAGAGTTGGAGAATTCTTGTGAGCAGCATCCATGGGTCCACACATGTGCCCTTTATAATCAGTATTCTTACAGTTCTCTTTGGGACAGACAACGGGTGCAGAAGTCTCATTTCCATGTATCTGTAATGCTTACAGCACTATCTTAATTCCATGCCCTAGTGAAAAGATATTTTTGATGGGAGTTTGCGAGTTGCAAACCATTAATGATGTCCTCACTGTCTGATCCTCACATATCCTTGTAGCGCTAGGGGGCGCTGTTTACGGGATCTGGATTAGGCAGTGACAGCGTGACCACAAGTGATAGATAGAATAATAGGTTATATTATTATAAGGGTAGAATGCTTACGTCCCTTCTGCTACAGGGGACCCCGATACAATAGCAGACGGGCTCCTGGGTGTCTGCTTCTGAGGCACTGGCTGCAGCTTCTCAGTCCATCGGTGAAGTCCACCATGCATTGGACTTCCCCACAATTATATAGGGTTATTTAGGGGCAGGGGGCTACTACTAACTATAGGCTACACATATGCAGGCACGTAGGCTCTGCTGACATTGCATACTGTGCGGCGGATCACAAGATGGACATGCCCGTAACCAAGTAAATGCGCATGTCTTCAGATAATCAGTGCACAAGCAAGGCAGTAAACAGGTGAAATATGCATGCTTGCAGGCACTGGGTTCAGGGACAGGGCACTCTTTGGTCAGAGTGGGGGGTGCCACTCTCTATACCATACATTGGTCTTCTGCAGTTTCCCTTACAATCCTTCATGGATCATTTAGCACAATTGGAATGTGTAATGACTAACAAGTGGCTATCAAAACAAACACAGAGTTCTGTGCCACCTTTAAAGACTAACAAATTTATTTATCGCATGAGCTTTCAATCTGGCTGTGTGATCAAGTTTACTTAACTACCTCTTCCAAACCCCCCATTCCTGTTCCTCTTCAGTGACCAGTCTCATGAAGGGATTCTCAGGCAGGAAGTGGAGACCTTCCTCCAGTGAGGAGCAGTAGAGCAGTTACCACTCCAACACCAGGGAAAATGTTTTTACTCATTGTACTTCCTAATTTAAAAAAAAAAAAAAAAGTCAGCTTGAGACCCTTTCTCAGTCTCTGCAATTTCAACCACTTTATTCACAAGGTGAAATTTTACATGGTCATATTGGCATCAATAATCAGATTTTGGAAAAAGACATTTGCTTTGCAGCTCTCAGTATAAAGGATGCATACTTTCATGTGGATATTCACCCAGCCCATAGGCAATTTCTCTGATTCATGGTGAACCCTGACAACTTCCATACAGGGTGCTTCCATTTGACCTTGCCACCACTCCCAGTGTCTTTACCTAAGGAATGGTTTCACAGTCCTCCCTGATTTCCCCAACTGGTTTTTTTGTTGCCCAGACATATCAAGAGGCCTATGTGCCTGCTTCCTTAATGCTTCAACTTCTGTCTTCTCTAGGTGTTGTTATTAACTTGGAAACGTTTATTTTTACTCCAACACAGATCATAGACTTCATAGAAGCAACCTTGGACTCTGTCATTGCAAGAGCTTATCTATCAAAGGACAGGTTTCGCACCATGAATTATCTGATATATGCAGGTTATATGCAACCATTAAGCTCCAGTCAGAAAGTCTTTCCTTCCTGAGACACATGGCTTCATGCACTGACGGAGTCTGGAGTGGCTCACAGCTGTGTGTCAAAAAAAAAGGACAAACACCGCAACCCCCAAATTATGTTCTATAATTAAATTTCATCAACCCAGAAACAAATGTGAACTCCTAGATTACTATAACAGTCTTACCACAAAGTCATGGGCAATTCCCTTAGGCTTTCCAGTCTGTTTTGACACTCAGCCAAGTTGGACTTAGTGATAAATGGTCACTTACACCAAAAATCACAAAATATTCAGGTTGCTTCCAGTCCCAAGAAACCAGTATATCCGGATTAAGTACCCTAGATCAGTGATTTTCAGACCATTGGTCAGGACTCGGTACTGGGTTGCAGGCCCGCAGATACTGGATCACGACATCCCCTGCTGCCACTGCCAAAAGACTGGAATGCATTGCTCAAAAATGTAATTGTTGGGTCTCAGGCATAAATGATTTTTTCATAACTGAGTCCTTAGGAAAAAGGTTTGAAAACCACTGCCCAAGATCTTACACAAAAGACAACAATTTTAGCCAATCTTCTAATAAACTATCTCAGGGTTTATTAACTAGGAAAAAGAAATGAGAATTATTTACAGGTTAAAGCAAACAAACTTGCACACAAATAAGTCACCATCTATGATTCCTAAATACAACAGAGATTCCATTCAGAATGACTTTCACAGTGGACACAGGTGGATCCTGGGGATCTCTGCTTTAGTTTAGTGTCTCTGGCCCTCTGAAAGTTCAACCAGCAAAGAGATGATCATTTTTCCTTGTGAGGCATTTTTATATCTTCTTCCCTCAGAAATCAAGCTTATAACAACAGTTCCCATGCAGGTCCCTTCTTCATGGAAGGGTGCAGTGGGAGGAAGACACTTAATAAAGTTTCTGATCCTTGAACTTGCACAATGGCTCCTTTGCATTTACTGAACAGGTCTTACCATATTCCTATTAGAGACCATCATTTTCATTGCACAAGGCTTTTTTCCTACTTGATGAGTTACACAGTCACTGAGGTTTACAATCCAAATACTTACTGTCACTTTATAACGTGGGTTATAGTTGATGGAGATCAATACATGCAGCATCCTACTAGCATTTTATAAAATACTAAACAAATTCTTATCAATTTAGCATCTAAAATTTATTTGGATAATGCTAATGCGCAGGCAAGCAAGACTGGTTTCCAGCTACGTATTTGTAAGTGTTCAGTGAAGCCTCGGGTCTTAGCATGAGCTTGCATCTGGTCTGCCAGTGATACAGCCCCATTTGCCAGAGTCTGCTACATTGCCTAGCAGTATGGCACCAAACAGTATATTCACTAGCCAAACACAGAATGAATACTAGTAGGACAATTCTTTTCAAAGTAACATCATCTCTAGCACGGTGGAAGGTGTGAATGGAAGGTGTGAACCCCAACAGGTGTGAATGGGCATCCCCTTCCTATTCACCTCACCAGATAGTATGATCATTACAGAAACCTCCTTCTTGAACTTGGGGGCCCACATGGACAGCCAGACAACACAGGGCACATGGATGCCCCATGAAGCCAAGATGCATGTCAGTCTTCTGGAACCGTGGGCAGTCCAAGAAACTTGCAAGGGCTTTCTGCAATTTATCCAGTTTCACCATGTTTTTACAAAGTCAGACCATATGATAACTGTCCTTTATATCAATCAACCAGGAAGAGCACTAGTCATCAGTCACCTTATAGGACTGGTGTATTAGGAAACGAATCACTGTGTCATCAGCCAAGCTGATAACTTAGGCATTTTGCCTTCCATCACAAGTGGGAGCAGTCCTTTCCTGATCCCTTGACCTGGGAGAAGTGCAGAATCTAGCATCCTCACCCCATGCATCCCAATTCCAAAGCACTTCATGTCATGGTTTGTTTTCTGGATGGTTGTGAGTCCTAGAACATTCTTGCTCTCAAGCCATGCAAATCATCCTTTATAACAGCAGAAAAGATTTCACTAGAAAATGATATTCAGCCAAGTGGAGGCATTTTTCCACTTGGTATAGCTAAAACACATATCTCCTGAGTCAACAGATATTCCCCTTATTTCTCTCAAAATGACTGGGCTTTCCTTCAGTTCTGTATGAGTCCACCTGGTAGCACTCAGTACATGCCATTCACCATCAGTTAATTATTCAATTTTCACTCACCCATTGACTAATAGATTCTTGAAAGGCCTAATAAGAACCTTCCGGCCAGTAAAAAAGCCTGCCCCGCAGAGGGATTTAAACCTTGTACTTTCAGCACTGATTAAGTTTCCCTTTGAAACACTAGCCTCATGTTCTGTGTCACCTACTAATGAAAGTTTTATTCTCTGTGTCACTTCAAGCCAGAAGGATAAATGAGCCCGACGGAGCCCTACTAGCAGATCCTTCATGCTCTATATTCCATAAGGACAATGTCTCATTAGGACTACATCCAAAGTTCAAACCAAGGTGCTTTCAGATGTCCCCTTAAACCAGTCTTCCCACTTACCTGTTTTTCCCCGAAGCTACGTGCATCTGAGGAGGAAAGGAGACTTTATTCCCTCAGTGTATGACAAGCCTTGACTTGTTATCTACAAAGGAAAAAAATGAATCAGAAAATCACCAAGCCTGTTTCTCGCCATAGCAGTGTGTCTTTGAGGTCATGCTATAGTTTCCATGGGGATCTCTAAATGGATCTCAGGCTGTATCCTGTTCTGCTACCAGCTGTCACATCTTTCTCCACTCATGTGCAAGGGCTCATTCTACAAGAGTACTAGTGACATCAATGACATTGCTTCAGTATGTACCTCTTCTTGCCTTTTCAAGGCAGCCTCATAGAGTTCCATCCACACGGCATTATGCTTTAATACAGAACTCCGCAGCTGACGCATCCTTTGGATCAGCAGTTTTTCAAACAGCTCTGCCAGCTGCCTCTTCGCACCCTTCTTGAGTACTGCTTGTCATTCACCCATAGTGGATTATACATAGGGCCAGCACTCAAAGAAGAGAAAACTACTTATAGTAACTGAAGGATCTTTGAGATGTGTGCACCTTATCTGTATGCCACTACTCTCCCTTCTTCCTTTCTGCTTGGATCATTCGTAGATTTACAGTAGAGAAGGAACTGGAGAGAGGTTGATCTGTTCCACCCTTTATACCATTGGCTTGAGGCACAAAGACTGCATCTACACTGGTAAATTAAGTCGACTTAAGCCTGCTTAAGTCGACTTAATTTACCCTGCGTCTACACTACAGTTTTCTTAAGTCGACTTAAGCAGCTTGCTTAAGT
>ML685756.1:27531466-27552282 GCA_007922175.1 Pelusios castaneus | reverse complement strand
TCTGTTAGTCTTTAAAAGTGCCACAGGACTCTGTTGTCTTCATACAGTGAAACTGTTATAGAATCACTTAGTGTCTTTGAAAAATTAAATTATATTAATATGAAGTTGTATCCAAATTTAGGGTGGGGGAGAGAGTATTCTTTCTTGTATTGCTCTGCTGTATGTCAACATGATTATTTTTAGGTATGTTTTCCCATCCTTTCCCTCACAGTGATTGCTATATCTTTTGCATTCAGGTGATGTATACCTGATGCTTTACAGTAAAGCTCAGATTACAGAAAAGTAAGCAGTGAAATCAGAATAAGAACTGTGTGTTCATGGCTTGTGACACAGCCGTGGGTGTTATAAACAAGAAACAGGCATAGTAACGGAATACCACAGACTCTCAGGCCTGAGAATCCTTTGACATTATATTATTGTTGATATTTCAAACCAGCAATGTTGTTATAAAACTTAATATATATCACCTTAAAAAGGAAAAATGAAGCCTCGTTTTGCCTCTTAAGCAAAAACGGCTCAGCAAAACATAATAGTTTCTTCTGTCATTACAGACTTTTTTTATGTTAATTTCAATAGCATTCTTACTCAGTGTAGTTTTCTTGCAGGAAACAGTTGAAGTATTTTTGGAACATCCCTCTGTGAAAGATGACTCAGACCTTGAGGGAAGAACATCCTTTATGTGGGCAGCTGGGAAAGGCAGTGATGATGTCATCAGGACTATGCTGAATTTAAAATTGGACATTGATATCAACATGGCAGATAAATATGGAGGCGCAGGTAATGCTTGCTTTAAAGTAAAGCGCTATTAAATGCTTGCATCTGGGTAAAATAAAATACTAGAAACAATCATTAGTCATTTTCTATACTCGGGTACAGTCCTGCAAATATTTATGCATGGGTTCAATTTTACAAATTAGCAGTCCCATCATCTTCATTACAGGGAGAGAACAATTTTCTGTGCACATTAGAGCAGTTCTTCCATTTTAAAAATAATTGAGAAAAAGGGGATATTACACTATGCAAATATTAAATCAGTATTAATATTAGGAGAAGGGAGATGCTTTCTGTAGTTTTGAAGGGTAAAATGAGTAATAACTATCTAAAAAGGAAAAATAGAAACATTTCAGCTTGTAAACATTTCTCAATAGCTAAAGAAAACTCTTAAGTAATATAATAAACTACTCAGTGAAGTAGCTGAGTCATCATGAAAACCATAAATAGCATAGATATAATAATAATAGGATTCATGTACTAAAAGTTGTGCCAATGCAAGAGGTTAAGTGTGATAACCCAACGAGTCTTTTACTTCTTACTGAGTCAATGCCAAAAGCTTAATGAAAGTAGCACAGTGATTCAGAATTAAAACACACACAAGTAATGAAGTTCCAAATTATGGTTCTCAGGGCACCTGAACTCAGTCTTATTTAATAGAAAAATATTTTATTCATCAATTTTATAATAGTAATATGTCATAATATAATAGTAATAGTAATATACAGTTATATGAAACCTTTCATTGCAAAGGATCCCAAAGTGCTTTTCAGATTATCCACATGTGCTCACAGATGTGCCGGCGGCATGTAAGAGATGGTCGGAGCGGGCGGGGGGAGAGGAACAGCTAATCGGACAATCTGCATAGAACAATGCACAGTATGAGGGGAGAGGAATTTGGGAACTGAATCAGGCTGCCCTGCTTAAGAAGAGAATTATGGTATTTTGTGGCATTTCTAATATTCAGGCTACAGAGAGAACTTTGTTTTTTAAAGATAGCTTGGAAAGGAAGAAAATGGGTTTATGTCTGAAAATATTTTGATGGGAGTGAGGTTTTGGCATTTTTGACTGATTGACTTTCAGGTTTTTTTTCTGATTATTTTCTCCCCTTCTTGTCTATTATTGTTGGAAGGACTTCTTGGTTAATTTAGAGGTGTACATTAGAATGTTCTTTTAGGTACAGTCAGGGCTGTCCTTGGGGATGGGGGGGCGAACGGGGCGATCGCACCTGGCCCTGTGGTTACATGGACCCCACACTGTCCCCGCGCCATGGCCCTCCCACGGCTGTGCTTTCCCCTGCCCCCCGCTGCCTTTGGCAGCGAGCAGGCCATGAGCACTTCCCCTGGCCCCTGGGCCGGCCCTCCTCCCCACCCCCAGGGCGGAGCAGGCAGGCCCTAGGGCAGGGCACGTGTTCACTCTGCCCCACACCCCTTGCCACGGCCACATGCGGTCGGGAAGGGTCCCCGGCCGCAGCTGGGGCTGGCCCTCACCAGCGGTGTGGCCTTGGCTGGGACCAGCTCCCGGCAGCAACCTCGGGTCCCTGGCTGGGGCGCCGGCTGCAGCAGCCTGGGGTCCCGGCTGGGGCGGCAGCCCCCGCAGCTGGGGCTGGCTCCCAGCCAGTGGACGGCCTCGGCTTCCTGGCCCAGGGCTGGCTTCCTGGCCCGGGGCCACGGCCTCGGCTCCCCACTGCCCAGTGCCATGGTTCCCTGCCGCCTGGCAGGCAGCCTCGGCTTCCAGGGCTGAGGCCGGCTCCCTGGGGGCGACCGGCGTTCCTGGGGGGCGGAGTGGGCTGGCCCACCGCACTCCCCACCAGCATGGGGGGCGGGTTCCCCGCCTAGGCCGATTGGCCCTGGGCCCTACTCCCCTCAAGGGACGGCCCTGGTTACAGTATGTGGTATTGAATTCCTAAGAGAGGTTTTTTCCTGGTAGTTACATTGAATAAGTATAAACAAAAAAGTGGGGTTTTTTTGTTTGAAAAAAATATTTCTTTCCTTCTTGGTTGGTTACATTCCATTTCCTTAATACTTGTGATGTCATTTTATTAGTTCACCAGTCAAACCAGAGAAGTCCTGAATTCTAAACAGAAAACCTCTTTTTAAAATCCTTTCAGTTCTTGTTTTTACTGGAACATTAATTCAAGTTATAACTTGAGTGTTGCCCCTATCTTGAGTCCTGTCTAGACACAGAAACCCTTAACATGAATTGGCTGGTCAGTCAGTTAACGCTTGAAATAACTCTTCACCTACTAGATACAATTTCTCTGTGCTGTTAATGTAGTCACTGTGCAGTAAGCCAACCACTCTGTGTAGCTCAGATGTTATTTCACCATGTGACCATTCTCACTCAAGCTAACTCAAGAGTAGATAATTTAAGAATAAATCACTGCAGAATTAACTCAAGTTAAGACATTGCCTCAGACCCTCACATAGGACATGTCTTCACTGCAAAGTTAATTTGGGCTCTTCCTTGGGTGGTTGCCCCTAACCTGGTTCTTGCCTGCACACAAAACCCTCTCACGCAAGTGTGGTGATACTTTTACACCCAGGCTATATTTTACCCATCCAGGGCTATAAGCTAAAAGCTCAGGTGTTGCTTACATTCAGATAGATAATTCACCCACTTTGCATTGAGGACTCACGCTAAACCACTCAAATGCGGATATTCCTCCCATGCTTTCACACAAATCCCCCCGTGTGCCTTGAGGAATTCTCCCACAATTGACTGAAAAAGAATGATAGAGTAGCTCAGCTTACAGCAGCACTAAGACCCATGAGATATGCTCCCCAGAGGCCCTAGAGCTTCACACATGCGAGTGCAGCACCAGTATCAATGCATTCGAGTGTGACTTTTCATACTCAGGCTAGGCTAACATGGTTGATCAGCCCCTGGTTAACTCTGCAGCAAGGATATACCCCAAGAAAAGGGGGGGGGAATGGGATAACCTTTATTAACCTTAAGTCTGCCCCCCTTGTTTGTTTGTATGGACATATATATATGCATTATGATAGTCTTTCATTACAAGATCATATACCATTTCCCAATTAATAAAACTGAATGTAAAACCATGTTTTCCTTACAAATTTAGATAGCCCCCTCACACACACATACACCCCCCACCAAAAAAAAAGCTTTCAACTACAGTAACTTTCATTAGACTGGGGAGAGGGTAGAACAATAAATAAAGTAATAAGAAAATATCTAGCTAATTCAGTGAATGACTTTTTCTTTACAAACCACATTCATTATCATTTTATTCTTGGGTGTAGTCTCTTATCAATCTCAGCTATAACCGCTTTCATGTGACACATCTTTTAAACTGTGCCACAACAGTATGTTTCACACTTTAAAAGTGTAGAAATCGAAGGCAGTCACCACAGTTATTAAAGCTCCACACACAAACAAGGCTTTCTACAAGTTGCAAAACAGTGCACAACATCTCAAATGTGGGTTTGTGAGATAATTAAGATGTGGGTTTTGTGCTTGGATAAGTCAAATGGTTTGTTTTGCAGTCCTTTCTGTTTCACACAGAACATTGCAGCTAGCCTTCATTTTTTGGCAAAGAACTTTTAATCCAAAAACATTAATGCAAAACAATGAAAGTTCCCAAAACAACCAATTAATGCAAAGCTACAATTCAGTTGCACATATTAAAAGTCAAGAAGTTTACAATTATGCCACTGTTCCTTCCTTGTCCCCAATCACTCTGAACTTGGCCATATTGATCTTACATGTTCAAACATAAGAGATTCCATATTCAGCTCATCTGGCCTCCAGTTAATAGAAAATCACTGAGACACAACACCCCAAAATCACTCCCTTATCCCAGACTTATCTTTTAGAAGGCTTTGTGTGTTTCCCATGTTTTTGAGGGAAGTAGAGTTGGAATAGAAAATGCTGCACAAGCCCAAGAGAACTGGGATACAGTTGCTGTGGGGACCACAAGTTTGTATTTCTGACTTTTGTGCTTGTGCTGGGTAAAGCTCAGCTATAACATCGCATTAATGTAGGGTTTTTTTTTGCATTTACTTATAAAGAGCAAAATCTCCATTCAGACCAAGGCTTTGATAGAACATCAAGATGTTTCTTTTTGTGTAGGAAAATGACACCAAGGAAAAGGAATTTTACGGTTCTCAGAGATCAGCGCTGTAGGAGCAGCTTTATGGCTCTGCCGTCACGGACTGTACAATGGTGGGGGGTCTGACTGTCGGTGGAACAAAGGTTCTTTTGTCACCAGCTGGCTGAAGAATCTCTTCAGTCACCGGGACTCCATCACAGAAAACTTGGCTTACAAGAAAATATTGAGCACAGAGTGGGAAACAAGATGCCTGCGTCAGAATGAGTGATGGAGGGGAAGAACCAGGCCAAGCTGACACAGCGGCTCTTTTTCTATTGTATTGTTACATACATTCCATATGTCATCTGATTGAGTAGCTTGCTGCCTTCAGTTTCATAAGGAGTGTGACACAGAGAACAGGACCCAGAGTTTATTGTGGGGTCAGAACGTGAAATCAAGACCCACCCAAATTTGTTAAGCAGCAGGGACTTCATTCTTGTCAAATTTCCATGTATGTCCAGCCACCCATTCAACCTGTTAGTGGTGCTGTCAGTAGTTTGGGCTTCTTTTCACCAGTGTAACTGAAGTTCCTGTACATAACTAATGATTTTTTCCCCAGCAATTAAGCATTAGTATATTTTTAAAGAAATTGATTGTACAGCATAAATCTTCTGTGGAAGAATTCGGATCACTCTTACTATGCGTTTATGATTTCAATTATTAAGGCTGTGCACTTCAGAGTGTGTTTTACTGTCCGTGTGTATGCTCTCTGAAGCCGATTGCAGCTTTTAGAGCCACTGCTGGGTAAGTGGGTGTACAAGGGCACAGTATCAGTGTTTGTTCAAATAGGCACTCAGCCTATGGCTTTGGGGCTCTGTCGAAAATGGATTTCAACAGAGTCCTAAAAATAACACTACATTTACTTTACAAATATTTAGGGTATTAACAAACATTAAACATTAGGAAATTCAGATATTCCATCACTGCCATATAAAGAAAGCACCCTTCATCGCCTACTATCACCTAACGGAGGCAGTCACAATGCCTCAGTATGCTGGAAGAGCACATACAGGATTCATGCATCTTGTAGCATAGTGCTGCAAGCAGTACCTCCCAACAGTGGTCCTTAGTGTTGTATCTTGTACTATACCTCTTCTTCAGTAACATTCAAGGATTGCCTGGCTTAGGATTCTAGCTACACCTTGCACAGGAGCACAAAGGTTGGATAGAAACTTTGTGTCCTCCTCCACCTCCTCCACCTGATGTACCAGCCCAGGAATGATCACTGTCTGGCACTTCATATATTAAAACTGAGAAAATTGGAGACACCTGGCTATTTTTTTTAAAGCACCTAGTTTTACTCACCGAAAAAATGAAATTTTAAAGACGTACAGATCAGGTAGTGATCAAAAGATCATTTGTAAAGGAAGCATTTGGTTTAACTTACATTTATAAGTTACTCTGAATTTGTGTCATCGAGCAAGTAATTTGTGGGAAAAAGATGTACTAGAAGTATACCTTTGAGACTGATTTTCATCCATGGTTCAGCTTACTGTTTGGATTGTTTCGAATTGTAGAACCATGGGTTTAGAAGGGACCAACTGTAAGGGTCATCTAGTCTAGCCACCTGCCAAGATACATGATTTGTTGTATCTAAACTAGTGGTTCCTAACCTGTGGCCTGGGAGCCAGAAGTGGCCCGTGGCTCCCTTTCTGCTTCCTGCTGTCTTAGGACCCAGTCAGAATGAGTTTCATTGGGACTAAAAGACCAGTGCAGGCTCATTGCTGCAGCCAAGAGAACAGGAAATCAGTACTCCCCTTCCCCTGTCTGTATGTCCATAAGTGCTGGGGTCCCTGCTGGAGCCAAATGTAGGGGACCACTGATCTTCTATCCCACTGCCTAGGGATCAGGTGGAGCACACAATGCTGTAGAATACATGCGGTTTCCCTGCTGCAGCCAGGGAGACAGGAGATCAGCAAGGAGTCTGATTGCCGTGGGGGGGGGAGAAGGGGAGGGCCTGCTATCGGAGACTGTTGGCCCTTCAGGATTGTAAAAATGCTGTCTGTGGCCCTCAAGCCAAAAAGGTTGGGGTCCACTGGTCTAAACCATCCAAGATAGATGGCTATCCTGCCTCTTTTTGGAAACCTCCAGTGTAGGAGCTTTCTCATAGACTCAGAGGTCAGAAGGGACCAGTATGATCATCTAGTCTGACCCCTTGCACAATCCAGGCCACAAATCTCACCCACCAGCTCCTGCAATAAGCCTCTAACCTATGACTGAGTTATTAAAGTCCTCAAATCATGATCTAAAGACTTTAAGATACAGAGAATCCACCAGCAAGTGAGTCATTCCGAAATGCTACAGAGGAAGGTGAAAACCCTCCAGAGCCGTAGCCAATCTGCCCTGGGGGAAAATTCCTTCCTGACCCCAAATATGGCAGTCAGTTAAACCCTGAGCATGTGGGCAAGTCTCACAAGCCAGTCACCAAGAAAGAATTCTCTGTAATAACTCAGAACCCACCCCATCCACCCTCCCTTCTTAGGCCACTGGCGTATCCACCACCAGTAATCAAAGATGAGTCAATTAACAAACTAGGCCATTCCATCATACCATCCCCTCCATAAATTTATCAAGCTCAGTTTTGAAGGCACTTATGTTTTTTGCCCCCACAGCTCCCCTTAGAAGGCTATTCCAGAACTTTACTCCTCTAATAGTTAGAAACCTGCGTCTAATTTCAAGCCTAAATTTCCTGATGGACAGTTTGTAAACATTTGTTCTTGTGCCCACATTGGTGCTATACTCAAATAATTCCTCTCCCTCCCTAATATTTATCCCTCTGATGTATTTATAGAGCAATCATATCTCACGTCATCCTTCTTTTGGCTAGGCTAAACAAGCCAAGCTCCTTAATTCTCCTCTCATAAGGCAGGTTTTCCACTCCACGGACCATCCTTGTAGCCCTTCTCTGTACCTCTTCCAGTTTGAATTCATCTTTTTTAAACATGGGGGACCAGAACTCCACACAATATTCTGGATGCGGTCTCACCAGCGCCTTGTATATCGGCACTAAAGCCTCCCGATTTCTACTCAGTATACCTCTTCTGATGGATCCTAGGACCACATTAGCTTTTTTCACGGCCACAACACATTGGCAGCTTATAGTCATCCTGTGATCAACCAGTACTCCCAGGTCCTTCTCTTCCATCCCTTCCAACTGATGCGTCCCCAACTTATAGGAAAAATTCTTATTCATCCCTAAATGCATGGCCTTGCACTTCCCATTATTAAATTTCATCCTATTCCTGATACTCCAGTTTACTTCCTGTCTGATATCCAATCCTTCTCTGTATTGGCAACACCTCCCAACTTGGTGTCATCCGCAAATTTAATTAGCACATTCCCACTTTTTGTGCCAAGATCTGTAACAAAAGACCGATCCCTGAGGATCTCCACTAGTAACCTCCCTTCAGCTTGACAGTTCACCCTTGAGCATGACCTGCTGAAGCCTCCCCTTTAACCAGTTCTTTATCCACCTTACGATATTCGTATTAATCCCCATCTTTTGTAACTTAACTAATAATTCCCTATGTGGAACTATATCAAATGTCTTGCTGAAATCTAAGTAAATTAGGTCCACCGCATTGCCTTTATCCAGAAAATCTGTTATCCTCTCAAAAAAGGAGATCAGGTTGGTCTGGCACGATCTCCCTTTTGTAAAGTCATGTTGTATTTTATCGCAGTTACATTAACCTCAATATCCTTAAGTACTTTCTCTTTCAAAAATGTTTTGTGACTTCCCTAGGCAGTTTGTTCCATTGTCCTACTGTTCTTACAATTAGGGAGTTTTTAATATGTATTTAGTATTCCAAAGCACATAAAATCACTATTTCAAGCAAATTTCCAAAACATTTGTCATCCATTTCAATAAATCTGTTGAAATCTCATCACTTTTTGTGGCTTGATTTTCTCTGAAGAATCACCTGGGTTAGCTCAACTTGTATTTCAACAAATTGACGTCCAGATGATAGCTCCAGTGGAATGATGTTATGGATGTTATGGATAATAGTAACATCATTTGCCATCCAGCAACATCTTAACAACCTCCTGCCGTTTCAGGCCCTGCTGAAGTATTTGTGCTCTAATTTTTGGACTGAGCCAAAGTGAGGTGGAGGATACATAGATTCAGGGTTAAGAAAGCAATGGAAATGTGAAAGGAGAGGAGACAGAAGCATCATATAGAGTGTACAGTGGGGAGATGTGCTAGTTTCCTTCCATCAACTCAGTATAAGCCAGTCTTTGAATGTGTTTCCATGAGTAAGGAATGTGTAACAAATCTGCCACCTTTTTATACCGTGCATGCTGTGTTGTTTGCATATCAAGGGAGAAGTAGTGATTGCCTGTCAGTTGTTATATTTTGAGTGGTTCACAATTTTGTGAATGAACAGCAGTTCTCTCCACCAAAATTATTGAAATGAATCATTATTTTTGACCATTCTAATTGTCATTGTCTAATTCCTATAATACTGTGAGGTTTTTTCTAACTCTTCTTTCAGCATTGCATGCTGCTGCCCTTTCTGGCCATGTCAGCACTGTGAAATTGCTGTTAGAACATAAGGCACAGGTAGATGCAACTGACGTCATGAAGCACACTCCGCTTTTCCGAGCCTGTGAGATGGGACACAAAGAAGTGATACAGACACTCATTAAAGGTCAGCTGTCACAAATGTACAAATCCACTCACAGAATTAACATGCTGTTGTAGGTAGTTCGTAAAATAAATGGCATTGTTGGGCAAAAAGAAGAGCCCCAAATTAGTCCAGTAGGGAAAGATTTATCTCTAGTGCATTTCATAGAACAGTAAGTAGGAAATACAAATGATTTACAATGCATTCAGAGAAGATAGAAAAACGTAAATGTATACCCAAAACCAGGCTTTGTCTCTACTCATTATCCCCACAGGTCTCTTCAAGATCCTTGTCATCTCCTAAAACTATTCAGTGTTGTTTTCTGTTTCCTGTAAATGAGATCAAATTAAATTTTGTTTAACCATTGTTGAGAATGGGTTCATAGCCCTCCTTGAACATTTAATGGTTTACTTGTTTCAAATACAGTTATTCTGCAACTTTTTATGTCATTATTTCAATACTTTTTGTCCTGTCTTTTTTATAAACAGTTTTATTATTTAGAAATAATTGAAACCACAAAAGAAAAGAGTTACATTACACAGATATGGTAGAATCATTTTAACTGCCAGCATTTCATTATGTATATGGAAGCATCACATTTGATCGGTACTGATCTTTTCTGATTGGCTTTTGTGGAAGTAATGAGTCAATGGATACAAGGTAGTTAGAGACTGATTGAATCAGATGAATGACTACAATTCTATTATTATAGGGACAGTTACTGTTTTCGTTTGGTTGGTGCCAGTGATTGATATATTTTGTGGATTTTTGAAGGTTTTTTATTGTATATTTTAACTGTTGTAAGACCTCTTTGGGGAAACCAAGCCAAGTAAATAAATTTTGATTTGGGTTAAAGAATTTTACATGCTTGAGTTTAAAAAAAAAAAAAAAAAGGGAATAACTTTAAAAGCCCATAATAATGTGGTGAGTTTAGGGGTAAAATTTTTAAAAGTACCTAAGTCCCATTTTCAAGCATGACTTAGGCACTTATGAGCCTCTATCTCATTGAAAGTCAGAAGAACTCAAGCTTTCCTAAAGGCAAGATTTTCAAAGCATTTTGGCACCTAAAAATGTAGATGGGCACCTAATGGGATTTCAAAAGTACCTAAGCAGGTTAGGTGCCTAACTCCCATTGAAACACCTAAGTGCCCAAGTCACTTTTGAAATTGAACTTGGGCTTCTAAGTCACTTAAGCGCTTTTGAAAATGTTATCCAGGATCTTTTATCAGATGTGTTCCAAACTGATGTAGGCTTAATCTCCCCTTCCTCTTCTGTGCAAAAAGTATTTTGGTTGTTTTTTTACTGATGATCAAACATTATTTTGCTGTTACAGGGGGAGCAAGAGTAGATTTGGTTGATCAAGATGGCCATTCTCCCCTTCATTGGGCAGCTCTCGGTGGAAATGCTGATGTATGCCAAATTTTGATAGAAAATAAAATCAATCCAAATGTGCAGGATTATGCAGGTAGAACTCCCTTGCAGTGTGCTGCGTATGGGGGCTATATTAACTGCATGGTAGTGTTACTGGAAAATAACGCAGATCCAAATATTCAAGATAAAGAGGTATGTTGTTCTTCACTGTGTCATTTAAGTTAATAATGTCATACTAACCATAAATTGAACGTATCTTCTCCTTCCTGCATATCTTTCTCTTTTCTGAAGCACAGTGGTATTAATTCTTGCCTTTTCACATAAGTGGTACGATGACTGCTCTTGGAGGGAAAGGAAAAGCAGCCCTGAAACTGCTTTCCCTTCATGTTTCAATTTTTTTAAGGCTTGTTCAAAGATTATTGGTTTAATATACACCATAAACTGAAGATGCATATTTTCCATATTGTCCTTTGACGTTTCCATATAAAGCTAACATCTTAAAAATTACCCCTTTTAAACTTCTTATTCTTTACTTGTTTGTTTTCTTATTTAAATACGTAGCAAGGGAATCTAATTTTATAGTCCACACCATGTCTTTCCCAGCATGCGATAGTGAGGATAGAGTAAGTGCAACAAACTTGATGAAAGAAGTGCAGCTACAATTTGTGTATGTATAGTCTTTAAGGGCAAAAAAAAAATCATTGTAGTTTGTTTGTATGTCCCTTTTCTCCCTCCTATAGGCACTAAGTGAAACTTGGTACCAAAATAGTGTTTGTATTCTAGGACCAATGCTCTGTTGGTATTGTGAGATATCAAGGGCAATGGGTAGTCAGAGAGTGACAGAAGGGAGGTATGTAAGCTCCAGAATGCTCAGAGCTTTGTTCCCTATTGACTAACTATGGTTGCTACAGGACAGGTAGGGACACCTGAGGCCAGGTGCATGACAAAAACCTCCCTTCTCCAAGCACACCAGGAGTGCAGTGCTGTGCAGAGTGGAAGAGCAGAGGAGTTTTGAGGAAGGTACTGGGCCCAGGATGGAAGTTCAAGCGGGGTAGGGTTCTTCCCCAAGCACTGAGGCCTGAGAGGAGAAATCCTGCCTGGGCAAGGAACTGAAAAGGCGAGGGGGGAAAGCAGCCCAGGGGAAAGTGTGTGGATTTGAACACTGTTAGCAACACATAGCTGCAACTCACAGGGCCCCTGGGATGGGACCCAGTGTAGAGGGCGGGCCAACCCCACTTTCTCGAGGACCATGCTAAAGTAAGCACCCAGTTCAAGGACAGAGCAACTGGATACGCCCTGACCCACCTACAAGAGGTAGAAGCGTGAGACCCATTAGGGTGAAGCTGGTAGTTTCCCACAGTATAAATTGGCACGGCTTCTATGAAGTCAATAGAACTGCAGCGGTTTACACCAGCAGCAAGTTTGCCCCAGTAAGTTAACCTTTTACCTCACTGTCTGAGGCATGCTTTTGTATCTCACCGTCAGTGTAATGACGCTTGCTACAGAGTGTTCATATCCAGAAATTCTTCTTACAATGGCCTAAATTTGGGTCTGCAATGTGTATTACCCGAGGGCCAATCCGGGACCCTGGTTTCAGTTAATTTCTGCTACATCAGTGGTTCAAAGCAACCAGAAAGTTGCCCTAAAAGATCAGCTGAGACGTCTTCTGACATAGGCTAACCCTTGTGAGGCTTTGAACTGGCATAGAAAGCTCTGTGCCACCTGCCCCGTTGCCTGGTATACCGGTGGAATGTTGGGGAGTCTGCCAGAGTTCACAGTGCTCCATCTGATCCCTGGCCCTACAAGACTGCGTCCACTGGCATAATTTATATTGACCCTTAGGCCAGGCAAATTACCGAAGGCTGTTTTGGCCCCAGTTGTCCCACAATTTCCAGAACAGAAAGGAGACTTAGGACCTGATTTCCTTCTGCTATTCTTTATGAAGTATAAGTTCTGCACAGCTGAAAATCTGGCCCTGATCTATTTTTTAAAATCTTTTCAGAGATTTTCACTTTTAAACTCATTATTTCTTTTTTTAATGCACAAGATCTCTTTTGGAGTGAGTTGTTTGGTAATAATGCCACTTGATCCCTGACTGTCAACACCATATGCCATTTTTCTTTTGGCAATACAGAGTTAGCAACTAATAAACCTCTGTTTTTGGTTTATTGTTTACAGGGACGGACGGCTTTACATTGGCTGTGTAACAATGGCTACCTTGATGCTATAAAGTTACTGCTAGGTTTTGATGCTTTCCCTAATCACATGGAGAACAATGAAGAGAGGTAAAGTTTATTAAAGATATTATCTTCTAACTTACAAACCAGAGGCAAGTAGGTTGCTATGTCACATTTTCAAACATTGTCTATGAAACATGAGTTTGAACATGTCTAAAAACACTAGTGTAATCTTAAGACTGGAGAGTAGTTAAATTATGCTGTTGAAGACACTATTTTTCAAATACGACTGTTCAAACTCTGATCTTAAATTTCTATTCTAATTTTCAGCCTGATCCTGCAAAGACTTATGTGTGCGCTTCATTTTATCCTCTGTGAGTAGTCTCATTGAAGCCAGTGAGGCCACTCATAGTGTGTAAAGTTAAATCTTTGCAGGATTGATGCTTTGCACAATAATGGTGAAATGAACAGAAATACAGTGAATTCAGGTAAATTTACTTAAAATTTTGTTTGCCCTATTCACCTTATTAGAGATAGATATTCCACCTTGACTCAGGTTGTCTTATTAGTACAATCTTACTTTAAAAAACTCAGAATATGCTTTCTGTGATTAAATTCTGCTTTCTTTCCTTTTTCTCTTCTTCTTCTTCTTCTTCTTCTTCTTCTTTAATAGAAGATGGAGTTGGTTTACTTACACAAAGCTAACAAGAGCTGAATATAGTGGGCCCAATTCTGCTCTTGTTGAAGTGAACTGGAGTTTTGCTGTTCATTTCACTGAGGGCATGACCTGGTGAAAGGAGAAAGTCCAATAGTATTTTAAAAGTAGTTATTGCAAATTATCTGGTGGTTATCTGTATTCCAATGATCCAACTAAAAAGAAATCCCATTTTAATTACAGAGTGACTAAAATTTGCATTTTCTTTCTTTATCTCTGACTGACATATAAATAATAGTTTTTGATTTAAATGCTTGGGTTGTGATCATTGAAATGGATCACATGACTATGTAGGTAATCAACGCAGCTACACATTTCTGTGCTTCTTTTTGGGACGATAACCTCATCAGAAATTATGGATCAACATGCCATATAAATTTGAGTACATCAGCATTTTAAAAATCACTAGAATGATTTAAAATCCCATGCACAGTAGTGTGGGGTTTTGGTTTCCATCCTGTCTCTCTTATTTTTTTTAAATGACTTTGGTTACCTCTATCATTTGTCTTTTGTTCCCTATTCTGACCCCGACTTCTCTTCCTCTCCTACAGAGCAATTTGTCATTTTTCTATTGAAAACCACACTGGAAAACATTAAGCAGCTCCCAGTTGTGTTCTTCTAATGTTGTCTGTGGTAATTTTCAATGGAAAACGAAAATGCTGCCAATGGAGCTTCATTATTCCTATAACCATTTCATTAGCGTCTAGGGAAGATCTCTGTTCTTCTCCTGGCTCCCCTATGTTTGTATGTGTGATCCTTAGTTCCCATATTCAGGTATGTCCTTCCTTATAATAGCACCATCTCTCTTTCTTTTTCTTTATTTCTTTTACTGTTATAAAATACAAGAAAAGTAAATTCTAAAATATGATATTAATATAGAATTAGAGTTGAGAACATTAGTGCACTAATCTCAAGAAGCTGGAGAATTCAGGCTGCAACAGCATTACTATAATTGAGTCACAGTGCACGTACTGTACATTGTAAGCCATACATTTAACAATATAAGCAGTATTCTTGTAAATATGAGTGCCATTCTTGTTATAGGCTCCTTAACTTTTGAATTTCCAGAATTTTGTGTATTTAAATATACAACCTTAACGTTGGTAATGACACTATATTTGCATTTGTCAAAGAGCCTGCCATATCACCTAAATTCTATTGTAACTAGGGATGAGTTAACCTTAAAAGGTACAGATCTCTAGTTCGAGTTTGATGTATTAACATTCAAATATACATATTTTCACATGTTAAGGCAGTTTGTGTGGTGCATCCATTATGGTGGGGAGGCATCTGTTGGCTCTTCTCTAATAACGCTATTCAAGGGAGGTTTAACAGCTACATGCATTTGCCCAAATCGTGAAACTAGACCACTTGGTTTAAAGAGTTTATGTTTATAACTTCAGAACAAAATATTTAGAACTTAAATATAATCCAATTCTAAGTACCTGTTTTCTAAAACTCAGTCCTAAATACTAGATCTCACTGAAGATAAATGAATAAAACAAATAGTTGTTTCTAGTCCAAACTATTTTTGAAATATGGTGATCCTAAAAAAAACTCTTAAAGTATCTTTTTAAAATAACACCAGACTATCACAAAGTATGGTTTTCTGCCAAGAAAAAGGATATTTCGGGATCAAAGAAATCGTTTGAGAAAAGAGGGAGAAGAGAGAATAAAATAAGCTCAGTGTAATAATGGACCCCTTTTCAAGTGCTGGTCCCTGTGTAGTCCACAACTGGGCACAAGTGCGCACCATGCTCCTGAAATCAGAGATTTCTAGAGTGTAGTGTTCCTTGGTCCATAGCTGTGCAGTTGCTTTCTTTATGCTCTGAACTGAGGACATAAGGGGCAGTGTGAAATGATACATCTCTGGTTCCCTTCTTACCATGAAGCAGAAGGATCTGAAGCAGAGGAGAATGGGTAGGGGTAGTGAACTATAGATAGAGACCGTACATCTCAAAAAATCTCCAATTACAGTTAAGTAATGTCTGTTGACCCCCATGTTTTAGGACACTAAAAATATGCTTTACTATTTTTTGTATCTGTTAATTAAAAATATTCAAAACAGCAGGTAAACTTTTAAAATTGATTTTTCTCAAGTGAATTCCTTGTAGTAGTATCTGTCCAAGAGTTATTTCAATACTTTGTCTCATTTCATGTTTTATCAGTAACACACCTTGACGTACAAATCTCCATGCCGTCATTGCCTTTTATTCCTATTGACGTTTCAGTTCAGGCATTCTAATCTTCCCATCAAACCATCACCATATGGCGAGTCCAATTGTGCTATCTGTCTATTCTTCTTGTCTTTATCTGCATTGAAACCTTGCTGGTTACCATCAAGAGGAGCCGTAATTTTGCTACCTCATGCATTGACACTAGCTGTTTAACTTAATACAGTTCATGGGCATCATTTTTTTTTCTGTTGCTGCTAATATTCAGTCAGTAAATGTCTTTTCCTAGCATGGGCACTTAATACAAGTGTGGGTTCTATGTACATATGCTGTCCTTTACTTTTTGTGTGAATTTGGACTAAAATTTTAAAAGTGCCTAAATGTGTGTCTACACTGCAATAAAACATCTGCAGTTTGCCAGGGTCAACTGACTCAGGCTTTCAGGGCTTGATCTGATGGCTTTGAGAGGGGTGATCCCAGATCCCAAGGCCATATATCTACACTGCCTGAGCCTGAGTCAGCTGATCTGGACTAAACATGGGTATTTTGTTGAAGTGTAGACATAAACCTATGCTAGGTCCCATTGAAAACTACTGGCACTTGGGCTTCCAAGTGGCTTTTGAAAGTGGGATTTAGTCTCTTGAGTCTTCCTTTTAAAAAGTTTACCATTACTGCCCCTGAAAATGTGGAAATAATACAGCTGGCTAGAGTTGGTCATAATATTGTCAATCTTTCTGTATCACAGCTCTGCCAACACACTTAAGCCTGTCCTGCAAAATGCCTGTTACTTCTGTCTTGGCCTCTCTTTGTTAAAGCTATAAACCTTGTTATTTATGTGTTTACAGTATCTATGTGGTATTTTTATAATGTGGATAAATATTCACTAGCTATAGGGTAGAATGGGACCACTAAGCTCATTTTATTTATGATCTAAACCAGAATTTGAAATCAAGTTCCCAAAAGGGGAATCTTGTGCAAAGAACCCAATCTGCCACTTAATCTCACATCATGTGCATTTTTTACTTTAATTTAAGAAATTTAGAAATTTAATTTAGGAACACAGTGCATCGCACAGAGTACATGTGTAAGGGAGCCTTAAGGAACAACTAAGTCTTAATGGGTTGCTCAAATCCTCTTTTTAAAAAAACATGTTAAATTATGGAATCTGTCTGGTCTTCAGAATGTGGGAAAATGGTTCTCTGAAAATGGTGTTTAACACTTCCTTTACAGGAGAGTTCCTCAATAATGAAGCTTCCTTTTCATATTTTAAACCAAAAATATTCATCGTGACTACCAGTTTAATCTATCATAACACTTGTATGTTTTCTTGCTTTAGATACACTCCACTTGATTACGCTTTGCTTGGAGAACACCATGAGGTGATTCAGTTTATGTTAGAACATGGTGCTCTGTCTATAGCTGCCATACAAGACATTGCTGCCTTCAAAATCCAAGCTGTCTACAAAGGATACAAAGTTAGAAAGGCTTTCCAAGACAGAAAAAATCTTCTAATGAAACATGAACAGCTGAGAAAAGATGCTGCTGCCAAGTAAGTTTGAAACATAGAAAGTGTAAAAATGAAGCTATTAAAAATGAGTTGTTGTTGATAATAGTTTACAGATAAATTGCTCTTGCTTTTTTTTTTTTGTTAAATCTTTTTAGAAATAATGTCTTTCTTCTCTTGAAGGAACATCTAGTGTTCTACCAAACGTCGTATAGATAGGTACATTATAAAATACATTTATATTTTGAGGGGTTTTTTTAAAGAATCAAATTCCTCTGGAAGCTTTATCATTTCTGTAGTGATAGTATCCTCCATGACAAGGCCCTGAGTTACCTATCTTCCCTCCTTCTGAGAATCACTATTCCTATGATGTGTTGCTCTTTGCCCCCCATCTCTGTTTCTCATGGTCTGGGAAGTGAAGAGAGATTTCCCAGCCAGTCAGTTTCTAAAGACTTGCCTGTGCCAATCCTGCTCTGTATTAATCTCATTAGCTGTTTTTTCAGTTCTTCTCCTTTTAAAATGAAAATGGAGTTACCTGCAGTGTAGTTGTAGCTGTGGCAGTCTCAGGAGGTGAGAGAGACGAAGCGGGTGAGGTAATGGTGGAGTCACTTGCTCATGGATTCGCAGTACCGTGAAGTCTTTAAACCATGGTTTGAGGACTGTAGTAACTCAGTCATAGGTTAGGAGTCTATTAAAGGAGTAGGTGGGGGAGGTTCTGTGGCCTTTGTTATACAAGAAGTCAGACTAGATCAGGGGTCGGCAACCCAGGCATGCGTGCCAAACTTGGCACGTGATCCAATCCTGAGTGGCACACAGCACCACTCAGGCTCCCCCCGCTGGCCCCACCTCCCAGCACCACAAGGGCTGCATGAAGCAGCTCCAGGCCCCTGCTGGCTCCGTTTCCCTGCTGGGGAGTGTAGCCTGCACGAAAGAGAAGCCACGGCGTGCGTGGCTCCTGTCCCCTGCTGGTCCTGTCCCCCTCCCCGCTGGGAAGCGTGGCCAATGGGGGACAGGAGCCCTGTGCATGGGGGCGGGGCCAGAAGGAAGAAGGAGTCCCATGTCCCGCTCCCTTTTGGCTCTGCTGCCGGCACCTGCTGAGGGTGCAGTGGGTGGGGCTGACACATTGGTCAGCAAAGGTTGCCGACCGCTGGACTAGATGATCATATTGGACCCTTCTGACGTTAAAGTTATGTGTCTATAATTCATTTTATTGGATCAACTTCTGCTGGTGAGAGAGACAAGTTTTTGAGTCACACAGAACTCTTCTTCAGATCTCTCTCACCAACAGAAGTTGGTCCAATAAAAGATAGTACCTCACCCACTTTGTCTCTCAAAAAAAGTCACCTAAGAGGAGTACAATGAACGAAGGGTAAGAGGGATGGAGTATAGAAACAAATGGGAAGACTGAAAATTGAGAGAGAATGAGTGAGTGAGTCTTAGATTTTCACATGAAAAAAAGAGTTCACCAGTTACAGAACAGCAAATAAAATTTTTAAAAATATCTCCCTGTCAGGGGCGGGCATAAAATGACTGCTGCCATTCCCTAATTTTTACATTTACAGGATCTCTTCTGTTGACATAATAAAACCAATTCAATGGGTGCTGGTACCTATATCGGTGGGAGAGCATCTCCCATCGACATAGCATTGTGCACGTGACCGCTTACGCTAGCAAAACTTATGTGTTTCAGGGGTGTGTTTTTACACACCTCCGAGCAACAAAAGTTTTGCTGATATAAGCGCTAGTGTCGACATGGCCTTAGATCATTAAAGCCGAACTAAATGTGAATTCATAGCAGAAGTACAATGTTAAATAAAGTATTCTAATAGCCAAATAACAAGGTAAATTACAAGAAAACAGAAGCTGATCAGGTAAACAACGCCAGTGTTTCCTCCAAACATCGGCAGTATATTTGACATCCTCAGCCTATTTAATAGATATTGGATGTTTCTATTTCACCTGTCATTGTAGTAACTCTGTTACAACTATAACAGTAGTTCCTAGTAGACTTCATAGGGAATTTTGCCCTTCACCCTTCCCAAGCACTGAGATGCTCTGCTTGTTTGTTTTATTCCACTTGGGTATGCTGTGAAAGCCTTAACAAATAGGTGATTCTTGTAGGGTTCTCTCTCCAGTAGTTTGTTCCACAGTCTACTTCCACAGGTTTTGAATCTGCAATTCAAATGCTATGTTCTAGGTGCATGAATTTTGCAATATGGATACATGATTGTTTTTTTTAATATGGAGTCTCTTACTGGTATTTAAAGTAGTCAAATTCCAAAGGGGTAGCCGTGTTAGTCTATTGTAGAAAGACAACAGAGTCCTGTGGCACTTTTAAAGACTAACAGATTTATTTATCGCATGAGCTTTCGTGGGAGAAAATCCCACTTCGTCAGACGCTTTGAAGATAGGAAAGTTATAGAGTGGTAGGAAATTAAATGCAGGGGAGTGTAGGACATAGCATCAGGTCAGGCTGTAACAGCAAATCAAAATAGGTGTTAGGATTCAAAACACTGGGGAACAGCACATAGAGGAGGGGGAGGTCAAATCACTTGTTGTAATGCGAGAAAAATCCACAGTCCCTGTTTAAACCCAAGACAACTGAGTCAAATTTGCATATAAGTTCGAGTTCTGCAGTCTCTCTTTGAAGCTGTGATTTGTTATTCATCTGTTTCAACACAGCTATTAACAAGTCGTCAAGGGAGTGAGCAGGGAGATTGAAGTGTTCCCCTACAGGTTTTGCAGTGTTGCAATTTCTGATGTCAGATTTGTGTCCATTGATTCTTTGGCGCAGAGACTGTCCTGTCTGTCCAATATATAAGGCAGAGGGGCATTTCCAGCACATGATGGCATAAATCACATTGGTGGATGAGCAGGTGAACGAACCCTTGATGGAGTAGGTGGCATGATTAGGCCCTGTGATGGTGTCATCAGTGTAGATATGAGGGCAAAGTTGGCAGCGTGGTCTGCTGCAGGGCTGTGTTCCTGCTTTAGTGTTTCTGTTCTGTGATCTGTAGTTGCTGGTAAGTATCCTTTTAAGATTAGGGGGCTGTCTGAAAGCAAGGAGAGGTCTGTCTCCTAAGGCTTGAGAGAGTGAGGGATCATTTTGTAAAATAGGCTGTAGTTTTTTGATGATGTGTTGAAGAGGTCTGGCTTGGGGGTTGTAGGTGGTGACCAGTGGCGTTCTGTTGTTGTTTTTCATGGGCTTCTCCTGCAGTAGTTGACTTCTGGGTACCCGTCTGGCTCTGTCACTTTGTTTCTTCACTTCTGCGGGTTTGTACTGTAGTTTTAAGAATGCCTGGTAGAGATCCTGAAGGTGTCTGTCTCTGTCTAAAGGGTCAGAGCAAATGCGGTTATATCTTAGG
>ML685756.1:27519158-27531456 GCA_007922175.1 Pelusios castaneus | reverse complement strand
CCTAAGATATAACCGCATTTGCTCTGACCCTTTAGACAGAGACAGACACCTTCAGGATCTCTACCAGGCATTCTTAAAACTACAGTACAAACCCGCAGAAGTGAAGAAACAAAGTGACAGAGCCAGACGGGTACCCAGAAGTCAACTACTGCAGGAGAAGCCCATGAAAAACAACAACAGAACGCCACTGGTCACCACCTACAACCCCCAAGCCAGACCTCTTCAACACATCATCAAAAAACTACAGCCTATTTTACAAAATGATCCCTCACTCTCTCAAGCCTTAGGAGACAGACCTCTCCTTGCTTTCAGACAGCCCCCTAATCTTAAAAGGATACTTACCAGCAACTACAGATCACAGAACAGAAACACTAAAGCAGGAACACAGCCCTGCAGCAGACCACGCTGCCAACTTTGCCCTCATATCTACACTGATGACACCATCACAGGGCCTAATCATGCCACCTACTCCATCAAGGGTTCGTTCACCTGCTCATCCACCAATGTGATTTATGCCATCATGTGCTGGAAATGCCCCTCTGCCTTATATATTGGACAGACAGGACAGTCTCTGCGCCAAAGAATCAATGGACACAAATCTGACATCAGAAATTGCAACACTGCAAAACCTGTAGGGGAACACTTCAATCTCCCTGCTCACTCCCTTGATGACTTGTTAATAGCTGTGTTGAAACAGATGAATAACAAATCACAGCTTCAAAGAGAGACTGCAGAACTCGAACTTATATGCAAATTTGACTCAGTTGTCTTGGGTTTAAACAGGGACTATGGATTTTTCTCGCATTACAACAAGTGATTTGACCTCCCCTTCCTCTATGTGCTGTTCCCCAGTGTTTTGAATCCTAACACCTATTTTGATTTGCTGTTACAGCCTGACCTGATGCTATGTCCTACACTCCCCTGCATTTAATTTCCTACCACTCTGTAACTTTCCTATCTTCAAAGCGTCTGACGAAGTGGGATTTTCTCCCACGAAAGCTCATGCGATAAATAAATCTGTTAGTCTTTAAAAGTGCCACAGGACTCTGTGGTATTTAAAGAGATAACATGGTTTGAGAGTTTGAAAGTTAACGGAGGGTAGGTATGAAATTAAGTTCTGGCCAACATTAATCTGCGTCTATTTTATGAAGAACAACAGAGTCCTGTTTTTCTGCAATAGACTAACACGGCTACCCCTTTGGAACTTGACTACATGGAAGGTATTTTATGAAGCTTTACAACCTGCTCTAAAAGGGGGGAAAAAAAAAAAAAAAAAGCAGAATTTTGCATCTTTCTCGTAATCTGTGTTCACCTATCACAATGAAATTCACAAAACTGCACCAAATGAAAAGTCAGCTTTCTTCCCAAATTGCTTTAAATGTGATTTCCCCCCCATCCCTAATAATTCTAATTTAAAGTTACAGGCTTTAAGTAAAATTGAGGAACTGGACAAAATATTGCAGAGTACAAAGTTGTTAATTAAGCATCAGTAAATGTTTAACAAGTATTCTTAGTGAAGATAGAAAGGTGCTTAAAACATTTACACTGGGGCATGAAAGGAATTTATGCTTTAATAAGTCTGACATCAATTTGAGGGAAGATGTTAGTAATAATAGGAAGAAAATAAATGGGAGATATTTGGAAGATCACAGCTTGATTACCAATAGCTAACTTTGTTTTAGGAAAGGAAGGTTGTATTTCGCAAGCTAGTTGAATTCTTCAAGGATTTAACAGCCAAGAAAGGCAAAAGTGGTAGGTTTCAAAATACGCTGTACAAAGATTTTCTGCACACTATTTTTTTAAATTTGAGAACTAGTTTTAATTTAAAACTGACATTGGATTAAAAAACATATAGACTAATTAATTTATATAAGTCAGGTAATAAACCTAAAACATGATGAATATGAATGACATATTTGCCATGATGCCAGCATTGTGGTGAGACTATATACTGTGAATATTGCTTGTTAGTGAACAGCTGAATTTAATCAAAATACTTTAGTTTTTGTTCTATCAAGCAACTAAAATAGAGTTTATTGCTCTTTATAGTGTTAACATTCTACAACATTCAAGAGGGATAAATGATGTCTTAATCCACTCCTGATAATGTTGACACTAACAAAAGATGTGTATGTTTTCCATTTGTCCCAGCATTAAAATATTGACAATAACATAGCTAAAAGAGACTAGCATTCACATCCTATTTGATGGACAATGCTTAATTTAGTTACTCAACTCTGTTAGTTCAACACTCTCAGAAGAAATCTTTAAAATCTCTTTTATTATAAACAACCCACAAAAGAATCTTTTCAAGTGCAGTATCTTGTTGTGCAGAGAATTATTATTTATTATAGAAGTACCTAGAGGCCCTGATCAGGACCAGGGCCCCATTTTGCTAGACATTATACAGACATATATGATGATGTGGTTCCTATCTCAAGGCATTTCCACAAAACATTCACATATGTTCCTATCTTTCATTTCTCTGTGACAAAGAAATCCTGAAAGGAAAATGCATCTCAAAACTTTTATCCCTTCCACATCCATACCTCAATTCACATACAACTTCAAGTAACCAGCACAACCAAAACTAAATGTAATAGTAATGCTACAAAGCACCCCTCAGTCTGTAATAGAACAGAAGTGTTGTCAGCAACAGACACACAAAAGCTGAGATTTTCAAAGCCAATCAGGGCATTTGGATGCCTTATTTTCATTAATTGTAATGGGAATTGTACAGCTGAAAGTAGCTCTGAAAATCTCAGCCAAAAGTTTTCACAGACACTTTTTCAACATTTAATCCTAGTGGTATGTTTGTAGTGGGGTTCCTCAGATATCAGCAAGAGCTTAAGAGAACCATTCCGAGAACTGCATCAGACACACAGAGTGGGGACTTTATCTCCTGAAAATTCCTATCCATGTCTGGAAACTGTTTCACTTTATTTTCTGTTGAAAACGTCTGCTGTCAAAATTGGAGGACTTTTCTGAAGAAGTCTGGGATGAAAACCCAGTAGTAGAGCCCTGCAAATCTGCAAATACTATATATCCACAATTATAATATATCCATTTTATATCCATAGACAATTTTTATGGATTGCAGATGGATGTGGGTCCAAATTTTATCTCTAGAACCCTGCAAATCTATAGATATCTGTGGACCATTTTTGCAGATCGGATGTGGGTATAAATTCTGTATTCACACAGGCCTCTAAACATTAGCTCTAAGATTGCTGCATGATTTGTGTGTGGTTACTTCTGCAGGAAGATCACCTGAATTAACCTGTGGCATCCATTACTGGAATCCCTGTCTTATCTCCATATTAGAGATGATGAGAGCTCCCATCTGCTTTATTGTGTATACATTAAATTGCAATTGAGTATAACGTGACCTTCTTTGGGCACAATTTGACAAAATTCAGTGACAAAATTCCCACTAGCTTCACAGGGACCAGGATTTCACTCCTGAGTCCTAAGGTGTGTCAGGATAGAAGGGGAGACACCTAAGGCTGGGACTGAGGAGAAAGCAGGACCATGTAGGCTGGGGGAGTCTGTCAGAACTTCTAGGCATCTGGGAATTCTCCCAGCAAGGAAGTAACGGTGGGCAGATTGGAGTGGCTGCTTTCATGAGGAGCCTACATAACCTGCCGCAGGGTCACCTGATTAGTCCCTTGCTTGTTCCTTCATTATAACCTATGGGTGTTTCTGTTGTTTTCCCATATGTGTTTTTAAGGTGCATTAGAAAATTGATTATATTGTTTCTAACTGGTTGAAAATAGTGGAAATAAAGTCTGTATATCAAGTAGGGTTAAAATATTTATTTAAATTGAATTGAACTACAAATGGAGTATATAGGTATATAAAGTTGCCACATATAATATTGTATCTAATTGCAATTTTATGATCTGTCATAAACTGAAGGAGACATGATGTTGTCACCATTCTGTGTATCCATCTGTGCATTCTACAGTTAAACTTGGCCAGTGTATTTCTCCTAGCTATGTACAGCCTGCTAATATCCCTTCTGATCTGATAATCCTGTTCTCCAGATAAATGTAGACAACATATGGGTATCCTGAGTAGTGGTGAACCATTTCTTAGGTTTAAAAAAAAAAGACTTCAACTTCCATATTTAAGACTCTCTTCCCAAATTTTAATTGTTTTTTATTTAATTTATATATAATCATCCCATAAATTGAGTTAATTTGTTTAAGAAAAATTGGATCCTTCACCTAAAAATGATATGGCTAAAGAATGATGGTTAAGTTAAAACTGTAAGGAAGTGTTTTACTAAAAGTATAGGGAATTGCTAATAAGTAATTCGTTACAGGAAGTGAAGACCAATATGTGGATGGCATTTTAAAAGTGCCAAAAATTCTATAACTGCTAATAACTTCTGCACAAATTGGTCAGTGCATAAGCATTCCTTTTATATAAACCTATTTCATTTGGTTCAACAAAGATATTCTTATACCATATACAAAACTGCACAGTTGATTCATAAGAGGAGGCCTGATCTTGGCCACTGGATTTTGAAATGTAGAATTGTCATTGTCAGAGTGATGGTAACTAATGATTTCTCTGCATCTCGTACTTTGTATGTGGCAAAGTTCAAAAATCGTGCTGCATGTAGGAGCATTTTGCTCTGATCACACATATTAATTGCCAGAGTCTTCAGTGGATATACTGTCTAGTAAATATTGTTTAGTCTTTTTTTATTCTAATCAGTTGAGAACTAGTGTTATTAGGGTCAGTTCCAGAGACGTTTTTGAAGAATTCAGTGCTGTCCACTGGGATCAGATGGGGCTGGTGCCTGGCAACTAAGCAAACCCAGTTTTTTTTTTTCTGGAATCTGTACTGTAGAGTCTAAGCTTTCATTTAAAATTAAATAAGTCTTTAACTCTTAAGGTTGCAAAGAAATTACTTAAAATATGAATCAATTCAATGATGTCTGCTTGCATTTTCAGACAGCTAGAGGCAAATAGCAAAAACTGAAGAAGTCAGAGGTGTTCCATGCAAATGAAGAACACAATGAAATCTATGGCTTTGTAATTCCAGAATAAAGAACTTAGTTGTTGAAAAGAAGAAGAATCTGATAAAAGTTCAGAGTTGTAGTATATGAATGAATGAATGAAACAAAATGGTTTCTAAAAATGGATCTGTAGCTTTTGGCAGTCTTGAACAAGGACAAAGGAAAACAACAGAGTCCTGTGGCACTTTTAAAGACTAACGGATTAATTTATCGCATGAGCTTTCGTGGGAGAAAATCCACTTTGTCAGACGCTTTGAAGATTTTCTCCCACGAAAGCTCATGCGATAAATTAATCCGTTAGTCTATAAAGTGCCACAGGACTCTGTTGTTTTTCTACAATAGACTAACACAGCTACCCCTTTGGAAAAGGACAAATGAGTAAGAGGTAATGGGAAGACGATATGGCAGTACCTCTTACTGTTCTGTGGCAAGTGACAGTAGCAAGTCTGAAAGTATATAGTAAGGAAACCAAGTAGATGAGGCCCTCTGCAATGTCAATTAAAGAGAGGGAAGTACAGAAATTGTAAATCAGAATTATTTTTCAGGCTGTGTTATGCAGCCAAAAGTGTCAGGAAGCCCAAAGAAGAAATCAACTGTCGGCAAGGTTTTTTTTTTACACTGATCCAGCAACCATACCCCAAGCCATTTACACAATCTGCTATACTGTTATTAGCCAAGGGAAGGGAGTGTGAATATCTGAGGACATCTAATGTTAAAACTCCTTTTACAGAGGAAATGCCGTCTCAAGCATGGAAAGACCCTAAAACAGAACAGGCTATATAACTAAGAACTCCAGCTTATAGTGAAGAGACGCAGGGCAAGACAAAAAGCAGTATTCATTCTGACACTTGAGTTGTTTTGGTTTTCTTCTCAGCCACTGAGGCTTAGAATGGGAACGACGACAACAGTCAGATCAGTGGGTCTGATATTCTTCCTCTGCTTTGCACTGCTTCATTACAGTGGGAAATGTTTGAAACATAAAAGAAACTATAGTCATCTGCATAGAAGCTTCAGCCTCGGCAGCAATTTCTATATAGTGCTTAGGGGAATTTTGCCACTAACTTGAATGGCAGCAAGATGGAACCTTCTGGAAAGAATCAATTCTGAAAAAATAAAAATTCCAAATCAGCTACGTGCAAAAACTTATGAAATACATGAACTGTGGAGATAATATTTGCTCTTATGTTTCCATTTATCAATTATCCAAGTAACTTTTCAAATTCAAAGCTGCAGCTGACCCATATTAATAGTTCTTAATATTTCTAAGTCACCTCCAGCACAAAGCTATTTGACAACTTTGTGAAGCTTCTTTATAAATACCAATGGGATAGACTGTTCACATCACCGCAGGTATGTGGCCCTATGGCCAGTGACCCGCCTGTCACAGAATACTGAACGGTGGTCTGGTATGTCAGCTCTCTGCCTCTTTCTGTTCTAAACCAGGTATTAGTACAAATATTTGGGACTGAAGAAAATGAAGACTTTAAGCAGCATATTGTTTGCTGCAACTTAACTCTTCCTTGAAAGTAAGGGTAGCTAATGGATTGATCCACATACACCAACTCCCTAAATCACCAATGTGTGCTGAAACCTGGTGGGTGGAGAAGCTAGTAGGATTATAGCCTCAGCCAAGGGACCACCCATGGGACCCTTGAGTGGAGGATCACCTGGCTTCAATGATTGGTCCAACCACACTATTTAATCCAGGACACAGAAAATTTGTCTGAGCAACAAGGTGATTTCCTCTTGCAACTGCACTGGATCCTTCTTGTGGCTGGCTCCTGCACCCCAATCTTTTGAGTATCTTCATGTGTTTCTTGTATCAATTCCTGAATGTTATCAGCAGAGACTGATATGTTTTCAATTAGCATGAGCACTTGCATTTCTATATCATAGTCTATTCTATTGTGAGCTTCAGATAAATGTACCCAAAATAGTGCATCTGCCATGTCAAAATGCACCCAAAATAGTGCATCTTACTAAGCACTTGAATTAGAATAAACTGATACCTCAGAATTCCCTTTGAAAAAAGGGTGACTGACCTTCTGTAATTGTTGTTCTTTGAGATGAGTTGCTCATGTCCATTCCAATGCAGATGTGCACTTGTCCCAAGCAGCACAGCTGAAAAGTTTTTCCATCTGTGGTAACTGTTGGGTCAGCTCTGGTGCCCCTTGGAGTTGCACCCTCATAGCACTAGTATATAGGGTCCTGCCACCCCAACAGTTCCTTCTTGCCAGCTAACTCTGACAGATGGGGCCTATGGCAGGCGTGTGGGGTGGGGTGGATTTGGAATGGATATGTGCAACACATCTCAAAGAACAACAGTTATGGAAGGTTAGTAACTGTTTTGAATTCTTCAAGTGCTTTCTCATGTCTGTTCCAGTGTAGGTGACTCCCAAGCAGATGTAGAAGGAGGGTTTGGAGTTCATTGACAAGCAGATTATAGCACTGCTCTGCCAAATCCAGTATCATTTCTGGCCTGCTGAGTGATGGTATAGTGAGTTGCAAAAGTGTGGACCGAAGAGCACGTTGCCTCTTGGGAACCTGTGCTATGAATGCAGCTGAAGATGCTTGCACACTTGTGGAATGTGCCACCAGAACTGGAGCAGAAACTTTCTTCAAGTCACAGAACAGGCAGACACAAGAAGGGATCCATGATGAGATTCTCTGAGGTAACACCGGAAGATATTTCATCCTGTCTGCCATTGCTTCAAAGAACTGGGTAGTTTTCCAAAACAGTTCAGTCTTCTCTATGTAGAAAACAAGTGCCCATTTGACATCTGGTGAATAAAGTCTCTGTTCCTGCCTGTTGGCATGCAGCCTTTGGTAGAAGAGTGTGAGAAATATGTCCTGATTATTATGCAGTTCTGACACCACCTTTGAGAGGAAGGCTGGGTGAGGGTGGAGTTGGACCTTGTCCTTAAAGAAGACAGTGGATGGAAGTTCTGAAGGAAGGGCCCAAATCTCCGAGACCCTTCTGGCTGAGGAGATGGCCACCAGGAACACCGCCTTCCCTGACAAGTAGAACAAAGAGCATGTTGCCAGAGGGACTCGTGAGCCTTGACAATATCAGGTTGAGGCCCCAGGGCAGGATAGATTGTTTCACCTCTGGGTACAGTCTGTTCAGCCCCTTGAGTAAAATGACCACATATTGAGTTTGCAAAGATGGACCAACCATTCACCCATGGGTGAAAAGCTGAAATTATAGCCAAGTGCATTGTAATCAATGACACCAATAGTCCTTGAGTTCCAGATGTAGGAAGTAGTCCAGAATACATGGTACTGATGATTGTGTGGGCAAGACACTTTTCTGCACTAACCCAGATTGAGAACCTTTTCCACTGTGCCAGGTATGTGGTTGCCCTAGTGGACGGCTTTCTGTTCCCAGAAAGAACAACTTGACGTGGATCAGAGCATGCTGTCTCCAAGCGGTTCAGCCATGGATCTTCCAGGCTGTAAGGTGAAGGCAGTGATGTTAGCCTTTGAGGTCACTCAGACTTAATAGTTGCTAGCATAGTACCATTGACTCCAGGAAGGGATCTGTCAAGTGTGGTACCTTTGTGCTCTGCCAGTTTCCCTTTCAACAGCACCTGTAGCCTCAGTGCTATTACTGCTCTCACCAATGGTTCCATTTCATGCCTGATGCGGGGATGGCGGTACTGGGAGTGATGGTAGCTCCGTCGCTGCCTCAGATGCCTCTGGCATTGATGGTAGTGCCAGGGATGTACGTCGATGGTTCTCCTTGGTGGAGAGTCCAATGGTACTGGACTTGAGAGATCATTTGCCAGAGTTGACAGTATTATGCTGGCAGCTGTTGAGTCTGTGTGGCCTAGCACAGTTCATAATCTACTGGCTTCCCTGTAGCTGGCAAAGGGGTAACCTCAGTAAGCAGGGTTCTAACCTATTAACTAAAACTAAATTATAAATTCTAACTACTCTAATTAACTGTATACAGGAAAGGAAGACCAAAATCCACTGAGAGGAGTGTTTGTGTGAATGCAAGGATGAGCAGAAAGTTCCAGCGACCGTCATGGACGGTAAGAAGGAACTGAAGGGGTGGCAGGGCCCTATATACCCACGTTATGAGGGCGTGTAGTGTTTACAACACATGTGGTACCATTGGCTCCATTCGGACTACTCATTTATATAAGAATTATAAGATCAGGCCATAAACCATCATCACTATGTCTATTTGTGGCAAAAATCTTATATAACCATTTCTAGGAAGCTCTCTAAAAAGAGGTTACTTGCTTGTAATTACTGTAGTTCTTCTTTGAGTAGTGTCCCTATGGGTGTTCCACTGTAGAGGTGCTTGCAACCCGGTGCTCCTGATTGGACAGTTTCAGTGGTATTGTCTATTAGGTCCACTCATGTGCTGTCTCTTCTTGTGCTGCACTATGAGACTAGTCTGTGCATGTGGGCTAAACCCCCTCAGTTTCTTCTCAACCACCCCTGCTAGAGTTTGGTTGATTTGCATTTTTATTGTTTCTTAACCTCCTAGTTAGTACTTGTAGTTCTAGTTGTAGTTTTTCTCTTTTCTTAGTTATTTCTTACTAAAGAAAATGTTTTTTAAGAAAAAAACGTTAGTTTTTCCTACTTCATTTTCCTTATTGGGAACACTTTCCCCAATGGGGTGTACCTGGTTCACTGGCTTCAAGAAATGCCTCTCTTGCAAAGAGGTGATCCTTGTTGCAGACAAGCACTCCCAGGGCATTTGCTGCTCCGGGCAAAGCTGCATTCTTTATGGTCTTTGCCAGCAATTCATGCCCCAGTCTCATAAGGATAGAGAACTCAGACAGAAGATCATCTTCAGCTCTCCAGACCCATGCCACGAATCACACGGCAGACGAGAGTCTTCCCCACACATCTCAACATCTAAGTCTGTGGGTTGAAGAAACAAGCCACTGACCCCTCTCACAAATTGTCAAAAACGAGAGCAGGAAGTCCCCACAGTGAGTCCCACTATAGCTGCAAACATTCTCTGGCATGCTTGGTAGCACTGGCACCAAGACCTTCTCTGTCCAGTATCCATGGTTCACAGAAGGTCCTCATTGGCAGGTATCGTTGACAAGCCCACAGACCCAATGGGCATGGACACCACATCAGTAGCACTGAAGGACAAGGACAAGCACTCCTCTAAGAAGACATTACCAGTGCATGATTTTGCATCGGTACAATCACCAGTGCCTCATTTGGCTCCAGAGTGACCAGTACAGACAAGATCTACATCCTCCTCTCCTCCGCAGTACTACCAATGGCACCAAGTTGGTCAGCACTGCCAGAATTCCAACACTCGAGGGACCTCCATTTAGCTGATGTACTGGAGTCTTCTCTCCTAGTGCTGGGATCTCTGCACTTAGTCTTCGCTCAGCAGGAGAATCTTCCCTGCTACCCTGCCATGTTCGCCTTCCCTGTCTAGTGATGGCTTAAATAGTGAACCTGAGGAGGTGACATCATGGTACTCCTCCCAGTCTCCTTACACTGCCCAACATCAACAGAGCCTCTGAGCATATCCTCAAATGGCCCCACCATCACCCTCATATGGCCACCATCACGATATCTATGCTACCACCACCCGAGTGGCCATACTGGGAACCTTGAGCTGCAATATCGTGAGCGTCTAGCCTCACTTTGAAAACACTGGAGGCACACCCTTTCCACTGCAGCATCCACAGCTTCCAAACCTTTGGAAGAAATTGTGGAGGAACAGGAAGGGGGTGACCACATCATGGCACATTGTGGGCATCCCTGACTTCTCCTTGATATATTTAATTCATTTTCTTCTTCAGACATCACCCTATCTATCAAGGAGGCCATTCTGATCTACTAAAAACCATCTAGCAGACCCAGTGTCGGTGACACCACCTACCTGCAAGTGGACAGACAAAATAATATTATGTTCCAACATGAGAGGGTGCGTTCCTTTTCTCCCACCCCTCCACCCAACTCCATCATAGGAGGTGCCATTCCCGTGGTCATCAACATTGGATGAAGTTCACTCCCAGTGTCCGGGAGTAGAAGCGTTTGGAGCTGTTTAGGAGCATGACGTGCTCCTTGGCTGTGCTTCAGTTTTTAATTGCCAATTACCAAACCCTCATGGCAAAATACAACTGTCAGTTATTCACAACTGAACCATTTATTTATCAGTTGGCTGAGTCGCATCGCAACCAATTTAAGGCCATTAGTCAGGAGGGACAATTAGTAGCAAAGACAATGCTACAATCTGCCCTCCACACAGCTGAGCATGCCTAGATACATCTCCACAACAGTGGTGATGCAAAGCACGTCTTGGCTCCATTGGCCTTCCCAAATGAGTTTCAGTCCACCATCAAAAACCTTCTCTTTAAAGACATTAAGCTCTTCACAGAAAACACCAGTACCATCCTTCATACCCTGAAGGATTCTTGGGCCACTTTCCATTCGCTGGACACCTACACACCAGGATAGACAAGAAAGTTCAGTACACACTCCTGGTACAAGCCACACACCTCCCAATACCCAACTCAATGTTGTTAGAGCACTGAGGAAGAAAAATAAATTTTTGAGGCATAAATCATCTGGCCTGCAACCTGATAGTTGAGGAATTGGTGACATGATGGTTGAGGAACTTGAGAGACCACTCCCCGCAACTGCTTTAGCCTATCATTGCTACACACCCATTTGGCCACTGTTATGCAGTTTTCTGCCATTCCTGGGAACATGTAACATCAGACCTTTAGGTCCTAGAGGTTGTTCACAGTGGGCACTGTATCCATTTTACCTCTCTATCCCCACCCTTCTCACCATAGTTTACTAAAAGAGGTGGATTGTCTTTTCCAGTTAGGAGCCATAGAACCAGTACCGCAACATCTACAAGACAAAAAGTTCTACTCTCATTATTTCCTAATACCCAAGAGGAAGGGAGGTTGGAGACTCATACTAGACCTCAGGGCTCTCAACAAGTTTCTCAAAGCTAAAAAATTCAAGATGGCCACTCTAGCAATGATCATTCCAACATTGGAACAGGGAGACTCGGTTTTGTCCCTTGATCTTCAGGATGCCTACCGCATATACTCGAGTATAAGCCGATCAGAATATAAGCTGAGGTACCTAATTTTACCTATGAAAACTGGAAAAACTTATTGACTCGAGTATAAGCCTAGGGTGGGAAATGCAGCAGCTACTGGTAAGTTTCAATAATCAAGATACCGTAAATACCAATAAAATTACATTAATTAAATTAAGGCATCAGTGGGTTAAATGTTTTTGAATATTTATTTCAAAGAAAAA
>ML685756.1:27475269-27518758 GCA_007922175.1 Pelusios castaneus | reverse complement strand
CCCCGATCCCCCAGCTGCTCCTGCTGTCAGCCAGACTAGCGTGCGACACCCCCCCAGCATGCACCTGACCCGAGTATAAGCCGAGGGCGATTTTTCCAGCACATTTTGGGTGCTGAAAAAGTCGGCTTATACTCGAGTATATACTGTACATTTGTATTTCAGTCCTGCCAACTCACGGACAATTTCTCAGAATTGCAGCAGAGGAGTGCCCTCTGGCGACCAATAATTAAACTGCTGGTGCCTCGATTGGAGCCAGTTTTGTCTAGCCCTGCTCTAGGACAAGACCACTAACAATACAAGGTACTCTCCTTCCGACTATCATCGGCCCCCAGAGTATTCTCCAAGGTTTTCTCAGTAGTGATCATGCATTTATGCTCCCAAGGGGATTATAATTTACCTTTACCTGGACAATTGCCTCCCCAGAGCCCAAACTCTAAACTAGACAAATACCTGTCTCTACTCACCAAGGTCAAAAATTTTAGAAATAGCTACTTTGTTGTGTTCCAGGATCCATTCTTTATGTTTTCATAAACAATTACATCTCTTTCACTTTCAAATGTATGACTGACATATAAACTCATTGTCCTCTAGAGTCTACAGACATCCTGAAAAAATAGCTTTGGGAGGTGTGAACTGTTCATTCATCTCAATGGTTTGTTAACAGTGAAGACTAACAAGGACAGCTTAAATGGAAATATTAACTATTTTAAACTTCTGATGCATTAAATAACGTAAATATCAATGTAGGTCTCTGTTGTTGGATGACAGTGGTAGATATCAGGCAGAGCTCAGTGAGATAACTCATTATTGTCAAGGGGTGGGAAAGGAGTAACTCAACACCTGCCACCTCCAAAATTTAAAATCACTTGCTCTCTTCTAGAAAGGAGAAGGGAAAACAAGAAGTGCCTTTTACCCAATTGCAAAGCCTGAATTTACTCTTGCTTCTCAAAAACCTCAAACTACCTTCTATGCCTTTGTGGGTGCCAAAAGACCCAACTGTTTTCTATTCAGCAGTCAAAACATCCAGCTTCCCCTCAACAATTTCAACAATGTAATTATGGATTTTCAATACAAAATTCTACTGCACATTCTAGTTGAAGATTTTGGCACATTCTAGTTGAAGATTAATCTCAAAATACGGTAAACTCTCCTGATTAGACTGAGGGAGCCTGATACTCAGTGGTGCAATGCCACATAATTCTTGGGTTCCCGCCTCATAATGTAGAGATTTGTTGCATAATTGTAGTCTGACTTGGCACATAAGACGATGTGCCATGTGTGCACTGCAGCCCACTCCCTTGGTGGATTAATTATCTCACCAGTTAAATTTGTAAAACTGGCAAAAAGTAGCTGTACAGGAAAAAACCCTCATTTTTTTTCCCACCTTCCCAGTCCGGTGTCAGTTTAAAAACTTTATAATTAGCCTAATGTTGCTGTTACAACCTTTGGTGGTGTTCTGCTAGACAACAGATAGACGTGATCTCAGAGTGATGAGGTGCAAGCTGCTCCTGAGTTGATTGTACAGTTCTTTGTCATTTCTTTTATGGACTGAATAGTGAATTCAAGCAGTAGGCTGTTTGCTTCTCTGGAAGAAAGGAAAATGACTGTTCTGTGAATAGTAGGGTCTAATTTATCAGATCAAATGGCAGAGTAATGGCAGTGAGATCTATACGGTACATGAGACAGACACCCACACATTGTCTGTTTGTGCAATGCCAATATTACTATTTGAAACCAGCCACTTTTATCAATGCCGGAGGGAATGCCGAAGTATCTCACCCTGCCAGGAGAGCAGTTTGTAGATCAATTAGCTGCTTTTCAGGCACCTGGGTTCAATCAGCTTCTTCTGCCCAGCGTACATGCTAAGATAGCAGTGACAGATAAAGTTAAGGCTTCGCACTGACAGATCACTCTGAAATGACACACGCTGGCATTGATATGAATCACAGGAACTGCTGATGACATGCTGCATAACTAACCTGTCTTATGCTGTGCTGTGAGCTTATGCGTCGACAGTCCACAAACCACATTACAGCCTGGGAAGCAAATTAAAATATCAAAAGACGACATGATCTGACATTTACCACCTGTCCATTTTTATAGGAAGAATTGTCACTATTCTTTTTAGCCACAGCTTAGTTTTCTATTTATGAAAACAAACGCAAGATAACATTTGCCACAGATTATGGGATTTACTTCACTTCTAAGGAGAAATTTTTAGCGTTTAAAAGGAGTGCAGTTTCACTTGTATTTATTTTTAAAGAGGTTACACAACTTTATAAAACAGATACACCTTTCTTAATCTTGGCTGGAATCAGCTTTCAGACCTACCTGGTATTTATTTTCAAAGATTCGTGGCTTCCATTTTAAAAATCAAACACATTTATTTTATTGGCAAATTAAAACTTCTGAATTCAACCCTCTATTTTTAAATATTTTGTATTTGCATAATATGTATGTTTTTGCTAAAGAAGACTACATGATTTGATCTACAAATATGACTAATTTGAACTTCTGCTTCATGATAAACTCAAAACATAGCTATTAGGATCATATTCCTTGTCTATTCCTCTGATTCTCAACCCCTCTTTGAATCCCAGCATTGGCAACCCATTTAACACTGCCTCAAAATCTAGCTTCTTGTCCTCACCTTCCCTTCCACTCTTCTGTTATTTGTGGCTTAGAGGTACCACGCTGTCATTCAGTCAATATTGTGTTACTCACTCTATATACGCCAAGTATGAGAGATGGTTCCTGTCCTGAGAAGCTTACCGTTTAAATAGATGACGGATGACATAGAAGCAAAATGCTAGAAGTACTTCAGAAAAAATGTTCTCTAATGATGATGTTCCCTCCCCTCTTCACTCCGCCAGCCTTAAACACCCAACGGCTTCTCTCACAATGGGTAGGTCTCTTCCACAATGCCACCCATACATAGCAAGCCCTCCCTGAACCTAAACTGAACATGACCATCACCACCTCTGTTTTCCTCCTCCAGAGTCGTTTCTGCCTTAACAAGAAATTAGCTAACTAATGGTGGGTAGATTGCACAGCAGCCGTCAGTAGCTCGTTCAATTTATTAATTATTTAATAAAGGACAAAAAGCCTTTGAACTGAATCAAGGTATCGACATTTGCTTATTCATAGCCCACATACCCATGTGATTGTTCCTCTTCCCTCTGCCCATTCCTTCCTGTTGTTTGTTGCACTCACTTTGTGCCTTTTTTACATTAGATTTTCAACCTTTTAAGGCAGGAATCACGTCTGATGTGTTTGTGCAGGTCCTAGCACAATGGGGCCTTATCCTGGCCAGCAGAACTTATTCTACAGCAGAATAAGTACTAATTCTAATAATAGTATTGACAGCATGAAGAAATATAGTGTGGGACATTGCTTCCATGGAAAAAAAATGGGCAGACAGCTTCCCATTAGTATCAAGTAATTTTTGTAACATACGATTACCATTTTTGGAATTTGAACAAAATAAATAGACAGATAATGATAGATTGACCAAACACAAATATATCTTTTAAAGGTAATAAATACAGATTATGAATAAAATGTATTGTTTGTTTACAAAATGCATGTGTGTTAATATTAACAATTAAAAAATAAAATTTTAACAAATCAATAGGATGTTTTGTAGATTCATGTGCACGGTTTCTATTACTTATTTTCAAATGATCTCTTCATTTTATACATATATTTCTACTTGTATTATAGCTGTTTCATTGAATGTGTAGACTTGGCCCTGTTTATATTAATGTATTTTTCTTTAGTACATGATTTGTAAGGAAACTTCTAAATAAGTAAACTTCAAGGTTTTCTAAATAAAACCAAACCAGAAAAGTTCATTTCTGATTGTGGTTTCTGTTTCTGGAGCCTTGACTTTACTAAAAGCTCCAGCGGTTTAACTAAAGGTGTGTTTTTTAAATCGATTTTATTAAAAAGGTTCAAACCCCGTGAGAAGGACTGAAACCTGATTTAGGTCAGTTTACCTTAATTCAGCTACTTACCAATTCAGTTGTTACACTTTGTCAGGCAGAAATGTTTTAACACCATTTCCACCTGTTCCGCTGGTGGGTAGTGCTGAAAATAAAAGCATGAAAATAGATTATCAAGCTCATATTGTGATTTTTGTCATGTTTCCACTGATAATGGAATCATTTTTAGAAACATGCTGTAATATTTTGTTACTGTTAGTATTTATTGCCTTTAATTACAGGAAACGTGAAGAAGAAAATAAGAGGAAAGAAGCAGAGATGCTGAAGGGAATGGAGAACCTAGTACTGAGTAGGGTACAGGTACAGCCCCATCCTGCGAATAGAGAGAAGAGTAACAGAACTCCAAGCACGTCACAACTGTCTAATAAACAAAGTTGTGTGCCCAGTAAGAGGCTTCTCTGTGGCAACACTTCTCAGAGCCAAGCAGGGAAGAACAATAGCGGGTTACCTGCAATCTCCCAAAACAAAACGACACCAAAGGAGAAATCTCAGTCTGCAGAACTGCCGGGTGAAGATCACAAAAACAAAACAGGTTTGTAATCAACGAACTGGCCAGATGGTGCAGTGTGTGTCCAGTGCTATTCTGTAGGTGGGCTGTCTGACCACTTCCACCCTGGGAGCATGCATGTTTGCTCTTCTATCACATTTGGGAATGAATCATATTTTCTTATGCAAGTTCTCTTCATTGCTATGGTCATCATTACAAACATTTATTGTGTGTTTAAGATTTAATATTCACATATTTCAAGACAGGTGATTAATAGTAGAGCTTCTTGGTTTATCAGGGGTTCTGTTTCAAATAAAGGGAGCTTAAGGATAAAAGTTATCACTTAAACTGCTGTGTTTATCTTCTGTTCTTTATGTCAGTTATTTCTGATCACATAGGGTAAGTGACTGCAAATTGTTTTCTGTAAATAGGTGCCTTGCCCTCCTAAGCAATTAGTACTAAGTAGAGTCTTGCTTTACTTTAGGAGGAAACTTATTTGCAATATCTGGTTTTTGGAGAGCTATAGTGGGGAAATTTCAAATGTTTATATATATGAACACAATGTGTAAGGTAAAGGTCCCAGCACAGAGGACTATACAGGCTGCTCCCAGTGACAAGGCACTCCTACAATGCTGTATCCAGACTATTCCCTCTTTCCATTTGGGGTAGTTGCACCCTGGGGGCAATAGGAGAAAGCAGAATTTGTTTCCCTGAGAACATGCATTGTGGCTTCTCCCTCCCCCAATGTGTAAGTGGCGCTGTAGGGCACAATATTCCTTTTTGTGCCCCGCCCCCACTTCCCCACACCTTTCCCTTGCTCCCAAATACCCATGTAAATGTCATTGAAGGGAAAGAGTTAGTTAGTTCCTCTTAAAACAATTATAATCTTTCATCATACTAAGAAAAGACTTACCCAGAAGGAGAGCTAAAAGTACCCTAGTTAGCTTTGTTTCATCTGAATTTCAAGAGCATAATTAACAATCCAAAAAACAAATACAAAATGTATCCAAACACAATTAGTAATTCAACCACCTGCGGGAAAACTGTTCAATAATCTCGTGATTTGTAAGGATAGTGCATGTATTGAATTTGCATCATAGCTACGAGACAGAAGAATTGTACCAGTGTTATTGAGGCCATCGTAAGAGCCTGCTTCTCTCCAACAACCTCAGGCCCCAAGAACTCTTGCTGGTACCCTCTCCTACCGTTCTTCAGACAACTGGAAATCTGTTACCGTGAAGCAAAGACAAAGCAAGTTAAGGGTCTGTTTCTTCTAAGTCATTCCCCAAACTCCTTTCCCTTGGGGGCAGGAAAATGGCCTAGCAGACTGTACAGTTCATTGACCGTATAGCCAATTGGATAGTGATAAACAAATAATAGTGTAAAACAGCCGAAGTAAGTTTCTCTCTTCATATATAGTAAATACCTGCTTTCGTAAATACAACATTAAAATATGAAGGTTGCAAAGATAAAAAAGAACTAAAAAAAAAATCAAGGCTCACCAGAGATGTGGGTTTTCCATTGCAGAATGAATATATGTGACAGAGACAGAATGGAAATGTGGGATGGTGAGGGGAAGGAATGTCCTTTTGCCTGAGATTCTTAAATCCAGCAACCAGAAGTTCCTTTGGTGTGCCCTTCCCTTCACAGCACCCCACTCACAGGTGTTGTCCTTAGTCCGTGCAAACCTAGAGTTCAGAGATACAGCTGCAGAGTTCATCTGCCATTCTGGGTGGGAGGCATGGTGGGATTGGGGGAAGAAGGCACGTTGTTCGCTCCTCCAGCCAGCACCCTACTGGCCACTGTACTCTGCTGATCACTCCTCCGATACATCGTTGTTCTCTCGAAGCTCCTCCCAGTTTTCAGTGGTTTCATCTCTCAGTGATTGCCAGTTCTCAGTGGGTGGATCTTGTGCTGAAGCAAGCAGGAGCACTGTCCCATAAGAAGTGATTTCAGCACTTAACAAACCAAAAACGCAACAGAGTCCTGTGGCACTTTTAAAGACTAACAGATTTATTTATCGCATGAGCTTTCGTGGGAGAAAATCCCACTTCGTCAGATTCTTTCCCATCTTCAAAGTGTCTGACGAAGTGGGATTTTTCCCCACGAAAACTCATGCAATAAATAAATCTGTTGGTCTTTAAAAGTGCCACAGGACTCTGTTTTTTTTCTCCAATAGACTAACACAGCTAGCCCTTTGGAGCTTAACAAACCAGAAGACTCGTAACAGCCTTAATTATCTCTATCTTTGAACAAAGGAGGGGGCATGTTAATCCATGCTTATCTCCCTGTTGGGACACTTGACCCCACTCCCTCTGTTTTTCACAAGGCTCTGGCATCAATCTCCCAGCTTAATGAATTCAGTTATCTGATGGTGACCCACCCAATCAGGACAGACTGAGCACGGTTCTGCTCTCCTTTGCTCATACTGTAGGCGTAACAACATTTCATTATCCCTGAAGTCAAATGAAATGCATTTGTACAATGATTTGTAAGCCAACATCCACCAAAGTCGATCATTTTGACAGCACAGCTCTGTCTGCTGGATACCTGTGCAGAGTGGGTGTGTTCATGTAAATACAGTTTGGTTCTGAAGCCTCCTTCCAGCCTGCTTGCCAGTAGGGCACTCATTCAGTCCCTGCTTACATTGATATTGGTGGGAGTTTTGCTTGTGAATTCACTGGGAGCAGGATAGTGCCCCAAGTCACTATCATATTACATTCGGAGAACCGTTTGCATTTTGAATGTATTAAGCAGAGAACCGTATAGGTACAAATTAGGAAAATATTCTTTTTCCCACTTTTTTTTGTTAAGGAAGAAAAACATAGTACATTAAGGCTTAGTAGCATAAAATGTTGTACACATGCTGATCTTGCTATGAACTGCGGAACAAACTTGAAATTATGTATTCCCACTGTATAATATAAGGGTATAAAAATTCCCCTTCCCTCATTCCTCGAATTGAATTAAGAGTATTGATACACCCAGAGGATATTGGGTTGTTTGCCTTCATGACAATCTTGTGCAGATACAACAGTCTCAATATGTACCAAACACCAAGCTACCCCTTAGATAAATCTGAGAGGTTATAGTCCCTTGTTTCCTACCTGTAAACCAAAAGTTTATATGCCATGACCTGTTTTCAGACAAAGATCTTGAACATCTCTCCTGAAGCTATAGGAGTTACAACAGGGATCAATTTAACCCAGTGGGTTTTTATGTGATTTATTGGACTGTCTAATCTAAGTGTTTGCTACGGCTCTACTGTGATTGTATTTTATCAAACACACAGTAATAACATGCATTTTTTTTTTCTCTTTCTTTCCCTTACCTGTGTCTGCATGCTGGATTGGCTCCCTTCTATGTGCTAGCTTTTTCTCCATTCTCGGGGCTTCTAACTAAGCAAATTCTGCTTTGCATCCAAAACAAGCAATCTGCGGGATTTATATTTTGTGCTCCAGTCCCACTTCCAAGCCATTATCACCAGAATGTTTAGATGCTTTTGTCACATGTGACATGATGTTCCAGCCTGGACCTGGAAATAGGAAGAAGAAAATATACAGCAGGGGAAAAATTGGGGCTTTTGTAGTTTGATTTAGGATGTTGGAGCAGAGATCTAGAAATCGAGTGCTCTGAGCTATCTGGGGCACGGGATTACACTAGGTATAGAGAGAGGGATTTTCATTATATGACAGAATACATCATGGCTACATCAAAAATTTCTCAGATATGCTCTGAGTGATAATATCTGCTGGCTGTTATTCAGTGGAGCAAGCATGTGTGTTTAAACAGGATCGTGTGTTCCATTACATACAGTGAATCCATTTTTCACAAGGAAGGCTGATATACCAAAAGAGGTAAAGAAGCACTAAGTGTGATTTAGTGAGTTATGTGATTCAAATGTAGTGTCGACAAGAGAAATCAATTAAGTGTTCATAGGGTAACAAAATGAAGTTTGGTTCCTTTTATTCTGTGGTGGTTTACCCCTCTAATTCTTCCTGTCCATCCACTTTCTTTTCCCATATTTCTACATCTAAGTGTGCCTCATAATGGTCACTATGCAAAAAATGAACTGGAAATAATGTTTACGCCCATCAGTGATTATAACCTTGATTTTTCATTTTATCTCCCTAAAGACTTATCCAGAAAACACGCCACAAGCAAGCCAGCTTGTGTCCATTTTCACTCTAGTAAAGAAAATGATGGAGCCAAAGTTGAAGCCACCCAGGTAATTGTGGCGGCTACCGAGCGGTCTGGTGAGCAGCACATGGCGCACACAGCAAGAGCAAAAGGCATTTCACATGGGGAGAAATTAGAAGATCAAAATCCATCTATATCTGGCAGCAGACTCCACTGTGAAGGGACAACAAGACACATGCAGAATATGAACTGCACTGATGGAAACTCCAGGAATTCAAGGCATTGTGAAACACTATCAAAAGGTAAACTGCACAAGCTGAAAGCAAGAAATAAAGAGTTAAACAATGAGAGATGTTCCCCGGCTGCCTCCAGCAGACCTGCAAGTGCCAAAAGGAGATTTGTAAACATCAGAAGTGACAGTTCACATGCCGTAATACAAACTAACAATGCAGCAAATAATGAATTAGTGAAAAAGACCTGCCCTTTACCGTCTGTCAAAGCAGGAACTACAAGATCCATGCCAAGTGATTTAACGGCGCACACTATTTTTGATGACAGTCTGAACTTGGAAAAAATATATATAACTGGGTCCAAGAATGCAGATGATCAGTTATGCTCCCATCTCACATCTCAGAGTATGAATATTGAACTTATCCCATTAGAGATCCGGATGCAGATAATAGAAAAGGAAAGGACAAGAAAAGAGCTATTTCGAAAGAAGAATTATGCTGCTACTGTTATTCAGAGGACATGGAGAAGGTAAGAAGATTGTTACAATAGATGGGGAAGGAGAGATACAATGAGATAAAACATAATCAGGGTTTTTTGGGAACTTGCTCTCTCTTATTTTGACCGTTTCCCTATAACATTATTTAGTGATAAATCAGGGATTTAATTCTCTGTCACTAAATAAGTGGAAATGTGTGCTACTGGCCAAGAGTGGATAAGTCAGTTCATAAGGAGTGAAAAGAAAGCAATGACTTTTAATAGCTAGTTAAATATTAACATTCTGAATAAAACATGGCTATTACTTTACAGAAAACAAATTTAGGCAGGGTCAGTTTAGAATCTGATGGAATATCCCCTCATGCAGCAGTTTAAACTATTTTTCTAGCAAAGATTTTGGCCACTCTGCGACCCACTTCCTGCTACCAGCTCACGTGCGATTCCATGCTGATTGCTGATTATTAAATAGGGAACCAAATAGCAAGGTGTTTGACAGCTTAGATGTGCTTGGCAGCAATCCTGGAAACTGTAGCTGGAACTATATTCAATGGGAATTACTGATACGTTGGGGAGGTGGAGGAGTACAGGAAGGACTGAGGTCAACCAGGGCTTAACCTCACAACAACTCCTAGCCTATCTTCACAAATGCAAAGAACTTGTGATGTGGAATATGCCCATCAGTCCCTTGTGAAAGACCCTTGCTAAATGTCCCTGCCAATGGAGTAATGTACTATGCAGTGTGAGGAAGTGTGGCAGAATCTATTGTTAAATGACTGTAAAAAAGAGAGAGTCATAATAGATTCAGAAATAAAATTTTGATAGTCACTTCTTAATATTTAATTCTAATTCTAAAAGCTGACAGAGTAAGCCAGTTATCTGCAAATGCAGTATATCATACATTTATAATCCCTTCTTTCTAAATCTGTGAAGTGTTTCTTTATTTTTTGTGTAGGCCAAAAACTGTAATTACTAATGTATATCGATAATCTAATCTTTCCAAGACTCTCTGTACCTTACTCTAAAAAGTATACAGAAGTCTTATAGATATACATTCCAGGTTTACACTATGATGGACATTTATTTTGCCAACTGGGCTTAATCATGCAGAGGGCTAGATAAGGATTAGGAAGAGAGCAGTCCTGAATTGGTAGGGTGGCTGAGTATGCTGCTTTGTACAGTAAGGCTTCGAGGACAGATTGTTGCCTTGCTTGTATAGCCATGCAAGCTCAGAAAGAAGCACAGACACTCCCGTGCCATCTTGCACTGACTACCTGTACCTCTGCTCACAGCGTGGAGGTTCTACAGAACCTCTGTATCCTCCATTTGTTGGTAATGGATGGAGCCTTACCTCTGCCGATCCTTCCGCAATATACCAGCGAGATCTGCTGAATGATGCAGTAGAGAAATCTCTACAATGCCTATGATTCTGTAGTCTTAATCCGTGACATTCACTGCCACAAGAGACAATTGAACAAGATTGCATTGAAGGAGTGTTGGTAGATGAATAATTTGCAGGTAATCAAGCTAAGAAAAATATACAAAGGCAAACAAGCTTATTGCCTATAGATCTTGGAAAGCAATGTTTCACTTGCAACATTGTGTGAGTAACTAGATGCAATATGAGAGGGGGGGTCTGACCTTTCTCTGAAATGTCTAATACTGGCTACTACTAGAGACAGGATACTAGCACAGATGGTCCATGGTTTGATACAGCAATTCCTATATTCCTAAAACTCCAAGTATGACCATTTCAATATTTTCTCTGATGTACTCCTGTTCTGTCTCTTATTCATGCCTTTGAAATCTTTTCCAGTACAAGGTTATATTTATAGGTCTATCATTTCCCAGTTATTTTTTTTAATTGCTCTGAGTACGTTCCTACTGCAGTGAAAAGTTACAGCTCTTCTTTGTGGTGTTTTTAGTTAATCCTGGGGCTCTTCTCTATTTGATTTTGCTGATTTTTTTTGTGGTCTCCCCCTTATGTTCATACATTTGTCATCTTCTGTTTCCAGGAAACTTTCACTATTTCTGGCATGTTTTCTTCACTCTCTCTGGCGAACAGTGAGACAAAGAATCATTTCATTTCCCAACCCTATCTATACTGTCTGCCCTTACTTTTTGTGGTTGTTCCATAGGGACTCTGCAGTAGCTCCCACTAAAATTTTTCCTCCTCATCTATTTGTGAAACATGTTACTGTGCTTTTTTATTTTTTTTTAATAACAAAGGAGGGATGACCCAGTGTGTCGTCTTAATGGTAGTCAGAGTTGTGACCTCAAATTCTGATAATGCATTACATAAATACCTCAGTGATGGTAATAAAAAATTTTAGACCAATTTTTCCTTGCCAGAACAAACAGTTAAATGTTTTAAGACATTGATCTGCAAGAATATCTTTGGCTATTTCTACACTTCTAAAATTTAGGTCGACTTTAGCTAAGTCGAGTTAGCATGTCCACACCTAAATTTTAAGTCGACTTAGGGGGTAACTTACAAAGTTGACCTAGAGCGTCCACACTGGACACCAGGTCAACTTCTAGGGGCTAGGTGGACCTGGGAGAGGTCCACGGTGGCAGGGGGGGCACCCTTTGCCAAGTGCCAGGGGGCTCAGCCTTTGCCCCATTGTACCTGGGTACAATGGGGCAAAAGGGGACAGGGACCCTGGCGGGGCATAGGGGCAGGGTGGGCAGGGCTCTACCCTGCGGGGGGGCATGCCAGGCTCCCCCTGTGCCCCCCTCGGCAGGGAGGGCAGTGGGGGAGTCCTGGAGAGCCCTATGTCGACTTAAGGCTACTCTGCGTCCACACTGGCTTAAGTCGACTTTAAACTAGGTTTAACTAGGGTTAACATAGCTTAAGTCGACTTAATTTACAAGTGTAGATGCACCCCTAGTGTGTTGTGCCCCTGTGGTCTGTCACAAGCTAAACAGAATTGGGATGAATTACTACAAGCAATGAGTCATAAAAGTCAGAATTGGTTACAAAGAAATGGAAGGCAAAATACAACTAATAATTCAATAATAAGCTAAGTGAATTTAAAGCCAAAGTCTCTCTGACCACTGACTCGCTGAAATCCTTTCAGACAGGATCCTTCCCTCACTTAGACTCATAGACTTTAAGGTCAGAAGGGACCAGTACGATCATCCCAAGAACAATCCTTGAGGGACTCCACTGGTAACCTCCCTCCAGCTTGATAGTTCACCCTTCAGTATGACCCGCTGTAGCCTCCTTTTTAACCAGTTCATTATCCACCTTACTATATTCATATTAATCCCCATCTTCTGTAACTTAACTAATAACTCCCTATGTGGAACTGTATCAATGCCTTGCTGAAATCTAAGTAAATTAGGTCCACCGCATTCTGTTAACCTTTCAAAAAAGGAGATCAAGTTGGTCTGGCACGATCTACCTTTTGTAAAGCCATCTTGTATTTTATCACAGTTACCGTTATCCTCTATAGCCTTAAGTATTTTTTCCTTCAAAATTTTCTCCAAGACCTTGCATACTACCAAGGTCAAACTAACAAGCCTGTAGTTACCCGGATCATTTTTATTCCCTTTCTTGAAAATAGGAACTATATTAGTGATTCTCCAGTCATACAGTACAACCCCCGAGTTTACAGATTCATTAAAAATCATTGCTAACCGGCTGGCAATTTCATGAGCCAGTTCCTTTAATATCCTCGGATGGAGATTGTCCGGGCCCCCCGATTTAGTCTCATCCAGCAGCTCAAGTCTGGCTTCTACCTCAGGTATGGTAATTTCCACTTTCATGACCTTGTTCCCATTAGCTACCCTACTTCTATCCCCCAGCTCATCTTCACTCTCATTGAAAACAGATGCAAAGTACTTATTTAGACATTCAGCCATGCCTAGATTATCCTTGACCTCCACCCCATCCTCAGTTTTTAACGGTCCCACTTCTTCCTTCTTTCTTTTCTTCCTATTTATATGGCTAAAGAACCTTTTACTATTGGTTTTAATTCCCTTCGCAAGGTCCAGCTCAGCTTGATTTTTTGCCTTTCTCACTCTATCTCTACATGTTCTGACCTCCAAAAGGTAGCTTTTCTTGCTGATCCCTCCCCTTTTCCACTCCTTGTATGCTCTGTGCTTCCTTCTAATCGCCTTTCTGAGATGCTTACACATCCAGCTCGGTCTACAGCTCTTGCCTATGAATTTTTTCCCCTTCCTCGGAATGTAGGCTTCAGATAGTTCTTGCAAATTTGATTTGAAGCGATTCCAAGCCTCTTCTACCTTTACATTCCTGAGTTTTTCTGTCCAGTCCACTTCCCCAACTAATTCCCTTAATTTTCTAAAGTTAGCCTTTTTAAAGTCAAATATCCTGGTCCCAGATTTATTTTTGTTTATCCTTCCACTTAATTTGAACTGAATTAGCTCATGGTCACTTGAACCTAAGTTGTCCCCTGCAACCAGCTCCTCTGTGAGGTCCTCGCTACTCACCAGTACCAAATCTAAGATGGCATCTCCTCTCGTTGGCTCGGTAACCGTTTGGAGAAGGAATTCATCAGCTATCACATCCAAGAAAATCTGGGCCCTCTTATTACTACTAGCGCACGTCCTCCAGTCTATATCTGGGAAGTTAAAGTCTCCCATAATCACAGTTCCCAGTAGTATTAACTTCAAAGTTGTTCCTTAGTTCTCCAGGTGTCATGACTGCCGTGTGTAGAGAGAAAGAGAAGAATAACCTGAGGCACTTGTTCTTCATTCTTATTCTTTTCTTTTTCTTTGAAATTTATCTCCACCAGGGATTCAGGAGACAGAAAGCCTGTGGAGACAGGAACTTCCAGCTGTTTCTTTGCTAACATGTAAATATCTCACTCACACCTTTCTCAGGACAAAAAAATGGCCACTTAATCAGGAAGTAGTCTATTTGTTTTGTGACCCAGTTCTGGGTCCCGACCCGAAGTTTGAAAACCGCTACTCTGGGACTCCCTTTCTTGTGCTCTAGAGTGGATCTGCCCTTTGTTCAACTACAAAACACTGGCTGGCAATTTCTTTGGCTGCAGGGATCACTTCCCTTGCTCCCTGGTCTCGAGGGGCATGTTGCTTTTTGCTGCTGTGCAGGAGCCAGCCTGTGCCGTCTCCCTGGCACACACCCCTCATCCCCCCCTTGAAATCTCCCTGCTTCCTTTCTGCTGCATAGGAGTCAGATACCTTCTCTATCTCCCTCAGCCATTTCCGGGACTCAACCACTGGGGGCCAACATAATGTTCCCTTTTGCTGTAAGTTACTGTATTACCATGTGGAAAAAAAAAATCATTCCCAACAAGCATTTCAGGGTGCCTATGGTCCAGCACCCTTACAGTCAAATCATTTTCTAAACCTGAGCATTCCACGTGCACTTTAGCAAAAGGCTCAGGAATCTTACATCCTCCCATTACCATTTTCCAGGCAACATGTCAGTGTCCTGGACCGTGCTCTGCTAAACCAGAGAAATCGGTGCATCAGAGTCTCTTCACCTGTGCGCTCGTCAATGATCTTGATAACTTGAGCACAGGGACTGGCAACCTTTGCCGGCCCCTCCTCCGCAAACCTCAGCTGGTGCCGACGGCCCATTCACGGAAAGAAGCCCCCTGGAGGGGCTCCTCTCAGCAGTGTGCCTGGGGACCCCCATCCCCAGTTACCTGGAGTCACTTCTTTTGGCGGCAGCACACCACAGAGAGGAACCGCTCTGGGTGGCTTCTTTACATGGTATCCTGGGGAGTGGACATGGCAGGGACCTCTGCACTGCAGCCGCCCCCGAAAGAAGCCACTTGGAATGTCTTTTGGTGGCAGGAGTGGCAATTTCTGTGGCACCACAGAGGATGCCGAGTGCCGCTCCGAATGGGCTCGTGTGCCACTGCTGGCACGCGTGCCGGGGGTTACCTACCCCTGCTTTAGCAAATTCCATGTCTGGCTCTGCAGGGCCGGCCCCACAAAACTCATCAGCTAAACAGTAGGTGCCTTTGGGGTTTCTGTGTCAATGACAGCTGCGTTAACATGGACTGGATGGGGCTTAATTTCTTTCAGATGTGGGATTTCTCAGGTGCTCGGTGGAGTTACACTGGGAACATCTTAGTTCCTCTCCTTTCATAGGTTTGTGATGGGGAATGATTCTGCAGTGGGGGGGAGTGTTTAGGATTTCAGCTACCCTCCTTTTTTTCCAAGGGTTAAATGGGATCCCCTTTCTGTGGCTTGCATTCATGGGACATCTGGGCTTGCTCAAAGGCGCGGCGTAGCCATCTCTGTGTGATTTTACAGATTTATCCCACAGATTATTTGTTACATCATCAGTGCATAGACCTAAGAAATGTTCTTGAGCAGTAAAATCAAACAATTAGTCATAATCTTCTCTTTACCCACTTCCTTATTAGGTCACACACCTTATTAACAGATTCACTCTGGCTCATGCTAGGACTCCTTTTTAAGATTTCAAAATTTCACCCTATATATTGCATGAGCAATTTGGAAATTTTTTTAAGAGTTTCCTTACATTTGGAATATGTCAAAGCTTCCTGAATTGGCATTTCATTAAACACATTCAAAGCTTTACCAGACAGTTTTGAAATCCGCGTGCCGACTTCCTTGAACTCAAGAATCTTATGAACGTCACATAGCGTCTCAGTGCAGCCTGTCTCTTTTAGTATGCTCAGGAGTCCTTGCATGGAAGCAGATGTCAGTGACACTGGGATCCATCCCTGTTTTTCTAACAACACACTTAAAATCGCTGTACCAGGGCTTAAAATGTAACCTACATTCAAAATAGCAAGCTGAGCACATGCTCTATGTTCTTGTGCCACTGTGACGTTACCCAGAATGCAACCTAGACTGTCAAACAAGTATATACCTTCAATTCCCCAGCCTGGGATTCCTTTTACACTTCTTCGTTCTGAGAGCAACCACTCCCGGTTTGCTCACACACAACCTCCAGCATGGAAATTATTGCCAGCAATACTTAGTGCTCTTGAGTTACATTGCAGAGCAACACCTGTGAATTCCCATTCCCTGAGAAACATGGGTGTTGTACTGCCCAGACCCCTCCTGGACCACGAAAGCTCATAAAGTCCGTCATTTCATTGATCGAAAATGACATGCAAAAACCCCTTTATCCAAAATAAGGTTTCCCAAACACTTCAAACCAAACTCACTGGTTTAGATAAAGAGATAAAACACGTTTATTAACTACAGACAGAAAGATTTTAAGTGATTACAAGTAATGAGGCACAAAAGTCAGAATTGATTACAAAAAAAGGAAAAATGCAGCTAATGCCTAACTTAACAAGCTAAGTGACTTTGAAGCAAAAGTCTCTCTCACCATACGCTCCAACAGTTTTACTGGCTGAAATCCATTCGAACGGTCTCCTTCCCTCAGTCCAGAACTGTTTCTTTCTTCCTCAGGCATTGTGGCTCCTGCAGGTAGACAGGAATAATTTGGCACGTCTGTTCTTCATTCTTATCCATTTCCTCTTCTTTGAGAATCATCTCCACTTGAGGTTCAGGAGACAGGAAGTCTGTGGGGATGGGAATATCTAGCTGTTTTTTGGCCAGTATGTAAATTTCCCACCCACGCCCTTTTTCCTGACAACGAATAGCTACTTAACCATGGGATGGTCCATTTGTTTTTGTTGTTGTCCGACTGAGGCGTCAGTTTACCTTTTGTCTCTGAAGAACTGGTTTGTGGCTCCTTCCTCAGGATTGGAATATGCCTTGGTAACATCATCCAGTTCAGTTTTATAATTTTGCATACCGTGTTCCCACACATATTTTACCAGGACGTAACAGTCAGCAAACTGGGAGTTTTCTAATGATGCTTCACCAGGCATACATTTTACAAAATTTATCATAGTCTTGGAAAGGGCTGACCATAGGGATACATATACTATCACACTGTGAAACTTATCATAACTCCATCAGCCACTATGAAGATCATAAATTGTGCAGAAACTGCAAAAGAGCTTAGTTCTGCAGTTCCTTCATTCTGCAAACTCTCTGGCCTTCATAGGTGTTTGTGAGAAGTTTGTAAACTCCACAGGGCCATCCCTACAATCTCCATGGCAACCCCTGTGAAGTTTATAGTCCCTCCATTGAGCATTGTGGACGTAATAGGGTCCTAAGAAGATTTTACGCTTTGCAGAGTCTGCTAATGAGCTTCAAAATGAAGCAGATGCATGGCTTTTACACGCTGGCCAGTTCCTGCACAGTTCAGACCCCCACATGGTGGGGAAGGCGCTCAGTAACAGTTTCTATGGAGTTTGATGCTGGAGCTCAGCCAAGAGAGCAGCCAAGTTGGGGAAGGCCACTTGCCAGAATGACAGCCACCCACAGTGCCATCCTGATTAGCAACTTCTCTGAGCCGTCTGTTCTAATATGGAGCACCTCTTTTCAAAGGTAGATACACTTTCTGTTCAACTTCCTGCATGATATATCCTGGTACAGTGCTTTACATTTCCTTTTGTGTCCTTCCTGCTCATTTCACATTCCAGTGGATTTCCTTCAGCAACGCGTTGATGTCGTCATTTACTTTCGACAAGTACCAATAATACAACTGATAAAAGAGATAACCGTTTCCGAAATGGCCTGCATCTGTAACAACAGCCACTCTGTATTGGAGTGTAATGGGTAGCACAGTATTTCTATAGCTCTCCACTTTATGTAAAGGATCGGCGTGCCTTTGAAAAGTGTCAGGAAAAGTATGAACTTACTTTAATGAAGCTGTGACAGTCTGCCTGAATTCTGTGGCTCCACTAACCACTGAACGAAGAGATTAAATAGACTTGACTCTCACTGCAAGTTTTGCAGAGTCAACTTACCGTATTTATTGCAAACATAAAATAATTGGAGATACAACCAAACTCATCCCTTTGGCATTCTGCTCCGACATCATTCTGGCAGCTTGTGTTTCTGTGAGGCACATTACGTTTTCCTTTTCCAGAGAAGTGTTTCAATTCCCACCGTCCACAAACTTCACAAATTTAGGCCCCCAAAGTATCTTTTAAGGCATCTGGCCTGCCAAAGGTTAATTGCTTATCTGGCTCAGTGAGGCATGCAGTTCCCATGTCTGCCTTGCTCCCTTGTCTGGTGCTTTGAGGCCTATGGCGCTCTCTTGAGCCTGCAGTGAGTTGACAAAAGCTAGAAATCTTTTGGTTCCTGTCACTGGAGGTCTCCATCTGACATGAGGCGCTTCAGTCTGTTATTGCTATACAAATCTTTAACTTTACTAACAACTTTCTTAAGCTCAAAGCCTGCTTCCGCATAAACCTATGGGTATAGACTGCTAACATTTTCATTCCTGTTACATGTATGCTTCAGAGTCACTGTTTACTCACCTAGTGTGTTCACTGAGTTTTTGTTAGCGCAGCACTTTACTGTTGTTTTAAAACAAAAAAAAACTTGGAACTCCCTGCTTCTCTTCTTATTTTGGCTCAGAACCAGACAGATGCATTTTTTGTGGAATATTTGCACGCAAGTTAAAGCACGGCTACATAGGTTCCCCTCCCCCTTTGGCTCACTGCAATATTTGCTTGTCTCCAAAAACTACCCCAAGGTTCGCTGCAGACATCAGAGGTCTTTGATGGGGATGACAGGATATAATGTCCATGCGACCATTCAATTTGTATATCAGGAAATACCTGCAGCAGCTAATCTAGGAATAACTGTCAAACACAGAGTGCAGGTTAACATTCGTTTCCACTCACCAATTAAACAGTTACCTGAGCACTCTTTTCATTGGTCTTTACATACATTTTGTAGACTAATTATTAGAAAATTATCCAGCAGTTTACAGTTTGGTCTCCCCCCCCACCTCAAAATGGTCTACTGTTGGGACTCAGCTCAGATTACTTAACACATACATGAATAACGCTCCTTTTCTCTGAAAGAAGTCCTGCAACAAATCCACAAATGTGTATTTTCTTGCTTCTTTATTTAACTGTTAGTGTTGCTCCATTTTGAACAGTTAAATCCCCAAGTCAATGCTCGCCTTTGCTTTTCGTCAGACCTGATCTCTCTGTGTTTATTAAATGAACATAGAAGTGGTGAGAAGTGTCAGACTAACAGTCCTAGAAATTTGTGTCCTCTTTTCGCAAACCAAGCGGACATGGGCAGGTACCCCACTGAGGAAGAGAGGGTAGTTCAGCTTTCCTGCATATTCAATCCTCAGTGCTTTTGCTGCATTTACAGTCCTGATGGGAGTGGTGGGAGTTTTTGTTATAGACATACCTGAGACCATCAGCCTATTTCACACCATCACTGAAAAAGCACATTGCTGATAACTTTTGCTCACCTGGACTTGAATAGGTAACCTGTTGTAGCAGTAAAAGGCTCTAGATCTCATTAACAATTGCTTGAGCCATCCGGTCCCCTGTCTCATGCCCCTTACAGCAAATTTCTATAATGATTTTGCTTCTGGTTCTGTTGTGCTAGTTTTTCTTATTTTTGAGCTTGTTGTGAAGGGTGCTAGAAACCAGATTGCAGCGAGCAGGTGAAGCCTGGCAGTGGGAGTGCGAGACGAAGTAAGAGGGGATTTGCATCCCATCCCTCCTTGTATTCACTGCACAGGTTTCCCGTATGGACCTCAGTGAACAACAGCTGTGATGGCGATGCACGGCGATGTGGAATCGAGGTTGATGACATTGACTCCAGAAAAGCAGCCAAACACCATTGACATCTGCTTATACGCCACAGTACCAAATAGCGTTGTAATTACAATTGTTACTGTTAACCTGGAGCAGAGTCATAACACGACAGTTTCGAGCGGATTGGCCAGTCAGTCATTCTTTAGTGTGAAATGCTGGTACGGCACAAACGATGAACATTTGATGCAGGGAAAACGTAGCTCGTCTGGGCAAGTGTTAGCCAAATGAAGGGGAAGAACTCAGACCAAGTCCTGAGGATGTGAAATGTTGTTTGTGGATTGTCAGTAACGCATCACAGCTGCAGTGGGAGGGCCTGGAGAGAGCCTGGGAGAAGAGGGAGAAAAGATGGAGTGAAATATTTAGGGAGAACTAAAGGATTGGAGAAACCAGAGAAGCGGGAGAGAGTCCTTCAGAGCATGCAGAACTCGGGTGCAGAATACTGTTGTTCTGATTCGGTAGCATTTTACATCCACGTTGTTCAGGTCTAAATGACAGCAAACGCTGCAAGAGTGTGAAGAATCAAGTTCTAGAGTGTCTCAAGTTTCTGCGTAGAAAAAGGAAATAGATTCAGCCAGTATCTTCCCCTGTATAGAGTCAATCATTACAAATATGCAGGAGAATGCATCTGAAAAGTTTGTCACTACAGCTGTGAATGCAATGAAAACATGACAGTATTATTGCTAGATTACACCACACATATGTTGTTTGTTGTTCTTAACATACTAAAAATCTCCAAAAGTGAGGACAATATTTATTATTTTTATCTTGGCTGCAGATAGCTTAAAATTCCAGAGTAACTTTTTAATATCCATGATCCTTCTGCTTTAGTAATTACGTGAAATGAATGGTCACATCTAGGCTTGCACCAAGGTCTCATTCTGTCTGCTAAGCAAACGTTCCTCCTCTAAATGTTTTACCACATCAGTGGGAATTTTATTTTCCCAGTTACTCCTGTAATCCGCCATGTTAACTGATGCATGTGAAACAGTGAAGTTAAAACAGGTCATCTAAAACAAGTGCTCTTCTCTTCTCTCCAGTTACCAGCTAAGACGAGAGTTGGTCCAGCTCTTTCGTGCTGAGCGACAGTGCCAAGAAGACGAAGACAAATGGAGACAAGAGACAGCTGCCTTTTTCATCCAGGTCGCTTGGAAGAAACAGCTGAACCATAGCCCTCTGAAATTAGTGTCTTCATGTAAAACCCTAAAAGCTTTAAATAAAAACAACTCAGCCATAAAAACTAGCAAGCAATCCATCCTTAAGCAGATATACGGTAATTCTGTTGCTGTGGCCATTAAAAGTTTCAGAATTGAAGTGTTCCAGTACTGTTTTCCTAGATTTTGGAACCTACCATAGATTTAGTACTTCCCAAGTTACTAAGGGGTTTATAGCACCAACGTTAGAAATCCAGTTTTTATACACTGATATAGCCAAGCTTGAATTGGTTGAGGGAGCTGTTTAGATTAACTTGGTGATTTAGAAGTGATTTGCTTCAGAGCATTAGTCCAGCATAGGAGTCCCTCACCAAATAGACATTTCCCCATATTTCTACTTCACCAGGCCTGCTCAGGCAGGTAATACGGGAAGGGACCAAGCAGTTGCACTGAACATGTGGGACTGTGAACATCTTGGCTGTTCTCTCATTTTGGAAATAGCACTACTTCTTACTATTTACATTTTCTTAAATTTGAATTTGCCTTGCTAAGCAGGTGTCTGTAAGTGAGGTTTAACTTCATTTAGTTGTAATGAGACCATTGAACTTCATTGGAATAGCTTAGATTATTCTCCTATGATAGCGCACATTACTTCTGTGCCTGAATGTCTGACTACAAATGAATGAACCTAACAGCATAGTAGAGAAAAAGTTAGTTGGTTTTTGGTTTCTTTTTGGATTTTTTTATATACTTGGAGCACTATTTTGAGTTGGACTGTGGTGATGGGGGGTGTGATAAACTGGGAACGTGTACTTTAAAAAATGAGCAGATAAATAATTTCCAATATTTAATTGGATACAGGTTTGCTCTGCTAATTATTCAGCCAAACACTATGGAAATCTTAAAATATGGATAAATAAATACATATTCTTTGTATGTTGAAATTATAAAATTTACCTGATGGTTATTTAAAACTCTGTTATGGATCATCTTAACATTATTCCATCATAAACGTTTTATGAGACTCCTCGTTGACACATGCGAAGATTTACAGGAAAATCATCCAAAATAAAGATGTGCTGCAGTTGACAGTGAAATGGCCTATAATATACATAATCACACTATATGACTGTGTAAAAATGTGCACGTTTGTTTTTTTTAAGGGCACTCCCAAGAAGGAAAAGTATGCCATCCAGCCAGACCATCTTCCAAGAATAAGCCTTCCGATGTGCACATGGTCTCAGGTAAGGTTATATTCGGCCTTTGTGAATCTCTGGATGCATTTCTGGAATGTAAAATGTTATATTTAGTTTTGTTTCTCTCGTTTTCTTTTCATACTCGAGCCATTATTATTAAATTAATAATAAAAACTAAAAAAAAGGAAACCAACTGAACATCCAGTCGAATGTATCGTGCTAAGACAGCTATCACCCAGCTAGCTGGGTTCTGTGACTCCTCTTGGACTTGTTAGTCCTTTTTAAACATTTTTCTTTGATAGTAACTTGTTTCTCTAACAAGGTATGCTCAAAAAAATGTGAGTAGGAAAAACCCTGTGAGAGGACAGCAGTGTACAGAGAAAGACAGCTATTTAAACTCATCTGTGCGTATATACAATGCGCGTATTTAATTTATCAGCACAACTACCTGCTGGCCATATGGATGCACAGAGAGCACATTTCTCCACCTGTGGGCAATTTGTGAACATAAATTAGGCAGGTACAATTGCGTACCTGTGCTTGCAGAACACATGCACGTACCTGATCATATTGCCCAGACACACTCTGGTGTGCTTTTTGATGAGATCAGATCTGTGAGCCAATGCCCAGTGAGGTATGGCTGGCCCCTTCCTGCAGAAAAACATGTTTCAAATCCCTGTTCTTGTGATGTTACAGTTGAGGAGACGTGTTAGTGGGTGGGGAGACAGTTACAGGGAGCGCGTGGTGAGGGGAAAAGAATCGAGAGGAAGAAAAAGCTCCTGCCTACCAGTGTGTCACATTCAAGTTGCAACTCAGTCATTGGTGAACTTCTCTGGCACTCCGAAAGGCCGCCCCTCCGCCATCAGTCTCTGACCTCTCAGCACAACTACCGGATTATGACTGCACCCCTTAGCTGTGGGTCAGGGCTTCTCAGACTTTACTTGCTGGGCCCTCTTTGAAAATATTTCAGGCTGTGAACATACCATACCCCCCTTACTTCTGCTCTGTGCCTGAAAAGTGCCATGTAAAAATTGCCTCTTCTTCCTCCCTAGCTCTGTGTGCTGAGTGTATTCACTCCCCTGGTTGCAGGTTACAGTGATAAAAAACAAATGTTTCTTCTCGTTACTCCTGTCATCTTCAGCAGAGCCAGCACAACTCACAGCGTGAGCTGGATTGTTCTTCCCGGCCAGCCAGCTACAGAATGGTTTATTAAGTTCTAATCGGTTTCACCTGTGCAGAGGCACTCAGGGCAAGAGTTATTGCAGCTGGGTAATGGGGGCCCGAAACTGAGGACACAGGCGCCACGGGTGTAACAATGTGTTCATGACACTCATGCAGAAGACGGAAAGACTCCAACTTGACTAATATCTCAGGTTGAAGCTACAGAAAAATGTTTTTACGTAATATTTGTATTGCAGCAGGCTCTAGGGTTCCAGTTCTGCTAGGAGCTAGCCTGTGGCTGCCCCACAGAGCTTACTGATTCGGTGTTTGATCTGGGAGTCACATTGAGCCCTACACTGGTGTTACAAGTGTCAATCTTACTGTAGCATTGCAGCCTTACGAACAGCAGCGTTACACATGGGCTGGGAACCTCATTTGGCACGGGACGTATGCAGGCAGGTAGCGCAGTAGCAGGGATGGAAATAAATGCAGGACAGTGCTGTGTTAAACTACTGAACAAAGGGGTTGTTTACAAAGAGATTTGACAAGATAAGGAAACTGTTTCTGAGCTTGTTTCATTTAAATAAAATGATCAGAGTTTTTCTTCTGCATAGTAAAGTTTCAAAGCTGGATGAAGTCAATGTTCAGTTGTAAACTTTGAAAAGAACCAACCATAGCATTTTGTTCTGTGGCGAATATTTCAGAGTTAGGAACAACCTCCATTCTCAAGGCGCTTGCAATGCTGAGGTCCTATTGTACTGCACAGGCTAACATGTGACCCCTAAAACTCCTTTTACGTCAGCCGTCTGCATTGGGGAATAGCCTCGCTACGGCATTAGAGGCAGCAGGGAATGGAGGGGAAAATGGACAGGGCCCCTTTCTTTTCCCCATGTACCAGTATGGCCTTTAGTGCCCCCTCACCACTTTCCCCTCCAAATACTATAGTGGGAGCTATATAGTTCCAGTTTAGTGCTCACACGTGGCCATTAGACCAGATCTGCTGCTGAAAGGTATCTGGGCCACAGAGGGAACAACAGGTATTTTGTGGGACCCAGCTCATTAAAGGAGGTATACCCCAACATTAAGTATATGAGAAACAGAGAAACTATCAATAACCATGGGCATTTCCCTGATTTCAGGTGTTTGTTACAGAAACTCCACTATTTGGTGTAATGCAGTTTAAGATTATACAGCCCCACTGATCTGAGATGGGCGGTTGAGGGCTCTGCACTTGGGTGGCAGAAGGCAGACACCAGATCCTCTGTACACCAGCTTAATGCTGTAGTAGATCATCTGTTTTAAAACTAGATTAGGGCCGGCGCCCTGGCACTATCGACTTGTTCTCAACGGAGCTACACGTGCTTCTGTGGGCAAGAGTACTTCAGATTCCTGGTTATTCAGTTCTGGGCCTTCCTGCTAAGACTGCACACCAGGATGGCCCTCGGGTGTAGACACATGCCCAGTAAATTGAACTAAGATCAAGCAATCTCCGTTCTATTCTTGGCTCTGCCACAGGCCTTCTTTGGGCAAGTCACGGCACCTCGGCATGCCTCGATTTCCCCATCTCCTTTGTCTTGGTAAAGCACATTGAGAGCTACTGCTGCCCCCACCATGTTAGAGTTCAGAGCGATTGAGAGGGCGACACTGAGCACAGTTGTAATTGGAGTTAAAGCACCATTGTGCATTTCTTCAGACACAGGCTTCATGTAATCATTAATTTTGCAAAATTGGGGGGCTCAGAAGAGCCAATGGGGGCCTCTCATCATACCCACTGTGGTTCAAAAATCACCACCCATTGCTAAAAAGCTGCTTCTTTGATTTAAAATATTTGGTGTTAGAACCCTGAGTAAAGAAAACTCAAAAAACTTTCCCAGGCTCTGGGGTTCCCCCCCTCCCCCCACATGTACCTACCACAACTCTCACAAGCTGCTCACAGCAGCATTACCCTTGGATTTACTTTGTAAGTGGAGACAAGTTTCTGTCTCAGTGAAAAGATGAACAGGCTTTTTCTTGCTCTATTCAAGATCCGCATCTGTCCATTTTGAATCTAGCCCAGAAAGCTAGCAGGGAGGTATTTAGTCTGCCTCCTTTGCATACAGCATCATGGAACTGCTCAGGAAAGATTTTAAAACTTGTGTTTTGCTTTGTTTTTTATATTTGGGAACAACAAAGCACCTGCTCTGGGCGTTTCTGAAATAAAAAGGCTCTTGCAGCGTTGAGTAGCCCTTACCTTTCCTAACTTGGGGCCGAGCAGGCTGGTGAGTGATAGGAACGTTGCCCTGGTGCTGTGTAACAGTGACGGCTTTCATTCACCTAATAGGCGTGGAGGGAACTCTAGCCCTGTCTTAACGACAATAATGTGTTTTCCAGCCGACTCCTTTTGTGCATGACAACACTGGGTGCTGGAAAAGTTCAGAGCTGTCAGTGGCTAATGCCAGAAACTGGATTTTGACGTAGGTTTCTAGAGCAGGTCAAAATGGAGCCATGTTTGACTCATCTCTGAGAAGGGTACAGCGGGGAAGGTGAATATCAGCATTAACATTTGTGTGTCTTGTGAAAAAGTACAGGGACAAATCTCCCAGCTGGCGACTGGCACCAAACTAGTTTAATGTACTCACGGGCACACGTGGGAAGGGAGGGAGGTGGCGAGACACAGAAAGATATTGAGAGAGGAGGCAGCTGCTTCCAGCACAGGTGTGTTACAGCACCATAGCTCTGGCAGGACGCTCAGCCTCTGCTCAACAAAAAAAAAGGGGGGGGAGGGGAGGAGAAAAACAAAGTAAAAAACTGAACTTGGTGGATGTTTTGAAAACCCTTTTTTAGCCACTGGGAAAGGGAAGCAGGGTTCCCCAGCCACCCCAACCCATGTTTGAAAAGAACTGATTGTAAATGGACGTCTCTCTCGTCAATTGTGCACTTTTTTTTAACCTAGTAGGAGATGCAAAATGTAAACAACTTCCCTGATGCAAGAGGTAGAAAGAACAAACCGCCACTGATAGAAAAACAATAAGAGGGGTGGAGAATTCAGAAGCAGGTTTTGCAGGGATCATGTTGGATTCCCTTCAGGGAGTTCAAAGCTAATCAAGCAATGGAACGGAGATACGCAAGTTACTTAAAACAACCTGCACATCTCCCTTCAACTTACTAACGTCCACTGATGTCCCTGGCTCTGCAGCACTGAACGGAAAGGAAAGGCCCCCGTTCAACTCAGTGCTACACCACTTGCGGGGCTGGAGTTACTCAATCAAACCAGGATGTTTGAACTGATGGCAGAGAATTTGCCGCAGCTGTATAGACAGAGTCATAAGCACATTGGGAGAAGTTCCTGTTTTTGTTTGCAAATGAAAGAGTTGTAAATTGTCAAGCTCCCACAAACAATACTAAACAAAAACACCTTTTTTTTCCCGAGAGCAGATTCAAGGAACCAGCTGTCAGGTGTAAATGTTTCAGCACTTATCTAGAGCAAAGCAAGTCAAAGAGATGCAGGTTCTACCTCACTTAAGTACTGTGGGAAATGCAGTAATGAACACTCGCCCCTCCCCAGCATCTGTGACAGCGAGTAACAGAGCCATGGACACAGGCACAGTGGGCTTTTTTTCTGGCATGCTGAGGAAACTTTGGACAGTTCTGTTAAATCACCTCATTTACATAAGGCAGTATTAATTGGTTTATGCAGATATGAAGGCTGACAGCAGCTTTTCTTTAAAAAAATACATTACCTCATAGACCTAATTAACATTTTTTGTTTTTACAGTAAGCAACCTGCCGTATGTTCATCTGCTGGAGAATGAAGGGAAATTGAAACAGTTTTCATACAACATGAGACCAACCACTGCTGGAAAGTCACAAAACAAAAGACCCAAGCTTTAAGGGAACTTGAGAACAACCTAAAGACTATTCCTCAGTTGTATGAAATCTTCCTTGTAATTTAAAAGAAGTGTACAAAATCGAACTAGCAAAGGTATTTTCAATTATCATCTCAGTGCTGTCTGCCAAACAAGACTTCCAGAGAGTTGAACTCATGAAATGTAGAATTAAAAGTAACAGACAGAAAGAAATTGGGAAATGGTGTAGTTGAAAAGTAGGCTGGAATTAGCAATGGGCTCTTACAGAAGTTATGTTTTGAAACTGTTAATTATAGCCCTATGTTCAGCCATGTAGAATTTGAAAAACCTAATGCGTATGTATTGTATTGCCCGTTCTCGCTTCTCCAACCCCCCCAAAAGCAAAACTTCCTGGAAAAACAATCTAGTAAGCAACTTGTGCGTGCTGATTCTTCACTCCGAGGAACATTGTGTTTGAGCTCATTGTTAGACATTAATGGACTGGGGGAAATTCTGACACAGAAAGGACCGTGTCAATTGCTACATTTCTAGGGTGAACTCCTAGCTATAGAAGTCAGTAGGACCAGGATTTCACTATTTATCACATTTATTCACCGCCCCAAATGTCTTTGTTGGTGAAATAGTTGTAAAATGTTTATATATCTACACGCACCCCCTAGGGCGTTCTTCTCTCTCTGAAGTCAGCAGGAGGTTTGCCACTGACATTGGAAGTAAGACTGAAAAGCAGACAAGGGCATCACTCGGACAGATTTTTTTTTTTTTTTTTTTTTTTAAGATAAAAGAATTATGTAACATTCCTTTTTTCTTACTTTTGTCCTAAGCAGACTGTATTTTATTACTTTACTACATTTCTATTTTTTATATTCAATATCCAAAATATGGTTATACAATGCAAAAATACTACTCATGCTTTTTAAGGTGGAATATTACACAATAAAGCATTTAATATTTGTTAATGTTATAAATCCTGGGAAATGACTGCAGTCAATACAAGAGTCCAGTCAACAAAGCTCTCCATCTCACTGCCAGCGTTTAGTTATTCTCACTTCAACAGCTGGGAGTCTCCTCAACTTATCCTCTGCTGCAGTCAATGGTCGTACGAAAACCACTTTCACTGGTGTGTTACATTCTTGTTTTGAGACCAAAGTAAAGCAGGACAAACAGATTTTATGGGGTTTTTTATTTCAATTCCACTTAAAAAAATGTTTATAACAAACATTATTCCAACATTTTCCATTCAGAACTAAATGGAAGTAAACACTTCAAAGCAGATGTACAATTTTCGTCCCTTCAATATCCTGTGCTAATAGCACTGGGTCCCTGTGGCTGTGCGGCGAGATATATGTTGAAACAGTACTGGAGGTCTGTTAGCCACTGCTCTTGAACTTCACCACTCTTCAGCGTCTGGAGGCAAAAAGGGAAGAGGTTAGGGTGACCTGATGTCCCAATTTCATAGGAGCAATCCTGGTATTTGGGGCTTTTTCTTATATAGGAACCCATTGCTTGCCATCCCGTCCAGATTTTTCTCACTTGCTGTTTGGTCACCTTGGAACAGGTTGAAAACTCCTACTGAGACCCAGTAATCTAACCATACTACTCATGAAGCTTTCATTACACACAAAAAATAAACCACAGGAGAACGTTGTTCATTTTCTACTACCTGTAATTCCTGAACTCCAAACGATGGCTTCCCCTTTTTGCAGTTACTATTAGCATTTCATTTGAGCATGGTCTCTACTAATGTTAAGACTTTTACAAAATAAGCCACAGAATATTTCTAGGATACTATGAAGTGTATGTAAATTTATCTGGTAAGTGTGGTTCACTCGCAGTTATTTCAGACTGCACCATGGATGCATGCAGTCTCATTCGTGTTTGTTTGCTCTCTTCCAATTCACCAATTTACAGTGTATTTCCAAATCATGAATGGACATGATCAAGGCTCTGCTTTAGTGGAAAGACTCTTCACTGGCTATGTCTGCAGTAAGGAGTTTTAGAAAACATTCTCACTGGGGCTGCCACCAGAGGACCCACTGGGAGTGCTAGGGTAGACAATATTCCACTGCTAAGCTGTGGCACGGCTGAGCTGCCATATGAGCTCTCCTGGAGCTGCTTTATGCCGTATGAGCTCTCCATGAACATAATTAAACAGCCCCCAACAAGTGGCAGCAGCTATGTCAGTGCGAGAACTTCTCCCTTCGACCCATGGATACATTCATGTATCCATTACGTCGAAGATTATGACATGTTAAGTCAGCAGGAGGCATAGTGTTTTGGTCCATTTTAGTAATTCGATTTAATGGCAGTGTAGACAGAACATTTTAATAAGAACTTACTGGCCTCTGGGATGTATCCTACAATTCTCTGTTCTCGCAATTTTTTCATTCCACTGCCTCCTCTACCTGTCCATGTCATCAACCAATAACTCCTCCCCTACCTACAGCCCTGGGAAGATTTGAATTCCATTTCTTGCTCAGGCAGTGTGGAAAGCTTTTCACCAGAGCCGGTAATGGTGTCAGAGTGCAGCAAACATCCCCCAGATTGGAGCCGCCCAGAAATCTTAGCTCTCATCAGCCTGTGGGGTGAGACGTCTGTGCTCACTCAGCTGCGAAGCAGCAAAAGGAATCAGGACATCTATGAAAAACTTTCATGTGCTATGATCGAGAGGAGCCATAGCAGGGACACAGAACAGTACTGCATTAAAATCAAGGAGCTTCAGCAGGCTTATCAGTTATTCAGGGTCTGCGTTGAAGATGTGTAGGTACTAGGAGGAGCTGGATGCAATTCTTAGGCGTGACTCAACCAGCATGCCACCACAGAACATCAACACTTGTGAAGACTCCCGGGTGAATGAGGACAACTGTATGAACGAAGAGGAATTGGAGGAGGAAAATGGGGTTTGGGAGAACGGAGTGTCAGTTCTGCTGGACAGCCAGGAGCTTTTCATCACCCCGGAGCAGCCTGTCCCAGGATGGCATCAGTGACTGCGATGTGGGGAAGGCACTTCAGGTGAGTGTTTGATCTGTGCAATGCTTATTTCAAGAAACAGTGGTCCACAGACTGCAGATGGAGCGTTACTGCCTACAGAAAACGGATATTATTCCATTTGATGGCTTCCAGCTGGGCAGCCTAAGTAACATCACACATTTCAGATCCTGCTGCACTGCTGAAAATACTGCAAAATAAGCTGAGATGTGTTCAAAATGCTGTCCGTAATACTGCAGAGGTGAGCAGGCTCCATGCCCGAAGCAGAGAGAAACAGCACAAAAACTATTTCCTGTTTCTTAGCAAGAAGGAGGGCGGGGAAGGGGGTGCATTGCACCACAGGAGGACAACTGACTTCCCACAGACAGAACGCTTCTTTGCACTGTGGGATGACTACCCACAATGCAACACTTCTTTACTCGAACTAACAGCTAGCAATGAGGACACAAAACGCTCGAGCAAGGAGTGTCGTGTGAACAGGCTTCTCCACTTCCATTAATTCAGCGTCTCAATGTCGACTTTTAAATCTTGCCCCAGTGTAGACATGGCCTCAGTGAGAAACTATTTCTGGACTTATACAAATCTCAAATGTTTTTCTATTTTACTGTGAACTTCTCGACTGTCCCAGCGAGTGCCTCACAAAAATAACCCATCTCAGATGCATTTTCCCACTTGTAGATTTCAGTGTCTAGGGCCCCATCACATGGCTATTGTTTCCTCTGGCTACAAGCGTTGGGGGTCGGCGGCTGAGCAGAACAAGCTGCACAGCAGCAGTGCAATGGCCTTCCTGACACTGACTACGTGCTTTTTTGGCAGTCCCAGAGAATGCCTCATGACACCAGCAGCCAGTGAGAGTCACCACTTCGTAGCAGCTATGGACCAAAATTTGGACTTCATGGAGCATGGCTGGGGGCCTTTTTTGTACATGACTTGAATTAGTGTTATATACAAATATTTGTTCAGGGTAATTCTCACTGCTAAAATAAGTTATTCTCAAATCTTCCGGGGGGGGGGGGGGGGGGGAGCATGAAGTTTCCTACCATAATATCCTTAACAATCTGTTGCACCAGAAGTTCACTTGTCACCATGTGACTCCTGAGCTGTCCATGTTGCATTAACAAACGAAGTAGCTGGCCAATGATGGGCAGTTCTTCCCGAGAGACCCTGCTCACTTGAAGACTTTGCAGCATCAACCTCAACACTCGTGGTACAAGGGCTAGCACTGAAATACACGATCCCCATAATGTGTCCCTGGGGAGAGGAAATAACAATCAATGAACTGAGCTGGGAGAATCTCAAGTGCAGAAAATAAGCGCATTCAAAGCATGCTCCCATGCCCTATCTTCATCTGCACAAAGTTTACACAGCAAGTAAAGCAGAACACAAATTTACATGTGGAACGTACTAATATAAATTAGCCCTTGTGTTAACTTACGGTGGCAAATTGACCCCTCCTCCCAACCAAGCAGAGGTAAATACCCAGGGCTGGTTTACACTGCCTGCCCGTTTTGGCAGCAGTCAAACACAGATCTACAAGTTACGTAAAATAATTACATTTGACTTCTCTACTACCTGCACCCACACTACGCTGGTTGGAAGGGAGGGGCCACTCTTTAAACCAGCACCCCCCAGTTGCTGGAGTGGTGTTGCAGGATCAAACTTCCTGGTCAGCTGAGCAAGTCTTTACAGATCCAAGCAGTTGATCAAGAAGTATGATCGGGCAGCAGTGAATTTACCACCCTCAGTGACATTTACTATGTGTTTAAAGGCAAAAGAAATAATGCTCAAAACCACTCACCACACATAGGGCCAGGTTCCTCTAGGACACAAATGAATTCCTCCCAAAACAATCAGCCATAAATTTCTCCCAGAACACTACCTTGGTCATCAAGGATGTCACCTCCCAATAGACCAACATCCTTCACAATGATAGTATCACTAATGGACAACCCTCTGATGTCTACCACAAACACATAGTCAACCTCATTCATTTCACCCTAACCTCACCATTATAATTTTTATTCACCAACAAACACTTTGTCTAAGCCATCAGAACAGTCATGGGTACTATTCCAACCTCTTCCTGGGCCACCTGACAAGCAACTGTCAGGGATGGTTTAAGAGTGTACTTGGTCCTGCCGTGAGTGCAGGGGACTGTACTCAATGATCTCTCATGGTCTCTTCCAGTTTCTATGATTCTATGAATTTCTGGATAAATTCAAAACAAAACCAATATTATTTTCACTCTCTGGACTGAATCTAAAATCCCTCATGGATTCCCACCATACCTTCAACCACTACCACCTATTCCCATTAAACTCCCTCTAGAACACTCCCACACCAGCATCAACTTTATGGATACCACACACAGCTTCAACAGCCCTACAGACAACTATACACAAGAAACCCATCTTATCACCACATCTACATTCATAGATCCAGTCACCACCCCAAACATACCAAGAAATCTGTTATTTACAGTCAGACACTCATATATCACATATGAGGGAAAAAATTCAGACTACTACACCTTAACGCATTCTAAACCACCTTCACCAAACAAAGACTTCATCAGAGAAGCAGATCACATCTTGTAACAGGCTACCCAAATACACCAAGGGAACCTGCTTCAATATGGGGAGAAAAACCCTCTAACTACACTTCCGTACCTCCCATACTGGAACACATGCACAATCATTGAACAATTACAACCCACATTCAGTGGAGACCTCATCTTGAAAGAATTCTTTCCTAACCCCCTATCCAATTCTAGCCTTCAAGCAACCCTACAGTCTCATCATCAGAAGCAAGCTCCCCACAGAGCAGAAGATGCAAACTCAAAGCAGGAGTAGATCCTGTTTTGACAGCAGATGCAAAATGTATAGACATCTCCATTGCTATGATGATCAATGCCCTGCACAACAAACCTTTCAAGATCTACACATCCTATCACAACTTGTGATGTTCCTCATCCAGTGCATTTAATGCCCCAACAACTATATGAGTGAAACCAGACAATTGCTATGCTCTTGAATGAACTCTCACAAATGATAAAACAAAAACACCATATCAGCAATAAGTGAACACTTTTCACAACTGGATCATTCTATGTGACCGCTCAGTCCACATCCTCAAAGGAAACCTGCACAACATCTTCAAAGACCAGCCTGGGAGCTGAAATTCATAACTCTCTAAACACTGAAAATCAGGGATTCTATAAAGACACTGGATATATGGCTTATAACAATCTGTAAACTGCTAACCTCACTTTTTTTTGTCATATGACTGCAGAGATGTTAATGGGTCATTTTATCTTGAATGCCTGTTAACCATTAATGATAAACAATCTGTTCCAAGTTGTATTTAGCTGCGACACACAGAGTACCTTTCCCAGATTAAGTACAACTTTGTGTAAGTTCAAAATCTTGTCTTTCCCCAATGAAGTTGGTACAATAAAAGATATTACCTCATTTACCTTGCTTGTCTCTTTAAAAAAAAAATGCTTTCTATTTGCAGCAATAAACATACTTGCATGGTTTAAATATAGCTAGCCTTTTTTAGTCAGACTCATTTCCAAATTCTATAAAATTATGTCTGAGAGCTTTGCTAAACCTCAGTATTCCAGTTAGCTAAGAATAGAGACTAATTAAAAGCACTAGTGTCTTAGAACAATGACTTTCCAAATCCAAGAATTTTAAGTGTCACTTTCGCTGTTCCTAATGAAGCCAAAAGCTAAATCCAAAGATTAAGGTATGAATACCTGCCTTTTTAGAGCCAAGATACAACACTGTTTTCCTGACATAACCTACAATAACTGTAATAAGCAAAAGCTTTGAAGAAACTTTATAATTCCAGCTAACCCTCCATATGGAGGGTTTTTCCTAAATCCAACCATTATTACAAAATAAGCATGGAAAGGGGCCACGCTCAAAGTGAAAAAAGTCACAGTCACTCAAACAGATGTAAATGACAAAGAATTTCTTTAATTATAAAATAAACATTACCTCTTCTGCAAATGTTCTGCATCCTCTTTGTCTAGAGTTAACAGGAAGTAAAGAAGACTGTAACAGCAAGAGGCTAGAAACTTGTGTAGATTTTCACTAAGGATGCAAGCTTGATCCAGGAGCTTACTCATAGCACACAAAATAGATCCAGCTGTGCTATCAGGTATTACAGCCAGTCCAACCTAGGAGAGAAAACAAGTTAATTATCTCTTAGACCAACAGTCTTTTATTGACACACAAACATAGTGTTTCTCTTCTATAATATCACAAAAATCACATAGCCTTCTATTCATATTGATACATTCTATAGCTTTTTCAAATTGCCCTCATTTTCCCTTGGGAAGCAACTACAATATTAAACTGAAGGTAAAGAATTAATTTAAATAAATATTACACAAGGGACCCAGTCCTGCAACACAATGGAGAGCACAGTTAACCTTCATGAGTAGTGTTAAAGTCAACAATTAGGGTAAAAACATTAGTCACTATACCAAAAAGTGATACAGTCTAGATACATTAATAAGACTTCTGGGTGGCTGTAATATAGCTCCCTTCAGCAGCAGAGTATTTCAAGTGACAAGACAGGAAATCTGCTAAATAAGCTAACTGCTGAAATCATCATGAGAATGAGAACAAAGACACGTGGAGAGTTCATAATCAAAGAAGATGGCATATATTTATAAAAGTGATTTCCTTTAAAAAATGCCAGAGGAGCAACAAACTGAGGTGTGTTTCTGCTTGCTGTCTGCTGCAGTTAAAAAGAAATGACTGATAGGAAGGCTGTCCCACCCTCGTTTAGGGGCACAAGGAATTAAGAAGAGCATGCCTACTATAGCTAGAAAATGTCCATTTCATGTGCATTGAGGAATTTGCCAAGAGTGCAGATCCACACAGATCATTCTTTAAAACTTCTGTTCAAAATGCTTTACTCTGAAATAAATATTCTCTTTCAAATCAGTAGGTATATATCAGTTTTAGCCAATCATGCACTTCTACATCTGGAGAGTGATCAGGTAATTTCTTTGGCATTTGGGAGATTCCAGGGGTATTTTATTACATGAACCTGAACATCTATATTCAATATATTTGACAGATAATTTAACATCCTGACTAGCTCACGATGTGTATAGAACACAGTTATTCATAAATTCTAAGGCCAGAGGGTCCATTGTGACCGTAACACAAGCCAGAGAATTTCCCCCTATTTCTGCATCAAGTCCATCACTATTTCTTGCACTAGAGCAGAGATTCTCACCTTGGCGGCGTGCATCCCATCAAATTTTCTAAGGGTGAGTGGCGAGTCTTCTAATAATAGTGCTGTGATATGGAGCCCCAATGACACTCAAATTCGGCCCAGCTGCCTTTCTGTCATGCTGGATGGAAGGGCAGCCTGGCCAAATTTTAGTGGTGTTGCAACCCAGTACAGCAGGTTACACCACTCACTCAAAGAGGTGGCTGGGCCTAAATGGCTGTAAAAGGGAAGAGACTGAATAACCATCTGCTGGTGGGTGATATGTGCTTATTGCTCTCAGGTCAACTTAGGTCGTCCAAAATAGCGGGAATTTCTGCTGTCTCTGAAGAGACATGGTTTTGCTGGGCCCAGATAGAGCAATGTTTCCACTTCTCTAGGTGACATTTTCTGGTGAAGAACTATTTGCAAAACTTCACAGCAGGAACATTACAGGCTCAACATCCATCCAAATACCAAGCCATGAGATAAAGAGCCCCAAGGTTGGGATACCATTTTTCTGGGTCAAAAAGTTCAGAAAAGTCCCAAATGCTGACAGATGGAAGGGATGACATTTGTAGGAGGCTTGGCATTCTGAACCGTCTAGGAGCAATGAGGATGACTTGTGCCTTCTCTAGACAAATCTTCTGCAGAACCTGATGTAGCAGCGGGTTGGCAGGGGAAGGCATATCTGACGTAATCAGTCCAAGATAGAAGAGCTCCACCTTGGAGCACTAACGCTGAACTCCCCTGGAGCAGTATATGTTGCACTTGCTGTATGCATAAAAGGCAAACAGATCCCAAATGAGTGTTCCCCAGTGAGTGAACATGCTCTTAGTACTGAATCATGTAACTACCACTCAGGATCAGTGGCCAAATGCCTGGTAAGGCCATCTACCAATGAATTCTGGGTATCTGGAAAGTACACTGCCGGAAGGGTGATGTACTATATACATCACTTCCATGCAGAGGGACACGGAGCATGCACCTTCCTGCTGGTTTATACAGAAAATGGTAGTTATGTATTCCAACATGAATGGCAGGAATATTTTACAACATCCAGGTTGGAATTTTGCAACCTGCTGGAATTTTGCAGATTTCAGGTAGCATGCACAAGGGTCCCAAATAAGGCCTGTATAAGGAATCAAAACGCAGGTTGTGGTGGCATTGAGTACCCACTTGTTCTGAAGAGGAAACTGCTTTTTGCATGACTGAGGCTGGTTCCAAGAAATTCTCAATCCCTCCTCTGGGCTGAATTCCTCAGGTTGTGAAAAGCTAATTCCAGTGGTACATCTGATGGGACAGCAGACCCCAGGATTCCCGTGGGCATCTGTATCTCTCTGATGAGGATCATCCCCAATAACAAGGGAGATCAGGGGACTAGGTGGACTAAGATATTGCACAGTGTGGCATGAGTCTCTGACTAAATAGGTTTTGATGATAGTGGCAGTTCCTAGTCCCTGGGTCCCAGCATTTCATTTTAGATAGCATTCCAGTCAATGTCAAAATCAGTGTGGAAACTGGTATCAAAGTCGTCTTGCTCCTAGGAACCTTTTGAAAATGACCATATAGTTTAGGAGGACCTAAATCCTTATGGCTTAGGCATAAAGGTCACAATTTTGACAGGGAGGGAGTTCTCTTTTTAGTGAGTCCAGGAAATCCTGATGATAAAGAGATGGCTCAGGCAGTGGTGCTACAAGGAGGGCTTTGGCATGTATAGTCACTGGGAGGCATTCATGGACAGAAAACTGTTCTCCTGGGATGGACTGCACCTGAGTAAGGAGGGAAACAGACTTCTGGGAGGGAGATTAGCACAGTTGATCAAAAGAGCTTTAAACTAGGGAGTCGGGGGAGATGGTTGGGAGATGCCTGAATAATCTCCACACCTGATATTAGCATTGAGAAGAAGGAAAATGAAATAAGAAAGGACCCAGAAATAGGGAGCAGCATGGAGGTTGGAAGGAGGGGTAGTGTAAATGCCTGTCTAGCGAGAGATATTGGCCGCAAAACGACAATGCCGAATCAGGCTAAGAACGTGAGTGAGGCTAAGCAACAAAAACTAAAATGTTTATATACAAATGCGAGAAGCCTGGGTAACAAAATGGAGGAACTAGAGCTACTGATAGAGGAAGGGAGAACAGATATTATAGGGATAACTGAAACATGGTGGAATAGTAGTCATGACTGGTGTACCAGTATTGAAGGCTATGTGCCCTTTAGGAAAGACATATATAAAGGCAAAGGTGGGGGAAAGGCATTGTATATCAATGAGGAGGTAGACTGTAAGGAAATTCAGAGCAATGGAATTAACAAAACAGAATCAATCTGGGTAAAAATCACATTGGGGAACACAGCCACTAGAGTTACTCTGGGGATAGTGCATGGGGTGTGTTATAGACCACCGGGATCTGATTTAGACTTGGACAGGAACCTCTTTACGGCCTTTAAGGAAGTAAATACTACTGGGAACTGTGTGATTATGGGAGACTTTAATTTCCCAGATATAAACTGGAGAACATGTGATAGTAGTAATAAGAGGGCCCGGATCTTCCTGGTTGTGATAGCTGACAGATTCCTTCTCTAAACTGTTACCAAACCAACAAGAGGAGATGCCATCTTAGATTTGGTACTGGTGAGTAGTGAGACCTCATAGAGGAATTGGTTGTAGGGGACAACTTAGGTTCGAGTGACCACGAGATAATTCCGTTCAAACTAAGTGGAAGGATAAACAAAAATAAATCTGGGACCAAAATCTTTGACTTTAAAAGGGCTAACTTTAGAAAATTAAGGGAATTAGTTGGGGAAGTGGACTGGACTGAAGGTTCTGTGACCTGCATTGTGCAGGAGGTCAGACTAGATGATCATACGGGTCCCTTCTGACCTTAGAGTCTATGAGAAGATCCAGTTTTATGTTTAAGAGACTGCCCCTTAATCTCACGAGGGGGGGGGGGGGCAGCCAGAGTCCTTCCACAGAACTAGGGGCACGCTCGTTGCCAATGCTGTCTGATGCAGAACGGGTCTCCCAGGCCTCGGTCTGACTGAGGTTTCTTTACATGCTCCATAAGGGTCTTCCAAAGCCAAAGTTTTCTTGCCTATCATAGACGGCTGGGAAAAGAGCAGCAGATAGTGCACTGAGCAGAGATACGAGCAACTCTGAAGCAGCAGGGGCAGTGCAGTGGTTGTTGCTGAACAAAAAGGAGCAGAGGCAGGAGGTGCAGTCTGAAGATCAGTACACTGACAATCTAAGTCCCACACCAAGAGAATAGGAGTGTTCCCCATGGTGGGGATTCTAACACTAACTGGGGACCTAGCAAAACACTAACATCAAAAAAGTAAGAGTAGGTAACTTCGAATATTTACAGGAGGAAGAGAAAGGGTCTACTCTGGAGACTGGAAGATTTCAACCCAGGCCCTACTGTGGTAAGAAGGAAATGGAGAGTCAGTAGATCAGGTCCACCACTTTTACTCTCGGTGAGGATCACAAGGAAAACAGAACTGTGGACCCACAGACTAAGAATTCACTGGTCTCAAAATCATGAAGCACATGTGTACCCACAGTGGAATACAGCACTCAAAGAAGAATAAAGCACTGAACACAACATTTAGCAGAAGCACCTAGAGCAAAGTGCACAGGTGCTGGTCACTCCAGTACAGAATGTCACGGTGATAGAAAAATTCAGTAAAGAAGCAACAAAACTGATCTAGGATCTGGAGTGACACTTGTAAGGAAATATTGAAGTATCTAGAAGCCTACAGTTTTAGTAGATAAGAAAACTAAGGAGGTCAATAAGGGTTCAACAAGTGCATAATGGCATGAGCATTCTGGAAAGGAAAAAGCTAGTTTACTGCCGTCTAAAGCAATGGTTCTCAACCTTTCCAGGCTACTATAACCCTTTCAGGAGTCTGATTTGTCTTGCGTACCCCAACTTTCACCTCACTTAAAAACTACTTGCCTACAAAATCAAACAAAAATACAGACGTGCCTTAGCACACAATTACTGAAAAATTTCCTACTTTCTCATTTTTACCATATAATTATAAAATAAGTTGCAACCACCCAAGTTGAGAAACATTGATATAATATATAGAGAAGTATAATATAGTCATGGGCTGTATGAAATTATAGTTTGTTCTGACTTTGCTAGTTCTCTTTATGTAGTCTTTCATGTTGTACAACTAGGAAAAATTACCTAGAGGAGCTGATGTAGCCCCTGAAAGGGGTACAGAGCTCTGGCTGAGAACCACTGTGTTATAGCACTCTGAAAGGCTCCAGGATAGCCTCATTAATAGGGAGAGCTACCCAAGAGTATCCTGTTGAGGCCAAAACGTCCACCAGCCTGTACCACTTTTCTGATTTGATCTCTAGAGCTGAAGCCACCCTCCTGAAAAAGTACCGATGAACAGAGATAGTTCTACCAGGTCCATTTGTGACACTACTGATTTTGGAAGATTCCATTTTTGGTTGTCCAATTTGAAAGGGGGGCTGGTTTTCAAAAAATACTGAGTGCATGTCCTCTGAAAATCACTCCCTTTAAGTTGGCCAATCAAACCTACTAATGACTTGCAAAATCTTGGCTTTAAATCTTATTTAAAATACCTACTGGAGTCCTGCTGCTATACTGGAGCACTGGGCATGAGAGCTAATCAGGATAGCACAGCACTGTTAAAAGCGCATCCCCTATTTTGGACAGAAATATTTAAAAAATCCAACAAAATGTTATTTACCAGATATTTGCAGATGCCGTTCTGAAGGATGTCAAAACACTGACTTCGTGACGGTATAGTGGACAAGCTGTGACATACCACCTGTATTAATGAAAGAAAACAAACGGTTATATTTATGAACTCTAATGCAGATATTTGAGAGGCCAATGTATTTATTGCATATACAACTGTGTGCAGACCAATAAATGGATGGGCATATATGCACACACTATAGCTATCCCTCTTAAAGTGCTGATCCATTTTAAACATCGTAAAAGTAGCACTGAACAGTTTAAGTTGTCGATGTTAAAAAGATGAAGGCACATAGCAGCAAATGTGTTTGCTGTCGTTTTCCTCCTGTTCCCTATTCTATCAAAAACTTCCTTTTCAGGCTTCAATTAAAAAGATCAAGAAAAGAATAAAAACCAATCTGACTACAAATTTTCCCCATTGGTAGGAAAACTTTCCAAGCACTTCTCCAAAGAATCTAAACAGGCCAGTAACAGAACGGAAACGCACATCAAGGAAGGAAGGGAAAAGGACAAGGGAAAAGTAGGACACAGCAGAAAGTTGCATCTCATCTTGCCTCTCCCAACCCTACAAAAGAATGTCACACTCAGTGGATGTAAAAAAGCAGTTAGAAGAAAGAGGCACCTTGCTTTATAAACTGTCTGAAATACCTGGCTGATGGTACAGCCAGGAGAAAAGTGAGCAGTATTATTAATTCCCTAGAGAAATGACACAAAGAGGTAACAAAAAGAGAGTCGATTTCATGACTCAGTCTTCACAATTGTACCAGTGTATCCTCCAGAGAACAACTCCTAGCAAATGTACCAAACCCAGACCTATAAAAGCAAAGTGGTTTCTTACTTATTCAGAAAAAGAACTTCTGCTATAAAGGAAATTGCCCAGGACAGAAATCACCAAGTACCAATAGAACAGATGAAAAAAGGCTTCTTGGGGTGGACTAGCCTGGGAGGCAGGAGATCTGGGTTCTATTCCCATGTCTGCCAACAATCTGTTGTGTGACCTTGGGCGAGTTTCCTTACCTTGGTCTGCCTGTCTCCCCTCCTCTACTTTGTCTTGTGAATTTCGACAGTTCACTCTTCAGAGGAACCACTGTTGTACTAATTTAGATTAAATAAATGGGCCAAAGGTGTTAACCCAGCACCGTCCTACTCTAATCAGTGTCAAACAAGGTTTGATATACAGAGACCGCAGCCTGCTTTGTAGCATGGCAAACTCATTAAAAATAATTTTTAATCTTCTATTAAAGATGTAAAAAAGAAGGAAAAAACAGTTAGTTTTTGAAATGTAAAGTACTGAATAAGGCTTTCATTTTAACAACCACCCTTATCTTTTCCCTTTAGTTGGAGAGATTTTAGAAGGAAAGATCCCTTGTTTGACATCTCTTGGGCTAGTAATTCTCAACCAGGGATACATGTACACAGAGGTCTTCCTGGGTATACAACAACCCATCTACATATTTGCCTAGTTTTACAACAGACTACATAAAACGCACTAGCAAAGTCAGTACAAACTAAAATTTCATACAGACAATGGTTTATTTATACTGTATACTGAAATGCAAGTAAAATATTTATTTGCCAATTGATTTATTTTTTGATTATGTGGTATAAATGAAAAAGTAAGCAATTTTGCAGTAACTGTGCGCTGTAACATTTTTGAATTTTTATGAATGATTTTGTAAGCATGAGGTTTTTAAGCGAGGTAAAACTTGGGATACGCAAGACAAATCAAGACTCCTGAAAGGGTACAGCAGTCTGGAAAGGTTGAGAGCCACTGTTTTAAGCAGTTCCAAAGACACGAATAACAACTATCGTTTTGGGGGAAAAGAAGTTAGCTGAGATGGACTGGAACTGTTGCCGCTGCTAAAGCTGAATTCTGTTTGATCCCAAGTGGTGTATGGGATTCAGCTAGAGTCCGCAGAGGTGGCAATGTCATCTGGGTCCCTCATTCTGGCCAAGTCTGGTCAGCACATTGCTCAGGATCAGGATGAAGGCCTAGGGTTCCAGGAGATGATGGGAGTGCCAGCATGATGGTGAAACTTACCTCAGTAGCCAATTTTTCTCCCAAATTCTCTTTAAGGATCCACAAAAGGGAAAGGTGGACCAAATATCCAATACCCTCATTTTTTTTTAAAGGCAATTCAGCCTAGTTTCCAACACATCCATTTTGGTTCATCAGTTCCAGGTTCTTTTTACTAAGCATGAGCTTTAAATAGTCCTTGAGTTCAGTTGGTGTCAGTAGACCCTTCTGTTTGGACTGTCTCCATTTCGCCCCTTTTCCCACACACATTTGTTTTTATAGGTTGTTATGACATAAGACCTTTCACATACTTTTAACAATTGAGCTCACAATTAGGATAAATTTGTAGGCCCACCTTATCATAACACCACCCTTGCTATGTGCTGGTACAGGGCCTAGGACAAGAGGGTCCAAATCTTAATTGGGGTCTAAGCTTGTACTGTAATATAAACAAATTACTTTTGCTAACTATAACATGCTATATTAATGAGACGTGAAATGACTTCTCCATCTGTCCTTGATGAAACCAGATCTTAAGATCAAAACTTCAAGCTACACATACCATTTGAGGGCTTATAATCCATAATCAGTAGTTATCAAAATTAAGATGTCCCTTTGCTAAGAGGAAGGATAGACCTGTGGGAGATGCTGCTAGAAAAAGAATTTATTGAGTAAAAATAAATTCCGTTCCGTAGCCCCGTCTCTCTCTCTCTCAGTGCTTTTTTTTGGATGGTATGCAGGGGTTTGGAGTACCAGCACCTCTTTTGCCAGACACACTGCCCAGCTTGGGGGCAGGGTCAGCAGGGAAAAGGAGCATGCTGCTGGAAGAAGAGGGGTGGTGTAGGAAGAAGAGGGGTCAGAGAGGCATTTTTCAAATTTACTATTAAGATATGAGTACCAGCACTTTTTTTTTAAAACCAAAAAAAGGTGCGCGTGAGAGTGCGTGTCAGAAATAGAAAAGGCTAAAGTAGAATAAGATAAGGAAAGTGTCTCTCTACAACAAAATTAACTACCAAAATGCCAACCTTATTTCTGGATCGTTTTATGTAACACCTTCTTGCCGAAGGATTCCTCTGAAGAGGACAGAAAGACCCCTTGTACTGTCTAATGAAGGAATTAATAGAAGACCATGTTGCTGCTCAGCAGAAGTGTAGGCTCTTTCTCTCTATGAAGTTGTCAAA
>ML685756.1:27408182-27474869 GCA_007922175.1 Pelusios castaneus | reverse complement strand
CTAACAGATTTAATTATTTAATTTATTTAATATATTATTAATAATAAATTATTTATTTATTTAATAAATCTGTTAGTCTTTAAAAGTGCCACAGGACTCTGTTCTCTTTCTACAATAGACTAACACGGCTACCCCTTTGGAATTTGTCTACTGTGCATGTGATTCATCTGGTTAGAGACAGTTTGGAGAACCAGAGCCCTGGGCTCTCCAGATGAAAGGATATGAACACGAAGCCCAATCTTCTTACTGATTTGGTAAGCTGGATAGAGATATTCAGTGTTCGATGAACATCCAGATTGCATCACACCATTTCTATAGGATGCTGTGTCTTTGGACAGAACACAAGAAGGATCTCCTGCGAGATATGGAAAGATGAGTTCATCTTAACAAGAAAGATTCTGAGATCTTTAATACTTACTACCTTATGATCATGGAACATACAGTTCCTGCATGGATAAAACTGCCAACTTCAACGCTTATCCAGCAGACACGGTAGCAACCAAGAAACAGGCTTTATGAGTGGATAGGAGGATGTGACGAATAAAAATGGTTCAGGTGTAATGTTAGGGGTTTTAGCAAAATAAGGCCTCATTTAAGAAAGACTTGTCTGACTACAAGTCTAGACAGCCTGACTTCCCTGAAAAATCTGAGAACTTTAAGATTCTCTGCCAAGAAACCTAAGGACCCTGCATAGAAGGTGTGAATTATGGCCAATCCCTAGTGTGCTACAGATCTATGCTAGAGTCCTTTGTCCACACTATCCTGAACAAAATACAGAATATCTAGATTTCCGAGGTCCTTGGTGTTTGCTTATTTGGCATGACAAGCTAAACTTTGTCCAGGTGGCAGAGTAGGCTTTTACTCTACTTCAGACAGACTTCAACAATACAATCCCAATCAAGGCAGAGTATGATTAAGAGCTTTCCTCTCAACAGCCATGCTGTCCACTGTAGATAGTGTGGGTCTAGATGGAGGATATGATCTTGGTGAATATGTCTGGCCTCACTTGCAGATATGACGTAGATACTTTGGCAGCTTTCTGTTCTAGCAGGTGGCAAACAGGTTAGCTGCTTGGAGGAAATATTTCTGTTAAATCAGGTTGAAGACTTCCTGATTCAGGCACAATTCTGAGTTATTGACTGCATATTTGCTAAGCCAGTCTGCCATCTGGTTCAGATCTCCGGTTGTGCTCACTGTACTTATACAAGAGAAGTTCCTCTCTGCCCATTCTACCATCTCCACTGCTTCTTCATATAGAGTTGCATGCCAAGTTGCCCCTTGGTTACTGAAATATGCCACAGCAGTAGCATTGCCGGAACCAAAATACAGTTACCCTTAAGATAGTTCTGGAACCTTTATTTTAGCCAAACAAAAATAAACTAGGTCCATATTGGGCCCATATCTCTAAGGTCTGTGACCCAGTGTCTCCTCATAGCTTCAACAACCACTCCCTTATGTGAAATAGAAGCATAAATAACCCAAAGTACCAAAATCCAATTTTTTCCCCAGCTTTCTCTGTTCAAGTTCTTACTTGCAAGCTGTCTGGCTGATCACTCAGTTTCCATTCCAGCTATGCCCCTGCAAAGTCAAACAGCTAGCCGGCTTGCAGGGATGTGATTTTTATTAGTAAATGTCAGAAAACTTTGATTTCACCATATGCAAACAAAAATCTTCTATTAATAAGAACTGAAATTTACAGCTATGCTAAAAAAGAAAAAATGCTGCTTGAGAACAGTTTCATTTCAGGATATTTACTTTGTATCTTTTGACGTGTGGTTGACAATTTGTATTTTAATAATTCTAAAGTTTTTAACTTTTTGAATTTCATCAGCTACTGTCATTAAACAATTATTGCCTGACCTCCCATATTATCTGCCCCCAGAATGTCCCCCCAGTGTGAAAATGTAATTTGTAAAAATAGTGGGGAAATGCTTAAAAATAAACAATTGTATTTGTCAAAATTACTTAAAGAAACAAAACAAAAAACCACCTACTGAATTCTGCCAAACCTATCAACATATTATTAAAGATTTAACTGGCAAGTTAACAAGGCCCACCTACCAAACAAACTCCGCTTCTTAAACCCCAGCAGGTCTTAGATGAACCATACGGTGAAAATAGAGATCTCAGAGCTTCTCTCTGGGATCAATCTTAGAGAGAGGGCTGTCTGTGCAGAAAGGTATCTTCCCTGAAACACAAAACTGCCAGAATATCTCCCACCATAAATTTACTTCTTCCCAGTCAATGATGGAAAAAAACCAGAGCTGTGAGTTAAAATCATCACAGTGCTAAACAGTTGGGTATTTAATCACCAGTGCTATGCTCGTAACTAGAATGCGGAGCGAAGTTGTTATTTCTCCAGTTCTCTTTGAATCCTCGTTACCTTCAACCAAAACATAAACATTCTGTATGTCCAATTCTCTTTTCATATTTCTAAAGCAATAATGGCAATTATTTTCATTAATAGAAATTAAATCTTGTTTGAAATGTCTGTCCAATAATAAATGTCTGTTATAAAATTGAAACTCAAATTTGGTTAGACATGGAAATGAAAATCAAAGAAAACTTAATTATCACTTAAAATTAGTATAGTTTCTTACAATTTATTTTCCTTAGGCAAGGGTTTGCATAGTGTTTAATTTCCATGCTAAAATGTCACAGCTGAATCATTATTTTACATTTAATTAGCATTTATCACATTTTTGGAACAGTCGGAACAGACTGCCCTTGGACTAAAGCCAGAGCAATTTTCTTTCAGAATATTATAGAAGTGAATGGACAGAGGAAAATCTGTACATTTTAAAATGGTACCAAAATTAAAATGAAAGAAAAACATTTTATTGCAAGTTTACGTTTGATTTTGAGCAAATGCCCACCTGAAGAAATTAAGCAGAAACTATACAGAAGGATGCTTCTACATACTGAAAATAACTACTAGTACAATACAGGATACACAAACCATTCCATAGCAGATTTTCAAAGAAATGCTCAACGTCCTAGCAGCTTGACTACCTCTACTAATGAGAGCCACATAATTAAAATGTCATGAACTGCAAATCTTTACTGCTGCTGCAGGCTGGTGAACCCCTTCGTCCTCCTTTGTGGACTACCTTCCACTTCTAGTCTGCTAGACTGCCCCACAGCGAGGAAGCCGAGAATGGGAAGTGAAAACAAAGGACGATGGAGAAAGGTAACTACAAGAGCAGTCCCTGCAGGTCAGAACCACAGGAGAAACCTCTCCGCTAGAAAACAAAGAGGTAGACTACTGGACCCCAGAACTGAGGGCAGTAATTCAGTTGGATCCTGGCAACAGTGAGGTTGTTAGCCACTGAGTGCAGGTATTCTGTGTCCCAGAATTCTGGCCATGTACAATTTGATTATCCCTATTTTGCCCTTCAGACCTTGGACGACGGGGCAAATTAGCATGCCAAGGTGCTCTGGCTGATTAAGTGCACTTTAGTTACTGGCAAGCAGCTGTGTGCACTGTTTTGCAGCTTAAAATCCCCTCCTTCAGTGTGAAAGACCTGTCTGCCCTAACCGCTACCCAAAGCAGGGGAGTGCTGGCAGATCTTATCATCCTGTATAATTCACCTCCAAGAAGCTGACCCTCCAAAGACAAAGACAGACAGGAGAGAAAGAGAGAGAGAAAACTCAGACTGAAGTAAGTAAGCTCAGTTTCATTCCTGGACCCTTCCAGCAAGAAGGGACACCATGGAAAGATGAGCTGGGAGGAGAGTTTTTAACTCACATTGTTTGTGTTTAGTAATTTTTACCTGCTAAATAAGTAAGTACTGATCATAATATGACAGGTTCCTGAATCAAAAAACATACAATCTAAGGGTCCCATTCTGTAACACTTACACCTTTGAGCAAATTTATTCTTTTGAGTTAGTCCCACAGACTTCAAAGGGACCACCTGTGTAGGTAAAGCTGCATGTGCATGTTTGTAGGATCAGGCAGTATACTCATAAAGGGGAGTAGATATGGGGACAGGGAAGATTTTTGAAGAACGTAAGAATGACAATACTGCGTCAGACCAATGGTCCGTCCAGCCTAGCATCCTGCCTTCTGACACTGGCCAATCCCAAGCTCTTTGGAGGGAACAAACAGAACAGGTAATAATCAAGTGAGCCATCCCATTAGCCATTCCCAGTCTTCTAAAAATGCCTTTATAGTCCTGGCCTTCACAACGTCCTTCGACAAGGAGTTCTACACGCTGACTGTGCACTGTGTGAAAAAATACTTCCTTTTGTTCATCTAAAACCTGCTGTCTACTGATTTCATTGGGTGACCCTTAGTTCTTGTGTTAGGAAGAATAAATAACATTTCCTTATTTACTTTCTCTACACCTATCATGATTTTATAGGAGACAATTTACCCTAACATATTTATTGTACAAATGAAAACTAAAGTTGAAAGTGGGATAACAAAGGGAAGGAGAGAAATTATTTTATTATAAAGCAGAATAAGTGACAAAGAGCCCAGACACTAAACCCATATTATTTTCAATTTATGGAAACATCTTTATAAGATACTGGTAACTAAATGGAGATGGGCTGTACTGCTCTTAATTCCCAACATACTATGAGAATTGACTGTGCAGCAAGCAGGACTCTATCCTATATCACATTTCTGAAGAGTGAAGAAAATGAGAAATTTTCAGGTGACGGGGCAGGCAATGAAGCTTGCCTTCTAAAGCTAAGCTAGCATCCCCTGGAGCGCCAAAGCTTACCAGACAGTGCATTCTCTTGTCAGCTGCTGCTTCCTCTCTCTGAAGTAAATAGATTTGACAGGGCAATATTAAAAGTAGCCTGAGTTGTTGGAGAAGCAGCTTACATCAAGGGATCTTTATTGTTCTGGGTTGGCTAAGCTTACAAGACCCGATATGAAAAACATTCCAGAAAAAGCATCCACAGAGCAGAGGTGGGGTTTTTGTTTTTTGAAAGATAAAAAGTGGGCACGAATACAGTCTACATGAGCATATTACTTAGAATGGCAATAAGAAGGATAAGTAGTGGAGCTGAATTTATAGTCCAATATATAAGAGCAGGAAAAAACAGCAATGTGATTTAGAGTTGCAAATGACTAAAAAAAGAAAGAAAAAAAAAATACTACACAGTAATTGGCAACGTACTTGTTGGATTAACCATCCTCAACACTCTCCTTTCCAGAGCTCCCCTGCCTTGCATAACCAAAGTTTCCCCACAGCTGGCTCCTGCTCCCTGTAGGTACCTATTTCAAGCCTCGCATATGACAGATGCAGGCAGCCCACCTTCCTCCTCCTGTCCTCACCCTTGATCTCTCCTGTCTACCCCCTTGCCCAATAGGCAGGAAGACGTACACAATTTCAAGTAGGGCACATGATAGGAGCACAAAAATGATCTGCAATGAAGCCTCCCAATTTTTAAAGGACCAATGCAAGGATCATAAGAACAGATGCCCTGGGACATATAAGCTCCAATTCTTTTATTTAAAAAAGCATTTATATTTTTTTACAAAAGGGGAACAGTAGAGCAAATACAAAGTATTTAAATAACTACATTTTGAGTGAGTGCTAGGTGTACTTTGAGGATCCTCCTCCTACTTATTTCAAATTTTCCACTCTCAATTCTTAGGTTTTCACAGCCAAAGCAATTCTTTAAAGGTATAAATATTAATTTTACTTGTAAGATTAAGATTCAGGTACTTTACCGAAAACTGCAAGGTTTATGTTAAAGTTGTTTCCTAAAGGGGCTAAAATAAAAATACAGTAGAACTTGGGATGGAGGTTGTTTGTAACTCTGAAATGTCTGTAACTCAGAACGAAGCATTACGGTACAGAACTCTGCAGTCAGTGTCTTCCAGCTGAGGCTGGGAAAGATCTCTGCAAAAGTGGCACCTGGCAGCATTGCGGCTGGTTTGCAAGCAGCTCCTTACCCTGTGATTGATTCTTGTCTTTGGGTTGAAATGGGGGGGGGGGGGGTGGCTGCCCTGCACCCTTGACACTTCAATCCCCATCCCTCAGCCACCTCTTCCCAGGTGCTTTGCCGCACTCCAGAAGCAGCACGTGGCAGGGGGCTGGTGCCCCCTCCGTCTCCTGTCCCTTGCACTTCCAGATATGCTGGCAGGATCCAGGCGTGCAGCCATGGGCAAAGCCTGGGCCATACTGGTGCACAGATTGTGGCCCTTTAAAACTCCAGAGCCCAACTGATTCCCACTTCAGCTCCAGGCCAGGCTTTGGCTGAAAGCTTCAGTTTCTTGCATCAGCAGGGAGCTTTCTTTCCCAGGTTTCAGAGCAGTGAGGAGTGAGGGTGAGACCAGTGAGGTGGGCTGGAAGGAGGTGAAACAGCACCCTTGGCTTACAGGAAACAGCACAGACCCTGGGCCAATTCTGCTCTGCATGCCGACTCTGCAATACAGGCACAGTAATTGCTTTCTTTCCCCCCTACCCCCAATTGCTTTCTTCCAGTTTCACATGGGTGTTTGGCTGACCAGTCAATTTGTAAATCTGGTGGCCACATCTTTGAGATTCTACTGTGTATTTTTATTTCTAATTCAAAACAGCTGACATGCATCAGCGATATTTTCAATTCATGTTTCATCATATTCCTTATAACTGCAAGTTCAGACGAAGTTTTTAAAAAACAAGACTAACACAGCTATGTATGGCAAAAACATAAGCAAACTCTGCTGTAATAGCAATGAATGGTCACTGGTCAGTTCAGGACCTTTTTTTTGCAAGCTGATTAACAGCCAGTATTTGAGATTTCAGGCACTGACCACCTGATTAGCCTGCAGTATAGCAACTAACAACACATCAGATGAGGATCTACCATGCAAGAACACTTTCCAAATTGAACTTTAATTCTGAAATCTGAATATAGAATGAGGTAAAACACAGAAATTAGGATCTTGCAAGGATATAAATCCAAAAGGTACACTGTTTAAAATAATGTTGTTTCCCATCCTTTATGACTCTTTATCACCCTTTCTACTCTCTTCTACACCATATGTAAATTCTTCAATGCCCTCACTATTTTGGACATCATACAGTGAACAGTCCAACTACAAGTTCCAAAGGGGAACCAACGTCAGTCTAGTTCAGCAAAACAAACAAGGGGTTTGTGGCACTTTTAAAGACTAACAAATTTATTTATCACCTGAGCTTTCGTGGGAGAAATCTCACTTCATCAGATGCTTGGAAATGGAAAAAGAATCAATATAAGAAGGAGGGATAAATGCAGTGAAGCAAGTGTAATGAGAAGATCAGGTTTGATTACATCAGTAAATCAAACAGGTTGTATTGATTCAAACTGAGTGGACCAACAGATAGGGAGGCTGAGACAGGAGATATTTCCTAGCTTTCCCATTATCAACATTATCTCTTAGCCTCCCTATCTGTTGTTCCACTCAGTCCAAGTACAGTTTCAATAGCCTTTTTTATGGTAATATGATCATTTTTTCTGCCTTTTTTCCCCCCTCAATAGCTTTTCGTTTCTGAAGAGCTACCAGATATTATTTTTTGAAGTTTATCAACTTGAACTCCTGGATATTTTTCTTGATCAACTAAGGAGTAGGCTGATTCCATCTTTTAATAGTGGTCTCATTACTACACTTGTTACATTACATGAGGTACTTTTGCTTAAGTGTCTCCATTTTCTTCAACATTTTCTGGATTCTGTCTTTTCACACCTTTGACACTGGATGGGTTCCCAAAACTAACTTCTCTCAATTTACACTCTTTGTTGCATATTCCTTCCCCAGGTCATTAGCGTACTGTGTGCAGGATATACAAGATTACTGCTCTGGAACCCAGACTTTAATGCAGTCTACAGCTTCTTAATTCTGCTTAAAGAGGCCACACAGACACAAAATTCATAGGGATAATCATCACATACACATTGTTCCTCATTTCTGTTATTACTATTCTATTTGACACCGACAGGTCAATTCATTTTACAGGAGAGTGGTACAGTATTGCTGACATGCGCTATATATGACCAGCTAAAATAAATGAAAACTGAAGTTCTTGCTTTAAGCTGCAACAGTGTATTCAGGAGTCTCATCTGTTTCAGTTTCAACAGAACAATTGTAAATAATTGGCTTTAATAAATGGCAGCAGTCATTGTAACTGCAAGTTGCTCAAAAAAACAAGCCAAGATTCCTGCATTTATCTTTAATCTCTCATGACCAATATGAAGTTTATTCTAAACATTTACACAAAATGACTTTTTTTTTTTTAAATCAACTTTCTTGTATGTTGCTCCTTAAATTAAGGACTAAATCATCTTTTAAAGGCTTATAAAGCTTTGTATTTATAGCATCACAGAAATGTTTATTAATCATTCTATGTTGAAACATTAAAAAAAATTAGGGAGACCAAAACAATTCCCAAACTGTGTTTTCTTATAAACCATTTAGAAGTACCACCTTTTTGAAAGTGCATCTATCCAGTCTTCCACTTATTATTCATGACTACATGCAACCAAAGCTAATGGTTACAACATTATGCAGTTCCACCTGAAATACCCAACCCCCAAATTATCTTTTTTCTTTATACAAGTGAGCCTTATTTAGATGTGCTATGTTTCGCCCACTAAATTTCTGGTATGTGTATATTTAAACAATACCTTCTCTTTTTCAGCTTATTTCTAATGATCAGTGTGCATCGCTGATTGTATTAAATGGATGTCCGACACTGTAAGTTAGTACCAGAAAGAGAAAACTCATTTTTACTATATGAGCAAGATACCCAAACAGGTAAAGAGGATAAAAAGTGTCAGTCTGGGAACATGTGTAATTTCATGGGCTAGTTAATGATAGACAGTAAGGGAGGTTCCAAAGGGGTAGCTGTGTTAGTCTAGTTCAGCAAAACAAACAAGGAGTCTGGTGGCACTTTTAAAGACTAAAAAATTTATTTAATCGCATGAGCTTTTGTGGGAGAATATCCCACTTCGTCAGATGCTCGATGCATAAAAATCTACAGAATCATTCACCCTATATGGAATGGCAGGGGGACTTGCTGGCCCCACGCACCTCCAGTTCTCCAGTTGGTGGAAATGTTGATAATGAAATGTCATCAGAAATGGGCTGAGTTGTGTACAATTCAAAAACCCTTTCTCCAGCACACACAATGGTATCAAATATGACAAACCTAGAACATATATGCAAATATTTGAGAAAATATTTACACATCTATTTTTTAAATGATACATTAACATAGGCAGGTCAAACATGCAGTAATCACAAAGCTAAATTGTGCCCCTCAACTGACAGTAAGTTAAACAGTGTTACCAATTAGTGCTCAGAACATGATACCTGATTAATTTTTTTTTAATGTTACAGATTACTTTAAATGGAAGGAATGCTTCAACTTGATATGTCATAATTGGCAAAAAATGAAGTGGTTCAGTGAGTATCAGCTTTGTCATGAGGCACTAGCTAAGATGTCGGCAACCAGCAAGAAATTACTGGAATCTATCTGCAAATAGTATGCATGAACTTACATAATGTCCATTACGATGCCAAAGTAATTTATTGCAAAATCCGTTTTCACTTTGGTCTTGATCATTTTTAGGCATGAATGGGAAAATGAAGAGCACCAACTAGAAGCTAAATTATTGGAGAATACCACTGCAGAGGACTTCGCTAAACAAAATGCTCAGTGGCACATTACAGGTTATAAGAAGTGCACCTGCAAACTGAATTCAGCATGGCTGGAGAAGTAGTACATCAAGTATCAGGAAAATGTTGAAGATGTTAGGACAAGTGCCAGCTGTGGGTGAAAGTCGCCCTGCATTAAGCCCCACGGTATGCATTTCAAGAAGAACCCCTGCTTCTTCTGCAGTAAGCCAAATATGTGAAGGCATCCATTAAGCATAGTTTCAATACATTAGACAGGTCAGAAACTGTATGAATCAGTCATTCTTAGATGCTAGTCAAATGGATACTTTGGGTCATGACTTGTATGAAGGCTACAACACTCAAGGATTATCCAAAGCTCTATCAATCTATTGGCTCCAAAGAAAAAGAACAGACAAAAGGTGTGCTCAGATTCAAAGAGGAAAGTCAGAGTGAAAGTGAAAGGGGCTATTATTGAATCAACTGCAGACAGGTCATTGTTGACTCATCTGATTTTTGTCCAGACCTCAGCATGATGTTGATCTATGTCAGACTCTTGGGAAAGTACAAATTCTCATGGTACCATGATCGATGTTCAAATGCAATGAAACAATGCATACATGCAAGGAGAAAAGCAAGCAAATGTACGTCTTGCATGGTCTTCCAATTCCAGAACCTACTGAGAACACGACCAGCACTTTATGTGAGCAGAGGCCTTTCAGCATAGCTACCAGAGATAGCGTAGCTGAGGTACAAACTCTTGGCAATCACAAACTTATCACCTGCCAGAGCCAAGCTGAAGCCCTCATGAGAAAATATTAGATTCATCCACCTCCTAGCTGAGACATACGCAGAGGAGTTAATTATAAATATTACCAGAAAGAAGATTTTCCATGGTATTGCAACCTGTCCAATTCAAAATAATTGATTCCATGTATATATCTCCAGTGCCACAATGACAAAGCTACCGTCTCATACTTGCACGAAGGATGAGTTAACTGCATACGCTGTAGCAAAACTGCTTCAGCATGTGAAGGGATTGCTAGAAGAATTTAGTTGTCACATGGCATAATGAAGCTGCCATTTCACGCTATTCAGTAGAGTTTCTTTGTAGCCCCCATGAAAAGGCTGACACTAAAATTACCTTATATGCAATCAATGTCACAGAGAGGTGCTACTAAACTATGACTTTGTGCAAAAGTACAGCTGTTCTAGTGCTCTCAGTGAGATGCAAACGCAAGATCCCGGTTTTGTGCCTGCTGCTGGGGAACAATGATTGTATATCCCTCCGAGATGTGTTCCCATCACTCAAAGCATTAAAAGCCACTACCCTGCCCCATTTCCATGTCTTTTCAGGATATGACAATACCAGAAGGCTGACTAGAAAGACCAAATTATCCTACTGGAAGGTATTTAGTTCAGCCTCCAAAGATTGTCTCTTTGCTCTGAAGCTACTCAGATGGCTGAGAGTCACTGATGTGGTCATAAATGCCCTGGAGACATCCCTAAGCCGAGTTTGCCATTGAAGACCAACATTATGACACTTGCAGAGATACACTGGTGGCTCTTTTCCAAAAAGCAGACATGCACAGAAGAATTGCTAGCAACAAGGGGTGCATACATATCTGCTACGAAGAAGGCAAAGTATCAAGCAATGAAATGGGGATGATCGAGCACATCCAATCAAGTGCTTTCCCCTATTAGGCATGAATGGGTTCCGGAGGGTGGACTGATCACGCCAGTTATGTATGAAATATCATTCACTCGCAAATCAATCCTTCAGCTAATCAAGTGTTCATGTGAAAAGACCAGACACTTACCATCCTGCAAATGTTTGGCTGGCAGCCTGCCTTGTACAGAGATGAGCAAACGCAAAGTGGACAAGGATCAGTGGAACAGCATGTAGTAGTTAGTGGTGCCTTAGATAGAGATGACACTGATAATGAATTTGATTAATATGTTTTCAGTCCTACGTGTCCAAAAGAACTTCCCAAGAATTGTCAAATGTCTTTTTTATGTAAGCAATGCATTCCTGTGTTGAAGTATCATTTTAAAAAGTTGATTTTTAATCATTTTCTGGAGTATATATGTACGTAACTGTTCTAGGTTTCTCTTGTTTAGTACTACTTTGTGGGAGAAAGGACTTTCCAATGATACCCAACTCATCCCATTTCTAATCACATTGTATTGCCAAAATTTCCACCAACTGGAGGTCTTGGAGATGGGGGTGGGAGGGATAGTGAGTTCCCCCACTACGCCACAGAGAGCGACACCACTGAAATTATGATTCTGCAGATTTTTACAAATCAAATTACCTTTTCCCTTACCTTTCTATCACTAACTTATACACAGAATGAGATTTTAATACATTATGCTCCCAGATTATTTGGAGCAAAAGGAAACAAAAACAAAGACAAGAAAAGTAAACAACGTGGTTTGTAACCCTGAGATAAATCTTAATAGCCCCTCTGACATATATCGCAAACCGTACCATTTGGTTGTTGTAACTTTGGGCAGAATGATGGAAGAGTGATCTCCTATGATGTATGAAATGAACAGTTTATCTTTATAATGAATGGCGCTGGAGCACCGAGGTACCCAATGGAAGAATTTGTTACACGATAAGCTGTTAATAGGTGATGATGCCATTAATCAGCTCTGATCAAAAGTTAACCCAAAGCAGAGCTGGTACTGACCAAGGACATACTTTACTTCCACCAAATAGCAGACATAATTTGTAAGCTTTGTAAAATAACACGATAAGACCGGGGCAAAGGAATATTTTAAACAAATATGGAAAATAACCAGATGTGCATGCCGTTTACCCACTTAGCAAATAAAAGTGCCTATAAACTAGTAGTAAACCCCGCCTTAGTTGGAACTTAGACCTTGGGGTAGCTGCTGTGTATGCCGCCATGAGTCATCACTCCTCAAGCTCTGCAACCGCAGTCGTTTAGCTGGGGTTGCCATTTGCTGAAGGGGTGTAAGCATTAGTTCTTTCCTATTTCTTTTCTTTCTTGTCTGTATTTTAATAAAAATGTTTGTTTGTATCTTTCACTTTGTCTTTCAGTGTTGTGCCTACCAAACCCATCGAACCTTAGCGCCCAAGTTACTCTGAGTAGCTGGTACCTTTTTGTAACAAGCACACAGAATGATCTTGTCCTCATGGGGGTAATAAGAAGGCTGTGCCAACACTAGAGATATTTCAGAGATGTCTTGAGATGTTACTACAGCCAAATCAGAGGCCATCCAATGGAGGAATTGTGAGGTCCCAAGTAGGGTAGAAAGGTCAAAATATAATTCACAGCTAGAAGCTGTTCTAAGTAACCATGACATAGTCATGGTGATCTACCATCTTAGTTAGGGCTTGTGGCTCAATAATCAGACTCATGTAATTCCGTACCATGAGGGGACCAGGGATAGGAAATCCTGCCTGCTGGAAAGGTGGAGTAGAGACCTCTGTGACAGTTCCACCAGATACACATGCCAAGAATTTCACTGGCAATTTAAGTCATAGGATACAATAGTGACTTCCCTCTTTTTCATCTTTGGATGTAGTGCCAGTAGGGGAGAAGTACACAGAAAAGCTGACAGTCATCTGCAATACAGAGTGGCTATTCCCCTATGATTAAATCCTTTTGGAGCTCCAGGCTGAGACTTTATTCCTGGAATAAGAGAAGCCCTTCTCTTGTTCCTGTATGATATGTACAAATGTCTGCTCTTGTAGACTATCTTAAGTTTTGCTGAAGTAAAGAGTGAATCCTATCCCCCATCTTACCCATAAAATCACAGGACTGGAAGAGACCTTGAGAAGTCTTCTAGTCCAGTCTGCTGTCTGTCACCATCTTATTGATCTTCTCCCCAGCAAGATTTCCCCAATGAATTTGAGGCACAAAGGCTTTGTTCAAATTAATTACCTACTGTCTGAGATGTAAAGCTTTATCTGGTCTTCTGTATTGAGTCTTCTGCCAAAAATACAGAATGTATGAATCTATCTACTATAGACTCATGAACCAGAGATTCTCTTTTACTTTGACTTCAGCTCATCACGGTTCTGTCAACTGCAGCTTTGCAGGTCGCTAAATCAAGACATCATAGCTCTAGTGAAACATGATCGTTAGTGAGGCCATGAGGACTGAAGATGAAGTTTTGAATGCCCACTTGAGGATGCCTCAATTTTTCTGTCTGCAGCATCTTTGGGGGAAAAAAGTTCAATGCCATAGTAATTTAAAAAAAAAAAAAAATCACACAATACTACAGCTGTGTTGAGCTTTGAGAGCATACAGAGGGGATATTTAGGATCCAAGCCTGTATACAATATTTCATGAATGCCAATTCAAACATTTTCCCTTATCAGGATTCTCTTATTCTCTTTTGATGAAGGAGTGAAAATTCAGCCCTGGTTTTAGAGGAAAGGTATTTTCCTGCTGGGCTTAGCTTGCTTCTCCCTTTGTATTTGGTGGGACTCAAATAGTGATCACTACCTTTTTTCCCAAGCTATCCAACATGCCTGCAGGAAAAACACTCATTTCTCCAACTCAGAGTTACAACCTGAAATACACAGTTCCCCTTCTTTGGGGAAGAGGAGGAGACTCTGGAATGTCTTTTCACCATTTCTTGGAGTTTATAGCATTTGCGGATTGTTGTGCCTGTCTGGGAATAATATACACTTCCCACACAATGCTATCTTTCAGAGTTTAGCAGCCCTTGCAGGAGACCTCAAGTCTTTATCTGACATGCAAGTGAAGAGGAAATGCAGAGGGGCACTCCTGAGCCCAAATCCTCTTTGTAGGCAAAGTAAGTTGGATAAGAGACACAACTCTTTACTAAGGGACCATTATCCATTTGAGAACCTGAAAAAAAGATTTTAGAGCTTCAGACAACAGAGGAACAGTGCCCAGGAACCTGGGAGAATTTCAGACTTCCATCAAATATGACAGCCCTAATGGCTGAATCCCAGGCCTTGAGGAAAACTGCTAGCAGAGATGTCTCGACTAACACAAGCAATACAAAGGCCACAACAAGTTACCTCCAATAAAAGCACCTCAACTTTGCTGAGTGAGGGCATGGGCTGGAAGCAATTATGATCACATTCCTATTCTGTGCCTTTTGAGATTGTTCCCTTGGAATACAAGAACACAAGATCATAAATACGGCCATACTGCATCTGCCCAATGGTCCAACTAGCACAATATCCTGTCTTCTGACAGTGGCCAATACCAAGTACTTCAAAGGGAATGAAAAGAACAAGTAATCACCATTCACCCCATCACCCATTCCAGGTTCTGGCAAACAGCAATCTCTGCCCATTTTGGCTAATAGCCATTGAGGAACTATTCTCCATGAGCTCATCTAGTTCTCTTTGAACCCCGTTAGTCTTGCCCTTCATAACATTCTCTGGCAAGCCATTCCAAACTAATTGTGTGAAGAAATATTTACTTTTGTTCATTATAATTTGCTGCCTATAAATTTCATTTCGTGACTCCTAATTCTTGTGTGGTAAGGAATAAATAACACTTCCTTATTTATTTTCTCCACACCAGCCATGGTTTTATAGACATCTATCATAGCCGCCCCCCCTCACACCCCAATCTCTTTTCCCAGCTGAAAAGTCCCAGTTTTACTAATCTCACCTCATATGGAAGCTTTTCCATACCCCTAATAATTTTCGCTGCCCTTTCCCATTCTTTTTCCAATGCCAATGCATATTTTCTGAGATGGGAGACCAGTTCTGCAGTATTAAAGATGTAGGCATATCATAGATTTGTAAAAAAGCAATACGATATATATTTGTCTTTGTATCTATCCCTTTCCTAATGTCTCCCAACATTCTGTTAGCTTTTTGGACTGCCACTGTAAACTGAGTGGATGTTTTCAGAGAACTATCCAAAGTGACTCCAAGATCTTTCTTTAGTAAGAGCTAATTTAGACCCCATCTTTTTATATGTATAGTCGGGATTATATGTTTCCAATGTGCGTTACTTTGCAATTGCAAAGAAGATGGGAAAATTTCTCTTACAATTCTGCCAGGTTTGTGAAGGGAAAGCAAAAGGAGATTGGAGGTCGGTGAGGGAGGGTTCAAAAGTGCCTAAGAAAGTTAGAAGAACTAATCTAGATGATTTTCACTGAGGTATGTCCTATCGCCCTTTCAAGCACTTTTTAAAGTCATCCCTCAAGTTCGTTCAGGAAAGCATCCAATTCCAGGAACAAGCCTCCTTTGCTTATTGTCTATTTTTTTCCTTACATTTTTCAACAAAGGAGGAAGACTCCTCACTACTACCCATTAATGACAGGAAATTAAAAATTATAGCAGAACTGAGTTGCTGGTCTGTTAAGCTGACTGGAGACCGAACACCTGGGGATGGGGGCACATCTGGGATGTGTTCAACACTCCAGATCCCTTGTGGACAAGTTTCAACTAACTCCAGTACATGCTAAAGAAGAGGCTCAATCTAAATACATCTCTGACCAGGGGAGAGGTCAGCTAGAGCCCTGCAAACCTGAGGATATCCGCAGACCATTTCTTGCAGATGCAGATCGGATACGGATCCACATATTTATATCCGTATAGGGCTCGAAGGTCAGCACCAGAAAAGGAAGATTGTAATCAAAACACTGATGAAATCGTGACTTCGGATAGTACCACTAACTAATATTTTTAGTTTAGAAAATTTGTGTGTGTAAATAACTGTGTTCCATCACACCAATAACACTATGAATTACACTGTAGGTTTAATTATGCTGTAGGTCTGATTATAGCAAAGAGAACAGTCTTAATATGTCTCCTTTCTTTAAAAAATAATTACTTGAAAGACTACATAAACCATTCTAAAATTATTAATTACAGCAGATATCCAGGAAGCATTTTTGTTGTCACAGGACTCCTACCTCATTTGTCATTGTGGGTGGCTCAAAACTGCAATGTTCATGTCACTAAGTTTACTAAATACATTCAGTCTCTGTCCTCCTTTCATCCCATGACTTCAATTATATCTTACCAAACAACAAAGTTATGTTATACGGTGGCCATGTAACAAAAGATAATTAAATCACAACATATAGTTCACAGGTCACTAGCTTAGAAAAAAATTTGGTGGCCTCACACCCTTCTAGGACCAGCAATAAAGCCAAGTTTCAAATACATATGATTCTACAGACAAACATTCCAAAGGGGTAGCCGTGTTAGTCTATTGTAGAAAGACAACAGAGTCCTGTGGCACTTTTAAAGACTAACAGATTTATTTATCGCAGAACGCTCATGCGATAAATAAATCTGTTAGTCTTTAAAAGTGCCACAGGACTCTGTTGTCCTACAGACAAACATTGACTTCTCAGTGCCAAAGGAAAGCTACTAATTCCAGTACACTTTAAGTGAATAAACATAAAAAATTATTCTGAAGTACTCTGTCAATTTAATATTAATTCCAAGTGAAATCTCAACTTTAATAAAGGTGCTATTTAACAAACTACTTTCTTCTTTTTATGACAAGCAACACTTATCATTTGTGTTTAAGAATTTTCCACCAAAGCTGTTATCCCCTCTTACAGATTAATTTTAAGGTCAGAAGGGCCCAAAATGATCATCTAGTCTGACCTCTTGCACAATACAGGCCACAGAACCTCCCACCCACTCCTACAACAGACACTTAACCCAAGTCTAAACTTCCTGATGGCCAATTTGGGGATGAACTTATATACTTCCTCTCCCTCCTTGGTATTTATCCCTCTGACATATTTATAGATAGCAACTGTATCTCCTCTCAGCCTTCTTTTGGTTAGGCTAAATAAGCCAAGCTCTTTGAGTCTCCTCTCATAAAGCACGTTTTCCACTCTACATATCATCCTAGTAGTCCTTCTCTGCACCTCATAGACTGTTCCAGTTTGAATTCATCTTTCTTAAACATGGTGAACCAGAACGACACACAGTATTCCAGATGAGGTCTCACCAGTGCCTTGTATAACAGTACTAATATCTCCCTGTTTCTACTAGAAATACCTCATCTGATGCATCCTAGGGCTGAATTAGCTTTCCTCATGGCCACATCACATTGATGGCTCATAGTCATCCAGTGAACAACCAATGTTACCAGGCCTTCTTCTCTGTCACTTTCAACTGATATGTACCAAGTTTATAGCAAAAATTCCTGTTATTAGTCACTAAATGAATGACCTTGCACTTTCCACTATTAAATCTCATCCTGTTTCTATCGCTTCAGTTAAGATCATCCAGATCTTATCATATGATATCCCAATCCTTCTCTGTGTTGGCAATACCTCCCAACTTCATGACATCCACGAACTCTATAAGAACATTCCCACTTTTTGTGCCAAGGTCAGTAATCAAAATGTTAAATAAGACTGGTCCCAAGACCAATCCCTAAGGAACTGCACTAGTAACTTCCCTCCAGCCTGACAGTTCATCTTCCAGTATGACCCATTGTAATCTCTCCTTTAACCAGTTCCTTATCCACTTCTCAATTTTCATATTAATCCCCATCTTTTTCAGTTTAACTATTAATTCCCCATGTGGAACTGTAACAAATGCCTAGGTAACCTACATTCAATGCAGTCTCTTTGTCTAAAAATCTGTTATCTCAAAAAAGGAGATCAGGTTTGTCTGGCATGACCTCTCTTTTATAAAGCTATGTTGTATTTTGTCCCAATTTCCATTAACCTCTATGTCCTTAACTACATCCTCTTTTAAATATTTTTTTCCAAGATCTTGCACACAGCTGAGGCAATTAACAGGCCTGTAGTTAGCCAGATCACTTTTTTCCCCTTTCTTAAAAATAGGAACTATGTTTGCACTTCTCCAGTCATACGGTGCAACCCCTGAGTTTATAGATTCATTAAAAATCCTTGCTAACAGGCTTGCAATTTCATGTGCTAATCCTTTAATATTTTTGGATGGAAATTATCTGAGCCCTGATTTAATCCCATCAAACTGTTCAAGTTTGGCTTCTATCTTGGATGTGGTACTTTCTACTTCTAGATCCTCATTCCCATTAGCCACCCTGCCACTAGCCCCCAGCTCTTCATTAGCCTTATTAAAAATGGAGGCAAAGTATTAGTTTAGATAATGGGCCACGCCTAGATTATCCTTAACCTCCACCCCCCATCCTTGGTGTCAGCGGTTCCACTTCTTTCTTTGTTTTCTTCCTATTTATACGGCTGTAAAACCTTTTACTATTGTTTTTAATTCCCTTTGCAAGGTCCAACTCTACTTGGCTTTTGGCCTCTCAGTTTATCCCTAAATATGTTCTGACCTCCATGAGGTAGCTTTTCTTGCTGATCCTTCCAGGCTTTCTGCTTTCTCCTAATCATCTGTCTGAGATGCTTGCTCATCCAGCTTGGTCCACAAATCTTGCCTATGAACTTTTTCCCCTTCCTTGGGATGCAGGCTTCAGATACTTCAAGTCAAAGTTGCAGGAACCAGTTCCAAGCCTCCTCCATCTTTAGAATCATGAATTCTTCAGTCCAGTACACTACCCTAACTATTAACTGTTTCTTTTATTTTTTTAATGTTAGATCTTTTGAAGATAAAAACCCTAATCACAGATCTATTTTTGTTTATCCTTTCACTTAGTTTGAACTGAATTAGCTCATGGTCACTCAAACCAAGGCTGTCCTCTATAACCAGTTCCACTATGAGGTCCTCACTACACACCAATACCAAATCTAAGATGAAATCTCCTCTTGTTGGTTCAGTAATTATTTGGCGAAGGAATCTGTCAGCTATCACATCCAGGAAAATTTGGGCCCTATTATTACTATTAGCACTTGCCCTACAGTCTATGTCTGGAAAGTTAAAGTCCCCTATAACCACACAATTCCCAAATGTATTTACTTCCTTAAGAGCATTATAGAGCTCTCTATCCTTGTCCAAAACAGATCCTCACCTGGTAGACTGCAGACTTCTATTCTCTGGATGAGCTCTGGTTACAGGCCTGTCTGCTCTTCTCAGAAGAGTCCCCAATCTGTAGATCTGTCTTTTCCTGGTAATGGTGCAATTCTCCAATCTATTACCTGGTCTTTCAGGCTGCATGGCCTCTCGTCTACTACTGTCTCTTGCTATCCCTTGCAATCCTTCTTGTGTCCTCCGGGGCTCTTTATTGGTGGTATCTCCCTCAGCTCATCCACTTTTCATATAGGACTAGCTGCTTTTCTCTTCTTCTTTACCCTCCCACCTTCGGATGCCATCAGTTGTGGACCTTCGTAATTTTCCACCTCCACAAACCTGTTCCTGAATTCTATTTCTCCTTCATTAGCCCATCTTTTCCACTGCCTGGTTCTCGCAGTCACATGCTTCCACTGGCCACTTTCCTCACCTATCAGTCTCCCCTCAGAGTTCTTTAGTTCTACTTCCTCCTGCAAGTCTGTGTTTTTCCCTTCAGCCTCCTCAGGGTGTTTCTCCATCATCTGCTTGAATCCCCTTCTAAACTCAACCAGAGTTTCCATCTGCATCTCCAAGACTCAAATCTTCTCTTCCATCAGCTCTCTGAGGCTGCACTTCATACACATGAAACTCTTTTGAGGTACCCCCTCTTTTTAGATTATGTACATTCCACAGCTTCCACAGTCATCTTCATTGTCTCTTTTACTGCCTCAGTCACTACCACTACTGTCTCTGTATCTGTCATAGCCTTCCCACCTTCTTCTTATTAAAGAGAGATAAGCAAGCACCAAAACACACACCCCCCACGCAAGCATCCCAGCAATTCCAGAATACCATACACTCCCTCCCCAAACTCCCACTCAAATTACCATTTGCAACTTTGTTCACTGGCTCCTATGCTGCTGCCTTACGGAGTGGCTGACTTTATAGCCCCGCTAATTAGGGAAGACCTGCCCCCCCCCTCCCCCCCGCCCAATCAAACTCAACTGCTCTCGGTATACCACCCAGTAATAGCTCCTGCAAATCGAAGGGAAAAAGAAAACCAAACCAAACAAAAAACACACAACTCCACAAAATTCACTCACTGCCCATCATGGCCAGGGGCCTGCTTTCTCTTGTCTCCTCCAACAGACCTCCCACTCGAACTCCCATTGCAGCTCTGTTCACTAGCTCCTGTGCTGAAAGTAATATTTTTATATGTTTTCTTACTGCATGCTTATCTTTTGAAGTTGTTTTGCCAAAATACTGCCTGAAAGTTACAGAAGGGACTTCACAGTTTAACAGCAATAATATTCTGAGCTCTTCTCAACTCATGACAGAGTTTAGACATCAAGGGAAAAGGAAAAGTTCTAAGACAGAAAGTTCTAAGTTTGTTGGCTATCACTTAGAATTAGTGTTGATGTATTACCTCTGTCACAGCCCAGTGGTGTAAAAATTGGTCCAGATCAGTCAAGTAGAGACGGACAGGTGAAAGCTGCGACTGGCTAATGTGAGGTTTTCCTCTAATGCTCTGAAGGCTAGTCAACTCTTCTCTTGAGAATCCTAGAGAGAGTGGAAGAATGAAACAAGATCACAAAGCAAGTCAAGTGCTATTGTATTTTATTAGCACCACTAGAAAAATTTCCTTTAATTGTGCCCATAGAATGTCTGTTGCTCCACGATTCTAACAGGTTCCACTTGATATTTTGAAACAAGTATATAAAGTAAGAGTTCTGAGTTCAAAAAGGAAAATGAGCAAAAACAAAAAAGTAATTTAAAAATATAGTTATGGGAAAAAGCTAAAAAACATCCATTCAAATATTTGAGTGCAATTTGGTTTTAAAAAAAAAAAAAAAAAAAAAAAAGCAAAATGTCTGAAGAATCCTCTATTTTTCACAATGTACAGCTTTATAAAGTATGAATAGTATGCCACTTTGTACTTTGACAAAATTTCCAGTCACAAAAACCGTATTTCTCAATACGCCAAGTATGGAGATTCCTACCGGTCACTAACTGCTAACACTGAAAAATTAAATATCATAGATCCCTACTTTCAATTTTAAAGGCAATTTCTGTATGGTGTGAAACAAACTGCTTCAAGTATTATGCAGAGAAAGGAAAGAAAAGCCAGCAAATAAGTTTGTGTTCAAACCAAGTTTTCAATCCTAGAAAGTTTTTTAAAAATTGAGCAAGGATGAGTGCAAGAGAAATTCCATCAGACGATCATACTCTGTAACTTTATAACAATCGAATTTTAAATATTTTATATAGGTTATTTTAATTTGGTTTAGCAAGATCTTTTCATCCATTTTTATTTATAGGCTATTTGCTAGATGATTTATAGAGGTATGAGAACAAGGTATCTGCCCAAAATAGTTTTTGCCACTTTTCCTTCTATAGTATCATTATGGCCACATCTTTGCTGCCTTGCTTTCACTGTGTTTTTACTTCAGGATAGTTCAACACATTAGTTACCCAGAAGTAAAACATACACCTGTTTTAGCTATGAAGACAGAGCTTGTGAGTAATTATTTTTCTTTACTCTTAACATACTATTTTTTCACCTTTGCTTTTCTCTGACTACTGCTTTAAACTCTCTTTAGTTCCTCATAAATACTGTTACCAAATAATCTCTCTCATCGTGCCATGACGTGCCCCTTTCTTAAAACTTTGCAATACCTTCCCTTCTTTTGACATTGAGTTCAAGCTTCTTCATGTCTTCAGGATGGATCACATCTTCATCCAGCCTTCATCTCTGAGCTCATTTCCTTCGAGGTTGAGCCTGAGGATCTTTCCTTACTGGCCAGTATCTCATTCTTTCACTCTAAACTTCAAATCTTCTTGAAGGCTGCCCACTACACTTGGAGTAACCACTTAATTAACAGTAGAATCATAAAAGATGAGGGTTGGAAGGGACCTCAAGAGGTCGTCTAATCCAACCCCCTGCTCAAAGCAGGACCACTCCCAACTAAACAATCCCAGCCAGGGCTTTAAGTCAGTTCTTAAAAACCTCTAAGGATGGAGGTTCTACAGCCTCTCTAGGCAACCCATTCCAGTGTTTCACTATCTTCTTACTGAAAGCTTTTCCTGATATCCAACTAGACCTTCCCCAATGCAAGTTGAAACCATTGTTCCTTGTTCTGTCATCCGCCACCACAGAGAACAGCCAAGGTCTATCCTCCCTGGAGCCCCCCTTTAAGTAGTTGAAGGCCGCTATTAAACCCCCCTCATTCTTTCTTTCCATAGACTAAGGATTTGTAGTTCCCTCTCTTTGTAACTCTTGTGTCCTAATCATTTCCATTGTCCTCAGCTGGACTCTTTCCAATTTCCGCACATTCTTCCTATAGTTAGGTGCCCAAAACTGGACACAATACTCCAAATGTGGCTTCACCAGAGTCAAAGAGAGGGGAATAATCACTTCCCTCGATTTGCTGGCAATGCTCCTACTAATGTAGACCAATATCCTGTTAGCCTTCTTGGCAATCAGGACACTCTGTTGACTCATATCCAACTTGTTGCCTACTATAATCTCCAGGTCCTTTTCGGCAGAACTGCAGCTTAGCCAGTCAGTCCCTAGTCTGTAGCAGTGCTTGGGATAGAGAGAGGAATCAGTCACGGTGATTTGAGAAAGACTTGCATAGGTGATCTACTAGGTTCATTTTGCAGTTCCAGAAAGCAAGAAGCCTCAAGGTGGACTGAGTGGGCTATGCAAAACTTTCAAATGTGAACTGTTTTCTGACATGGGGGGGAAGAGCGAGACCCTTCCTGCCTGTTGAAACAGAACATGGCTGCAGTGTTGTCCATGAGCATTAACATACTCCAGCCCAACATGTAAGGAAGGAATGCCTAACAGGCCAGGCAAACTGCCTGAGCTCTCTGATGCTGATGTGTAGCAAGAGGTTTTCCACAGACACAGGCCTCATCCTGAGGGACCCCAGATGAGTTCCCCTGCCCAGCTCTGACATGTCTGAGGCCAGGGAAACTGAAGGTTGGGGCCAAGAGAAGGGAATGCCTGAGTAAACTGCAAGATAGTCCAGACACCAATCAAGGGAGACTAAAACTGGAGAAGATACTATGAGAACCAAGTCTGGATGGTGGCAGGTCCATGAGTAGACCAAGGCCAGCCAAGCCCAAAGAGGCCTGAGGCATAGTCTCGTGTGCTGCACCATATATGTGCAGGAGGCCATTTGACCTAAAAGTCTCCGTCAAAACGAGCTGTCATAATATGGCGGTCCTTGATGTGCGCTATTTGTGACATGATCATGTGAAAACCACCTTCTGAGAAGATGATCAGGGCTTGGCCTGGATGAAGCTGAACACCACTCTGATAAACTTTATCCTCTGCACCAGAGTGAGAAGTGACTTCTGCTTGGTTAGTAGCTGGCCCGAGGCCTGGGAAGTTGACTGTATAAGATGGATGCTGGACTCTACCAAGTCTTGGACTAGCCTCTGACTAGCCAGTTGCCCAAATACAACAAACCTTCATAAGAGGTTTAAACTCTCAGTAGATCTGACAACGATCCCCAATGTAAGCTTCACACAAGCATTTGACAACTTGAGTGCAGTTGCTCAAAGGCGTAGCCTTGTTGACAGAGGCACAGGGCTTCAATTCCTAGTAGCAGATGTAACTCTTTTGACAGAAAAGCACTAACTATATGAATACCACTTAGAATAGCTTACTGTAGCAAAGAGAGCAGTTGCAGTGACCGTCACAGGCGGTAAGAAGGAACTGAGGGGCACGGAGTCAGCCAGGCCCTTTATACTGGCAAAATGAGCATTCAGCGGGGGCACCAAAGCCTACCCAATGGTGCCACTAGAGGAAAACTTTCCAGCAACTGTGCTTGGAGTGCACATGCACCTACAGTGGAATGGACATGTGCAAGAACTCAAAGAAAAACCACTATTTCCATTTTCCATGGTTTCCTGTGGGGCTTCTTTCTGGTGTTGGAGAGCTGAGAGGAACAGTGTGAGAGCCACTGGCTATGTAGGACACAGGATTGGGGAGCTTGTTTCAAATTGTAACTTTTTTTTTTTAAAATAGGGACACTAGTAAGTTTATAAATATTAAATTGTGGAATTTGACTGTCAGAAGAAAACACGTCTATTAAAATTAGTTACTTCTGAGAGTCTGGAGGTAAACTGGGCAGCAGAGAGCATGGAGTGAGTGAGAGGAGGCTGTGCAGGAAGTATGGGGAGAACAGAAGGAAAAGGGGAAGAGGAGCCTGCAAATGGATCAGAATAGGCAATGGAGAAAAAAATGGAGGATTCGGCAGCAATGCTGACCGTAAACTGAGGGAGACTAGAGATGTACGTGGGGTTAGGAGTGTGGGAAAAGGTTCATGTGCAGGGGGATCTGTGTTGGAGAGACCAGGACTGTGCTCTGGGCAGGGGACTGGACCAGGAAGCCTAGTCTCTGTGTGCCAAAATATTGGGGCTCAGTAGATCACCCACAACAGCACTACTGCCTCAGCTCCATTGTGCACAACGACAACGTCACTTGGGGAGCCATAAATTACAGATATCCCCCCACAGATTAGTCTGGAATAGGAGGAGCAGAAAATTGAAGCATGTTTTTCCATTAAGATTAGTCAAGATTTAAAAAGTTGTGAAGAATGCCGAGTTTCTTAGAAGATGCTGCTGTGCCCCTTCATAGGTGCTGTTTCAATGCATGCAACAAGGCTCAAATCCCAACCCAGACTAGCTGCTTTGAAAAGTTCTGGGATCCATGTGGCAGTGGCATAATGCTCAGCTCCAGAAGCGGAGAACAAATGAAGCTGGGATCTGCATAAGCAATTTCAAAAAAGGGAAATGGCAATATCCAGTTTCACATGTGTAAAATGTCAATCGTGGCATTAAGGATGCACAGTACACTAATTTCACATTAATAATTTGTCCCTCTGAGGACCATGTACATGCTAAATATGAAATTTGAGATCCAAACTGTTTCTCTGTTACTCATGCACAAAATCACTCTCCCCACCTTGGTCTGCCAAGTCCCAGATTTAACCTTCCAATCACTCTACAACAGAGTGAGAAAAGTCTTGGGACATGACTTATTTCCATCAGTATTCAGTGGTGGATAATAATTCTGTTTGTCTAAAGAGCACCAGCAGTTCACTATATTGTGTTTGACTTCATATTTGGATTTTATGTTTTTAATTTTGCTCTGGGCACCCTCACAATCAGATACCGGTGCTCCTTTATTCATTTTGATTGATAACAGAATTAAACAGCTAACCGATTCATTTAAAGCAGGAATAAGACTTTTTTCTTGCTCAAATAAACTAAACATTGCTGAATAGATTTTTCTTCAAGTTTTCAAAAAGGAAGTATCTGTGTCATGAAATAAAGAATGAAAATTATTCAGTCCAAATGGTAACTGAGGGTGAAAGTGTAAGCTATTAAAAATAGAAAAGAATGAAAGTGCTTTCTCACCCATAACCAGGCATATCAACATGCTAGAATTTCTGATCTTTTTTCCACTGTGTACAAATATTTTACTATACTTAAAATTTATAATTAATCTACTTTATGCAGTAATTATTTTAAATGAGATCCAATAGCACTTTATCATAACCAATTTCATTTTCTTAATTTCAGTTTATAAAATTCAAATGGATTACCTATAAGCGTTGAAAACAAGAAGCTGAAGTAGTCCACATCATTCACTGAATTGTCCTGCACTTGGCATTTCCATGCAGCAAAGGAAGATCTATTTATTAAAAAAAAAAAACAGCAAAAAAAATGGGAGGGCTATTATAAAACACTATAATTAAATACACATTTCTGGGAATTAGTCATTAACAATCACATAGACATATTATAAGCAGAGCTAATTGCACCATCTATTAAGGTTGCCCAATACGTCCTATTATAAGACTTTGTTTTCACTTGCTCATGACTCGTGTCAATTGTTTGGGTTGAAATCTCCCATTCTGCATTTCAGCTATCTCCAAGAATAAGGTTATGGGGAATATTTTTTTGCCCATGTTTATTTTTGATGACCTTTTCTTTGGTGACTTGCTCTTCTGCCCTTGAAATCTGGCAAGAGGTGGCCTGTGTATCAGACATGTGATTTTTCCTGCCACCACAAAAATCCACCCAAATTTGGCCTAGTCATAAGCCTCTGAGAGAACTGCAGTTCACATACGCTGAGTAGAGAGTTGCTAAAAGATTTACAGCTTAATTCCCCCAAAATTCTGCCTGTGCTGAGCTTGTTTTATCCTAGGGCTTCAGGAGCCCGAGCAAGATTTCTGTATAATTGCAGTCCTGGACTGTTCTAACCCATGCTGTGTGTTGGTCCAGGCACCAAAACTGTGAAGGAGGAAGCAACTGGTCTCTCCTGTAGCCTCAGTGCAAACCCTGCTGATGCCCATGCAGGCATGTAGAGGCATGATTGCCTGAATCACATGAAATCATATCACAGTGGTCAAAACCAGGAGTAGTTCTGAAGATTTTGAAGAACCTAGCCTGAGCCAAGAACCAGTAGGTCAGACACACAAGTTTCATCTTATTGTCACTATGAGAAACTTTTCTCTTCCTGCAATCTCTGGCCTCATTCACTACACAGCTTCCAATTTCAGCAACAAATGAGGAAGAGGTCCCACAAACAAGAGTATCTTTTCTTTCACAATATAATCCTCAGTCATCACAAGACCAGGGCCATCCCACGCAACAAATGAGGGAGGAGTCCTATTGTAATCACTAGCCTTACAACTTTACCTCAATTGTGAGCTTGATTGTAAAAAGTGAAGGAAAGTTTATAAAACATCACAAAAACCTATAACAAGTGCTAATGGAAAGAGGTGCAAAAGCAACTGAGAAAGACTGAATTAATCCAGACAAAAGACCCAGTAATATAACGGACTGTGTTAAGATGATGCCTGGTAAACGAGAACATTTTAAAACCAGGAATGAGTGAATCAAATCTGTAGTGTCATTGATAGATAAAATAAGTAGGGTTTGAGCTATTCCATGCATCAGTTGCCTTTGGGGTCCTTAAACAAAGAGACTTTGCGAAGAAAATTGGCTACTGAAGTGTGCTTCATTATTATGGCTTCCACATGCTGGAAGCTCACACCTTCGTCATCTTGATCCTGAGAGACTTCCTAAGCCAACTAGACCAGAGAGGGACCCAAATGACTTCACAATCTCTACCATCTTTGACTGAAGCCCAACCACCAACTGGTATCTGAGACTCTTTCCCTCACCCTCCTCCCATGTATCCTCTCTCTTCTTGAACTTAAGTCCTCCTATCACTATTTCTTTCCCTCTCCTTTTCTCCCCTTCCGTCTAATAAGAATCTGTCTTAGCCAGCCAAGATTGCGTATTTTGGAACACTGTTGTGGTCCTGTGACTAGAAAGAAGCAGTTCAAAGCAATACCCTAAATAGCCTGATGCTGGTACCAGTTGTCAGGTCTCAAAGTGGCTGACAAAACAGAGTGCTGTGCCAGAGTTTTTCCAACAGTGAATTTCCAAGTGAGAATCAACAGAAGTTGCATTTTCTTTCTTTGCTATCCTTTTCTCTTAGGAAATAGGATTGGACTTCAACATTATCACCAATAACAGCAGCTCCAGAGCATCCTTTTTTCCAAAAAGGACAGTTATTGCCATTTTTAATATATCTACAAGACTGTTAAATTAAGAGGTGGGAGCAGGGCCCAAACATAATTTTTTCAGGCCCAGTACAAGTCTGTCACACGGGACCCCTCCTACACACATACCACAATCCCTCAGCCTGGGACGGGCCCCACAGGCCTCCAGTTCTGGGTACAGTGTATGCTGTCTTCCCCTCTCCCATGTGTGGGGTCCTGGGTGGGGGACTGCTTCTTTCTAAAATCTCTTTTCAGAAAAAGGGATGTTGTTAATATGAAAGCCTTACTTAATATTTTACATTTCAAATGCTTTAACTGTTTCTTCTTTCTTTTCCTGTGGCCTTAATAAAAGGTTAAAGGAATTTTTAATGGTGTGGTTGCCATGGAACTACGCAGGCTGAAGTCTCTGTACTACAAATCCTAAATCTTGTTTAAAACTGTTAAATGTTGGACAGCGACAGGTTCATGTTAATACTTTTGATTCTTTGAGCCCCTTTATTTCATCTAAATTAATACAAGTCTCCTATAGAAATTAATAATGTGACCAAGACTATTATAAGGAATATGCACTAGGGCCACATTAAAGTTGCACAAGCAAATTTTGTTCTGACATTTTCTAATATATGAGTGCTAAACTTTGTAACTTAAATAATGTTATTTTAACAGGTTTTTTAATGTAATTATCAAATGCATAGAAAATGGTCTGGAATCTATGTGTTTTAGATTCTATCCCTGGATCTTCCAGTTAGTGAGAGACCCCAAGAAAGTCACTTAGGTGCTCTGTGCCTCAGTTTCCTCATCTGTATAACAGAGGACCTATTTGCCAGAGATATGTGAAGTTTGTTTAATTGTATAGGAAGTGCCTTGAGAGCTTCAGATTAAAGGTTCTATAGAATTCAAAAGTATTAGTATAGCAAAATACTATGTGAAACTAAAATCTGCCATATGAAGCAAATCTATAAATTAAATAAAAGATCAACTATGTACTAATCTGATCCCCCATTCTAGCAGAACCAAGTATCTAGTTAAAGCTATTACTTTTCGGGGTTCATGGAAGTGAGTAGGAAATGGGATTAAAATGTTCAGTACAAAGAGAAACCTCAATTTCAATGAATAAATGTAGATATATTACAAACTGATGAAAATAGCAAACTATCTTAAACACAAATTGTAGTTAAATATATTACTTTCACATAACTGAAAACTATATGTGCATTTCCAAAATATATATTTAAACACCGCTCATAATTTAAAAGTTAGAAATATTTAACTCTTAAAACATGTCTTTTGTAGTCTCCAGTAGATGCATTTAAATGAGCTTTAGTTTCCCCTTTTTGAATAAATTAGTTTTTTCAAAGATAGGAATCTAGCTGTTACAGAACAGTTGATGAGAGGGACCTCTTCGATCATATAGCCCAAACCCTAAATTAACTATCATAAACCATACACTATAATTTCCATAAATTTATCTCATCTCAGTGAAAACCCTCCACTGAGCGTGTTGTAACTCCATCATTAGTTAACCTGTTCCACAGACCGATTGTTATTAAAAATCAAAGTTGAATCTTATTAACTTAAGCTCACTGCTTCTTTTACTATTCATGTCACACTGTCAAAGGCATCTTTTCTTGCTTGTATTTGGCAAGAAGGTTTCTTTCAGATGCAGACCTTTCTACTTTTATCCATGCCTTTGTAATCTCCAGGTTGGACTATTGTAATATACTCTATAGGGCTGCACCTCACAACCACAGGGAAGCTCCAGTTAGTGCAGAATGTGGTTATTTACCAAAAGACGCCCATTATATCCATGCTCTGTGATCTACACTAGCTACCAAGAGATTTCTGAGTGAAGTTTAAGGTGTTGGTCTAAACACATAAAGAGCGTACTTGGGTCTTACCTATTTCTGAAACAATGCTTTCCATGGGATAACTGTGGCAGCTGCAACATAAAAGGTGCTTGGGATAACAAATCCTTAGTTTAAATGGGAGGAGGTTGGGGTTCTCAACTCTGGAACACACACTTTCCCCTCTTCCAGGCAGCCATACCTCAGATTTATTGACAGAAAATGCAACTGTTCAAAATTGCTATTTGCATTTTGAAATCCCTCACCTCTCCTATCATCATCTTACTTTACGTGACAAACTTTTACTCTCCAAAAACCGACTCTAATAAACACAAAAACTACTCTATTTTATTTTTCAAAATACCCCACAAACTAGAGAGAAAATAGCAAAAAGAATACTGAATAAGTAGGACCCTACCAAATTCATGACCATGAAAAAGTGTCATAAACCGTGAAATCTGGTCTCCCCTATAGAATCTGGCTGTTTTAAGGGATTCCAGATTTCAAAGCAGTGACGCAGAGATGACGGATAGCATGGCATGGGTAGGGTCATCACTTCTGGGGGGAAGGGCAGGGTCAGTTTTACAGGTAGATGAGTGGGCAACTGCCCATGATTGCTGACAACCATGGTTACCTCCCCACATACACGCAAACAGCCAACACAAGGCCTCTTTAGCTCCCGAGTACTGGACCTGGAGCTGGAAAGGGGCAGCTGGGAGCACTCCATCCTGTGAGCTCCTACTGTGCACTGGGCTCCAGCTACTAGTCCTGAATGGGCTGGGGAGGGACAGGGCTTCCTCTTCCCCTCCATGGGCCACTAACAGGATTGGGTCAGATCCACCTCTTAGAACCTCCCATGGCTGCAGGAAGCTCCCAGCTCTGAAGGTAGTGCCCCTACCAGGAAGAGCGCAGAAGTGTGGGTGGCAAGGTATGGTATTACCACCTTTAATTCTGGGCTCATGCTGGTGTCAGTCCTGCCTTTGGCTATGTCTACACTAGAAAAAGTTAGGTCCACTTTGTTAAGTCGACTTAATACGGTCGACTTTAAGTTGAAAAGTCGACCTTATTAAGTCGACTTAACAAAGTGGACTAAGTCAACTTAACTTTAAGTCGACTTAGTCCACTTTGTTAAGTCAACCTAATTGCCCTTAAGTCGACTTAATGGGCGGTTCTTATTAGGTCGACTTAAGCTTTCATTAAGTCAACTTAAAAAATTTCTTATGTTGTCTTAATGAAAGTCTGGTGTAGACAGGGAGTAATTTAGATCGACTTAAGGGTCCTTAATTGCTAATGCAGATGTAGCCTTTGAAGCTGAACACCCAGCTGGTAGCTGCCCATCAGCTGCCCAGCTCTGAAGGCAACAATACAGAACTAAAGGTGACAATACCGCAACCACCCTACGATAGTCTTGCGATCTCCGCCCCCACAACCCTCTTTCAGTTGGAACCTCACAGTTACAAGACAGTGACATTCCAGATTCAAATATCTGAAAACATGAAATTTAGTATTTTTAAAATCCTATAACTGTGAATTTGACCAAATGGACCGTGAATTTGGTGGGGCCTATGTATACGACATGCAGGGAAGTGGTGCTGAGGCAGACACAGAGAGAAATGCAGAAAGTAAAGCACATAAGTAGTTACCAACTCCATTAATTTTTTTAAATTCTTTTAGTAGTAGTAGCCTAAATCAATCTTATCTGCCTAGTCAGATTTGGGATTGGGAATTTTTTGCTGTATTATTTCCTGATTGTTTTAAATTTATAAATAAAATGTGGCTTAATCGGGATTTATTTATATATTATTAGGTACAGTGCTTGTGTCAACTAAATTTCTAACTTATTATTTGTAAAAAAAACAAACCCGAGAGCTTTTAAGTGCCTAAGAAGTCCCTGGAATCATGGCTCAAGTTGCCCCACAACTGTTGCTGCTGCTAAATGTAGCTTTTCCTGATCTGACTTAGCATGGTGGAGAGGACAGCTAGTGCACTCTCTTTTAACTTCCAAGAACTTATTACTGAATATACCAACTGAAAGAGTAGGAAAGTGAACTTTTAGATTGGTAAGCCACATTTAACATTGAAAAAGTATTTCAATTTCCTCATGATATAGAAATTACATTTTAGACAGGTACATTATATATGTTATATTCACCATCTGATCATTGATTCAATTAAACACTGATCATTTATTAACTGGAATACCTATATTGCTTTCAGATGCAATATATGGAACTTTTTTTAAAAAAAACCTTGTTATGCTTTAATTATATGCTTAGTTCCCCTTGGGGCGGTGTGGCACAGTGGGCCTTTGCCTAGGGCCCCAAATGACCTAAGGCCGCCACTGCAGAGACACAGCAGCCGCTGAGGTGCGCACACACTACAAATTTAACTCTTGGACACGTTCTTCACAAATACTGTCAAATCTTCCACTAAACCTTGTTGGGGAGGCATTACTGGCTACATTTCAAATACATACGTGAAAGGCATATACAAAATGAAATGGATGCACGTGGTGAATGCTCACAAATACATTTTCAATGAGTTAAACAGGAACACATACAATTTATGCATGAAAAGCAAGAACTATGATAAATATGTTTAGGACATAGAGTATGGGCATTTGCACTTACATAGGATTTTACATTATTAGGGATGTAAATTTTGCCACTAGCTTAGTCAAGGGAAATCAGACCTTGTCTACAAAGGAAAGTTCCATTGGATTAACCAAGGCGGTTAGCAACTATCACATAAGGCAGATATTAGTCAGAAGCCTCCAACTTTGCCATGGGACACCTCCATTTTTTCAGTCTTCGAAATTTCAACTCCCACTGTCATTCTGCAGCTTGCAGTGTTTAGTTAAAAAGCCGCTTTCTCCTATTCACATATATTGTAAAAAGTTTCATAAATCAGGGAAGCAAAAAATAAGCTGGGTCTCTCAAAATGACAGGAGGAATCATGCCATCATTAGTACACCTAGATACTCTGGGAGCAAAAGTGTTCCTGTCTTCCTCTCCCCGTAAATCCCCCTCCGCCATTGCTTAAAACATAGCCAAATTTCTAAACATCCTGACATCATGAACCTTTCCAGACCGTCCTCCCCTCAAATATGAACACTGAGGAACTTTCCACAGCAGTCAACCTGGCCTCGCAGTCGGATGAAGAAACACCCTTTTCTGATAATGAGCTCTGAAGCTGGTGTGGGAGGCAAAGAACAGCTACTTGGGCCCCAGCAACAACCTCACTACAATTTGGAAACCCCAACCATGCAAATCCATCAATAATCTCCCATGCTTTGCCAACCTTTTTGAGCATGACCCAGATCAGAAACACCCTCCCCTCCATAACCACAGTCCTGACAGGTGCTCTACTAATACACCAAACTGGTTAGCTACTAAGCAGCAGCAATTGGGATTGGCAAGCTTCAAGATGGTGACGGCCACATGAGTCTCCACCATCTGAGGGGTACTCTCATGTTGATGGTCTACTGCTTCGGGGTGAGTTCTGCTCAGATCTTTAGGAAAGTAGCCTGAAATTCTCCAGCAACTGCTGGTCATCCCAATTGTACATGACTATCCTGTTCCATAGTTGAAACTATTGTCCAATCCCACAAACAGTACTCCATTGAAAGAAGTGCTCCAGGAAAATGTCATGCAGAAGTATCTACTTGATTTCATCCTCCTCTAGCAGTGTTTCTGCAATTGTCTCCCAAGTCAACCAGTACCACCTGGTTGGGTTGACTCCCAGTATCTGTGGAGCAACCTGCTCATATAAATGACTATTAGGATAACAATTTTCCTGGCAGCAGTCTTTTTAAAAAAAAAATTGAATTATAGGACACCTGAAGAATCATGTGATTTTTTTCTTTTTAGTTCGATCCCAAGATCCAGATATGCAGAGTGTTTTGATAGGTATCCCATAAGGCACAGACCTAAGTGGTAGGACACCACACCAGGGGATAGCTTAATCCAGAATGAACAAAACCACATCGATGGACTTTTTTGTGACAGTTATACCTGCGCAAATATAACAGAAACACTGAAAACTTTCCATACAGGTAAGTTCTTAAACTGGGTTTTGCAAACACCTGTGTGGATATTTATTTTGGTTTAAGAGTATCTTATTTCAGGTTATCTTAGACCAGTGATTTTCAAACATAGGGCTGGGACCCAGTACTGCATCACAGACCCTCGGGTACTGGATCAGGGGGCCCCCTGCTGCCTCCGCTAAAACACTGCAGGAATGCATTGCTCAAAGATGTAATTGTTAGGTCACAGGCATATTTTTTTCAACTGGGTCTTGAGGAAAAAAAATTGAAAACCACTGTCTTAGACCAATTGCTAATTGACTTAAACCAAACCAAACACAGGCTGGATTTAAACTGTAGTAAGAGTATTCACACAGCCTTTTGCATCACTTTAACCAAGCTGATTTAAAGTCACACAGTGGTTTTAGGACAGCATGTTAGAGAAGTCCTGCTCACAGTTTTCCTGGAAGCTGTGCGGGAGGGCTGAGAGGAAAGGAATGGAATGAGGAAGGGGGCATTAGAAAATGCTGGAACTATAGGCAGAAATGATACCCTTGAATACTGTTCCTAACTTGCCTCCTGTCCTCATATATACAGAATTCAACTAATATGGATCTGCCAAATTTTTCAAGCTCTGACCATAAATATTGCCCTAATAGGCTACAATATAACAGGCACGTGGCTAGAATTTTTTGTTTCTTATTCAACTCTTTTGAAGGATCAAGAATTTTGGAAATGTAGGTATGGCTAACCACAATTAATATCTGGAAGAATTAAAGGGGATTTGGAGTAAAAATATTCTTATTTTAAGTGAAACAACAATTTGTCCTCAGCATTTTAAAATGAAGCTTTCACCGACTACTGATTTTATCTGTGGTTACAATGGCTGTTTGAGCACAAAAACAAAACTACTTATATATTGCAAATGAGAACAGTGGGTGGAGGGGAAATGTACATTAATGAGCAAGGGGTGTTTATCAGAGTGCCTCTGTAAGTACAAGTTCCAAAGGGGTAGCCATGTTAGTCTATGACAGCCAAACAACCACTTCTTAGTTTGTAAGTACTATTACTTTACTCCCATTTTTTTAAAAATTCAACTTGATAACATATGTATTTGGGAGCAAAACTTTAAGGGCGTATGCCCATGCCCAACTGCACGCTCACCTTGAAAGCCCAGACTTTTATGTAATAGTGAGCAATACAGTAAGTTAGCCGCACGACTCGGTAAAAAAAAACACACCACAACTCATTTGAGACTCTCCACTTGAGAGTTCTGGCCCCTCACTGAGGGCAAATCTTTCTTTTTAATTCAAGGTCATCAGTCTCAACCATTTTGATTACCTTCTGAATATTTTCTCTCACTCTCATTCTCTTTTGTTTAAAAAGGCACAAGAAATGAACATAGCAGTCTGGGTGTGTGGTTACTAAAGCATTATAACTACTCTGGAAAAAGCATTCCAGAGTGAACACACACTTCTTATTTACCATTATTCCTAAATTTCTCTTCACAACTGGCTTATAATTAATACAGCCTTAACCTCTTCATGTGCTTTGGGAAAGTCTTATCCAGATTTATTTATTTATTGCACTTTTGTACAGAAATATCTAATTTAGTCAAACCTATACCCTAAATTATCCAGATCTCTCTATTTTCAATTTTTCATTTTTTGTGGTCCACAGTCCATCACCAGATTTTCCGCCCATTCAAACTCAGATCAACATCTAATTAACATTCTTTGTAGGGCATTTAGCTATATGAAATATTTTTAATCTCAGCTCTGAACTTTAAAACCAAAGTAGTGCAATTTGACACAATCCCAACATCTAGTGATTTTCTTGTTTTCCAGTATTTGGCCTGGTGCAGAAGCTACAGGTTAATTGACAAGTCATCTTTTTTTTTTCCTTTCTTGAAGAATGGAAGTACAATAAATGTTTTGCTCTTCAACAGAAGGGAGCTCAGTTGGTATCCTATATTTAAATATTGCTAATTGATCTACTATTTCTTCAGTCAATAGCAACTAATAAAGGTGCATGGTGTCATCAAACCATAGATCTTTAAGTACAATCTGACTTAGCACCACTGTATATTAAACAGTGATCCTACTGGTCCAATAAGGTATTTTTCTATCATCCCCACTATAATGGTCTGAAAATGGCAAGGACTAAGAAAAAACCCTAAAAACTACCAAATAGAACTATAATATTAAATCCAACTAAACTGCGGAAACTTCCCTGATATTTTTTTTAAACATTGATGTATTGGGACTTAAAGTTCTGAGCTTCAACCAGGAGAAAAGTAGGAAGAGAGAGAGGCTGGGCAAAAGTCTTTCTATCATATGACCTTGGGCTGTGATGAGTCCACAGAACAGCACACTGCCTGTGGGCTAAGCAATGTTAATTCTGAAACCCAGATGACACCAGGAGCTGGAAAAGAGGACAAAATTTCCAAAGAACTGTTTTTTTTAATCGCATGAGCTCATGAGATAAATAAATCTGTTAGTTTTAAAAGTGCCACAAGACTCCTTGGGGTTGTTGGGTTTTTGGGTTTTTTTTGCAGAACTACACTAACACAGCTATCCCTCTGGAACTTGTTTTGTATTAGTAATTTTAGCCAGAGCTTCCAAATATGTTTTTTAAATTCACTTAATTTTGCTGCAATCCTTGATTTATGAATTCTACTTTTGGAATCTCTCCCTGCTTAATTTTTATAAAAATCCTTTTTTCTTTTTTGGATTTGCTTTACCAAAACTATTTTTAGAAACAATTCCCCTTTGCCCCCCCGCCCCCTTTTTAAAAATAGCCACGCTTTCCCTTCAAATTGGAATTTGGGATTTAAAGATAGCATCTTAAGATCTGCTCGCTCTCTCAATTTATTTAATGTCTGTCAATCAGTCATTGTCCAGTCTCTCTGTTTGCTTAACAATGTTTTTACTTTCTCAATGTGCATAACTCAATTAGACTATAACATCAAAGTCTTAAGATCATCTAATAAGTGCAAAACAGAACACAAGTAAAATTTATTTTGAGAGAAGGTATCTGCAAGACACTTAAGGCTCTGTACAATCCCAAAATACCACTGGTTGTGAAGCCAACAGATATTCAGTGATCCTCCACGTCTCTATGGCCCTACAGGCTGCTTACTATGGCAAGCAACTGTTAAAGATGTCCTTCGCAAAGGCTATATTCTAAAACTCCAGTTTCACAATGACATCATGGAGCAACGAGCATGCCCAGTGTTTTCATGAAGTTCCAGCTGGGAGGGGCTGAGTTCTGACTTAACTGTCCAAAAGGTTATCAAGACACTAAAATGAGCCATATGTAAGTGGTCCATGCACTGTGGTTACATGCAAGGAGAAGAGAGCTCCCAAAATTTGTGGGAGCATTCACTGCCTCCGGAACTCTCAACTCAGCCCATGCTCCATGTGGAGAGGAGGCAGGATGGACAGCTACAGATGGCTTTCATTTTTATGCCCAGACACTGATTCTTCTCATTCGCTGAGGGCTACAGTCACAGCAACTCCCTGTGCAGCCCAGCAGGGAAGGAGAGAGACCAAGAATTAAGAATCAGCACTGCTTGAAGAGACAGAGTTTCTGTATTTCCCATCTCTGAAGGGCAGTGACACTAATTCTCACAATTTATTATTTGTACAGTGAAAGTAGTTTCTTTTACATTTTAGAAATGTTTCAGATCATATCATTAACAAAAACCACATACAATGTTATCGTAAGGCAGAGATAATTTCCTCCAAAACAAGTTTTTATTTGTACTCTATTACAAGTTCTTAGGCTCGTTTTGAAATGATAGAGAAACAAGTGGTGCTTCAAATAATAGAAAGCAAAAGATATGTTTATTTTTCTTTAATTTCCAAGTATATATGTTTCCAATGCTCAAAAATTTAAAAATTGAAAGAAAAAAAAATATTTAAATAATTAACTATTCTTTTCCTTATTTGTACATCTGGATAGGGTAGGAAGGGGGAAAGAAGCTCCACAGGAGCTTAACAACACATCATCTTAAATGGTTTACATAACTGATCAGACCATGTAGAGTTGCTCACTCTAGTGGAAAAATGCAATAACATAATGAGACAGCGGTGCTGCCCAAGTGTCAAAAAAGTCACTAGCTCGGGAGATCACAATTGAAGGATCATTGTTACATATAGTTTCAAATTATTCAAACTATTTTTTTAAAATCATATTCAGAGAAATTCTAATATTACTTATTTACCTCCTTAAACATAAAATGGGAAAAGGGACATAGGATTGCAAGTTTACCTCTTACTGAATCTGCAAAATTAAAATCCCAGTCAGAAAATGAAACAGAGTTCCAACAGCAATATTAATTCTGTGTTGCATACACATCGAATTATACACCTTTTGCCATATAAACCCTAAAATATTAAGATCTCTTCATCAGAAAAACATGAATAGAATATCTTACATAATCAGAAGTGATTATCAATCACTAATGACTTTAAAAATTTTCCTCCAACATTTGACTGCACAGAAACTGACTTGCTTTCTAAGTCAGCCATAGACAATGACTGCCCCTCCCCCCAAAAAATCTTGAGAAAGTTACGTGTTAGAGTCAAAGTATTTTTCAAAAATTTTAACCAATTAACCCATAGAGTACTTACGTGAAATAAAAAAGGGACTCTTTTTAAAGATCACCATTTTAAAGATAACAAAACTGAGGCAGAGCATATACAATGGATATGTTCCAACTTTATAGCAGTTTCTACTGTTGATGGGTTTAAGCCTTATTTTACTACTAGAGATTCACTTAAATATATTTCTCTTATTCCTGGAGAGAATTTCTCCCCACCCATATACTGAAGGTGCCAATTACAGCTCCTTAGTTAAGAGTCAGTTGAGATTTGAACTTAGACCAACTTCAGAGGGGTAGCCATATTAGACCCATGAATTTAGAGCAGGTATTCACAACCACTTTGTTTTGTGTGAAGAACGCAGCAAACTCTCAAAATTACAACACTTACTCTTTGATAAGCACTGAATTAATTTACTGCAAATTTACAAATGAACCCATTGATTTGGGAGTGAAAGAATCTATTCAAAATTAATTGTAAGAAATTAAGCACACAATCAATTTTTGGTCTCAAATGATCTCAGTCCTGGCATTGTCCATCTACACAAAAATTAGCAGAGCTGATTCTTTTAGATTCTTTTAGATTTGGTGCAATCGTTATTTCAGATTTTTTTTTTTTAAAGAATAATGGGAAGTTTTTCCATCAGAGGCCAAATAATGTTCTTCAGAGAAACTCAAAAACGGTCATTTTTCCCCATCGTTCTCAATGGGACAGACCACAAGCAGTAGTGGCCACTACCTCCATCCATTTGTTTCCTCATGCTGTTCTTTTCTGCCACCTCACAGCATTATGCAGCCACTGTTTTCAGGAAAGACAAGATGACTTCCTGTAGTGACTCCATCAGGGAAAAAAACTTCCTAATGCCTTTAAAAATCAGTTCCAATTAACAGTCAGTAAAAACACGAATGTGCATTAATTATAATTGTGTGTGTATTGCCTGGTGTCACTGTGGGACTGAGGTAAGGTTGTTTGAGCCTTAATTGTGTATTTGCATGCCATAACATTTGATTCTTTTAAGTCTAATAATATATACCCCTGAACTTCCTGTATTTATATGTTTGTTTTGGGGATATTTACAACACTCCTTTAATATTTTTACCCTAAATTTGGACTGCCTAGAAAAGTATCCTAAATTTTTACCCAAAATATTTACTTCCAATATTAACTCCAGTTTAATACAGGTTTTGTCTGAGAACATACACTTGAGTTTTTCTGGGACTATGCACACAAATATATTCACACATACAGGTACATGGCTTGCTGGGTAGGGATAACTAAAAGGAAAGACGCTTTTAAGACAGGAAAAATAATTATCAAATGTACCAACGAGTCAACAGTGCTACTGAATAGGATCTATTTAAAGTGTCTGACAGATAAGCAGGTGGTTTGGACTAAAAGAAACTTGTACATGAAAATGCATTCCCCCCATCCCATCCCCCATCCAACCCCCCACAAACCAATTTGAACGGAATGGAAGTAAAACAGTGCCATCTAGCGGCAATCCAACCAAGTACTAAAGGATCTGGATGGAGGGACTGATTTATATGAACCTGAACAGGCAAAACACATGTTTTTCACAATTCTGTGGCTACAGAATATGCATCAGAACCAAGGTCTTGCTACCAAACTGTGCAGCAATCTGAGTTTTAATGTTTTGGTTTGTTTAAACTTACATTTTTAGCCTTTTGATTGTGAAGAAAACTTTCCAAATATAAAGACACATCTATACATTAGAAGACTTACTGATGAAAACAGAAGTCAGCAATGGACCCCTTCAGAACAGGTACTGAAAAAGGCACAACTGCTAACATACATGGGGACAAGAACATTTTAATTTTCCCTCAGCCAGATTTTCTACAGAAAACTTGAAAATGGCTTGTTCCAATCTACGCTAGCCATCGCATGGTTTTTAAAATGCTTTCAAAATGAACTGTTGCAGTTTTCAGCAGTGATTTTTCCTGATGTAAATGGAAATGTATTGCCTTACTAGATCAAAAGAATGGTTTGCTTAGAATAGTAAGTATCCTGTTTCCAAGAGTGGCCAACACCAGATGCTTCAAAGCCAGGTGCCAGAAATGCTGCAACAGGCAATTATAGAGTATCCTGCCCACAGGACAAGTTTCTTGGGGCTAATTTGCACAAGAAGTTATACCGATATAACCATACTGGTATACTTAAACCACCATAGTCACACTGATATAACTCTCCATGGGGACACTCATTCTGCAATTAGTGTCTTTTTCTAGTTTAGCTTAAACTGCTTCCAAGGTGATAAACTAAATCAAGAAAAGGCATTCTTATTCTGGAATAACAGTGGGAGGGAGTCACACTGCTAAAAGGGTAAAGTATGAATTTAAACCAGCGTAACTCCCTCTGTAGACAGGTCCACCATTTAGGCTGATTTAAGTGCTAAAACAAGAATTCATATCCCTTCTAAATTTTTAAAAATCGTTATTACTGTAACTTTGCATGTTCTCATTATTCATAAGTGTGATCTGTTTCCATTCCTGATAAGCTACTGATCTTAATGGCGCCTGACTGTCAACCAATGAATGCAGTGTGTCTTCTTTCTGGTGCCTCTACCAGTGAGCATTCAATTTTTTTTTCCTTAAAATTCTTCAGAGGGAATAACACGGGTGCTATTGCATGGGTGTGACTGCTGGATGCTGATGTTTTAACCACCATCCTGTCTAACTCTATTCAGAACAGTTCTATGCTACATAGTGATTAAAATGTCTGTCTACAGCACATTTCTCACTGCTGCTACCAACCATGGAACTGCACGGTCAGTAGCAACACACAGAAATCTTAATTTTAAAAAAAATTTAGTTGTAGACAAGGCTCTGAGTCTACAGACAAGATGTTCATAGCCACAGTCACCTCAGTGGGATGTTGCTTCTAATGTAGTAACGACAATTTAAATGTTAATTTTCTTAATTTGCTCAATGTTAGTCCTTTAAGCAGAAATATCCTGTTTAATGTTCTTATTCATAATTGCTGTTTGAAGTGGCAAATACTAACTAGAGTGGAGAGCAGTGGAATAGTTGGTTATTGTCAAGGATCACTAGGGTGGAAGACTAGAACGTCAAAGCTCCTTATGGCACCCACCCCCACGAATTCAAAATCATTCTTTGCCTAGCCTGCAAAGAAGAAGGGTATATTAGATGCATTACTTCTCCACTGCCAAAAGTCTCAACTGTCTCCTGAATGCCAGAAACCATAACTACCTCCCACGCCTTCTGAGGTGCCAAAAGAACCAACTGTCCCCTATCCAGCTGCCAAAATCTCCAGCTTCCTGACAACTTCCAGAATGCAGTTATGCGTTTAGTACAAAAATCTGCCGCACACTGAAAAATTGAGAGAGCATAAAGTAAATTTTATTTAATATCAAAATAAACACCAAGAAAAACTGTTCATTGAGTTATTCATTTTTGCATTTATTTCAAAATCGAAGGAATTGATTTAAATTCATGCTGCCACTGATTTTGCAATATAAAGTCATAGTCTTTGCCACAGAATTTTATTTCTAACTTGCCACAAAATACGCAGGGCCTTGATTTTATGGTAGTAATACATGATAACATGGTGCGTCACAACTTTTATTAGTAGCATTTTGTGCACTGGTTGCACTATTCACTCTTGAGTGAATCCATAAGCAAGTTACACAAGTTATTCCAAACTAGTACCAATAAAATCTTTATACCAGACTCCACCATTATCCATTGTGTTATGTGCCACACAATTTACTGAAAAACTATTTCTTGAGTTTTAGAGAATTTTAAAAATTGTGAGACTTTTCCAATCCTCTATCTATACCTTATTTATCTGGAGTCTAAGTGTAAAGGGAGAAAAATTAAATTTTAAAGATACCTTCTGTTACAGATCCACAGGATCAGGAGAGTTACTACATCTCTAACTTTGGAATAGTCTCTTGGAGAAACCTTTGAGTGCGCCAGACCCTTAAGGGTCTCATTCCTTCTTTAGGGTAGGCCACACAGCCTCACCACCTCCTGTGACTGAACACCTGGGGCTACACAAGCTCTGCTCAGTGAGTCCAATGGAGAGAGACTGTTAGTAGAGACTTGTACTCTCTTCCGGGTTCAATGCACCTCACCAAGCATCTGCAGTGACACTCAAACAGTGTTGTCAAAACGGTAGGTTTATTAGTCAGCTGGACACAGCATAGAAAGTCCTCCAGTTAGCATAGAGAACGGAAGGTTAAAGCATAGGATCATTCTAGTTAGCCCGGAGCCCAGCCAAGCTGTAGTGAACTCCATGGTTCAAGCTGTGTCTGTCTGTCTCTCTGTTGGACCTCAGATGACAGCCCTGGCTCCTTTCAGCAGCCAACTCTTATCCCTACCTCACATCTAGTCCTTTGTTCTCTAGCTAGAAGATATTTGTTCAACTTCCTGCTTTCCTCCCTAATGAGAAAATCCATCTCCCTCTGGGTTCTTGGCTGCTAGGTGTCAATGTTCTGATGATTAATTAGATTTGCCATTATCTTCTCAGATTCTTCACAAATATGTGATGGCCTCAGCCAGTCCTTTTCCAATATCAATTAAAGCTCAGGCAGCTAGGCAAGATTCATACCTATCTCTCTCAGCCTGTCCTGAGAGCAAACAGTCCTTTTCCACCCCAGGTAACAATGCAGCCTAGAGGGGAAACTGAGGCAACATAAAAATACCATCTAACATTCTGACTTAGTCACACCTACAAGTAACTTTTCTTATAAAAAGATGCACTTGCCCATAATTTGATTCAATGACTTTCAAGCTAGATCTCTGAGGATCTTCCAAGGCAGGGTTGTCAAACTCATTTGCTATTGCGGGCCAGATTTTACTTAAATGTACTTCAAGTGGGCCGTACAAACTGTAAACCAAAATTCTAGGGAACTCTTGTGGCATTGCGGAGCACTGTGTATGTGAACCTGTGCTCTGTGAGACCTCTCTCTCTCTCTCTCTCCGTTAGGGGGAAAGAGTGACCCTGAGGAGCACAGTCACGGGCCAGATGGAAGAAGTGCACGGCCCGCGGGCCACATGTTTGACACCCCTGTTCCAAGGCAAGGAGTAATTATTAATAAGAGATTAATAGGCTATCTAGTCGCTATCATTAGGCTATGAACCACAGCAATCATGTTAGACATGCATCTTAAGAAGGATTTTAACCAAGAGTAGGATATGAGTACACAGATTGATTATGTTGAGTTTCACTGTAAGAGACAGCACGTTAATGTGTCTGTGGGGTGGGGAAAACCACAAAATGAAAACAGAAGCTGCCATCACTGGTAGAGCAAAGATGGCAGATCACAACTGAGTGAGAAAAGAGACTACAAAAACAGGGGGAGCGAAATTATGAATGGCCTGAAAAATAAGGAATAGAATTTTGTTACTGATGCTGGAAAGAAGGGGAAACCAGTGAAGGGACTTGACCAAATCGGAATGCGAATGTGATTTTGACATTGGCATTAAATTCCCATTTCTGGCTCTGCAGGGTCATATGATATCTGACTTTACTGCAATGTTTTTAAATAATTATAAATTAATAGTGAAATTATTACATGATAAATGATAACCCACTAGGTATTTAAGAAAAATACATTAAATTTAAAAAACCCATAATTAATTAGATAGTCATTTTACCTCACATGCAGTATCCCAATGAGGGTGGCAGCTAGATCTGAAGACATTCTTCCCATAACACAGCAGCGACTTAGAGAAGAAAGCAAGCTGGTTGGTAGATATGGTAGAAAATATACAAGCTGCACTAAACGTTGCTGTGACTCTGCTGGAAGAAGAACCAGAGTGCCATCTAGTGGATCTAAAAAGGGTACACAAAAAAATTAATCAAACACCATCCTGCATGGAAAGATTTTCCCTCTAATGTCATGCGATACTGATTAATCTAGCAAAAACCAACCCGTCCCTTCAATTCTAGGGCCCCTAGTAAATGGATGGGCACTAGGGATTGCTCTCACAAATATGAGGGCAAGTCAATCAACATGTTTGTCTGTAAGGACAGAAAGCAAGAAGGAGAAAGAAACCAAGAAGCTCACTGGGGCACTAAAGTGGTAGTAAGCATAAAAAGTTAACAGTTATTAACAATACCAAACATTTACAATACACTTTTCATATTCAAAGCACTTTACAAACAACAGTTAAGGAAAATACCCTTATGAATTTTCTTTGTTGCTTAAGTGCCAAAAAAAGCCATACAGAAACTATTTGGGTTTTAGTAACCACTTTCTTTTAGATTGTCCATGTTTGGATAAGTGTAATCCACTATACAAATTTCCCATTCAAGCACAGATATAGAAAAAGTGATAAACAAAGGAGCCAGACTCTGTTTATGAAAGATGTGTCTTCATTCGAGATGAGAAAGTAAACTCTGCAGAGGCTCTCTGAAGAGAGGGAAACAACAATGCAACTTATAATAAAATAATAAATTCTTCAGGTTGCAAACTCTCATTCTTCACTTGTAACTCTGTTCACACAGCTCATGGGTGGTTTATACAATAGTTGCATTTTGAAGCTTTCCTTCCCAACTATAAGGCTACCATTATTCTAGAAAATGAAAGCTTAGATACTTCTGTCCAGTTCCAATACTGCCAACCCCAAGCATTCAAAGATCACAAGTCAAGCCCAAAAACTACAAGAAGGTCTTAAAAATCTTGAGATTTTTTTTTTCAAATAATGGATTTGGAGTTCTTTTTATACATCTTATGGTTTCTAATTTGGTAGTCTACACTTGTGTTACATTTTCAGACTTTTCTCTGCAACAGTGAAGGAGAGAAACTTAACTTTAATATGAAAACAGATTCTTCAATACCACATGACTTTAGGAGCTGGGCCTTTAAGAAAAAACTGTAAATACTGCAAGACTCATGATAAAAACCTGTGAGCTGGCAACACTGCAGCTTTGCAGGAGAAATACTTTCTGCACAAAATTCCAATGCTGCAGAATAATTGAATACTCAGGCAAATTATTATTAAAACAATAACTAAAATACTTTATTATAGGGCTTTTCATCCTGATGGACCTCAAAACATTTTACCAACTTTTATATAAAACAAAAGAATCCCTTTCATCCCCAAGATGAAGTGCAGCCTGGGATAGAACAGAGGAGTTGTTTAACAGCATATAGCAACATTTACCATTATTTGTATTGCAGCAGCAACTAGCAGCCCTAGTCACGAACCTTGGGCCTCATAATGCGAAGTACTGTACGAATATAACAAAAAGGTGGCCCCTGACACAAAGATCTAATAATCTTAGCACACAACACTTCGAAGCTAAAAGAGAAGAAAATTACTGCATTCAATTGATGCAGGGAAAAAAGTAATTTCTTGATGTTTCAGGGACAATCTGGGCAGACAGAATATAATTATCCAAACTGGAATCTGGCCAATACAGAAGAGCTAAATTCTCCACTCTTGTAAGAAATATTCTGTAAGAGTCTGATCCAAAAGACAATATTTCTAAGAATGTGCCGTGCCCTTATAATCCTAACGGTTCAGTTAAGAATCTGAAAAAGCAATGCTTATTTAAAGCATTTAACTACGGCTAAGTACACAGAAATCTAAAATAAAGGAGTATCGCGAAGTCCAGGTTTACTCAGAAATCAAATGTTCTCATCTATCAGGTTAAGTCCAATCTAAAAAAAAAGATATCTTCAAATCAAACTTCAGTCTCATAGTAAATAAAATTGCTGCAGTCATGATTTTCTTCACAAATTTCTATTTTAAGGGTATGAAGAATCATTTTGTCTGTGTACTCTGGCTTTAATCAGGAGAAAGCAGGATTTTTCACTCCCTGTACTATCCCTTTTCCTGTCAAGGGACAGACAAAATTCATTATGTTTTAGAACATAAGTCTTACCATAAATTCGGGAAGCAGTGGCTTGAAAACTCTCCAACAATTCCTTGTTTGAACGAGATGCAGCAGAATGAATGGTCTCAATCAACTGGTTTGAAAGCTCAGGGTTTCTTGAGCCAAGCAGAGCAAGCTGCTGAGGCAGGCCAGTCAGCCAACGAGTTAAAACTTTACTTCGGCTTCTAAAAGAAGCAAAAAAAAGATCATTGGAAAAATGTTCTCTTCAATACATATATTCTTAAACCCAGTTTATATTTACAATAGATAAAGAATAGTGGTAATACTGAATTGGTATGTATAACTTTTCAGCTAGGAGTCTGATTGTGCTCGTATGTGATGAATCATCACACAAGCCACTTCTCCCATGGCCCAAACAGTTTCTGCAGAACATAACTTGACAACCTCCCTCAGAAGTCAATTTCACAAAATGACGATATGCTGGTGAAGAAGCATTTCCTTTTGTTTGTTATAAAAGTACTATCTATTAATACCCTTTAGAAGGCCCACTGATGGGGTGGGATAAGGCGGGCAATTGTCAAGGGGCCCAGGCAGATCAGAGGATACATAAGTCTCTTTCTCTCCTCCACATACACACTCCCCCTGAAGCCCTTCTGCTCACACTGTTCAGCCCTCCCCTGAGCCGAGGTTTTATTATGTGCCATGTGGGTCCCTGGGCAGCTGAGGAGGAGGTGGTATGTGCTACTCAGCTTCCCAGGTTCATCAGACATCTTCCAGTGGAGTCCAAGGGCCCTAGGAAGCTGAGTAACTGATATCTCCACCTTAGCCAACAGGGATCCTTCATGGCACATGATAAATAAGTAAAAACTTTCAATGGAAACCCACTCAAACCTCAGTTATCTCTTTCTATATGGGGTGTTAACTGTCCGGCTATGGGGCCCACAATTGCTGTCAGTGAGCCTGCTGCTTAATGACCCTATTATGGGCCAGAGGAAAAAAGCAAAGACAGTTGAGTATTCACTATACCCTTAATATGGAATACCTAAAGTCACTTGTAACTCTTCATTTCTCGAATAAATTTTACTTATTTTATTTTTTGGCTCTCTTATATTTAACCTCATTCATCTCCACTGTTCTTCATCTTTTTAATTTCAGATATATTTTTTAAAGAAAAACAAACTAGACAAAATGCTTTAGAGAGAAGTGTTCAATAGTGTCCTGTTTCTATAGGTTTTTTTTACCCATCCTATTTACCTGTTTAACCTGCTGCTACACCCTCAATTGAATTCAGTATAACCATTCCCAGTCTTTAATCCACAGGACTTGATCTTTTACCTCATGGTTTATATTCCTAATTAGGAGCAAGGATTTTGTTTGTTTTTAATCAGTGACCTTATAAAAAGCTTTTTTTTAAAAAAAAAAAAAGTTATGTACATCACATCTCCTTTACCTCAGGGCTCGACAAAATTTGGGCCCAGTTAGGCACCCAGTGTCCAAGTAAGGCACCTAGCTGGGACGCCCCTTGCCACTGAAAAATGGCCAGGGTGGCACAGAGCCCCCCGCTGCCAAAATGCCTCTGAATCCCCCAAGTTCTGGTAAAGGAGAAGTTAGTTTTATTTTTTGTCACCAGAGGGCGCTCCTCCACTGCATTTTTTTTCAGGGGAGATAGGCACCAGGCTACAAAATCTGGGTGCCATGGCAACCTGGCACCCAGACTTTATCAAGCTTGCTTTACCTAAATTTTTTCTTGAAGAACTTTAATAGGTTAGAGAGGAATTATTCCCTTTCAAAAAGAACAGCAGTTTAATTATATTTAGCTAAACAGACATTTATAAACAAGTGTGTTGCATTATTCAATCCTCCCAATATTTCCATTATTTAAAAGGAATTTTTGGATAAATTATGTAATGAACTTCCATAAAATCATGTATTTCCCTTACTTTATCACAAACATTTTAATCTTGCATTGTTATTTTTTACTACTACTAAATACATATTTCATCCATGTTTCCAACAATATATTTAAATAATTATTGATATGTCTCCTTTACCTTCCTGTCTAATGAAAAGAAAAAGTTCACTACAGGTTACTGCACAGTAAGCTTAATTCTTAAAGTATATTGCTTCTACAGATTCACACCCAAAGATTGAGCATACTCATGACACTGCTTATCCAATGCTTTGGAGAATAGAAGGAAGTGACACCTTCAAGGTTGCATAAGTGTCTCTGACTGGTTTTAAAAGTTGAGACCTAAGAGTGTAAGAGAGAGCAGGATCCTCAAGGCATTCAGTTCCTTTTCTAAAAATAAAATTCCAAGTAGTATTTCAAACTTTAAAAAGGGGGAATCTTTAAAGTAAATTAGGGAAATTTGTTGAGGGAGTCCCTAAAAATCAGAGGAAATTAATATTGGACTCAGAATGGACGCAACTTAAGTATACCACAAATGAATCATAGAAATAAAAAAGAAAAAGGAAATAAAAATTGTATAAGATGGATGGTAAAATGCAGGAGATTATTTAAGCAAAACAGGTATCTTCTGGACCATAGCTGTGGAAAAGAAGATGCCTTGCGGAGTTGATCATCTAAATAGGGATAAACATGGATACTTTGCCATCTTAATTGTGCTGATGTTGTAGACAAGCACGTTGTCACTACTCAAGATGTCACAACGCCAAAAGGGAGGAAGTGATCCATTTCTATGATGAAATGATTATATTTGTGATGTAAAGGTCTGAGAGCAACATGGAACTATACCTCTTGTAAGCTGACAGATCCAAATTAATTTTGCATATACAAACAAGGGGATAATTTATGCCAAGATTAACATATGGATTTGAACTAATGCTAATCCACCTTTTTAGTCACAACTTGATCTATTGCTGGACTTGACTATATGTTGTTCTTGGCCTTCAGAAGAAGCCTTCCAAAATGGGAAATGCGAGTTTAAATATCAAACACAGGATGAGAAGTCATTTCCACCATCACCCAAGTTATTTTCAGCATCACAGCCATTCTCTGTACCAGTTCATGAAACAGAATAATAGCTTCTGATGGAGCAGCAGCTGAGGAAACCCCCCACATCAACATCATGAGACACTTGGTCATCGGGTTCCATGTTAGTGGAATTCAGCAGGACCATCTAGTTCATCCTCTCAATGTATCAGGGTATAATAAGGTAGCCGAGTCTCTCTGATGTGAAAGTATAGGCATATTGAAATGAGTTGAATCTGATGTGAGAAGTGTACTCTGTCATCTCTGTGGGAGGGGGACAACAATGGGACTGGAGATCATTCTTGTAATAGTTCAGTGAAGGCCAGTAGGGCCATCTAGCCCAGGTAGGTATATCTGATCTGATTGTGGATCCAAATGTAGATCCAAGATTGTCTGGATTGGAGACAGCATTGGCCTTGGTAAACAGAGTCCAAAAAATGGCAAAGCAAACTTCCTGGGAAACCTGTGGATGTCCTGGAAAGAAGCAGCAAAACCTTAAGGAAAAACCTGTAACCAAGAAGAGTTTTTTCCTTTTTTTTCTCTCACTGAGGAAAAGGACGGAAGGATACCCAACCCTCCAATTTTTCTATTAATTCCCTTATATTTTTGCCCTGAGAATTTCTGAACAGGAATGATTTTGGATCAAAGTATGGATCCCAAACTGAGCATATGGTTTATGTACTTGGGCCACTACCATTAAACTAGAAGCAGATGGTGCCAAAGAGTTCAAAGCAGTCTCCAGCACCTTTTTCTGGCAATTATCGGGAACTATTAGATTTATCTTAGGATATGATCCTTTCTGGGGGGATTTGAGATCATCAAGGCCCTTAGTTTTTGGCTTGGGTTCTGAAGGTTAGCCTACAGGATCTGTCGAGTGCCAGTGCACAGACTGGCTCTGTTAAAGAGGCCAATACTTCTGTCATTTCTTGGACTGGAACTGGAGATGTCTGATCCAAAGAATAACATTCCTGAAGACTGGCTCTGCTATTGGAGGTCATTTTGGGGAGCTCACTTTGTTAGAAAGCCAACTCTGATGGCAGCAAACCTTCCAGTATCAGAATATTAGATTTTTACCCTGGTGGCAGAGATAAGAATCTTGGGAAGGGACTGCTCTTTAATCCCTGAAGGAGACCTATCTATACTCTTAGATCTTAAGGATTCTGAATCAGAGGGCCTGGCCGCAAAAGCTTCTTTAAGAAGATAGGCTTGGAGACAGTTTTGATGCTCTTTAGAAGGTCTTTGGGTCAAGGTGCTGCACCTGTTTCAGCAAAATAGAAAACGACCTTTCACAAGACAAACACCAAATATGGACATCTGAAATGAGGAACAGTAGGAGAAAATGCACACCTCTTAAATTCTGGTCTTTTTCCTTGAAGATATGCAGATCAGTGTAGGAACCTGGGAATAGATTATAATGAACTAAATAAAGAACTTCTTAAAGACAGAAAATTTTAAAGAGTAATCCTACACTAAGTAAAAGCTAGCTAACAATGTGAGAGTCCTGATTCAAAAATTCCTGGTCGGAGAAAACTAGGGAGGTTTCCAGTCTGTCTGCAATGACCGATAGAAGGAACTGAGATGGCTGAAGACTCCCAGTCCCTCTGATAGCTTCACTTTCAGAACATTCAGTAAGAGGAGGGCCAGGAAGGGAAGTTAGAGCACTCCACCAGGCACTGCTATGAGAGCAGATCTGTATTAGTGGCACATCCCAGTAATGGGAATGAGCAAAGACAACTTGAAGAAGCTCTGACTCATAGCAAGAGAGAGTTTACTATGACACAAAACCTTTGTTACTTAAATTGTCAACTGGAATAGCAGAGACCCTATCTAATCCATCTCATTATAAAAAGCAAAGGCATCCAACAAATGTGCATATTCCATAATATCAAACCATCTCCTTGGAAGTATAAATCCCCTCTAGAAATGCCAGTATTACAACGTCATATACATCAATATAATAATCTGCAACACACTGAAAATGCAAGCATAAATAAAATTTAATTTAAACACAGAATATTGTATTGACTATATTGTATATTTTCATATTTAATTCTATCATACATTTTTCAAATTGCCTGAAGCTGCCCAGAACTTCCAATCTGCTGCAACCAGGGTACTTGCCAGAGAACACGTCAGGATTACTACAAAGAACACATGGCTTTGCTTAGAGAGGATGGTGAAGTTAGCACACAAGAGGCATTATATCCCTAGCTGAGTACAAGACCACAGGCTCATATAAACCAACGAGTGAAATTGTGAATGCATCATCAAGAACAATCCTGTTCTCCGTGCTCTCCATATCTGAGGAGCATTCTGTTACCCAGCGTACAGTCCATGTAGGTCTCAAGAATTTAGATAGCAGTATTTGTCCTAGAACACATTACAGACTAGTCTTTTGACGTCTCCTACTCACTCTTCTTCAAGGCACTTTGTAAGCTGTCTAAAGCCTCCGAACATGAGGAAAGGAAGGTTGCTCATCCTCAAGATGTGTGTCCCTGTTGTGGTGCTCCACTCAAGGTGTTTGCCACATCCTCGCACCGAGGTTGGAGAATTTTCCCCCACAGTCCTGCTCTGGCTGCGTCCGCGCAACTCGTCTCGCACTGGCGTTGGTGCCACAAGCCGTGCAAACGCAGCCAGCCTCCCTCAGTTCCGTTCCATCCATGAAGCATAGATTCACAGCTCTGTAGTAGAGGGGAGGAGGGAGGGACATGGAGCACCCCAACAGGGATATACATCTCAAGGAACACCGGTTACTGCTCAGGTGAGCAACCTTCCTTTCCTCCTGAGTGGTGTCCTGTAGGGGTGTTCCACTCCAGGTGCCTAAGGAGCAGTTCCCTTATGGAAGGAGGGTACTTAGGAGCTTGTGCCATCTATTGTCAAAAGTACTGTGGTACCTAGAGCTGTATCTGCTCTGAGTGTTTGGTCAACAGCATACGCTATGTCTACACTTACTAAAGTTAGTTCGAATTAACTAATTCGAACTTAACTAATTCTAACTAATTTTAGTTAGTTCGAGTTAACTTAATTGGAACTAGAAAAATTTAGTTCTAACTAAGCAAGTGCCATTCATGGCACTTGCTTAGTTCAAATTAGCGAATTGCATTGAGTTCAATGGGCCGGTTAGTTCGAACTAAGCAATTAGTTCGAACTAACATGGCCACGTTGGTTAATTCGAACTAACTAGTTCGAATTAACCCTTAGTTCGAATAGCATATTCAAATTTATTAGTTCGAATTAAGGAAGCCCTTAATTCGAACTAATGAAAGCCTAATGTAGCCATGGCTTAAGTTAGTTCGAATTAAGCTTCCTTAATTCGAACTAACTTGCCAGTGTAGACATAGCCATAGTGTCTAGAGTATGTATCTACTGAGCTCCATGTAGTGTCCTTGCAAATGCTGATTAATGGAACATTTTTAAGGAAGGCCACAGTTGTGGGCATACCTCTTGTAGAGTGGGTTTTAATGTGTTCTGAGGGTCTTATGTTGAGGAGTGAGTAACGTGATTATGCAATCTTTTATCCATTTAGAGAGTCTCTGGTTGGAGACTGTCATCCCCTTTGAACGTTCTGCTATAGATATGAAAAGCCTTAGAGATTTCCGGAATTGTTTTGTTCTGTCTATGTAAAAGGTCATGGCACGTCTAACATCTAGCATGTGTAGTAGAGCTGAGTTGGAATCACTGCGCGGCTTAGGGTAAAATATAGGTAAATTGATTTCCTGGTTGATATGGAAGGAAGTGTTGATTTTCGGGATGAACCTGGGGTGTGGATGCAGGTTTGCCTTATCAGGATGAAAGATTGTGCATGGTGGGTCGGCCAAGAGCACCACAATTTCACCTACTCATCTAGCCAATGTTATGGCTATGAGGAAGGAGACCTTCATGGATGAGAATTTTAAGGAGCAAGTAGCCAATGGCACAAAGGGTTTTCCAGTGATAGCTTGGAGGACTAGATTTAAGTCCCAGGGTGTTACTGGAGGGTGTACTTCTGGGTACACATTCTGCAAGCCATTCATGAAGCGTTTGACCAGGCTGTGTGAGAATATGGGTTTATCCTCTATTTTTGAATGAGTGAGCTATTTGCAAGACCCTCATGTTTCAGGTGCAGGATGTATTATAAGATGGAAGGGAGTGTCGCCGAGAACGGTAAGATTTTCCTATGTTCACACCATTTATTGAATCTACATCATTTTCGGAGATACGTCTTATGTGTAGATGGTTTCCACCTGTTTAATAAAATGTTCTTTACTTGTTCTGAGCATCGAAGCTCTTCAGACTGCAACCACTGATCAGCCACACTATGAGGTGTAACTTGTCTAGATGAGGATGAAGCATTTGGCCAGCATCTTGGTGAAGTAGGCCCTTGAGTAGCAACAGCAGTATTGGATCGGCAATGGACATCCGGAGAAGGTAAGGAAACCAGGTTTGCCTTGGCCAGGCAGGGGCGATGATTATTGTTGCTCTGTCCAATTTGGTTTTTTGTATTGTTCTGTGCATCAGGTGTATAGGTGGGAACGGATATAGTCGGTATCCCTTCTAGCTCAAGAAGAAAACGTCCCCATATGATTGATCTTCGATGCCTGCTCTGGACCAGAAGGCTGGGCATTTCTGATTCACATTTGTCGCAAAAAGATCTATGTCCGGAAATCCCCATTGGTGAAATATGTGGTGTAATACATGAACGTTGAGTTCCCACTCGTGTTTCATTGCGGAGTGTCTGCTGAGTGTATCTGCTATTGACAACTAGATAAGTATGAGGCTGATATATTTACACCATGTTTGATACACCAATTCCACAGATGGATTGCCTCTGAGCATAGAGTTGGAAGCGGGCACCACCTTGTTTGTTTATGTAGTACATACATCAATTTTCTCATGATTTTTCTTGTTTTGTTCTTTATGATAGGCAGAAATTGGATGCATGCATTTCATACAGCTCCAAGTTCAAGGAGGCTAATGTGGAGACACATCTCATGTATGACCAATGACCTTGAGGGGACTGACCTTGCAGGTAAGTACCCCATCCCAATAGGGATGTGTCCATTGTTATAAATGAGGTGGGTGGGTCATGGGTAAATGGTATTCCCTTTAGTATGTTCTGTGGTTGTAACCACCATTGTAGAGAATGTTTGATGGCATTTGGCATTGATATCACTTTGAACAGGCTGTGCCTGCATGGTTTGTTGATAGAGTTGAGCAACATTTGTAGGGTGCGCATGTGAAGGCAAGCATGAGGAACTACCACCATTGTGGCCAACATATGCCCAAGTAGTTGTAGGCAAATGTACTGTTAATATTGGACTGCCTATTACAGTCTTGATGATGCCTATGGTGTTGAATTGCTTGAAGGGCAGCAAGGCTCATGTTTTTGTTGTGTCTAGATGGGCCCCTATAAATTCCAATTGTTGGGTAGGGATTAGCATTGGGTTTTGGTGGCTTATCGTAAGTCCAAGTTTGGAGAACAGAGCTAATGTTTCTTGGTTCACTTGTTCTGCTTGTTCCTGACTGTTCCATTTTAGCAAGCAGTCGTCCAGGTACGGGTAAATGATTATCCCATGTTTGTGTAAGTAGGCAGTTACTATCGCTAACACCTTTGAGAAGACTCTCGGGGCTGTGGATAAGCCAAAGGGGAGTACTGTATATTGATAATGGTTTTGCTCAATCACAAATCTGAGGAATTTTCTGTGTGCCAGATGTATTGTTACATGAAAGTAAGCATCCTGAAAGTTGAGGGATGAATACCAATCCCTTTGTTCCAGCGTTGGAATTATGTTTGAAAGGGTGACCATTTTGAACCTGTGGTTTTTTACAATTTTGTTCAGGCGTCTTAGATCCAGTATGGGTCTCCATCCTCCGTTTTTTTTTTGCGTCAGAAAATGTTAATAGAACCCTTTTCCTCGGAATTGTTGAGGTACTGGTTCTATTGCTCCTAAGGAAAGTAGACGATTTATCTCTTGTCTCAGGAATTGCACGTGAGATGTGTCCCTGAATAGGGACGGGGAAGGTGGGTGTGTGGGAGGAATGGAAATGAAGGGGATGGAGTAACCTTTCTGTATAATTTCTAAGACCCATCTGTCCGATGTTATGGACCTCTGCTTGTTAAGTATGGTTGAAGATGATGGCCAAAAGATGTCGTCATGTGGAATGCTGAATCGGAGAGGTTGTTCAAACCCTCAATCAATGTTTCAAAATTGTTATTTCGACGATGATGATTGTTGAGAAGTAGACTGGTTGTTAGAGTTGTTTTGATGCTTTCTTGGTGTCTTCTGTTTGTTCCTGTCTTATTGTCTTTGTTGTGGGTACTGGTTGTATCTACGATTATATGGTTGATATATGTATTGTCTCCATCTTGGGGCAGATGTATATATGCCTAGTGTGTGAAGAGTGGCTTGGGAGTCCTTCATTGCGTGTTTGACATCATTGGTCTTCTCCCCGAATAATTTGGCTTTATCAAATGGGAGGTCCTCTATGATTGACTGTAGTTCCTTTGGAAGGGCTGCGGAATGCAGCCTGGAAGCTCAACACATGACTATTACTGTCATTGTGGTTCTAGCTGCTGTGTCTGCAGCTTCTAGGGTGGCCTGAAGAGCTGTTCTTGAGATAAGTTGGCCTTTGTTGATCAGAGATAGGAATTGATCTCGACGATCTGTGGAATGACACAGAGGAAAGTAGCAAATGAGTAATTATTGTGATCATAATTCGACAAGAGGGCTGCATAATATGCCACTCAACTGTAGCCTCGCTGAAGAGTACCCTTTGCGACCAAATGAGCCTACTCATTTCCACTCTTCTTCCCAGGGGGCAGATCTGTTGTATGGCTATTTACTTCGTTGTTGCGCCACTTCTACAACAAATAAGTTTGGTGAAAGGTACGCAAATAAGTATTCATTGTTTCTTAGTGGTATATAGTATTTTTTATCAGCTTTCTTACAAGTTGGAGTAATAGTTGCTGGTGTCTGCCATGTGAGGTTTGCTGGGTCCATTATCGCATCATTCATAGGTAGTGCTATTCTGGAGGGAGTTGATGTTCTTAGGATCTTTAGGAGCTTGTGTTGAGATTGGGTCACCTCCACTAATGAGATGTCAAAGTCCTGGGCCACCCATTTGAATAGTTTCTGGAACTGTTTGAAATCATCTGCACTTGTTGATGGATGCAGTATGATTGTTTCATCAGGAAGCGAGGAAGAGGTATGAGGCACTGCTTCCTCATCATGGCCTGACAGAATACCCATTTCCAATGGTGCTTCAGGCTGTGGTTTTGGTTGGAACATGGGAAGAACATGATGGTGACACGGTTTCCCCCTATGAGCTGGGAGGTCTGCTACTGGTCTCATGTATGAAGACCACATGTTCCAGTTCTGCCATTGCATTGGGAATGGCACAGGTGGAGCCATGCATGGGGTAGTACCATGTATTGTCTGTGTGACCCTTGTGGTGCCCTTTTTGGTGAACGGTGTGGGGAGAAGCCAGTCAGTGCCTCATTCTCATCATCAGTGTCAGAGAAAGATGAAAATTGTGGTGGGTCGGAATTGTTTGAGTCTATGTGATGAGTTTTCTGTTTCTGTTTGCCCGTAGGAGCCTTGGAGGCAGCACTGTCTTGGTGTCTGTTGTTGGAGAGTCGGTGCCATGGTTTGTATTGTTCCTGACATGGAAGGCACAGCAGGGTTCTTTGGCACTGAAGTCATTGTCGGTGCCGGGAGCTGTGGCTCTATATCACTCACCAGTATCGGTCCGTGACTCGACACCATTTTGTTGTCTGGCTCCGCTCTGGGAGACGGTGCCATGGATGGTGGTACCAGTGCATGCCTGTGTGGCAGAAGGGAGGAGGTTGATGCTGACCAGGACCTCAGCTCTGCGCCGGGGATTTTATCCCTCGGCTTCCTGTCAGCCACGGTACCAAGTGGTTTTAAAGTTTCCGCTGGTTTTGGCAGCGCTGCCCTCTTATTGGGAGGGCTCCTTAATGGGGTGGACAATCTTCTTCTCTCATCGCTGCCCCTAGGCTTTGGAGAAGTGTTGTGACCAGGGTTGGAGGCTGGTCAAAGATTTTTCAAGAAGGAAATTCTTGAGGTGCAGCTCCCTGTATTTTCGTGCCCACGCCTTTAGGTTTTTACAGTGAGGGCATTGTTGAGTGATATCCTCCTCACCTAGGCAGCGGATACACTGAGAATGATACACCAGAAATGGGCATAGCTTCCCTATAAAGGGAGCAGCGCTTAAATTCCATTGAACCGGGCATTTCTATAAATGAAGGAAAAGTTTTTTCCTCTTTTCTCTTCTCTCTCTCTCTTTTTTAAACAAAGGCTTAGCTAACTAAGCTAACTAAGACTGAATAAACTATTACTAGAACTAGAACTACAGCTACTATTTTTCTAATTTCAGGTATTATGAGGAGCGGTTGAGGACTCCATCTCAAACTGAAGACAGTTGGAAAGGAACTGAGGGAGGCTGGCCAGGTTCATGCAGCTCGGGGCGCCAACCAAAGGGTGAGACGAGTTGTGCGGCTGCAGCCAGAGTGGGACTGCGGGGTAAAATCTCCAACCTTGGCGCGAGGACGCGGCAAACACCTGTAGTGGAGCACCCCAACAGGGACACCAGTCGAAGAGGAACTCTGCAAATCTGAGGACTTAGGACTCCAAGCAGTTTGGATCAAAGATCTGATTTCGATGGCCTCTTGGGAGTCAGCCAAGAACCAAAACTACAGGGACACAAAAACTGGAAAATCAGTGTAAGTGCCTTCTGCAAAAGTAAAATAATTTATTCTTGTCTTGATGGCTATGGAAAGTAAATTGAGGATAGTGCATATTCTCAGGGAGTGACCTTCCTGTAAGCATCAAAAACAGCAGGGCAAGCACATACATCTGTTTCAGACGTCTTTGCTTTACATGAGGCACAAACTCCCATGTTTTGCCTTACTCAAACATTTCAGTACCCACAGATAGAATCCCCAAAAGGCATGGTGCTAAATAAATCCTGAGCTAGAGCAAGTTCTTACTCCAACTATTACTATTATTATTTCTATTACAAGTAGTGCCTAGAGGACCCATACAAGGATCAAAAGCCTCACCGTGCAACGTTATGCACACTTTCCTCCTCCTCCTTTTTTTTTTAAAATGAAGACAGTCCCTGCCACAAAGTGCCTACAATCTATACAAAGTCCCATTACTTTTTAAACAAGAACCAAAAGCAGTTCTGGAAAACTCCTCAAGTCAGAGGAGTTAAAGTGAGCTGTGGAAGAAGCATACAATGTTGATGATATAAAAGACTGAACAATGAAAATAATCTTTTTTGGGATTAAGATACCAAAAGTATACTAATCAACACTGCTAGCAGCTAGTAAAATGTAGACGGCGTGTGTTTAAAAATAAGATTTCTGAAACACAGATTCAGGAAAGAAACTGGATTTTGTCTTTCATATACTCATGGCAAAATTTTGAGAGATAACAGAGTTCTGTGAAGGAACAAGAGCAAAAGCAATATGTATATCCACATTTCCAAGCATGGGATGTGTACGTACACGTGTGCACACACACACACACACACACACACACACACACACACAGAGAGGTAATTCTCACAGAACTTAACATTTTATCCCTACTAAAAAAATCAACAGAAAAAACCCTGAAATCCTAGATGTAATACCAGCAACAATTTATATAGTTCAATTTAATTCCTTTACAAAACTAAATGTAAATGACCTAATTTTCTAGTGCATCTATTTCTGCAAATCCCCATCTTTGCCACACATTAATATCTTTTAAAAGTATTCATCTGTAGAACTTCCAAGCCTAAAAAGAAAAAGAAATCAAGAAATCTCTGCTCCATGAGCAAATTGGGATAATTAACCATTTAAAATCGTACACCACGCTTAAGTTTAGTGGAAACAGAAACTGGGTAATTAATTATATTTGACCCCAGACTATTCTGAGCAATGGTGAAGAAATTGTGATGAATGGGGTACACGGACATATTTTCTGACTTTCCCTAAATCAGATTTTGCCCTGTATCACAAGATTTGTGCCACTGTGGAAATTGACAGCCAAGGCTTTGAAACTAAATCTACAAGGTTATAAACTTTAAAAAATTGAGAGAAAACTTTACCTGATTCTTTGAGTGCTCAGCTCTTCTTTTTCATAAACCCTGCTAAAAAATTTCAGAAGCAACATACGAACAGGAAATAGGAGATTCCTCTGCTGGTACAGTACATATACTGCTTTTATCAAAGTCTCTGTTGCCACTAGAAAGAAAACACTTCATTAAAAATGTGAAATTTAGAAGTGTTTTTTATCTTCTCATTACATTAAGAATAGCTATCGAGGAGCTACTAAAATATTTTAAAATACTCATTCTTGCAAAAAGTCTGAATCCTAGGAGTAAACCATTTTGGAATCACTTTGTGCAGGATGCACATCCATAAGTGTTCATAAACAAACCTTGAAATAATACTTGCAATCTGAAATTCCTTAGACAATTAATATTACAAAGCTATATACAAAAACAACCAGAAACCCACATAATATATAAGCTTATATGGTAGTCAAGAATTTCAAAATGAAAAAAAAAAATATATAAGAATGAAAATGAATGAATACTGAAAGCCAGTGCTAGTCGATTTGAATGCTCAGAAAGTAACATTGCTAGGAATGGGAAAGCATTTGAAAAGCTGGTAGGAGTTCCCACCTCACTTTCTAACCAAGGTATCAGCCCTGTAGCTATAAAGTTAGTGCCAATATCTGGATCCTATTGGATGCTTTACTATTAACAGACACTCAAAAAGTTGCACTGGTCATTAATTCCTTCCTTCCTTGATCTTTATCCAGGACCAACAAATTTCACCCTTTTCAGATGGAGAATACCTAGCTACATATTCATTGTAACCAGACACTGTTACAGCATGCTCCATCTGGACACAATTAGTTACACACACACACCCACCGCCAACCCTGGCATCACTTTGTACTGAGACCCACTATATTAATCTAGATCTGCTTCAAGAACTTGGTCCTTACCGGTAAAGCCCTTAACGGGTAAAGTGTTTGTGCTATTTAACAGATCTCCTCCCAGTTCACATCATACTACCTAACAGCACCTGCAGGCCATGGAAACTTGCTGATACCACCCAGAGTGAAACCCAGATTCCAAAAGCAGAGCACTATCTGAAGAACATACTTGGCTGGACACTATCATATCAGAGTGAACCTGTCAACTGCAATTTTTAGTTACAGCAAACTTCCACTCTTTAAGGCCTGGTCTACTCTAGAAAATTAAGTCAATTTAACTACATTGTTCAGTCAGATGAAAAATTCACACCCTTAAGTGACACAGTTAAGGTGACCTAAGTCTCATGTAGACAGCATCTTCCATCAATTTAACTACCTCCTCTCAGAGCAGTGGATTACCTAAACAGGTGGGAGAACCCCTCCTGTCAGGATAAGTAATATCTGAATAGAAGTGCTGTAGCAGCACAGCTTTTAAGTGTTAAAATACTCTGAGTAAGACCTCCACCAAAACAAAACCGAGCAGTATAAGGGCGCAGCAATGTTTCCCCTCTATCACAATCAAGACAGATCAGCCTGAAGAGGCCCGCTGAAAGAGAAGAGTTCTGCACTGGACCTTGAAGAGATTGCAGGAAATGTGCCTTCCCTTGGAAAAAAAATGAATGTAACACTTGTAAATAAAGTGTTACTTAACACAGGCTTTCATCAGTGAGAGTTTCTGGTTCTACAGTATGACAGCGTGAGCCTTCTGACCATTACAAAAGCACATCTAACTGTAAATGGCTTTCCTTATTCATTAAAGTGATCTCAACTGTATAAATACACCAATAACTAGTTCTACTACTTTGCACTTCTAGAACATGTTTAATCCAAGAATTTAAAAGTGCTTTACAAAAAAACTATTTAATGAGTAATTCTCAATGTCCTGTGAAGTAGGGGATGAATACAGTGAATACAGCAACTTTGTAGGCAGAACCCATTAGAAAACATTTTCAGGAATTCTTAACTTTGCATCCTATCCACCTTAAAATGCAGAAGTCAATCAGACATAGAACATGGCCTACACATAGGATATATTTGGTTGTAAAAAACAACTACTCTTACCTTTGTTTTGTTGTATTTGCATTAGTCTCCATGTCACTCCAAGCAATCTGTTCAACTGCTTGCAGTTTAACCTGCAACCATACTGAAGGGTTTCAGTCACAAACTTCCTTATCATTTCCAGCCAGTCAGAATCCATTTGAAGTGTTGAAGCAGTTGCCAGTGAAACCATAATGTCACACAGGGTTAAATTCAATAAAAGATGGTCTATGCTGTTTGAAGATGTCATACAGTACTTGGTGCTAAGTAAAATATATATAAGAATACTTATGAAAAATGAATGTGTTTTTAATTTATTAATGTTTCACTGTCAAACTTATAATGTAGAATAACTTCCTTCTAAGCACTAAAAGTATGAAGCAAAAATATTAAAAATAAGAGCCTCACTAATGCTCCTAAGTCTATGGTTAGATAAACAAATAATTAGCCTGATTTTGAAATGCAATGAGCACCCAACACTTCCACATGCTCACAGGATTATACAACAGTCCGAGGAAGGGCATGAGTATACTTATGACATTTTTCCATGTTCATCTTCCCCCCCCCCACTAGAGGTTTCAAGGTGGCTTTAATGAGGCAGGAACAATCAGGATCTAACCCAAGCAAATCCCGAAAATTTTAATCTTAGTTAATTAACATAACTTAATACAGGTTCACTTTTTTAAAAAAAAAATCAGAAATTTTCTATCTTCTTTTTTCATACAACTTTATTAATAATTGTTAATCTTAAAATATTTTTATTTTACAAATCTTTCCATGTGTCATCCTTTAAGTATTCATTATAAAAATAGCAAATGGCACATTAATAGTAAATTAGTTAAAATAAATGGAAAATAGTAAACATTGGAAATAATTCAGATCGAACATGAATATTAATGGAATCTATTTAACAACTATAAACCTGTATTGTAATTTCCACAGCATAATTTTTCTCGGTCAGAACCACCTAAAAATGTGAAAGTCTGGAAAAGGAAGGTTACTCACCTTGGTGCAGTAACTGGACTTCTTCGAGATGAGAGTCCCCATGGGTGCTCCACCATAGGAGAGGGCGCGCGCCGCGCGCCACTGACCGGAGATTTAAAAGCAGTGGCCGTTGGAGCCGCGCGCGCGAGACAGCTGTCTCGCGGCGATCGAGACGCTCCTCAGAAAGCGCGCGGCTCCAACCGCCCATTCCCTTCTCTACCCCCACAACTGTAAGGGTCCGAAGCAGAGAGGGGAGGAGGGCGGGTGGTGGAGCACCCATGGGGACTCTCATCTCGAAGAAGTCCAGTTACTGCACCAAGGTGAGTAACCTTCCTTTCTCCCTCGAGAGGAGTCCCCATGGGTGCTCCACCATAGGTGTATAACTAGCAGTGCCCTGAAATGGATGGTAGGGCTTCGGAGCCTCCTGTATGCGTTATTGCTAGTACTGACTGACCGAGGGTTGCATCTGCTCGAGTCATGCTATCTATTGCGTAATGTCTGATAAACGTATGCGGTGAGGCCCAAGTCCCCGCCTTGCAAATGTCTACAACTGGGACATTGTTCATAAAGGCCATAGTGGTCGCCATTGCTCTGATGGAGTGGGCTCTTATGTTTGATGGTGCCGCAATACCCTTTGATTTGTATGCTTCCTTAATACAGGTGCATATTAGTTTTGATATTCTTTGTGAAGAGAGTACCGAGCCTTTATATCTGTTAGCTATGGCAACAAATAATCTCTCAGATTTCCTGAATGGTTTTGTTCTGTCCATATAGAAGGCCATCGCCCGTCTGACATCAAGTGTATGTAGACGCGCTTCCTCGGGATTGGCATGAGGTTTCGGGAAGAATACAGGTAAGTCTATAGGTTGATTTAGGTGAAAAGATGTGGAAATTTTTGGGATGAATCTTGGGTGAGGCCTCAACGTGACCTTGTCCTTATGGAATACAGTAAAAGGAGGGTCTGTCATTAAGGCCCCCAATTCGCTCACCCTTCTTGCTGAGGTAATAGCTACTAGAAAGATGACCTTCATTGAGAGATTTAACAAAGAACAACTTGCCAAGGGTTCAAATGGAGGACCAGTAAGGGCTTGAAGGACCAACTGTAGGTCCCAGCTCGGAGGTGGTGCCCGTACCTCTGGGTAAAGGTTCTGCAAACCTGATAGAAATCTTTTTATGACAGGATGTGAGAAGATCGATCCTATCTTGTTGTCGGAGCGGAAAGTGGAAATAGCCGCTAAGTGTACCTTTATCGAGCTATTAGATAATTTTTTCCCTTTTAGAAGCATCAAGTAGTCGAGGACAACTGGGATGGACGATCGACACGGGTCAGCATGTCTCAACCTGCACCACTCTGTGTACCGTGTCCACTTCTGGAGGTAAGTACGTCTCGTAGATGGTTTTCTGCTATTTAATAGTACCTCCCGGACTGGTTCAGAGCATTCGAGTTCCTCCCGTGAGAACCATTGAGTAGCCAAGCCGTCAAGTGCAGTTTTTGTAGGTTCTGATGCAGGGTTTTGCCGTTGTTTTGTGAAATCAGATTTGGTATGAGCGGGAGACGGATAGGTGGATGGATTGACATTTGCAACAGAAGAGTGAACCACGTTCGTCGTGGCCATGCTGCGGCTATCATTATTGCCCGTGCTTGATCCTCTCTTATCTTGATCAGCGTCTTCTGAATAAGAGGGAGTGGGGGAAAGGCATATACTAAGTCGCCTGACCAGGGGTTGTGGAAAGCATCTCCCCAGGATGCCCTTCCAATTCCCGCTCTCGAGTAGAAACGGTGACATTTGCGGTTCTGATATGTAGCAAAAATATCTATAGTCGGGTATCCCCATTGACGACATATGCTGTCCCACACCGTTTGGTTTAACTCCCACTCGTGTTCCGTCGGGAAAGCTCTGCTGAGTGTGTCGGCAACTGTGTTTTGGGCACCCGGTAAATAGGTTGCTGAGATGGTGACGCCGTGGGCTAGACACCATGTCCATAGTTTCATAGCCTCTACACAAAGCGAGGGGGATCTTGCTCCACCCTGTCTGTTTATGTAATACATGGAAGCTATGTTGTCCGTCATAATTTGTATGTGTGCGTTTCTGATCCTTGATATAAAATGGGTACACGCCCTGCGAACCGCCCGAAGTTCTAACACATTTATGTGTAAATTGAGCTCTGTAGGTGTCCACTTTCCCTGTGCTGTTTCGTTGTGGAGGCATGCCCCCCACCCTATGAGAGAGGCATCGGTTGACATCCACGTGATGTGTGTCTCCTGTCGGAAAGGAACCCCTGATAGGAGGTTCCTGGGTATCCTCCACCATTGCAGGGATTGCTTGACGTCTGATGGAACCGATATGATCATATGTGTTGGGTGCCGATGGGGTTTGAAAACTTTTAAGAACCAGAGCTGTAGTGTTCTCATATGAAGACGTGCATTGTCGACCACTGCCGTTGTGGCTGCCATATGGCCTAATAGTCTCATGCAGGTCAAAGCATCTATTGTTGGAGCGATGGTTATTGTGTCTACAAGATTGCCTATTGCCTCGTACCTGTCTTGAAGAAGAAAAGCCCTTGCTGATTGCAAATCCAGTCTTGCCCCAATAAAATCGATAGTTTGAGAGGGGACTGCAGTTGACTTTTGCCAGTTTATGAGGAGGCCTACTTTCTGGAATAGCTGGACCGTACATTGCAGATCTTCCCTTGCCTTTTCCTCTGAGGTTGCCTTTAAAAGGCAGTCGTCTAAATAGGGAAAGATCATGACGCCCTGGCTCCTTAAAGCGGCTGCTACTACTGCGAATACCTTGGAAAAGGTTCTCGGGGCTGTTGAGAGACTGAAAGGCAAGACTGTGTATTGGTAATGGTTGTTCCCGACTCTGAATCTTAAGAATCTTCTGTGAGATGGATGAATCGAAATGTGAAAGTACGCATCTTGGAGGTCGAGGGATGCAAACCAGTCGTCTGACTCCAGGGCAGGAATGATCGATGTTATTGTATTCATTCTGAATCTTTGTTGAGTGATAAATTTGTTGAGCCTTCGGAGATCGAGGATGGGTCTCCAGCCCCCCGATCTCTTCTCTATGAGGAAATAGGGGGAGTAAAAACCCTTCCATCTGTGTTCTTGTGGAACTTCTTCTATTGCACCTAGTTGCAGTAGGCGCTGCACCTCCTGTAAAAGTAATTGTTCGTGAGCTGTGTCCCTGAAGAGGGACGGGGAAGGGGAAGTGTGAGTTGGAGGTGTTTTGAACGGAATGGTGTACCCTGTGTTGATAATCTCTAGTACCCATTTGTCCGATGTGATCGCCGTCCATTCCTGATAAAAGGCTCTGAGTCGATGATGGAAGATCGGTACCTGCTCTGGAACTTGACATAGGTTTGACGGTCCCTCGACCAAGCTTTCAAAATTGAGGCTTTGCCAGTGGGTTCTGGGACGTATTGGACTGTCCCGTGGTTTGTCTGCGTCTCTGGGCCCGGTATCTGCCCCTTGGTGGATCTTGTCTCCTGTAATTCTGTCTATTCGTATATTGGTAGTTGAACCTTGGGTTATATGGTTGGAATCTATTTAATCGTGATCTTGTCATAGTTGGGTAGATGCCAAACGTTCTCAGTGTGGCTCTATCATCCTTTGACATGTGCATGGTATCATTCGTCTTGTCAAAGAATAACTTTCCTTTGTCAAAAGGGATATCTTCGATTGCGGACTGAAGCTGGCGTGGTAGATCAGCGGAGTGTAGCCAGGCTGATCTCCTCATCACCACTCCTGTAGCCATGGATCTTGCCGCCGTATCGGCTACGTCTAAGGCTGTCTGCATCGCTGTTCTCGATATTAATTGTCCTTCCCTAATTATGGAGTGGAACTGGCGTCGCATCGCCTCTGGAACAACCTCTATGAAATCTGCTAATTTGAGGTAATTTGTGTGGTTATAATTTGCAAGCAGAGCTGCATAGTTCGATATGCGCATCTGAAGGGATGATGATGTATAGACCCTCTTCCCAAAGGCATCCAATTTCTTATCCTCTTTATTCGATGGAGTAATTTTACTATATTGCTCTTTGTTCCTTTGAGTTGCTGCCTCCACAACTAGCGAGTTTGGAGCAGGATGAGTAAAGAGGAATTCTGAGTTTTTGGCTGAAATATAATATCTCATATCAGCTCTCCTGTTAGTTGGTTTGATAGATGCAGGAGTCTGCCAAATTAGCTCCGCAGGTTCCAACAGAGCATTATTCATAGGGAGTGCCAGTCTCGTAGTTGTTCTAGTGTGCATAAAATTGAGGAGCT
>ML685756.1:27335015-27407782 GCA_007922175.1 Pelusios castaneus | reverse complement strand
GTAATGTCTGATAAAGGTATGCGGTGAGGCCCAAGTCGCCGCCTTGCAAATATCTACAACTGGGACATTGTTCATAAAGGCCATAGTGGTCGCCATTGCTCTGGTGGAGTGTGCTCTTATGTTTGATGGTGCCGCAATACCCTTTGATTTGTATGCTTCCTGAATACAGGTGCATATTAGTTTTGATATTCTTTGTGAAGAGAGTACCGAGCCTTTACATCTGTTAGCTATGGCAACAAATAATCTCTCAGATTTCCTGAATGGTTTTGTTCTGTCCATATAGAAGGCCATCGCCCGTCTGACATCAAGTGTATGTAGACGCGCTTCCTCGGGATTGGCATGAGGTTTCGGGAAGAATACAGGTAAGTCTATAGGTTGATTTAGGTGAAAAGATGTGGAAATTTTTGGGATGAATCTTGGGCGAGGCCTCAACGTGACCTTGTCCTTATGGAATACAGTAAAAGGAGGGTCTGTCATTAAGGCCCCCAATTCACTCACCCTTCTTGCTGAGGTAATAGCTACTAGAAAGATGACCTTCATTGAGAGATTTAACAAAGAACAACTTGCCAAGGGTTCAAATGGAGGACCAGTAAGGGCTTGAAGGACCAACTGTAGGTCCCAGCTCGGAGGTGGCGCCCGTACCTCTGGGTAAAGGTTCTGCAAACCTGATAGAAATCTTTTTATGACAGGATGTGAGAAGATCAATCCTATCTTGTTGTCGGAGCGGAAGGTGGAAATAGCCACTAAGTGTACCTTTATCGAGCTATTAGATAATTTTTTCCCTTTTAGAAGCATCAAGTAGTCGAGGACAACTGGGATGGACGATCGACACGGGTCAGCATGTCTCAACCTGCACCACTCTGTGTACCGTGTCCACTTCTGGAGGTAAGTACGTCTCGTAGATGGTTTTCTGCTATTTAATAGTACCTCCCGGACTGGTTCAGAGCATTCGAGTTCCTCCCGTGAGAACCATTGAGTAGCCAAGCCGTCAAGTGCAGTTTTTGTAGGTTCTGATGCAGGGTTTTGCCGTTGTTTTGTGAAATCAGATTTGGTATGAGCGGGAGACGGATAGGTGGATGGATTGACATTTGCAACAGAAGAGTGAACCACGTTCGTCGTGGCCATGCTGGGGCTATCATTATTGCCCGTGCTTGATCCTCTCTTATCTTGATCAGCGTCTTCTGAATAAGAGGGAGTGGGGGAAAGGCATATACTAAGTCGCCTGACCAGGGGTTGTGGAAAGCATCTCCCCGGGATGCCCTTCCAATTCCCGCTCTCGAGTAGAAACGGTGACATTTGCGGTTCTGATATGTAGCAAAAATATCTATAGTCGGGTATCCCCATTGACGACATATGCTGTCCCACACCGTTTGGTTTAACTCCCACTCGTGTTCCGTCGGGAAAGCTCTGCTGAGTGTGTCGGCAACTGTGTTTCGGGCACCCGGTAAATAGGTTGCTGAGATGGTGACGCCGTGGGCTAGACACCATGTCCATAGTTTCATAGCTTCTACACAAAGCGAGGGGGATCTTGCTCCACCCTGTCTGTTTATGTAATACATGGAAGCTATGTTGTCCGTCATAATTTGTATGTGGGCGTTTCTGATCCTTGATATAAAATGGGTACACGCCCTGCGAACCGCCCGAAGCTCTAACACATTTATGTGTAAATTGAGCTCTGTAGGTGTCCACTTTCCCTGTGCTGTTTCGTTGTGGAGGCATGCCCCCCACCCTATGAGAGAGGCATCGGTTGACATCCACGTGATGTGTGTCTTCTGTCGGAAAGGAACCCCTGATAGGAGGTTCCTGGGTATCCTCCACCATTGCAGGGATCGCTTGACGTCTGATGGAACCGATATGATCATATGTGTTGGGTGCCGATGGGGTTTGAAAACCTTTAAGAACCAGAGCTGTAGTGTTCGCATGTGAAGACGTGCATTGTCGACCACTGCCGTTGTGGCTGCCATGTGGCCTAATAGTCTCATGCAGGTCAAAGCATCTATTGTTGGAGCGATGGTTATTGTGTCTACAAGATTGCCTATTGCCTCGTACCTGTCTTGAGGAAGAAAAGCCCTTGCTGATTGCGAATCCAGTCTTGCCCCAATAAAATCGATAGTTTGAGAGGGGACTGCAGTTGACTTTTGCCAGTTTATGAGGAGGCCTACTTTCTGGAATAGCTGGACCGTACATTGTAGATCTTCCCTTGCCTTTTCCTCTGAGGTTGCCTTTAAAAGGCAGTCGTCTAAATAGGGAAAGATCATGACGCCCTGGCTCCTTAAAGCGGCTGCTACTACTGCGAATACCTTGGAAAAGGTTCTCGGGGCTGTTGAGAGACCGAAAGGCAAGACTGTGTATTGGTAATGGTCGTTCCCGACTCTGAATCTTAAGAATCTTCTGTGAGATGGATGAATCGAGATGTGAAAGTACGCATCTTGGAGGTCGAGGGATGCAAACCAGTCGTCTGACTCCAGGGCAGGAATGATCGATGTTATTGTATTCATTCTGAATCTTTGTTGAGTGATAAATTTGTTGAGCCTTCGAAGATCGAGGATGGGTCTCCAGCCCCCCGATCTCTTCTCTATGAGGAAATAGGGGGAGTAAAAACCCCTCCATCTGTGTTCTTGTGGAACTTTTTCTATTGCACCTAGTTGTAGTAGGCGCTGCACCTCCTGTAAAAGTAATTGTTCGTGAGCTGTGTCCCTGAAGAGGGACGGGGAAGGGGAAGTGTGAGTTGGAGGTGTTTTGAACGGAATGGTGTACCCTGTGTTGATAATCTCTAGTACCCATTTGTCCGATGTGATCGCCGTCCATTCGTGATAAAAGGCTCTGAGTCGATGATGGAAGATCGGTACCTGCTCTGGAACTTGACATAGGTTTGACGGTCCCTCGACCAAGCTTTCAAAATTGAGGCTTCGCCGGTGGGTTCTGGGACGTATTGGACTGTCCCGTGGTTTGTCTGCGTCTCTGGGCCTGGTATCTGCCCCTTGGTGGATCTTGTCTTCTGTAATTCTGTCTATTCGTATATTGGTAGTTGAACCTTGGGTTATATGGTTGGAATCTATTTGATCGTGATCTTGTCATAGTTGGGTAGATGCCAAACGTTCTCAGTGTGGCTCTATCATCTTTTGACATGTGCATGGTATCATTTGTCTTGTCAAAGAATAACTTTCCTTTGTCAAAGGGGAGATCTTCGATTGAGGACTGAAGCTGGCGTGGTAGATCAGCGGAGTGTAGCCTGGCTGATCTCCTCATCACCACTCCTGTAGCCATGGATCTTGCCGCCGTATCGGCTACGTCTAAGGCTGTCTGCATCGCTGTTCTCGATATTAATTGTCCTTCCCTAATTATGGAGTGGAACTGGCGTCGCATCGCCTCTGGAACAACCTCTATGAAATCTGCTAATTTGAGGTAATTTGTGTGGTTATAATTTGCAAGCAGAGCCGCATAGTTCGATATGCGCATCTGAAGGGATGATGATGTATAGACCCTCTTCCCAAAGGCATCCAATTTCTTATCCTCTTTATTCGATGGAGTAATTTTACTATATTGCTGTTTGTTCCTTTGAGTTGCTGCCTCCACAACTAGCGAGTTTGGAGCAGGATGAGTAAAGAGGAATTCTGAGTTTTTGGCTGAAATATAATATCTCCTATCAGCTCTCCTGTTAGTTGGTGTGATAGATGCAGGAGTCTGCCAAATTAGCTCCGCAGGTTCCAACAGAGCATTGTTCATAGGGAGTGCCAGTCTCGTAGTTGTTCTAGTGTGCATAAAATTGAGGAGCTTATGATGAGACTCCGCTACTTCTTGTAGAGGAATCTCCATGGACTCCGCCACTCTTTTGAATAACTCCTGAAACTGTTTTGCATCGTCCAGTGATGTTGAGGAGGTAGTTGGGATAATCACCTCGTCCGTTACCGAGGAGACCTCCTGATGTGGGGAGAGTAGGTGAGCATCTTCCCCTTGTTCCTCCTCATCCTTGTGGAGATTGTGGGGAGGACGTGGGTAGATCAACCATCCTTTCCAGAGGTGAATTATCATTCTGTACCCTTGGTCTTTTATATGATGGATGTCTCTCCTGTCTGTACCAATGAGGAGGGTAAGATGGTTGAGGACCATACCAGCCCTGTTCATAATAGGGGTATGGTGCCCTATCATGAAATGGCATCATGAGCCGTGGTCTATAGTAGGGGTCATAGACCTGATGTTTTCTAAGGATTTCTTCCTCTGCCTCTTCTTCACTTGTGGACTGAGGGGGAGATCTGCTGTGTTGCTGTTGACCCCTTCTGCTATGGTGAATCAGCAGTTCAGGAGAGGGTGACCTATCTCTCAGAGTGACTACATGTTTTCTTTTTTCTGCTCTCTTTCTGCCAGAGCTCGGTGCAGAGGTTTTCTCCTGAGGAGCTCTCCACGGTGCTGAAACGGCTTGTGGTGCCGCGGGTGCGTTCTCCTGCACCGGCTCCAGCTGATCCGTGTCCAGGTGAGTAAACGAAGCTTGCGGCTCCGAGAGGTCGGTAGCCGTTGCCTCCGGGCTCTGAGACTTGTCCGGTGCCGAGGCCACTGACGGTGCCGACCCTTGGGCTGCCCCCTGGGTGCCGGGCAGTTTCTCCAGCTGGTCGGAGCTGCTTGCTGCAGCCGTGGCTTTCTTTTTAAAGTCCGCGCCGCTTTTTGTGCCTGAGGAGCCTGCAGCCTCTTTGGCACGGTTTTTAACTGGGGACACGGAGAGTTGTTTTCTTCTTTTAAGCTCTCCTTGAGGAGATATCAAATGCCTTTTCCCTGACTGCTGAGTCGGGGAGGCAGACCATCCCCGACCCGGATCTGAAGCCGGTCGTAGGGACTTCTCCATTAAGAGCAGCTTGAGCCTGAGATCCCTGTCTTTTTTGGCTCTGGAGCTCAAGCTCTTGCAATGAGGACATTTCTCTGACATATGTCCTTCTCCTAAACATTTTATGCAGACGGCATGACCGTCTGAAGCCGATATAGCATCCCGGCATTTCTCGCACCTCTTGAAGCCGGGGGAGCCCGGCATGCTGAGAGCGTGCGAGGTTTTTTTTTTTTGTTTTTTGTTTTTTTTTTAATAAGCAGAATAAAGAGAAAAAGGAAAAAAAAGAAAGGGGAAGTTTCGCTATGAACAACACTAACTAGTTCAATCTAGGGGAAAAATTAAGGCTGAGTGGAAATTTCCCTGAGGGGGACCGGTCTCCGGCCAGTGACCGTGGCGGTAGAGAAGGGAATGGGCGGTTGGAGCCGCGCGCTTTCTGAGGAGCGTCTCGATCGCCGCGAGACAGCTGTCTCACGCGCGCGGCCCCAACGGCCACTGCTTTTAAATCTCCGGTCAGTGGCGCGCAGCGCGCGCCCTCACCTATGGTGGAGCACCCATGGGGACTCCTCTCGAGGGAGAATGAACAGTTAAGGGATGCAGCAGTATCACTCATATCATCATTCCTTTATCATTTCATGAAAGTTGCATCTCTCTACCGTACTTAAATTATGTCCCCTTACAACAGATTCTTATAATTTGCACAATAACATGTAAAGATAAGAGAAGCATATAATGAGATTGTAAAAATCCCATTTTGAACATGTAACTAAAAGTATATTGCACTACCCACAATGTTGGTAAATCTGTAAGTCGCTAAATTTAAAGGGAAGTCTATTAATGAATGAGATCTACATACTTGTAAGTATACGTAACACACCATATAATCAACATATTCTATAACCCAAAAAAATAGCATTTGTCTTGTAATTCATAAAAAAAATCTTAATACTAAAGCAATGTATTACGCCAACAGAATATGTATGGAGTTTATTTTAATATACATTGAGACCAAATTAATTTGAAATCTTTAGGTTTAATTCTGTGTTTCCTTAAGCTTTAATCATGGAAGGGGATTGCATTTTTATGTGACTTGGCCACAGAGCACCTAGACAGAAACAAATCAGGAAAAGACATTGATGGATATAATCCAGTACAGAACCAAAGAAATAGCTGCCAGGAGGCATCAGAGATGAGGACCCCTTGCAACACCACATCAAATCTTAAGGGGACACTCTTGAAGTGAAGGCATGCTACTACACATGGCCTCAAAGAAAGTCACAAATCCTTCAGTGCTGGCTCGAAGTGGGGAACAGAAGCCATCTCCTATTGGCTCTTCCCAGCAGCAGATTATTATTTCCATCAAATTGGCTCAGTTGTGCTTTCAACGGACAGGTCTGCTTCTCAACCTTGATCTGGCCAGAGAAGTGTCTTACTTTCCCTTATATCATTACTCAGCCACTTAGGACCAAGATAAACAAAAAAAATCTATGGACTGGTGCATACTACTACTACTACTAAGATACAATGCATAAATTGATCCACTGTCTAAAGCAGGATTCTCAAACTTTCTTATAGTTGGACCATATCTTAATAGACCTATTATGTATGAGCTCCCCTCCATTCACATTCATCCAACACCTTATTGCAACTACAGAGAAAAATAATATATTCTAGCTGTGTTTTAATGCAATTTAAGAGCAGGAAACAGGATATCTAACACCAGTATAACAAACACCTCTACACAGCCCACCACCAAGTGGCCTGCACACCCCAAGTTGAGAACCAATGGTCTCATAAATACTAAGTGAAAACTTATACTTAAGAATCTGCATTTTAGTTTCTCTGAAATGATAAAAACATCCAAACCATTTCACATGAGAAATTTTATCTTAGACTCTTTAAAGGTCTCAATTAAGAACAACATAATCACCATCTAAATACCTCTCTGTCAGAAGGTAAAGAAAAAAAATCCACCCAAAGCATTTTTTCCTTTTTTTTCTTTTTGCTATGCTGAGAGATTAAGAGACTATGTGTCTCATTCATACTTGTGGTCTCTCTTATTCATGAAAGAAAAAGATGTGAAGTGACACTTGTTTTACTCATACCTTTTGTATGAATCTCTCTTTCTGTGTTTGATTGTTTCTTGTAAAGAATAAGGAAAATGACGCATGAAGTGATGCTTGAAATCAGCCAAGTAATTCATTCGAAGCCATGTCTCCTATTAAGGAAAGCAGATAATACATTAGAAAACAATGCTTATAAATGAAGGTAAATGTAGTCATTTAATAGTCTACAAAAAACTAATGCTTAATAAAAAGACAGGATGTGACACAGAAAGGAAGAAAAAAACTTTTTAGCTTCTGATTTAAAGTTCTTTCAAATACAGAGATGGTAACTTTTGCCTCCACTAAATGGTTCACTAGAGAATGAATATCACTTGTGAGACAATGACAATGAGTATATATTAGTTTCACCTAGTTGATCCCATTTTCTTAGTGCACAGCTTCACTGACATGCAAGATGAATTAAAGGTGTGAATAAAAAGCACATCATTAAAGTGAATTGTTTCATATCTTTAGTTAATTCATCAAAGATTCCTGCATTTCCACTTATAGACATGCCCTTAGTTTGCCACAACATTTTCCATTATTTACCTGTGAGATTCCTAGTTTACCAAGGCTATAGAGAACAGCTGCCAGCACAAAGGCAGAGGGCAGCCCTGCAGGAAAAGGACCTTGCACTCTGCAGAGTCCTCCCATGTTTATCATAAAGCAGATAACTGGAGAGAGAAGTAGTGCTGGAAAGATACCAAATATAGTGCAGGAAGACAGGTATGAACTGGAAGGAAAAGAAAGTGGGTGTCTTTGAACATAAGGAGAAGAAATAGGAGTTAAGTACTTGCACAGATTATAAATCAGAAGGAACTTCAAGTATAATACAGGTTACAGAATTTTCCAGTTACCCAAGCACTAAGCCCAACAACCTGTGTCTGCACCCAATCTTGATCCAGACTTCAAGAGATAAAGAATCTATCACTTTCTTTCATAGTTTGTTCAAGTCGTTAATCACCCACAGAGTTAAAAACCAGCATCATATTTATTTGCCAAATAAAATCTTATTTGCCAACTTTAACTGTCCAAGCAGAGGGTATAAAACCAAGAGCCACCACACCCACCTTTCAGTTCCTTGTACCAGAATCTTACGGGAGGCTTGAGACCCCTGCTGAGCCCCACAGCCGGGCCCGGCGGGAGGCTTGAGAGCCCCACCGTGGCCACAGCGGGGCTCCAGCTCGTTTGGGTGGTTTACATGTTGCGCGGCAAGAGGGCTGTTGCCACGCAACAAGAAGCTTTCATGTGTGTACGCTCTCACTGTTATCGCACGGTAAGGAGCCGTACCGCACAATAACTTTGTAGTGTACAAGGCCTTAATATTTGTGTCATTTTTTTCAGCTCTACCATGGCTGGGTCTTTCATTTACTGCTTCCACCAGCAGGGAGCCCACTGTGGAGTGCTGCTAAAACTTTTCAAATCCTTGTGAAAAAACCTGGTACTGGTATGATGGATGATGGGGTTTACCATAAAGCTTTTGCAGGCCACATTATTTCCCTATTTATACAGAAGGCATCCTTCCCTGCCATAACTGAGTATAAAATGTCTGAGTTTCTAAGTTTGAGAGTATTTTCCTCCACAAGCTTTATCTGTATACCAAAGAATGTAAACCATCCTTTTCAGAAGCTCTTGGTAGGACTTAAAATCATCCAGCACTGGAAAAGACATTTTTGGTACCAGAGTTTCCTCTGGTGACCAGGGTTAGGCATTCAGAGGAGGCAGGGTAGGACCTTCTTGAAGCTGAGGCTTGAACTGCCAGAGTGCATGGCCTATATAATGTTGGTAATAGGCAATCTCAGGCTTCAGTGTTGGCATCAAGAACTCTATCAGTACTATGTGATGACACCTCCCCCTCGGGACTATGTTTCCTTAGTATAGTAGTAGTTCAGTACTGACTTTTGAATAGTCTGTTGGTACAGGCGGGGAAATTTCCCTCCTCTGCTCTATTTCTGTAATGCAGTGAAGATGAGGATCTGGACACAGGAGGCATCCCCTAAAGTATCCAGTAAGGCCTGGTACAATATCAGAGGCAGGCTATGCCTAGACCAGGCATTCTAGTCATTTGACTGCTCTTGTCAGCACAATTCCTATGAGAATGGGAACAGTTCCTAGAAGAACCCAGGTCAGACTCTGAATAGAAACAGGAGTACTCCTAAGACCACAGTGGAGCAGTACCAGGTGGGAGAGATTGGGACCATGATCTACGATGAGATTATAGTACTGGCAGCAACATTAAAGGCTTCCTGGCTACGAGTGCTGTGTACTAAAGAGAAGGGATTACCAGTTACTGGTCTCAGAGCTGGCATTGAGGGGATCAATGGATTAGTACCAGACCTGAAGTTATTAGCAGTGTAACAGACCACAAAGTGGGTGCTAACACATGCAGCCTGTGTGACAGCACCAGAAAGGCCCTTTCAGTCTGTCTGATCAGTGAGGACAGCAACAAGCAGCTCAGTAGATCCATCAAAACTGCATAGTCCTCTGGAACGGCTTGTACTGAATGTGTCCTGGGCCCCACTGTAACAGAGGTGATGGCTCCACCAACTGCACTGAAGAAATAAACTGTCTAGACAGTTATGGAATCCCACATCAAGGACTTTGATGATGTCAAAGCTATACTCCATCTGTGGAGACTTCATCCACTACAGGCACTTATGCCTCTTTGAGAGCTGCCCCAGTGAAGGGTATCTTCTTCTGACCGTGTACACAGGTAAGTTGGGCGGGGGAGCGGAGGAGAACCCACTTCTGGAAGGAGCAATCAAGGAACTAGTTCTAGCCAATGTTGAGTGAAAAGGGGCGACCATGAGGATGTGCTTCTTAGTATTCATCTTGAAGCCCCAGCAAATTGGACACCTATCCTTGACATGACCCTCACCCCAGCAGTTCACAGAACAAGAGTGGCATCAGCTTGTGACACACAGAGCACAAATTAAGTTTTGAGGTGAATAAGGAAAGATTCAATTTGTCTCCACTGTTGACACACAGACTAATCTCTACGAGATATACAAGACAGTGCTGCACACACTTCACAAAAGGTGGCACCAGAGCAAGATGGTCACAGAAGACTCAACGGACTCCTCTGGGAAAGCCACCAGCACAATAGACCCTCCCCAGCAGATGTAGAACTGAACGTGGCACAAAGACCCAAAAAATCATGTTATCTGATTTTTTTTCTGGGCTCTTGTTCTTAAGACTTGTTTCAAGGATTTTGCTTTGTAAGTTAAGATACTTAGAGTTTTGCTCAGGAAAACTGTTCCAGTAGCAGTTGTCTGAGATAAGCCCACTTGCTCATCAAGACATGGAAGAATTACTTTTTTAGAAGGCGAGTGGAAGATATTACACTGCCTTTACAAATTTTAGCAGGTAACAATTGAGCATGTTCAGAAATAATCTTCCAGCACAGTTCTAATTCTTCTCTCGCCCGCTAAAAATGTCGTTTCTCAAAAGCACCACTTTTCAAAACTATTTACATGCAAAGTTTCAGCTTTCAAATTCATTTGTTTGCATGTGTTAAATATGTAAAGAAAAGGGGTATTTTCCATTCTGACTCCATGAGTAAAAGGATTAAAAAAAATACAAAGTGTAATATCTTCAAATTCAGAAATGCTTCTGCCCCAAAGGTAAGTTTTCAAGGAACTCTTGAACATTTGAAAATAGAGGATCATTACATTAAGAGTTTCTATCTATCTAGGCTTTTATATAATTGCCAGTACCATAGTACTGCAATCATAAGAAAGTTAGTATGACTGAGTGCCTGAAATAGAAATGCAGCATAGCTCTTTTCTTTTTAGATCCTTTCACATATTAATTGAGATACAGTATTAGTTAAGAATGAAAATCAATCCCATGAACACTGTTGTGTCAATTCAGAGTCCTTCAGATAGGAAAAGATCTGAATAAAAAATTATGATTGATTACAGCATTTTACAAAAGGAGAAAATTAATTCAAATCAACAGGTTTTTTGCCTAGTTTCAATTCTATGTAATTTAAAACAAGTTAACCCCCGAAGGCAGTCTTATAATGCAATATGTAACAATCGTGCCAAGAGTGACTTAAGATAATGGTTTTACCTCCCCAGTGTGGGAAATCTCACAATGCAATATAAAACATTTAAGTACTGAGACAGCTATGGGAATTCACTGCAATATCCTGCTTACTCAATTAAGTTTCAGTAGTTTGGGAGTTCGATGTACTCAAAATACAATTGAGCACGTGTTATTGTAGGATTGTACGTAACACCTCTAAAGAGACATGGCTAATGTACACCTTGGGAAGTATTACGATTTTTAAAGGTCCCTTTGAGATAATATGGTAGACAAAGTTAAATGGGATTCTTAGGATTTACTTGGGAAGAGGAAAATTTTCTCATTTGGGCCCAATCATTAAAAGCAGTTCCCCCGAGGAGAAATCAATTGTCTGGTGATCACCTTCTATATGAAAACAATATCAGAGGCCGAAGCTGGGTAATACAGTGACTCACAGATTCATGGGTGTGCTTGTTCTGAGCTAACTACCGTTTGAACTTGTGACTACAAAATAAACCTGTAGATGATTTGAAGGGCTGATCATCAGCCAGAGCCCTTGCTGGCGCTGAAGTGACATCTGGCAAGCTTATCTACATGTGTGCAGATTCTTTTATTGTTTTTAATTTTTTTTTGCTACAAAGCTTTTTCTTAAGAAAACACTTACTTGTTTAGAAAGAGCTGTGTGGTAACACCACTATGACAATTACACCTTTTACAGCCTCTGAGCAAAAAAGCAGAACAGGCCTGCTTAGGTAATTCAATTTAGGCAGGGAATATGAAGCCTGGAAATAGCCAGGTCAGGAATGGGAGACATGTCTCTCTGCCCAACAGGTCACAGCTGGAGAGCCAGTAGCCTGAGAGTAGGTGCCCTCACTGGATCACAGCAGGGGAATACAAGTACAAGAGAGAGTACTATACACCTCCATATACACACACACTTCTAACAGCACTGTTACTCATCTTGTGCACCTCTTGAAGTCCATGGTTTCAAAAAGAGCAACTTCAACTCCACCTACCTCAGGAGAAAAAGAGCTGATCAAAGACACACCTGCCCATCCTGTCTAAAACACAGAGCTGCATAAAGAGTACTCAGCATATCAATCTGTTCTCTCTTACAGAGATGTTAGAAAAGGAATTGCCAAAATACCCTTCCCCATCCTTCCCAGCTGCCAGAAGAGGAAGAGGGAAAAGGAAGAGTGACACTGCCATCTCATGCTGCAGAAGTAAAAAGGAGAACAGTCATAGAAGCACAAACAATGAAGGTCAAGACATTTTAACATTCCTTTGCAATATTTTTTGTTATAATTTTGATTGTCTTCATCCACAAAGTTGTATCATTATGCAAATACTGGAAAGAAACAAAGACCTCATACCATGTGTATTTTGTGGTACCCTGAAACCTTGGTTTCTATAATGACACCTCTCCTGTTCCTCAAGATTACTACAGCTCAGAAAAATTATTCATTATCCTACAGAGTTATCTGGAGAATGAAAAATTGGAGAACCAAAGACGTTCTCTCACAAATATACTTTCCCAAAAATCCAATCTCCCACTGCCTAGACCTCAATTTTTTGGGGGCTGGGGGTTTTGCAGTGTGTCAGGAAGGACTCTGTAGCTCAATGGTGGTCTAAAAACCACAGTCTGATGGTTACTTTTCAAGATTAAAGGATGTGATGAAGTTCAAATTCATACTTCTATAAGATCATGTTCAAGATTTGGGATTAACTTTTTATTTCCATTATTTTAAAAACTGTTTCCCTCATTTATATCATAGAATCACCAATTTATAGACAAAGCAAATTTAACTTGTGTGTTTAAGCTGGATATCATGTTTCTCCTTTCTCTTACCATTTTGTGTGTTTCATCATGTTGCTTTGTGAGTTTCCACAACAAGTATATTATACTAAGCACTTGCTGCATAAGCTGTTGAGATTCAGGTTCCAAAAGATTTCCAAGAACTGGAGCAGCAAGTTGTGCAGGAGACGCTTCAACCCAGCACTCAATCAGTAAGGGAATTATTATCTCAATAAACCCTTTTAAATTTTCTGCAGAGGACAGGCCTTTCTCCACACTGTCTGCCACGTTTACCAGGGACCTAAACCACAGAAGCAAAAAAAAATCAGAGATAAAGAGCATTACATTAAAAAGGGAACAGAACACCTTCATTGTAGCACATTTGTAATACCAAAGGGCAAAGTATGACAGCTTTTAATATAGCAAATTTAAAAGTAACTATTTGCTTTAAGATCTGAAAATGCACTGAATTCATCTTGATGAGATATTGCCAGTTTTAACAAGAAGAAAAGTTAAAGTTCTACACCAGCTCCCAAATCCCCCTGCCAATTTTTGCGCCTTTGTAATCACACTCAGTAAAAAAAAAAAAAAAAAAAAAAAAAAAAAACATTCCCCCCACCCTGATTTACATGAATTTTCAGATATGACTGCAGAAAGAAAATAATAAAACTGACTATAAACGAAGTGCTGTAAATACACAAAATTTGCAACTTGAAAAAGAGAAAAACCTACTCTCTTTCAATTATTATAACATTAGGGATTTCTTATAAGAATAGCAGGTAAAAAAAAACATTCAGAAAGAAGTGTGAACAAGCTTTCCAAATCCCTTATTGCTTCAGCCAGTTTTACATACTTTGTTCTCGCAGAATAATATGGGGCAGTTGACCACTACAATTCAATGTGAAAATGAAGTTACTAAAATAAGACTACCAAGAATATGAAATGATATAATTTTAGCATAACGGATTAAAAAAGGAAAACATATTTTCTCTTAGGTGAGCTAGAAAATCCAAGGGCATTTTACCCTCAACACCTCCATCTCTAGGATCTATACACACTACACAAGGGATCAGATTCTTCTCAAGACACATGCATGCAAATTCTGTGGAACTCAACGGGAGTTGTACATCCATAAATAAAAGCCAATAAATATTTTAAGACAAAGCTCTTAAAAACAGAACAACGGCAGAACCACAAGTATAGTAAAATATTTTTGAAATGGTTAACAAAAATATGTTACAAGCAACACATTTAATCTAGAGCAAAACTCCTGCCCCTTGAAAAAGTACTCTCTGGAAGGGATGCTCACAGTCTATGATTTTGGATGCCGTATCCCATCATCAGTCTGGTTTTCAACCTACCTGACAAGCAATTTCCATTATAAATCTGATCTCATGTATGCTATTTAGACTTGATACACAGTGTGCTCACTTCATTCCAGCTGCGGTGATAGTCCCTATCGTTCATATTGGAAACAACGCTATAGTTGGTCATCTCTCTAGAATCTCAATAAACTTTAGAGTACACCTAATACAGACAGAAAACTTATATGACAATTAAAAAAAACAAAAACAAAAACAAAAACAAAAAACCACAGCTATACTCTCTGAGCAGGGAGATTTTTCTGGCATTTAGGAGTTTTAATTTCATACGGGTTCACAGAAATCAAACGTTTCTCACTGGTCATCTTTGTAACTTTAAAATTCTAATACAGTTAGCTAACTCTGCAGAGAAGGGTAGCCAATGCTACAATCCATAGCATATACCAAACAGAAACAACAAATTGAAAACTTTTAACATTACTGCTTCAAAATCATTATGTATATTAACAGGTACAATGCCTTGGAAGGGGAGGAGGCAGTGAGACACATAAAACCTACATGAGGGAAGAAGAGAAGGAGTTAGAAGTAGTGTGCACTCCCTCTCAGCAACAAGGGAAAGGTGACAGAAGAGAAATAAGAGTAAAGTAACCATACAGGGAGAGAGGCAGACAGACAAAGAAGCCAAGAAAGAAGGCAAGTGGAAGAAATTTAGCATGTGTCTAAATCTTTAGATCCCCTGTGCAGATATGCAACATCCAATGAGGCTTGCAATCATGTTACCGTGGCATGTTTAGAGGCATGCAATCCAAGTCTCATTTTTTTTCCCCTCAACTAATTACATGCTGCAGTTTCCAAGGCAAAATGTCCTGAATATGTTTTCCATCCCTCCACAGCAGAGCAGAGGACGACAATTTTTAAGATTTTCCAATTTTACCTCCTGGAGGGAATCTCCTACCCAGACTTTCAAGTGCCACCTCCCATAGCACTGACATCAACAAGGGTCAATTAGTAGCTTACATCAGTTTCCTTTTATTTCTAAGGAATGTTACATGCAAAAGCATTAGAGGCACCAGCAGAGGATCTTTCTTTACAACTGGGAAACATAGGGTGCATGTAAACTAGAAAAGTGAACCACTGAAGTGACAGAAATTACATGAAAAGGCTGGCTGCATCACTCTCATTTGCTCTATAGAACATTGCTTAAACTGCTGCATTTGTTTCCTAGGGCATTTGAAACTACAAAAGCACCTACCCATCTTTCCCAGAACACTTCCAAAATGGTTGTGGAATCTTAAAGAACTTAGTAACAGGGTCCATTTAAGAACACAGAATACACAAATCTTGCATAAACATCTCAGGGCTGATTTACACTAGCAATTTACATGTGGCATAGCTACATCTCTCAGGGATGTGAATAATCCACACCCTGAGAGATCCCTAAAGTGACGTAATCCCTGGTGCAGTCAGAACTGGATCAACAGAACCTTCTATTGACCCATTAATCTTCCACTGACCCAGTAACTTGTGCAACAGGAGAACCCCTTCTTGTCACTGTCGTGACTGCCTACACTGAAGCACTACAGCAGTACAGCTGCAGTGATTTAAATGTAAACATACTCCCTGTATTCCTCTTTTATCATCATCACCAACAGCATGAACTTTTCCATGGAGGAATTGAGCCATAACACTGGAATCACTGTCCTATGTTTGATTTCCATTGGAAGGACACAGTGAGAAGGACGGCTAAACAGTGGTGGGTGGAATTCAATATTCCACCTTTAGATTACCATCAAATAAGCAAGGTACGTAGGACAGTACATAGCACACAGAACCAAGAGGAACTCCAGTAGAAGCCCCAGGGCAAGGAACCCCCAATTAAGGTTCATGTTGCTTAATTTCTGGAACCGAGACTTATCCATATGGTAGGAGAAGGCTGTGGTGTAGAATAGATACTGTGCAGTGGTGCAACTATATTGTGCTGGGATTTTGGAATGATAATAATTGGCTGGAATATTTCTTCAATGAGAAATAACACTTTCCAATCTCTCTTCAAAAGCTAGTCTGAAATACTCTGTTGAATTTCAATCATATTACAGGGACAGAAATTGCTCTAATTACTACATTACCAACCACTGAATGGTAGATCAATGTGCCATTGAAAAGCCTGAAAGCAGGTCCTGAGGCCTCCTGAGCTAAATTGTAATGACAACACAGACTGAATAAATCCACTTATTTCAATAGCCTGAGTTTTGCACAACATTTGTGAAAGAAAGGAGGACTGAACTATGAAAGCACAAAGGGATATTGTATTCAGGGGCTGAAAACTCCTGGGCAGGAGTCCAGCATAAATGTCATTTAAAGCAAAACTAGTTAAGATCCAAGATATGCTCTACCAATATGTGCAATTTCAGTGGCAAAAAAGGAGTAAACAGACTTTCACTGCCAACAGAAGCTACAGTATGCAAGAATGAGTGTAGTCTGTAAAGTTGACATTTGACAACTTATGGTATGATTTGCTATACAGGGATATGGGAGCTATGAGTGTTGTGTGTCAGTGAAATTGTTAACTACTTTTTATTTATAATCCTTATAACATATTTTAATGCTAAGGTGGCCTGGAAAAACTGTTGTTATAACAATTCAGCTTATTTACCTTGTAGAAAGTAGTTATTACATCACACTTGGATGCAAAGGAACTGAGTGATGGAAAAAATGTAAAAGCACTGTTTACCAAGCATTTTTGTACTGTCACTATTAGGCATTCAAATAATTTTTAATAGAATACAGACCATTTATTCAATAAATAAGAATCTTACAAATAAAAAATTAATACGAGTCTCAAGGAAGAAAAATTTTAAAGATGCACATAATACTGATCTGTGGCATCAGAGTAGTAAGATTATGAAAGCTTAGCACAGAAAGAGTAAAGGGAGTAGTGTAGGTGCAGGGCACAAGGAAGGTCCTGTGCAGATTATAAATGGTACATGGGAAGCATCACTTGAACTTATGCGTATAAGGCTGTTTGAAGCCAACATCAGGCTGATGTGTAGGCCTCTCTCCTTGGGGAGTATTGCCAATGGCAGTACAGAAGCCCTAATATCTTGGTAAATGAGTTGGGTGTAGCTTTCGGTCTCCATCCACCTGATGTACATATCATGTTCCATTTATTCGCTTGCCTGGTCCTCCTCAGTCTCTCAGCCTTCTGCAATCTACTCTCTTGCAACCTCCTCTGAAGCTTCATTCTCTCCTCTCCCTGAATCAGCTGCATCTTATTCTTTCTCTTCAGCTCCAACTGCAGATCAAAGATGATCCTATCCCTTGACATTGCCTTGTTCAAGATGACAGGGGATTTCATTTTTCGGCTCTTGAGCTTCTAAAAAATTAATATGGCGGGATGAACTGGTATCTTAGCATCCATCAGAGATGTTTCAGTCAATTCCTCATCCAGTGCAACTACTACTTCACATGTACCAGTAGAACCTAGTGGAGAATCATTTGTAAAAGCATTTGTAAACAATAAATTATAGCTTTGAACTGTCCAAATGTTTTAATTTTGGAATAAAGCTAAATAGCATAAATAGAGCTTTGTTAGAGTGCATATGTGGTACTAATAACCTGGGACCACTAAGACAAGATATGAATTACTTTTTTTTTTTTTTGGATAAGTTAAAAAGTTTAATTCTTGCCTGGAGCGCTTTAGGAGGAAGAGATAGAACAAACAGAGGCCTATTATGATGTTATTTTAAAAACTAGCATTCTAATTATGGAGAATGCATGGTACTCAGTTTGGAAGCTTGTGAAGTTTTGTTCTTATTTCTTTTAAATAAAAATAGACTGTACCAGAGACAGCAGTAATTTATACTCTCCCCACACACATACACACAATCCACCATGTGCGCAAGTTGTTTTTTAAGCCATAAGTAGGGACTGCCTTGATAAAAAAGCTGGTCAAAAACCTAGAAGAGTAGATTATGGACAGATAAAAGACTTAAAGACATGTTAAATTTATTTGTACTGTCAGCATCAATCCCTCTTGTTGCTAATAAACTAATATCAGTGAGTCACATCTTGGATCACTGACCTTGCCTATAGGATTTACTGCAATAAAAAGATATAACTAACTTCCTGGAGAATTTTAATATTGTTTGTAGCCATGTTAGTCTGTTTTTCAGCAATGGCAAGTAGTCCTGTAGCACCTTAGAGACTAACCAAAATATTTTTACTCATTAGCAATTGCCCTTCTCATAATTTGTAACTCACCCGTACATGTGTATATAGACACCTAACAAGCTTCATGCATCTGACAACGTGGATTCCAGCCCATGCCACCCCTCCGCCAGCCCCACAAATATTTTTTGTTAATGTGTAAGGTGCCACAGGACTCCTCATCAGTATTGTTTGTGCGTTAAACATTTATATTTGTAGGAGCCACTGGAATGAGTATCCCAGGCATTTCTTTCTCTTCCCATTAAACTGACTTCTTTTCAGGTAGCAACAGTAGTGTCAGAGACTGAGAACTGACTGCGGAGCTAAAAAAGAAGGGATTGGGGATGAAGGGACTAAAAATCTCCAGATTACTGTGATATTTTGGGCAGAAAAAGTGGTCACGGAGAAGGACTCCATGCTCTAGTCATCCATTTTCTACCTTCAGCAACCAAACTATTGCTGCCCTTACTACTGGTGACTTCCACTTTTCTAATAATCATGGCAAGAGCCAGTAAAACAAGTTGGACTGGTCCTATCTATTTCATTCCTCCACCCACCTCCAGTGCACATAGTAAAACAACAATGAAAGGTGATAAAATGAAATCTCTCTCAATACCTTGTGTGGAGAGCCCTATCTTCCTCAATAACTTGACTTCGTTGCCATCATGTTCCTTTGCCAGCCAAACTTCTGGTAGCAGCATCTCATCCAGGTAATCTGCTGGCTCTTCCTCATGCATGCTCACTTCATCCTCTTGGCCAGTAGCTATAATCAGAAATGGCTTTCTGGATCCCTTAATGAACTCCAGCTCCTCACAGAAAGGACAGCTAATTCAGTTGCACCACATAAATCTTCTCAATCTTTGTTATGATGCACCGTCAGCTCTCACACTGCACAACAATACACAGCCTCTGAGACATCTTGGTGTAAACCTGCTAGTTCTGACTCCATGTGAATTGATTTGCATTCTATTCTCCAAGCAGGGCCTTTTCCTTGGCTCAGCCCAATTTACAGCTCAAAGTTTTCATTGGCGCAGATTTTATAGGAAACCAAGAAGATAACAAGAGTTTGGCAGTCTCACAGAAGTGGATATTGGCAATCATTAACTTCCGGCCTATTTGCCTCTAGGGCAGGAAGCATAAAACAGTCACTGAGAGGTAAAACATGCCAACGGAGACAGGAAGACCAGCTAAATCAGTGCAGTCAACAGTTGTACCTTTGGAATTGCCCTGGTGGAAGACGTTACAAATTCTGTGGCTTAGTCAGGCATACGCACTAGTCCAGTGGATAGAGAATTGGATTGAAAAATAGGGTTCTATTCTCAAGTCTGTCGTGTGGCTATTATGTGACTCTGGGCAACTCACTTGAGCTTTGTGCTTTAGTTTCCCCCCTCCGTAAGACAGGGATACTTACCTCTTCTGTAAACTGCTTTGAGATCTATGGATGAAAGATGCTACCTAAGAGCTAAGTAGAAGAACTGTTCTCAGGCAGTTCATTCTATGAATGTTACAATGCTTATAAAACATATAGGATGCCTTTGTTTGAAGATACAAATTGTTTTAGAGGCAGTGAAAGAACAAAGGGGGACAAGGCTTTTTGTCTCATGTATGAAGAGGAACAGAAATACACAAGTGGGGTTTTTTCCACCATAAATGTAAAATCAAATTCATTTCTCAGTATCTAGTCTTGTTAGTAAACATACATTTAAAGAAGTTATTTTTCACTTTCATCATTTATGTTGCCAGTTAAAGGAATCATAATTCAAGAAGTCACATTTTATCCATAAGTGAACTTATTTAGAACATTAGTAAATTGATAAAAAGCACTTGAATATGGACAATTCTGTGTGTGACCTCAAAGTAAGTGATTTGTGTGATTATACCAAAAAGAGTATAGACTCGTACACTTAAGACAGCCAGTGGACTGTATGAAAGACGTTAGTTTTAGCCAAAGAAATTATAGGTGGAGAGAAGAGTTACATGTACTTTTTGAGGAAGGAGCTCAAAGTTTCAGTCAAGACAGGTTAATTTTTGGAGCCTTCAAAACTCCTCAGTTAAAAGAATGCTAATCACATGGCCTGAAGCTACTATTTCTACCTCACATTACATTATGCATATCATTAAAGCATGAGATGTTTTCTGTGCCAGACACAAGACAGTAAGAACATTTAACTTCTATTAACAGAGAGATTTATCTTCCCACTCTCAATTTACATGCAGTATCCCATCATAAAAAAACGATGCCATGGTGTTCCATCTGCAAGGAAGAGGTACTGGAAGATGGCATGTAGTGAAAATTTGTCACAAGTGGTGTAAAATGACTCTCTTATTTGTAATTAATGGGAAACAGCACTGAGAGAATCATAACGTACGTAGCCATACCCTACCAGTTGTTCAACATTTCTATTTTCATGTTTCATAACGTGATTAAATTGTTGTAGTAAAATAACCCATCCCACTAAATGATCTAATATAAATCTCACTAGAATCCTAGGACAAAAATGAACATCTGTGGCTCAGCAGCAGCAACATACAATAGTTTCATGATATTACTTAAGTGTAAATATACAATTCACTCAATGAAACTCTCAGACAAATAACATTTCTCTCACCTCAGTCTGAATGATGAATTGATCCTTGGTTGTGACCCACCATTTTCATATAGTTGGATGTGTTGCTGATTACTGGCATGCTCCTTCCAGCTTATACATACAGAGTTCCTCATGGACTGGGAATTTTCCTTTTGCTCCTGGACCCCTTCATCTTCTTCTAATCCACTGGAGCCATCTACCAGTGCTTGGAGAAACTTCTTGAATCTGACCAGTACACTCAGCCTCCATTGTTGTGATGTTACTCTGCGATTAGGGTTAACAGACAGCATCCAGGATATTTTCTCTCTACTTTTCAGTTTTTTTGACAACTGCTGGTGAGAAATAAGCTCTACAAAATTCTTCAGCAATATACTACAGCGGTTAGTAAGAAGACCTGGGTACTCTTCCAACAAAATGTCCAAGATCTTCAAAGAATCCTCCTGAATTCCTTCACTAATGTGAGTCATGGCACTGGAGAGGTGGGCACTTACCAAAGGAAAAAATGGAGCAATCTGCTCAGTTCGTACTTTTGGAGCCAAGAACTGAAGGAGCCGGATTGCTGCTATTCTGACACCAGAGTCCTTGTCTGTAAACACAGCTGCCACCTCACTTAGTATATTTGAAAGGTGCGCATCAATTATAAACGGATACTGGGACAGCAGTTCTTTGAGGCCAAGAAGTGCACTTTGCTTAACTCCGGCACTATAGTGATGCATCTGTGAAAGCAGATCCTACAAAAGAAAGAAATGTATTTACTATAGTTATTCCTTCAAAAGCTTTAAACTGCCCAATTTTCTAGTATTAATCTGTTCTTAAAATGCTTAATGGGTATAAAAACTGTTTTAATCCACTGTATTATTTCTAAACAAGAGTTTAATAATTTCAGAGCCAAAAATACTTTGTTTTTAGAGAACCACCACCACCAAGTCACCTACCCTCCTAAATAAAGAAAGTATGCAATAATTTCAGTGGTTTGCCATTTAGGTACTTACATGACCTTCATAATCATATACATCTGAGTGCCTTTTGAATTAATAACGGCAAACAAGACACTCTCATAACCACTTGCAAGAGTAGAGCTTGAGCATGCCAGCTATGTACATGCTTTTCAGGTATCCTCACCAAACTTACTTCCTCAAAGGTGGCCCCTCATCTCCATTGGGAGGGACAGAGTTAACAGGAGGAGGGAGGATGGGGTGATGGATAAGGCAATTTCTGTAATATACTATGTATACCAGGGGTAGGCAACCCCCAGCACACGTACCAACAGTGGCACACAAGCCCATTTGGAGCGACACTCGGCATCCTCTGTGGCGCCACAGAAATTGCCATTCCTGCCACCAAAAGACACTCCAAGTGGCTTCTTTCGGGGGCGGCTGCAGTGCAGAGGTCCCTGCCATGTCCCTGCCCCAGGCATACCATGTAAAGGAGCCACTCCTCTCTGTGGTGTGCCGCCACCAAAAGGAGTGACTCCAGGTAACTTCTTCCCATGGTGTGCCTGGGGATAGGGGTCCCCAGGCATGCTGCTGAGAGAAGCCCCTCCAGGTGGCTTCTTTCCATGAATGGACTGTCGGCACCAGCTGAGGGTCGAGGAGGAGGGGCCGGCACAGGGGTTGGCAAAGGTTGCAGGCACCTGATGTATACAATATATAATTTCCTGCAATATACAGAAATTACTGAATAAAGCTTAAATATCTTTGGAGTCCAGTATATTAAATTAATCATTTTTTAATTATTCTGACCCAGACTGTATGGAACCCCTAGAAGGGGGAAAGGAGACAGCTGTGAGAGCTGGACTGTTCAAAGGACTATATCAAACAAGATGTCAAACAAGAACAGACTTTTGGAAAAAGAAGTGCTAACTGGTTTTCCTGGAGACTATCTAAAGAGCGGCCATCATTTGTTGATCACATGTTACATAGAACCAAGATCATAGGCCTAAACTATACAAAAGACTAGACTTCACAATAGTTCTAGTTCTGAATCTGAGACAATTTTGAACTTGTAACCAAGAGGAAAACCAGTTGCGGGTTTCCAAGGACTGACACCTACCAAAACCCAACGTTAGAGTTGGAGCAACCTCTTGTAAGCCTTTTAGCAGATGTGTAGGTTTTTTCATTGTTTTAATGTTCTCAATAATGCTTTCATCTTATGAATAAATGTACTTACATAAATTACAATTGTTCATAACCTTTGAAGAGAAAGCAATGTCTAGAGTCTGGCATGCTTAGATGCTCTGCCTTACTGTAGTTAGGGAACCCTGTAGCCTGGAAAAACCTCTGTCAAGGAGAGAATTATCTCTATCTAAGGAAGGTGACAGCCGAGGAACCAGGAGCCAAATGCAGATGACCCAGTAGATCATGGAAAGGGAATACAGGAACAGTTGTTTTGAAACTATGACAGATAGACTTAAGAGAGGAGATAGCAAACAGATGAAAACTGAAGAAAATAAAATTTTCAAAGCAGACACCTAAAGTTAAATAAGGTTTTAGGAGTCTTCTTGAAAACTTTTGCATCTGGACAAACTGATGACATAAGATCAAGATTTTCAAAAACAGGTGCCTCAAGTTAAGTTTCTCAAACAATATTTAACTTTAGGCTCCTATTTTTGCCCCTTAGGTTATCAGCTCATCCTAAGACTCAAGATACTATTTAAACTGCACAAGACTCCACTGTCCAGCATTTAGTCAAAGTCAGTGGGACAGTATTCAAACACAACTTTTTTTTTTAGCCATAATAAATTGTCAAATGAGCTATGTATATATTACTAATCCTGCTGAAACTTTCAACTTCATACCTTTATGTTAAGTTTTCTATTATTTGTTGGAAGTATCCCATCCTCTTTAAGCTGTTCAGGAAGATGTATAGCCTTCGTTTTGAAGTTTGTATCAGTTGCATTTTCTAGTCTAGGCTTCTTTTTTCCAACTTTTAACTTCACCTTTTGGAAATCCTCTTGATGTTTCCTCTTTTTAGTCATTTTGAAACTGTGCAGAGAGATGTTCAAAATGTTAACTAAATATGATGCAATCAAATACCTTAAGGCAAGATATCTATTCTTCTCAATAACCAGCTTCTGGAATAATTCGCTGTTCCTTCAAGTATGGCTCAGTTCTGAAAAATGACTTACTAAGAAGGACTTCTTCTAAAGCAACATAACTGCTCCCTACCTGTATTCAGAGTAATATCTGCTTTAATTTACTAACAAAAACACATTTCTTACTACTTTTTACTCATATTAGCACTGCAGAGCCAACAGATTTCCCAGAACAGGATTCTATTCCATTTGTGCATCAGTCACAAAATCCCAACCAGCTACACCACTACTAACCTGAAGAAGCCAAACACAGGTGTAATTGAGGACCTAACCTACAAAATTTTCATTACTGATTCAGTGACTGGAAAGGAAAAAAAATTCTTGACTCTCAGACACCTCTTTGAGTTTGCAGCAATGGAAAAAAAAAAGGGGGGGGGGGGGAATACATAAAAATAAATGTAAAAAGACTAGAAAGCCAAGTCATATTGGCTGTCTCTGGCAAAGTATATAACCATTTTTGCACCATTGCTACCAACATCAGACACTGTAGCATTAGATAACAGGGAAGACAATGTGGTGTTAAGAAGTTGTAGTCTGTGTCCTGTACTTGTACTATCACTAGCACCATGCAGATGCACCAGCACAGAAAAATGTTCATGCATTTTCCTAACATAGTTGAACAGTGAAGAAAAAAATGGAACTCCATGATGCAATTTTTAGACACTAGTTCAGAATGACAGCTTTAACATATTTGTACTGACATATTGCTTACACCTCTATGAAGTCACAAAACAACACATCTTAAATTCCTGCCTTCTGATAATTTTGCTTATTCGGAACTAACAGAATTTCAGATGCTGATATCACAATCCAATTGATTAATACTCTGTATCACTTGACAGTTGTTTCCAAGATTTCTGATTGTATGAAGCACTGATTTTTAGCTGTAATGGGTCCTGATAGTGGCAGGTATAATCATATCAGGATTGAAGTGGAAAAAAAAAAAAGCAAAATGTCATTATATGATTTTAAGGTTGAATAACTCTTAGCCTTCCTAGAATAAAAGTGATTTATACACCTTGAAATTTGACTGTCTACAAATTTCAGTGGTATGTAGTACTCATTTCTAATGCTGGAGATTCAAAGGGATCAGTTAACAAAACTTTCACTGTTCACTCAATTTAGCAGGTTTTTTTTGCATTGGTCCAAGACTTACTTTACCAATAAATATATTATAGTAAATCACAGATTTCACAGCAGTATACCATTCAGTTTCAGAAATAAAAATATACAAATATCAATACTCAACTTCTAAAAAGGCTCTATAGCTTTCATAGAAATCAAACATTAAAAGGTTTTCTATTAATTTAACATTCAGTTTGAGATAGAAATAGAGTCTAGAAATTCAGAATTATTTTTTCTTCAGTCTAAGTCAGGGCTCAACAAAATCCAGGCACCAGGTCACCTGGCACCTAACTCCACTGGGAAAATGCACCGGAGCAGTGGCCTTTGGGGATGAAAAATAAAACTGCGGGCACTTATCAAACGCAGCTGAGGAAGCGTAGCAGAGGGGCACCCTCTGGTGATCAAAAATAAAATTGCAGGTGCCTTTAGTAGGCGCTGCATGGATTCAGCAGCATTTCAGCAACAAGGGCTTTGTGGTGGGGGGTAGATAGGCGCCTTCCTTTAAAGATGGGTACCAGTTTTCTTTTTACCTTCTGCTGCTTCCTAACCTGTTTCAAATGACCAAACACCCAAACCAATTCTGTTCCCCTCAACTCCTCACATATGTTTGATCACAGACACGATTCAAACTTTGCATCCCTAAATAGATCATTTTATTCACAAAGCACTAACCCTAGTTCTCCCTTGCAAAAGTGCTGAGTCTGACCCACCACATAAAAATTCTCATTAACTAATAAAAAGAACACTCCAACCTGAACAAAATTATAAACAAGATGGTAAACAAACAAAAAAAACAAAATAAACCCGCTACAGCGAATGTGATAATTTTAAAACAGCTCTAAAACAAAGTTTTTGGTGCTAGAGAGGTTGGTTGTTGTTTTAAAAATTGGAGAGAGATTAACTGAACCAGATTTCAAGAGGAAACTATATACTGAATTCACCAGCAGGATGGAAACTAAATCCGTGCATATGAAAAAGTGGGTTGCAGCCCACAAAAGCTTATGCTCAAAGAAATTTGTTAATCTTTAAGGTGGCACAGGACTTTCATTGTTTTTGTGCGTGGAAAGCAGATCCTCAAGCACATCTTGGGCTCCCTCTACCCTAACTGGAGTGCAGTTCTTGTGAATAACACGAAAGAATTCCCAATAAACTGTCTGCTCTTTGATGTACACATCTGTTAGTAGTCTAGTGTTAAAGACTAACAAATTTACCTATCTCATGAGCTTCCATGGGAGAAAAATCCCACTTCGTCAAGCATCTGATGAAGTGGGATTTTTCCTCCCACTAGACTCTTTGTTTGTTTTGCTGAACTAGCAAACTACCCCTCTGGAACTTGACATCTATTAGAGGCATAGTTAAAACAGGCCTCGACAAATCCTAGGCGCTAGGTTGCCATGGCGCTTACAGTTTTGCTCCAGCACTTAAGAGTGCCAGGGCAAAGGCCCCCAAACTGCACAGACCACGCTGGGCTCCACCTCCCATTGCTGAAAAAAAGCTGCTGCCAGCAGCTCTTTCGGCAGCGCAGCTACTGGGCCAAGTTTTTGGGCTGGCCCCTAGGTAACCAGTGGATTTGTCAAGGCCTGGGTTAAAAGCACATCCAGCTGATAGCCACACAGTTTACCTAAAGAGTATCTATTCCACAAGGAAATACATATTTTTAGGAGTCATTTCGGCACCTACTTTTACAAGAAAAATAGGCAATTAAATGCATATTAATGCAACATTAAGGTTGCATGCTTAAAAGCACAGAAGGAAAGCTTCCACAGCAACCTGTAACTTGGCCTATTATGATCTTTAATTGTGCATTAAAATGTTTTTGCTTTATATAGATAACCCGAGAAAAGTATATGCTATTGACATATACTTATCTGATGAAAGTTTACCCAATGAAAAGGGGAATTGTAGTACCTCTGCTGCAGAAATAACAATTTCTGGTCAAACTCACTGAAGCTGATGCAGTTTTCTGAGCAGCAGGACAGGCAGTATAGATACACGTTTCACTCTGAGGCTCAAAAAGCTCTGTAAGCAGCAGTATCAGCAACTCATTCATTTGCAACAAGCCTCAGCTAACAAACAGCCTCAAGTAATCTATCTGGCCCAATCCTATGCAGCTGATAATCAAACTGGATCTGCCATACAGAGCATGGACATTCTTTTAACATTCAGCCAGCTGCTCCCTCAACTGCAACTTGAGATTCATATGAAATTTCCATTCACCTTAAAATTCCACGAATGATCTGCAGGTGGCAAGTTAAACAATTAAAAATACTTAAATCACACACATCAAGTTCCAAGTTATACTATGGGGCAGTTAATAGCAACCCTTATACTCAGGCTGCTTCACCCTTTCCATGACAAGAGATTCTTCAGACTTTTTTCTGAGAAACTAATGCCTCTGAAAGCAGACCTATGAAATCTGGCAGAGAGAGAAGGCAGGACAGGGAAAAGCCTTTTCGAGTCTATCCCATACAGGATTAGTTTGAGTTAGAAACCGTTCCCAAATCAGCAGCCTGCCCAAATCATAGCTAATCCCCAACCCTCAAGAAGCCAGGACCCGCTGGAGGAGCAGCTCAGGCTGCAATGGGATCTCCTGGGCACAGCAGAGCCGGCCTGTCCGAGAGAGAGGAGACATTGCGGCTGCTTCCAGCCCAGGGGCACACAGCTGCTCTGGCCACATTCCGGCTTTTACAGGTTTGGGTTTTTTGCCAGGCAGGTGCTGAGCAGCACGGAGGAAGGTGTTCCCCGGCTGTGCCCCGGCCCCGCCAGCCTCATGGGGCGGCCAGCAGCGGCCTCTGCACCGGACAGCTTCCAGGCTCGGCGCCGCGGCCAAGTAGCCCCGGGCGGGACCCCTCGGCTGGCAGGAGCACTCCCGCCGCGCAGGGCCGGGACTCAAACCAGTCCGGGCCCTGTTCGACAGGGGGACGCGGCTCCACATTCGCCCCAAACAGGAGCGCGGGGCCCGCCCTGACCTGGCGCAGCGCTGCCGGGACGGGGGGGGGGGGGACCTGAGCGCGGGACCCCGGTGGGGGAGGGGCTCGCGCCAAGCTCAGGGCTACACAAAGGGCGCTCGGGGCCGCCTAACCCCCCGCCAGCGCGCGGCGGGAGGGGGCGGGGCTCCGGCAAACCGTCGTTTCCTCCGAAAACGACCCAGCGGGAGGGGTGGGGGCCGCGCGCTCACCCCTTGGTACGAGGACCTCGCGGACCCACGCGGCGACTTCTGCCCTCCCCAACGTTCCCTACCACCACACCAGCCCTGGCTAGGCAGGCAGGAAACTGCCTCGCCACGTGACGGAACCTAAGAGGCTGCGATCATAGAGAGAGAGGAGCGGCCGCCCCCTAGCGCTGGGAGGGTTTATAGATCCACAGCTGCTAAGTTGCAGAGGGGTAGCCCTGTTAGTCTAGTTCAGAGCTAATTTTAGGTATTTTACCTGAACGCACAAAGTACCTTGGTTTTCTGAAAAAATTCTGAACTGACTATTTCCAGAGGGGTAGCTGTGTGAGTGTAATTCAGCAAAACAAACCAGGCGCCCTGTGCACTTTTAGGCTATGTCTACACTTGAAAAGTTAGGTCAATTTTATGAAGTCGACTTAAAGTGGACTTAAGTCGACTTAACAAAAGTCAACTTAACTTTTCAAGTGTAGACGTGGCCCCTTTTTGGCCTTATTAAGTCGACTTAAAAAGGTCCAACTAGGCACTACTCCACGTCTTCACTGGCTTAAGTCGACTAAATAAAGTCGACATAAGCACTAGTTTGAATTAAAACTAGGTGTTATTAATTCGAATGAACTTTTCCTTAATTTGACTTAAGGAGCAGTTTAAGGCGAATTAAGGAAAGCCCAGTGTAGACACGGAGTAAATTAAGTTGACTTAAGTCGACTTAATTTCTAAGTATAGACACACCCTTAAAGACTAACAATCGTATAAATTTTATAAAATTGTTAGTCTTTAAAAGTGCTATGGGACTCCTTGTTTGTTGAACTGACCTTGTGATTTACCCCTCTGCATTTATACATCCCCTCTTGTACTGTAACCATGCATCTGATTAAGTGGGATTCTGCCCATGAAAGCTCTTGTGATAAAAACCTTGGTTAGTGATTAAAGGTGCCGCCAGACTCCTTGGCTATGTCTACACTGGTTACGTTAAGTCGACTCTGTTAAGTCGACTTAACAAGGTCTAAGTCAACTTAGAGCAGCCACACTGGAAACTTAAGTCGACTGTCCTTGTCCACACTGGCAGGTGCTAGGTCGACGGAGGAGAGCTGCGGCTGAGGGATCGGGCAGGGGAGAAGAGAGAGCTGCCCAATCCCCCAGCTGCGGCTCTCCCTTCTCCCCAGCCACGGCTCTCCCTTCTCCCCTGCCCGATCCCCCAGCCGTGGCTCTCCCTTCTCCCCTGCCCAATTCCCCGACCACAGCTATCCTTCTCCCCAGCCCATCCCCCGGCCTGGAGGCCAATTAGGTTGACTTAGAGAATCCATACCGGCTTTAAGGCGACTTAATAAGGTCGACTTAGGCGTTTGGTCAACCTTCAGAGGTGGAGTTATTAAGTCGACTTAAGGAAGTGCCCAGTGTGGACGCAGGGTTCTGTAGGTCAACTTAAGTAGACATACCCCTTGATTGTTTGCCAAGCAATGCTTGTGCTGCTTGTTCTTTTCTGTGTTTAGCCCTTACATAACAGCAGGACTGGGCAGCCTTTTCTTGCCATGCTGTGGGGATCAGGTACTGGGCATTAGAGGTCTGAGGAGGCTCTCAAGAACTAATATTGTAAAATAATTGTTATCAGTGAACTGGAAAGAAATTTAAAATCACCACTGATAACACTGAGGGGTGACAAAATACTCATGGAGCAGAGAGATAAACGATGAGGAGAAAACAGCAGTCATACAGAGCGATTTGGATCAGTGGGAATGCTGGAGCCATTCAAATAAAACAAGTTTTCAGGAAATATGATCAAATGAAAATTTGAACAGAATATGACCGAATGCAAGGTTATGTAGCTAGCAATAAAGCTTGCAGGACACACCTATAGAATGGGGAACTGTATCCAGGAAAGCAGCGACTCTGAAAAGGATTTAGGGGCTATAATGGGTGAGCTGCTCAATATGAGCTTCAAATGTGATCCTGTGGTTAACCGCGCTAAAGCCATCATTAGAGGTATGAATAGTGTAATGAGTAGGGTAGAGAGCAAATACTGCACCCACAGTAAAATGTGGGTTGCCACGCTTTAAAAAGATGTTGAAAAACTGGAAATGAGGTAGCACAGAGCCACCAAATGTTTTGAGGGCTGGAGGAAAAATGCCTTTTTAGGAGCTATTGAAAGAGCTTAATCTGATTAGTTTATGAAAAAGGAAGATTGAGAGGTGACTTCATTTAAGTATTTAAGTGCCTTCATAGAGAGAAAATACTGAGTGATACTGAGTTCTTTAATCTAGCAGTGAAAGGCATAACAGCACCCACTGGCTGGAAGGTGAAAACAGACTTATTCATATTAGCAATAAGGCACAAATATTTAACAGTGAGCTGATCCACCTCAGGAGCAAAGTACAAAGGACCGTGATGGCTTCGCCATAGTCTAATGTCTTCTAAAGGAGATTATATGACTTTCTGGAATGTGCTTTGGTCAAAAACAAACTATTGTGAGTTACAGGAGACCTTTTAGATGCAGGGAATCAGCTTACATGTTCTAATGGTCTTATCTGGCCAAAGTGTCTACAAATCTATGAAAAAAAATGAGTGTAGCATTATGACCAGCCTCTGATGTGTTACTGGGTAGCCAACTTGCAGCCCAGATTCAACAGTGAATGGGGTGCTCTGTGGGGAGCAACTCAAACATCCAAAGACGCTGGACAAGGATAGATCAACCTTGCAGGTGAGAGGTGGGTGTGGCAGTGACAACATAGGAGCCTTTTGTAGAACCTCAGTCTATTGAGCAAAGATGGTTGGGAAGCAATAACCTCGCAGAAAGACTCTAACATCAGCCTGGCAGGGCAGGGGGTGCAGACCCGGGGCAACCTTGGGGAGTCTCGTGACTTTGCTGCAGCAAGTTTCCATCTTGAGGACTATTTTGGGTCACATATGTGAGTGCAAGCAGGAACTTCTTTGGCGTTTTCTCTTTCTTCCTACAGATTTTCCTTGAAAACCAATATTCCTGCTTTAAAAGAGATTTGGAACCTGTTCAGTCTGATCCTTCAGGTGCCAGCTGACTTCTAGGAACACAAAACACTAATTTCAGGTGGCAGAATCTTATATGCCACCTAGGATTTTGTCCCTTAGTGTCACTGGGGTATGGGGGTTTGTCCCTTTTGGTAGCCCTTTCCCTCCATCTCTCTCTCCCTTATTTTTCTTTTGCTTCTTTTGTCATTTTACACTGCTCCCTTCCCACCACCAGGGGACAGGGCTCTCCAGCTCTCATTGTGGGCCCTCACAAAGAGAGAAGACTGAAACAGAACTCGAAGAGTGATCCCTTCTGGGGCTGACTGGTCCATCCATTGGGCCATATGGTGAGACCCCCTAAGCCTCCCAACGCTCAGAATCTCAAGTCTGATTGGCCGAGCACGGGGCTAGTGACAGGGAGAAGACTCAGGTCTTTTGTTCTCTTTTATAATCAAGCAAATAAGTCATAACAGATCATTTATTTAATTAGTGCAGCTGCTTCTCACCATGAAATGACTCTGAAAAGTTCATGATTCTCTTTGTAATGGTTTAGTTCTTCTAAAATACTTATTGAAAAATTAGGTTTTAATAAAGCCATATGCAAATCAATGCATCCAGGAACAAAGGAGACAGAAGCACCTCAGTGGCATAGTGACGGCGGCCAGTGCCCGTGGGCCAATCCCACATTTGGGCTCTCCCCCCATGCAGGGCAAGGGGGCGTGTCTCAGACCCACCCCTCAGGTGCTCCAGGAGGGGGGCTCCTCTGAGGGGCTGGAGGAGGCCCCAGGCCAGGGCCTGATTAGAAGGGCGCCAGCCTGGGCTCCCCACTGCCTCCCCTCGCTACACCACTGCTGCACCTACTGAATTGGGACTGTCCTCTGTAAAGCAGTGACTTAGAAAAGTATTTAGGGCCGCAGTGGACAAGCTGCTCAACATGCTCAGTGTGAAGTTGTGAGAAAAAGGGTTAAAGTCATCCTTAGATGGATAAACAGAGTAGCGAGTATGCAAAGGAAGGTGATACAGGATTGGTGAGAGTGATACTGGAATACTGCAGCCACTTCTGGTGTCGACACTTCAAAAATGATGTTAAAAACTTGGAGAGAGTGCAGAAAAGAATCATAAAAAATATATGAGGGATGGGGGGTGATGCCTTATAGTGAGACACTGAAAATTCGCAAATGTGTTTAACTTAAAAAAGAAGATAGGTGAGATGATTGACTTCATGGAGAGAAAATGCTGAGCATTCAAGGACTCTGTTATCTAGCAGAGATAGATATAACAAAACCCAATGTCTGGAAGCAAAGCTCAGAAAAATTCTAATTCTAAGGCACAGATTTGTAAAAGTAAGGATGATTCATCATTGCAATTAATTACACCATGAGAAGTGATGAATTCTCCATCTTCTGATGTCTTCAAATGAAGATTAAATGCCTTTCTGGAAGCTATGATATTGTATAGGAAGCCTGGGATATGCAGGGGAGCAGAGTAGATGCTCTACTAATCTCTTCTGCCCATAAAGCTTATTAATATATGAAAAGCTGAATGTGGCATGGGGTGATGTTCTACTGTGTAACCCAGTGGTTTTCAAACTTAGGGTCAGGACCCAATACTGGGTCGCAGACCCTCAGGCACTGGGTCGTGGCGCCCTATGCTGCCACCGCCAAAAGACTGGAATGCATTGCTCAACAATCCAGAGGGGTAGCCGTGTTAGTCTATTGCAGACAAACAGAGTCCTGTGGCACTTTTAAAGACTAACAGATTTATTTATTGCATGAGCTTTTGTGGGAGAAAAATCCCACTTTGTCAGACGCTTTGAAGATGGGACATTTACAGAATTTACCGGCTGTTACAGCCTGACCTGATCCTATGTCATACACTTCCCTGCATTTAATTTCCTCCCATTCTGTAAATTTCCTATCTTCAAAGCGTCTGACAAAGTGGGGATTTTTCTCCCAAGAAAACTCATGCAATAAATAAATCCGTTAGCCTTTAAAAGTGCCACCGGACTCTGATTTTTTGCTCAAAGATGTAATTGTTGGGTCGCGGGCATAAATTATTTTTTTTCAACTGGGTCTTGAGAAAAAAAGTTTGAAAACCACTGATGTAACCTGCTTGATCCCTAGAATAAACAGTCATTGAGTGGAGTGATCCAGGGAAAGCAGCTCAAACATCAAAAGTGACTGGCCAGGGGCGGGCCATCAGTCATACAGTTGAGGTGTGGGTGTGGCAGTGACATCGCAAGCGCTTTTGTTAGGACCTCAAGCTATTGGGCAAAGGTGGTGGGGGAGGTGGTGACCTCACAGAGACACCCTGACATCAGACAGACAGCGCAGGGGTGCAGGGCTGGTGAAATTTTAGAGAACTCTGTGGCTTTGCTGAAGCAAGTCTCTTTCTTGTAGTCTCTCCTTGAGGATTGAGAACGAATTCAGGTTCATGAAATAAGTGAGAGACTTAACGTCTCTGGAGTTTTCTCTATTCCTACCATTGATTTTGCTAGAGAGCAGGCACCCCTGTTTAGAAGGCAAGAACCTCAGAGAAGGCAAAACCTGTTCAGTCTGATCAGTTTGGTGTAGGCTGAATTCTAGGAATGGAAAAACACTAGATTGAGGTGGCAGAATTTAATTTCCCACCTCGGACGTTGTCCCTTAGACTCAATGGGGACATGGGGATTTGTCCTTTTTGGTTTCCCTCTTCTTCCATCCCCCTCTCCTTTCTCTTCTTCTCGTGCTTCATTTGTCTCTTTTCCCCCAACACTAGGGACTGTGTGTCTTTATGCATATGTGAGCTTTTCAGCTGTCATTGCATAAGACCCTCACAAAGCGGTGGGGCTGGAATAATGCGCTGGGATCTCTGATGATCTGGGCTGTTTTTGGCTATTTTATGCGAACCCTCAGCTTCCCACTCTTCAAAGTTTCCATCCCAATTGACTGACCAGGACACTATTGATAGGAAGCAGACTCAGGTCAATAAGTCATAGCTAATCCTATGTTTGATGAATTTTGCTACTTCGCTTCATGAATTGTCCCTGAGCTGTTTATGATTCTCTCTTGCTGAATAATTACTATGAACAATTGTTGGTCTGTAGATCATCTCAGAGCACTTTATTCTGATCAGTCAATGTATGAAATTCAAATGTGACTGTTTGTTTGAAAGATAGGACTCGACTCCTGTTCCCAACTCTGCCACTGACAGGCTGTGTGACCTTAGACAAATCATTTCTTCTTTCAAGCAGGGACAACAATCCTCCCCTACCTATAACACAGTGGGTGGCAGATGGGAAGCTGTGAGGGTCTGTTTGAGTGTCAGTAGTTGCAGTGCATAAATAGGAGGTGTCACATGGAGTTATAACAGTTTATGATATAATATGGTAGCTGAAAGATTCTATTTTATTTGTATTTTATATTTTGAAATTGTTAAGAGCAGCAATAACTTAGCACAGACTGAAGCGACTTATCTAATTTTCTAGATCAAAGTGTCCCCTCTTTGTGTGTAATGAGACACTTCAACACTTTGTGACAAACAGGAAATGGATTTGTTTTGCAAAGAAATATTTGTGCAAAGAATTTTCTTCCAAATAGTTATTGTTTCAAGAAACAAACTAACTGGTTTTGTCTTATTAGGACACTTCTCTAACTCATTGTAATAGTAAGCTAGGGTGAGATAAGAGGCATTAAAGTCCTTTGTGAAGAAGAAAGGGAGGAATTCTAAAAAGGCTAAAATAACTCTGGGGTGTGTTACTATGAATGTTCTGTGTAAGCCATGAAAAGTAATTGTCTTGTTCTCTTGGGCACTGGTAAGCTCTCAGCTGGAATACATTATCCACTTTGGGGTATGATGTGGTCAAATTGGCGAGTCCAGAGGAGAATATCAACAACGATAAGAAATTTAGAAAACTTGATCTATGAGGAAAGAAAAAAAAGGGGGGGGGCATATTTAGTCTTGAGAAAAGAAGACAGAGGGTGTACTTGAAAAGAGTCCCCAGATATGTTGATGGCTGTTTTACAGAAGTAATGATTAATTGTCCTCCATGGCCATGAAGGTTAAACAAGAAGTAATAGGCTTAATGGGAAGCAAAGAAGATTTAGGTTAGATATTAGGAAAAAAAATTCTAACTATAAGGACGGATAAGTACTGGAATAGGATTCAAGGGAGAATGTGGCATTCCCATCACTGGAGATTTTTTAAGCACAGGTTGAACTAATACCAGTCAGGGGTGATGTAGGTTTACCTGATCCTGCCTCAGTGCAGGCAGCTGGACTTGATGACCTCTTGAGTTCTCTTCCAGCACTACATGTCTACGTCAGGATTCTATAAGACAAGTAACAGTGGAGGATCTTCTTTCTTTTTGAGAAGCCAGTCTTGTTGGTTTGGGGGTGTTTATTTTTTAACCAAACAGTTCCCTAAATCACACTCAATAATAGCATCATCCTCAATTCACAAACATGATGTACCCAAATAAATTACAATCAATTCTAATATTGAAATACCTTTTTCTAATGTTACAGCAAATAAACTGCACAAAATATTGCAGTAATTGAGAAGATATACCAGTCAAATAGCACCATTTTGGCATCTTTCATTAGTCCCAGGGGGGAGAATTACAAATTGATAAGCAGGAACAGGTGTCTTCTTCTGTGCCTTCATTGACAGGGAGAAAGCAAAGAGTTCCTTTAATTGGTTGCAAGCAACTCAACCCATAAATGTATAAACTATTATTCACCAAGCAGCACTTAAAAAAATTCTTATAAGCATTTCTTCTGATTTAGTAAAGACTCAGCCAACATTACTAGAATTACAATAATTGCATGATTAACCATTTCTATAGTGAGGTTTACCCCTAACTCGATTGAGCTGAGAACAACAATGGAGGTTTGTTGTTTGGGGCAAGAATTCATACTGCTTTCCTGCTAAAAGTCACTAACATGTCTTTGAAATCAATGGCTGGAAATTCCCAGTGATTTTTCTGCCTCCTTGCATTGTCGGCTGGATTAAACCCTAGTCTACAATAGCTGCTGTTTTCGGAGGCAGTCAACGGGAGATACGCAAGGTATATAAAATACCTTGTGTACCTCCCACCAACTTCTTAAACCCTCACTACACACTAACAGTAAGCTGACTGGAAATGGTGTCAGGTCAGCGCAGTGTTAGTGCAGTTACAGAGCTGGTGTTACAGCTCTGGTTCGGTTTTCGATTGAGCATGTCTACACAGACACCTCAATCAAAAACTGAAGATTGCGCTGACGGCAGCAACTTCGCCGACGTCAGTATAGACTCGCCCTTAGATGCCAGATGCGAATAGGATTGGAATTTGTTGACAGGTTGCTGGATCTTGGGTGTCTAAGTCACTGGCCTAGGCCCAGAATCCTAGATCTTGGAGCTGGAAAAGCCTGTTAGCTCATCTCTCTGCCCAGGACAGGCTGATCCTCTTTGATTCAATATAGACAGGAGTGGACTGAAAACTTAAGAGACAAAAACACGCTTCATCCTCAACCATCACTGATCAAATGCTGCTTAGCAGTGACAGAGGAGCTTTTCTTGGATGACTCTCCCAGCATTTTACAGTAGTGGGAAAGTAGGAGCTCCCCATCTGACTGCTGGGGACTGAGCTCTAGAGGCAGGGAGCAACATTCCCCAAGTCCCACCATTCAATAAGAAAACAAACAATGGAATCCAGGAGTCCTGACTCCCAATGCCCCAGTCCAGTCACTACAGCAGATCACACCCCTCTCAAAGGCAGGGACTGGACATGAGGACCTGGTCTAATGGCCAGCTCCGGGAGGGAGTGTGCAGTAGTGGTTAGAAAAGGAGCCTGAAAATAAGGACGCCAGTAGCTTCCCCCTCCACCAGCCTGTTCCCTATCAGTGGGAGGTGTCCCAATCCCTACAGTATGTTTCATGAATGCGTGGGAAGTGGCATTATGTGAGGAGCTGGGAGGCACTGTCACCCCTTCACTAGATCAGTGGACTGGACTCCTTGCTGCTGAGTTTCTCTGTCCCTTGGAAATAAGACAAACTCTTGTTTTTACAGCCCAGTGTCAACACCCTGCTTGCTGACTGAGTAGAGTAAATACCCCAGGGCACCACCCTCACCAGCCTGCCCTCAGGCTTGGAAGAGTGAAGAGTAGGACAAGGCACAGCACAAGACATTGAACATCTACCATCTATTGCTCCATCATTTAGTGCAAGTGAATGGCATTTAGGGTTTCTTCTGGGACTTCCCCTTTCTCTCTGCAGAGAGGCAGAAACAGGGGGAAAGAATCTGTCTCAAAGAAGACTGGATTTGCAAAGCACCCCCAGGAGCCTCTCACTCTCAAACCAGGCAGGGACTTCCCCAGAGTTGTCTGCATTGTCTTTGGAAACATCCCAGCAAGAAGGCTTCCAGCCCTACCCTTGGAGGCAACTTTTTTCCAGGTTGAGAGTCTCTGAGCTGGCCAGACTCCGTGAACTGCTGAGCATACACAACCACCATGGAAATCAGTGGCACATGAGGGGGCCTGGGTTCATGTGACTAGGAACTGGTTGAATTTATAGTCGGGATGGTTTCCAGGAGACAGGGAGGAACAGACAGGCCCATTAGTGAGAGGCTGCTCTGACCCCAGACTCATGCCTGCTCCCCCTCTCACCTCCAGAATGCCCAGGCTCCTGCAGGTGTTGAGGAAGAAGGCTCTGTGTCTGGCTGTGTAGGGATGGGTTGGAGGCTTGACCATGGAGATGGCAGCAGCTGCAACCCCCATGGGCCAACCCTCCATTCCTGACACTCCAGGCTAACCTCCTATTGCTCTGAGTGGGGCTCTGGCTTTGGCTGCTGGGCCTGTGTGCCTAGACAGAGGACTCAGGTATTTCCATAAGGCTGATATGTGGCAAATACAACCCTCCACAGAAGGGAAGGATGTATGTGAAAGAGCAAAGCTGACTATGCTGCTGCATTCAAGTAACCAGAGGCCGGGGAGAGAAGATGGAGAACTGGAAAGTGGCTGGCATCTGTAGTGAGGAAAAGCAGTTTGTGAGCCAGGAGACTAGAAATAAATATGCACTGAATATGGTGGGCTTTTTCTTGGGTGTGAAGGGTTGATAATGGTTCTCTACTTTCAAACTGAACTTAGATATAGCTGTGTGTGATTAAAGGGCAGCTCTGTAAATGGAAGGGCTCACTTTAGGAGCTGGAAGTCTCAGATTCTGGCCCTACTGCATTCTTCTACCCAACAAAGCACTTGGGTTGTGGCACGAGTGAGCTCTTTTCCTCTTTTTCTAGGCTAGTCATCAGAAAAAGGACACAATACATGGACACATTTCATTTTCACCTCTAGAGATTACAGAATGTTGCACTGATGATATTAAAATGTTTGGAGTTGGTTGGTGACAGCATTTCTCAGACTGAGATCTTGAAAACAAAGTCCCTGAACTTGCAGATACGTAAGCACGTGTGTAAGAATTTGGAGGATCAGGTCCAAAGCGATATTCATGATCTAAAACGACGAGAGTCCTGTGGCACCTTATAGACTAACAGATTTCCTCAGGCATAAGCCCACGAAAGCTTATGCCTGAAGAAATCTGTTAGCCTATAAAGTGTCACAGGACTCTTCTTGTTTTTGCTGTACACAGACTAACATGGCTACCCCTCTGGAAATTTATGATCTACTGTATCTTTTACAACTTGTTGGCGGGGGGAGGAGGGTCACTCCTTCCATTTATTATTGGATCAAAGAAATGATTACTGCTGTTCTCTGCATTGTAAAAGTTATGACAATATCTTTCATTCGGAAACACTCTGAAAATAAAGCTTCTGGATCAGTAAGTATGGACTGAAGACATCAACTCAAATTAGTTACAATTACCTAGAAGTAATTCATATGAAAAATATTTATTTTAATTTTCAGGTTCTCATTTTCTGTGTTAAATTCTTGGGTTACAGCAGACAAAATCTAACATACAGTATCACAGTGACATGTAACTAAGCCACAATATTGCAATATATCAAACCTGTGTAAACAAAAAGTCTTTCCATATTGGTGCTCTCTGTGGCCAGAATCTGACTTACAGAATCCCACTGAAGTAAAAAAGAATACTTATGAAGCACAGTCATACCCAACAGGAGTCTGGAGATTAGCACCCAGCCCTATAGCTCAGGGGTAACTTTGATCCCCTTTTGATGTTTGACAGGGAGGAAAAATGCCTGCAGCCAGTTTTTAGAAATAATTAAACTTGAGCTGTTTCAATGCATCTATCCTGCATAGAAAAATGTTACTTTATTATTATTGTATAGTCCAAACTCAAAGTGAACTCTTTGGACCAAAGTCTTTCCTCATTTATAACCAATGCAACACTCATAGGAATTTGCCAGGGTTTAACAGAATAGGATTCTGGGACATTATTGATCTTCTAGTATGATGCCTGTATCATGTATTCATTTGGAAACAAAAACTGGTTCATTGAACAAAAATGCAAAGTCCAAGATGCTCCACTCAAGTTCTTCTGAGGCCCCAGTACTAATTATTATTCACAGTGCATAGGGACACGAGGCATCTTCCTGCATAATCTCTGGACATTTATGTCAGACAACAGATGTTTAAGAGAGTTTGGAATATTTTGATGATAAACTAGAAGGTCCTTAGATTAGGTCTGAAAGGGCAACTTGCTGGCAACAAATGTGAGTCAGAGTGTAAGCAGTTAAAGAACGTGGGGGGGGGAGATTTTGTTTTTCGGTAATGAAATAAACACAATATCCACCTCCAATTTCATGTACATTATGATATGGCAACGTAAGTACTGCAAAATCTAAGGAATTATTTGATCTGGAAATATATTCCATCTGAAAACGTTTTAGCTACTATTTAAAATCTACCAATTGAATATAAACATCTTTGACAACTTTGGTACCAGACATTAATTACGGAGTTCATTGATTTGTATGATTTCATCTGCTGTGTTTTAGATAGCATTCAACTAGATTTTTCTCTTGATACATATTTATAGAGTGGAACCACCCTAAGATTCTAAAACAATAACAGGGAAAGATGGAGACTCTTTAAAAAAAATAGTGGAAAACTGGAATACAGTGATAGATAATTACAATGTGATATTTTTAGTTAAAAAGTTACAAAATTATTTGCTTTTAAAAAAGCAAAGTTCACACAAACAATTAAAAATCCACAAATTCTTGCCCTTTACGTATTTGGCATAATTAAATTCTGGGCTTTGGCATATACTCATGCTTTAGCACTTCCCATATGAATTAGTTCAGAACAAGAACACATGTCAGAAGCTGCACAACCTACTGTACAGACTCACTCAAGTAGCACAGTTTCTGTTGCCTCTGTAGTGACAGGTGAATGTTAGTATCAAGTATGGAATATCATTTGATTTAATTTCATTTTAAAGATGTTTTCGGTCCACAGCTACACTTTCTTTAATCTAAAAACTGTCCTTTTAAAATTTATTTCTTTGGAGGAAGAACATTTTCTTCATAGAATCCTGGATTTACTACATTTCCAGGTGGATCATACCTGGCAACCACAAATGTGGAGCCATCATTTGCCGAGGCTTTTCCAACTCCCATCTTCTTTGTGTTCTTCCAAACCATTGCTGTAAAGTGGCCTAAGAGAAAAAGGTCAAATAAACACATTAATTCTGGACAACAAATCTGAACAACTTTTTCTAGTTGTAGAGCAAATACAAAGTCACGCCAAACTAAATTAGCTTCTTTCTCTGGCAGGATAACAAGCGTAGGGGATGAAAAAGAAAATGACGTTGATCTCATATTTTGTCTTTAGAAAGACGGCCAGTATGGTTCTCCATTGCACTCATGAGGGCTCCTTGCTCTGTTCTAAAACCAAAATATGTGGGAAAAGGGATGTGAAAACAACCGTGCCTTGATTAACATCAAATCCACAGATCCAAGGCCTTGAGTGCATACCATACATGATCCAGCCCCTCTTCTCCCAGCATTACTGCTGATAAAGTACCTACCTTACCAGTAACTGTTCCGCATCTACTCTGAGCTTTTAACCCCTCTAATTATGTTTCCACAGTGCACAGCATAATAAGGCCTTTTCTAAACTAAAAAAAAAAAGAAAAATCAACCTTGGGTTGGTGGAGTGCATCCTCACCAGAAGCAGTTCCAGCGACCTAAGGGGCAGTGCGAGTGGAGCTGAGAGAACCTGCTCTCAGCTCCTGGGCATCCTGTGGGCTGCCCTCTCCGCATCCCCCTCTCGGTCCTTAATGAGAGTCAGGTCAGCCACCTGGGGACTTTTCCCCACATCCTGCCTAGTCTGGCTCTGAGCCGGGAGAGGGCTGCAGGAGACTGCTTTTGGGTTGGGGCTGCAGCCTCCTATGCCCTGTCTTACAGCCAGGCCACAGTATGTTGCCTGTATCCCAGGTTCGCAGCGGGGTTATGCAGTCTCTTGAGCCCTGGCTGCAAGCGAGCTGAGAGGCAGCCTCCTGCGACCATGACAGCTGCCCGTGTCCCACCCAGTTCCAGCTGGGAGGCAAGCAGTATCCGCCTGTGTCCTGTGAAAGCAGGCAGCAGCCACCAAAAAATTGGCTCGCAGCTTCCCGTGCCTGACTTGGAGTACCTGTGCCCTGGGCTTGTTCTGCAAGTCAGCCTCCATCTATCCAGCTCGTACCAAGGAGCCCAGTGGCTTATAGAGCCAGGCTCCAGCACCCCCCTTACTTGTCAATTTCTCTGTTCTCACAGCAGTGAAACTGAAAAGTATGACAGCCCCTCCACTGATCCAAGGGAACACAGTCTCTGCACTGACGTAATGCCTCAGCTCTGCAGACAAAAGCCCTATGCCTCTCATAGAAGTGGTTTGATTCTGTCAGAAAAACAGGAACGTTTTGTCGGCAAGAAGGTGACTGGAGTGTGTACAATAGCACTATTTTGTCAACAAAACTCTCTAGTGTAGACAAGGTCTAAGTTAATAGCATTAGCGCAGCATTGATTTCCTTGGCTTTTTTTCTAGCGTCTTATGACAGTTGTAGAGTAGCTGTCTCCCAACTCCTACTCCACCAAATAGATGTTCCCTGTATACACAGTTATAGACAGAGATAAGTAAAACTTTCCCGTGAAACCATTTTAAAATCTCCTTGTTTCCTGCCTATTCGAAGTACAATGGTATGTTCCATCTGATACTAAATTGCCAATGAGCAGAGTGAGCCATAATTTAGCCCCAGTTTACACTCTAGGTAACACACTGTTGATTTCACTGAGATTAAATGATGAGAGGCAGACATCAGCACAGTATCTTTAAATAAAAAGCTGCATGGCTTCTATTATCACACTTCTGATATTTTGTGGAAAAGTAAAGTGCATTTGACCTAAAATATCAACATCTTTAAACACTGAATACTGGAAGAAAAGGTCTGAAAATTTATAAAAAAAATATACTTTGTTTCTAACACAAATTTTGTTTACTGTCTCATTCCTTTGGAATTCACTGGTATGAAAATTTTCTTTTATCCATTCAGTTGTTGTCATTTTCCCGAGAGGAATTCTAACATTGATCTTTTACACACTTACCTTAATTTAAAAAAAAAAAAAAAAAGCTGATTTTTGAAAAACAGTAAAAAAAAAAAAAAAAATAGACTAACAACCTTTTAAAGAAACAGCAGCATCTCTGAAGGAACAATGCCCAGCTTGAACTCACCTGTTCCAGAAGAAAACCCTGGGTTTTGAAAGTTGTAACTTTTTATTTCATTGTACCATCTTTCAGCTACCTCCTTGCCTGCAAGGCAAAAGAAACAATGTTCTGGAATTGCATCAGACAGGATGAACTCAGCAAAATGCAGCTAATTTATCTCCATCCCTACCCACAAGATTCTTCCGTTAATAGATCAGCATGAACTGTTGACACTTAAATGGAGTCATAAAAATATGGAATGAATAACAATTTTAAGCTACTTCTTGAACCAAGGAACGTTCTTAGTTACTAAAAAACAAACAAGGAGTCCTGCGGCACTTTTAAAGATTAACAAATTTATTTATCACATGAGCTTTTATGGGAGAAAATCCCACTTCGAAAGCTCATGCGATCAATATATTTGTTAGTCTTTAATTGTGCCAGAGGACTCCTTTTTGGTTTTGCTGAACTACACTAACACAGCTACCCCTTTGGATCTTAGGCTATGTCTACACTTACAAAGCTAAGTCGACTTAGAGAGTCTAAACAGGATGATGTACTTTCAAAAACAATAAAAGTTAAAAACCACAAACCTACCTAAACTTGTGAATGCTGCAGCGAGGTTTCAGAAAAATTAACTTCTCCTTCTGGCGGATGGTGTGTACAGTAAGATTATTCACTGCCTGTATTATTTACACACCACAGGATAAACAAAGGATGAAGTTTCAGAGGGGTAGCCATGTTAGTCCATTCAGCAAAACGGACAAGTGGTCCTGTGGTACTGTTAAGGATTAACACATGAGCTTTTGTAGGTAAAATCCCACTTCATCAGACACATGAAATGGAAAATACAGTACGGAAGGGAATAGATAAATGCAGAGAGGGGTAAGTCACAAGCTCAGTTCAAATTTTTTCAGCAAACCAAGCAAGTTGCTTTGATTCAAACAGTGTGGAACAATAGATAAGAAGGTGGGAAGGTTAAAAGGGGGGTGGGGGGAAGCACCTTTTGTAATGACAGAGCTTTATCTTTACAGAAAGGGTTCTGCTCAGGGATTTGTGGACAGAATGTCATAAAGGCACTGCTCCCACCACCCTACCTTCCCCATTTCCACATGTCTGGGTGATTTCTAGTCTTATTTTGTTTCTATTTTCCAAATAGCAGAGGACAGTATGATTTATTAAACCTGGCAAATTTATTCACTTAATAAAGTAGATATACTTCTCCCCCATTCCCACAAAAAAAAGTAATAACCCAAGCTCGGCAGATTTATACTCACCCACCCCCCCCAAAACTGGAAAACAGGAGAAAAAACAGGAAAGTAATAAATCAAAAATATTGATGATATTTGGTCACACTATAAAGCAGTTACCAACAGCTTTAGAGTAATGCATTCACTAGGAAGACTATTTCCCTGCTATCCTTGAGTTATTTTCCTCTGTCTCAATGAACTTTGGATAGAGAAGATAATGAAAAGATTTGCAGTTCAAATTATTAGGCTCTCTCCGGATGGCTGGTGTACACTGGCAGAAGGCACAAACATTCACAGAGTTAGAGGGAGGGATCCCCTGCATTCAACAAAACAGGTCGGTCAGGTAAAGTCTTTTTCACAATGGCCATCCAATCGCTGTGAAACGTATGTGCAGATTACATGTAAGGAGTTAGGAATGCATACCACAAATGACACAGGTAAGGCTTTATATCTAAAGGGAGGTCACTCAGAGATGCATGCACTGAGACAAACTTTTCCAGGCAGGAAGTGGGAGACACTTTTCTCCTGAACTAGACTAACAGGGCTTAACTCCTTGGCTGGCCATTGTGAACTTTACAAATTAAGTCTTGGTCTATTTGCATATTGAGTCAGATGCTAACAGATTGTGAATGCTGCAGGAAAAAACAAAAACAGCAGAGGTTATTCTGTTTATAAGTAAAAACAATGAACTTGGGGGGGGCAAAACTGGGGTATCCTTCAATCTGTGATGACAAGCTGTGAGCAGACTTGATTTTATGAAAGACTGTCTCAGCCATTCTGGTTGCAAAGGCTGGGAAAGGGACTTGGGGAAAGGTCTGCTGTACAAGGACAGGGCTAGTTGTCTTGTGTGCTATAAGTTCTAGGAAGCATATTATGGTTTTGTTTTACATGTAATCATTTGTTTCCAGTATTCTTTCTTACTATCATTTGAATCTGTTTCTTGATAACAAACTTACTTTCACTATAAATGCAGCTAAGTGCTGTGTATGTTAAGCGATAGTGAAACTAGGAAGTTGGTGTGTACTACTCCTTTAGGAACCTGAGTTCTGGGAGTGTGCAGTGGAAGAGGGGCTGGGCATTGCAGAGGGATGCGTGGAGCACTCCAGAGTTGGTATGTGCCTATTGCTAACCTGCACAAAGAGACGGAGGTCTAGGGAAACCTGGAAGGCACTTCTTTTAGTGCCGGACCCTGATGGACGATCTGCAGAAGGCACAGATAAGACTTCCTCATACTAAGGGCAGGTGATAGGGAGGTGCTGGTGCTGTAGAGTTTGTATTGCGTGTGTGTTTCGGCGTTGATGATTTTGCAGTCAAACGCCTTCCCTGCCCTGTGTTTTACTTCTGCTCCATTTGGAGACCATCAAGGGTGATCCAATTTTCTTGTTAACCCTCTGATACAGTCAATTAGTGCAGCTGTTCTTCTAAACCTTTGAACTGAGTTATTAAAGACACTAGATCAGATTCTCCAGTACAGTGCAGGTGCTTAGAACCACATGAAAAGCATAATCTCCATCTAAAACAATGAAAACGAACCAAGAAAGATCATCTCAGTGTGAGTGTAATTCTCTGCTGGGATAGAGCTGATGTAGAGATTCCTGGACATTTCCCTTCCCCCACTGCAAATAGCTTAGGGAAAAGGTGACATGGCAAGGACACCCCTGTGCTAAACCAACCCTTGGCTGCAGTTAAATGCCTGGAGGCCACTTGCAGCCTAAGTTAGAGTAGCCTTCAGAACTGGCCCTGCAGAAAGCCAGCATCATAGTCAGGGAGGTGCAAATGTGAGGTTTAAGCTACCCTTACATACATGCCTGATGTGCTGTTCACCGCCACCCCAGGATCTATCGGACTGTTTTTACTGCTGATCATCATCTGTTGCTTTAATCCCCTTTTTGTCCTACAATGAAATTAAGAAACTTTGACTACAACTACATAAATCCTTAGAACAAAAGAGATAACCCAGGAAAGCTCTGTCTTAGGAGTTTTATCATTTGTTAATAACACGCATGGTGGCTTTGTTAATGGTTACAGCCCTGTGATCTGTTTATATCCAGCCTTGGCGAAACACAAGGCTCACAATTTGCTGGAGCTCAGTGGGTTTCTATGAAGAAGATTGTGTTTAATGGAGCAAATTGATCATTGACTTATATTCCATGTAGTCCCTGTGAACTCTATGGGAGTCTATGGAGAGAGGCTGGCCCTACGGGTTTTGCCACCCAGAGCAGAAAATGTTTTGGGTGCACGCAAACAGACTGGTTGAGAAAAAAGTTGGCATCCAGGGCAACCATCCTGCTTCGAGTTCAAATAAGTGATGAATTTGGCCTTATTTTCTTTGTTTGTTTGTGGGAGGAAAGGGAAAGCTGTTGAGAATGGAAGATTTATTTGCTATTCTGTCTCTTCTGTTCACTGCCAGGTTGTTTTGTTTCTGCAACTTTGAGAAGGCCAACAGCTGTTTCATTTTGCCTCTCCTGCATGCAGGACCAATCCTGCAAGTTTATCATTACTTCCTGACAGTTGTTAACTGATTGAATTCAAAATGGGAGTTGGGTGGTCTGTATTATCTCAGGAAGCAATCAAAAATGTGCAGGATCAATAACCTGAGAGTGTGCTGGCGGATATGCCCTAGAGCAGGGGTGGGCAATTATATTCCAAAGAGGGCCAGTGCGGCGGTGGAGAGCCGGCCGGGGGCAGGTTGGAGACTGCGGGTACCTGGCAGGGGAGGGACTGGTGAGTGAGCTGGGAGGAAGAGACGGTACAGGGGAGCTAGCGGGGGAGGAAACGGGGGAGCTCGGGGGGGCGAAGGGCCAGGGCAAGGGAAAGCCAGCATGGGAGGGAGGTAGAAGGGGGCAGCACAGTGCTGGCTCCAGCCCCAGGGTGCCACAGCAATGGCCCTGACCCTGAAACAGTGCAGCGCAGAGGCAGCGCTGGCCCAGCACCGCAGCTCCTGCCCCGGCCCTGCCCCCAGTCTAAGCGCCACAGCACCAGCTGGAGGAGCAGAAGAGTGGGAGAGCAAGCTAGGGGTGGCAAGTCGGATAGAAGCCTCAAGCGGGCCAGATCCAGCCCACGGGCCATATTTTGCCCACCCCTGCCCTAGAGTGTCTCGCTGTATTTTGGGTGGCTTTCATAGACACCAGTTGAATTTTGAACTGCCTCTCCACATCCCCAAAATATTGTATATCATCTAAAAATAGGGGTTCCCCAGGCATTAAAGCAAAGATGAAGACAAAGATCAAGCGCTTATCTCACCAGAGACTTTCACTAGTGCTTGACTGCAGAAAGATTGTTATAATGATGATAATTTATGTTGTGCCACAGATACGGTCCTGTATGCAAGGAAAAGTTTATCAAATAAATAACCCGGTGCTAGATTATGTTGTTTTCTATCTGATTTCCTAGTTGATTCAGCTGTAACATGTAAGGCAGAACAGAAAAAACTGAAAGTAGAAGCTCCAAACACAATTTGCTGATACAAAGCACTCTCTCTGAAGTCAATTTAAAAAAAACAAACAAACCCACAACCATAGTTTGTGCAGGGCTTGCTTATGACAAGCACCAAAGGCTTAGATTTGTCTCCCACCCAACTCAGCAATGTCATCTCTGCTTAATATTCCAGGAAGTATAGTAGGAGGTCATTTACTGCCAAAGCTGCGAGGCGTTAGGCCTACAAACATGCACACTGTTGGTCCCCAGTTAATTATCTGACTGCAGAACAGCAATGACTCATGTTTTGCTATTTCACAGGCAATCTTAGTCTTTAACCGCTACCAGTGTCTCAGACCGAACTCTCCTATTCATACGCTCCACAGAGGTATCGCTTCAGTTCTCTGGAAGCAACACACTTAACCTGTCTGTTTACTTGCTTCCACAAAATTATGACTTCACTAATCTCCCAGCAAGAGGGCAGTCAATGCTCCTCATTGAAGACAAAAGGGCAAAGGAATTGCTTATTTGTGATACAGATCTATGGACTGAATGCATTGTATAGTACTTACCTATGTCCTGCACAAGGCTGCTTGGCACCTTGGTGCTCTCTCACAGCTGTTAGTTTTCATTTGGCACATAAACTGGTTGTGAAAGTAAACAGCACCTCACTCCGACACTTTCAAAGCAAGTGTTTCAAACATAATTATGGGCTTTTCTCTCCCCACCCCACCCCCGGCCGTTTTCTCTGGAATCTTGGCTTAAGAAAAGCCATGGGAACAAGACCTGTTTTGCTGCTATGTAGGTGGGATAGAGTGGTCTCTGTGCACCTATATGTGCAAGCGTGACTCCCATTAATGCTAACAGAAGTTACACCTCAGTGCTGAAGAAAGACCATAGACCCTTCTGTGCTTCATTCACAAAGTCCATTATTCCCAAAAGAAGATTTTTTGATACTGTGAGTTTTCCGAATGTGATCTTTTTGTATCAACATCTGTTAAATCCAGCACATGCCACAATATAATTCTTCCTGGGTAAGTGACTGCAATTTCAACCTTTTCTTCACATGCAGAATCTGAATCACCCTTGTGTTACTCCACTCATAGGTCAGTGAAATGCATAGCATTACATAGCATAAAACTGAAGTAATACAGGGCTGAATCAAACCCACAGTCTTTATTCTAGATCTAATAGATGTAAGCAGGCTTCATAGGAAGAAAGAGTTTATCAGGTACAGAACAGAAAACATGCAAGGTATTGAGGAACTAGTGACAGATATGGAGTTGCTATGTAATAGTCTAAGAATTCTGCTAGGTATGAAAGTTATGAACCCTCTGTGTGACCTGGTCAGTGAAATATAGCTCCCATATACTGACTTATTTGAATTTTTTGTATGAATGCCTTAATCTAATTTATATTGGGGCAGTGGAGTATTTGTTATATGCTTATAATCCTTGAATTAAGACTTAAGATATAACCGCATTTGCTCCGACCCCTCAGACAGACAGAGACAGACACTTTCAGGATCTCTATCAAGCATTCTTAAAACTACAGTACCCACCTGGGGAAGTGAGGAAACAGATTGACAGAGCCAGATGGATGTCCTGTAGTAGTTGACTTCTGGGTAAGTCCAAGAAAGAAAACAACAGAACACCACTGGTCATCACCTACCGCCCCCAAGTCAAACCTCTGCAACACAGCAAGGATCTACAGCTTATCTTATAAGACGAAATCCTTCACTCTCTCAAGCCTTGGGTGGCAGACCACTCCTCACTTACAGACAGCCCCCCAACCTTAAGTAGATATTCAACAGCAACTACAGACCTAACAACAGAAACACTAAGGCAGGCACATATCCCTGCAACAAACCCCACTGCCTACTCTGCCCATGTATCTGCACAAATGATGCCATCATAGGATCTAATCAAACCAGCTACTCATCAAGGGGTCATTCACCTGCTCATACACCAATATGATATATCATAGAATCATATGCCATCATGTGCCAATAATGCCCCTCTGCCCTATTGATTGGACAAAATGGACTCTCTCCGTGCAAAAGAATAAATGGACACAAAGGAATGGCAACATTCTAAAAACAATAGGGGAACACTTCAACCTCCCTGCATATACTGTGAAAAACATGTCAGGTGCAGTGCTCCAGCAGAGAAACTTCAAATCAAAGTTTCAAAGGGAAGCTGCAGAGTTGGAATTCATATGAAGATCTAAACCATTAACTTGTGTTTGAACAGAGATTTGGGCTGGTTTTCTCATTACAAAAGGTGTTCTACCCACCCTTTAACCTTCCCACCTTATTTGTTGTTCCACACTGTTTGAATCAAAAGAACTTGTTTGATTTGCTGAAATAATCTGAACTGATCTTATGACTTATCCTTCACTGCATTTATTTTTTCCTCCCATACTATAAGTTTTCCATTTCTAGCATCTGACAAAGTGGAATTCACCCATGAAGCTCATGCAACAAATAAAATAGTCTTTAAAAGTGCCATAGGACCCCTTGTTTGTTTTGTCCTCAGGAAGAAGACTATTGCCCTAGATAAGGACAGCCCAGCTCACCCTTGGAAAAATGAGCAAAGCTATCAGCTTCAAGGATTTTACATCCTCCAACAGTAAGTAACATGCATTGTTTTCCCAAGGCTGAGAAATAACAGATCATAGGGTTATAAACAGTTAATAAATGATAATCTTGGAGAAAGGGGAGGCAATCAGAAGGATTAAACAGCTTTTAAAAGAGCTCTCCCTCTGAGGCTGGGAGAGAGACATGGTTACCTGAGGAACCTAACTAGGCCAGCCAGACCACAGAGGTCTTTGTGTCTTAGTCCCATCAGGATCCTTGTATAGGATACCTGCTAAATTAGATATAAATGCTATCTATTATTCTTCAGGATTTATCATTACTCTAACAATTTTGGGGTATTATTTACCTGTTTCATAACAACATGAACACACACCCTGGACTTCAGAAAAGCAGATTTTGGCTCCCTTAGGGAACTGATGGGCAGGATCCCTTGGAAGGCTGATCTGAAGGGGAAAGCCGTCCAGGAGAGCTGGCTGTATTTTAACGAAACCCTGTTAAAGGCATAGGAAGATACCATTCCAATGTGCAGAAAGAACAGAAAATGTGGAAGGCGCCCAGTCTGGCTTAGCAGAGAACTCTGCGATGAAGTGAAACATAAAAGGGAAGCTTACAAGAAGTGGAAGCTTGGACAGGTGACAAGGGAGGCATATAAAGATATTGCTCGGGACTGCAGGGATAAAATCAGAAAGGCCAATGGGCAATTGGAGTTGCAGCTAGCAAGGGATGTGAAGGATAACAGAAAGGGATTCTACAAATATGACAGTAACAAGAAGGGGATTAGGGATGGTGTAGGTCCCTTACTGAATGAGGCAGGTATCCTTGTGGTGGATGATGCGGAAAAGGCTGAAGTACTCAATGCTTTTTTACGTCAGTCTTCACAGGGAGGGCCAGCTCCCAGGCTACTACGCTGGGTAATGCAGAATGGAAAAAAGAAGAGCGGCTCTCAGTGATGGAAGGTCAGGTTAGGGACGACTTAAAGAAGTTGGATGTGCACAAGTCTATGGGGCTGGATGAACTGCAACTGAGGGTGCTGAGGGAGTTGGCCGAAGTGACTGCAGAGCCGCTGGCCATTATCTCTGAAAACTCGTGGCGAACGGGGGAGGTCCCAGAGGATTGGAAAAAGGCAAATATAGTACCTACCTTCAAGAAAGGGAAAAAGGAGGATCCAGGGAACTATAGACTGGTCAGCCTCACCTCAATCCCTGGAAAAATCATGGAGCAGGTCCTCAAAGAATCCATCCTGAAACACTTGGAGGAAACTAGAGTGATTAGGAACAGTCAGCATGGATTCACCAAGGGCAAATCATGCCTAACCAACCTGATTGTCTTCTACGATGAGATGACTGGATTTGTGGATGCGGGAAGAGCTGTTGATGTGGTATACTTCGACTTTAGCAAGGCTTTTGATTCGGTTTCCCACAGCATTCTCGTCGGCAAGTTGACGAAATATGGGTTGAATGAGTGGAGCATAAGATGGATAGAAAACTGGCTAGATCACCAGGCTCAGCGAGTAGGAATCAATGGCTCGATGTCTAGTTGGCAGCCAGTAATGAGTGGAGTGCCCCAAGGGTCAGTCCTGGGGCCAATTCTGTTCAACATCTTCATTAATGATCTCGATGATGGGATAGACTGCATGCTTAGTAAGTTCGCGGATAACACCAAGCTGGGGGGAATGGTAGACACGCTTGAGAGCAGGGACAGAGACGTAGACAAATTGGAAAACTGGGCCAAAAGAAACCTCATGACGTTCAACAAGGACAAGTGCAAAGTCCTGCACTTAGGACAAAAATCCCATGCACTGCTACAGGCTGGGGACCGATCGGCTAAGTAGCAGCGCTGTAGAAAAGGACCTGGGGGTTATGGTGAATGGGAAGATGGATATGAGCCAACAATGTGCCCTTGTTGCCAAAAAGGCCAATTGCATATTGGGCTGCATCAGTAGGAGTGTTGCCAGCAGATCGAGGGATGTGATTATTCCCCTCTATTTGGCACTGGTGAGGCCGCATCTGGAATACTGTGTCCAGTTTTGGGCTCCCCACTACAGAAAGGATGTGGACAAATTAGAAAGAGTCCAGCGGACGGCAACGAAAATGATTAGGGGGCTGGTGCACATGACTTACGAGGAGAGACTGAAGGAAGTAGGCTTATTTAGTCTGCAGAAGAGAAAACTGAGGGAGGATTTGATAGCAACCTTCAACTACTTGAAGGGGTGCTCGAAAGAGGAGGGAGCTAGGCTGTTCTCAATAGCAACAGAGGACAGAACAAGGAGCAATGGTTTCAAGTTGCAGGTGGGGAGGTCGAGGTTGGATATTAGGAAAAACTTTCTCACTAGGAAGGTGGTGAAGCATTGGAATAGGTTACCTAGGGAGGTGGTGGAATCTCCGTCTTTGGAGATATTTAGGTTCGGTTACACAAAAGCTTGGCTGGGATGATTTAGTGGGAGTAGTCCTGTTTTTAGCAGGGGGTTGGACTAGATGACCTCATGAGGTCCCTTCCAACCTTATGAGTCTATGATTAAAGGCTGCTGACTCAGGAATTTTCCTTTATTCAAAACAGGAGGTGGATGGCAGTTCCTCTGTTAAGGAAAGGGCAAGTGGAGTTTTCATATAAGCAGACTGGAGAGGTATTCATTTCTGTGTTCTTTAAAGATTGGCTTTTCTACCTGAAATTATCCCGCAGGCATTGGCAGAGAATAAAGGGGACTTTAAGAAATCAAAATACAGAACAAAAACCATGATTTGATTTAAAAAAAGAAAAAACTATTTGGAGAGCCAATCTCATGATTTTAGGGCATGATTCATGATTTTGGCTCTCTTGAGAGGGTCCAATTTATGATTTTTGATCTCGTAAGTTTGGCAATACCATCTTTTAAGATACATTTTGATCTTAAATGCTCGTGTGTTCATATAATCACATTTTCCTTTAAAATGCCTGCCCAGTCACTGGGTATCACTGTTATAGCTCACTGAAGAAACAGATTTGTGGGAGGTGGAGAGAAGTTCTGCTCTGCTGAGGTAATCACAGTTCACTCACAGAAGATTGTGGCCAGAGCCCATTCGGAGAACTAGAGAATTATTCAATTCCACTTTAGGTCAGGTGATGGCTAGAGATCTGAGAAGGGATGTTACTCAAGAAGTCAGAAGTGGAGTAAGTCAGTAATTGTAATTAATCCACCTGAACTGATTTTATATTAAGCAAAGTAATTTTATATTAAAAGCCACAATTTTACCTTTCATTTGTATGAACCTTTTCTATAAACAAAAACAACCCAAAAATCAACAACAAACCAAAATAAAAAAACAAATAGGAAACATTTGTCTGAGCTGGCATGCTGTCTGAAGCAGTACATTTTAGTTGAAAGGAAGAAGTCACACAAACTACAAGTACCCACCCTAGATGACAGTTGCCTTATCATAGCGGAAGTGGTGGGTGCAAGCAGTGCACAAACAGACACAATCTCTTTTAAAATCACTTCCAGCGTTTCCTTTCTGCTGTGCTCATTTGCAGAGCAAAGTGCTAAAATTGTCTTTTTCTTTTTTAAAGTATTCTTGATTCTACTGCTTTGAACCACATCTGAAACTGACAAGCTTTTCTAAGGAAACCCATCTGCTCCCACTGTTCTGAAAATATCTGACGGCCCCTACTAGACACAAATTTTGGCATGTCTCTCTGAAGTAAGAACTGAACAGTTTGGGGTGGTTTGACATGTCCTGAGCATGAGGAAAACCTGCTAACATTCCATCTATCACGTAGCTGACAGAACACAGATAATAAGAAGAGGACAACCTACTAAGCAGAAGCTTTAAGATTGGCGGTTGATATTACTCAGGCCATGTACACACTACAGGAATAATCGCGCAACAAGCCCATTGTGCTTTAAAAGTCACGTGGTTTTTTTAGCGCAGTATCGCGTCCACACTGAGCCACTTGTGATGGAACAGAGCACCCCCTGCAATTCGCGATTTCACAAGAAACCCAATTGAATTGTGGGAACCTATCCCACAGTTCCATCCATCCTGATTCGGCGCTAAGAATCCCGGGTAGAAGGAGAGTAGCGCTGAGCACCATGGGTAAAGTCTTGGTTTCCCATGGTGCATTCTGTTCCCCTTGCGTCACGAGAGTAACTTGCGCCCATTTTCAACAGTAGCGCATTGCTTCCTGGAACGCCTTTTTGCTGCAACATGGATCCAGCTCTGATCTCGATTGTCACCTTCAGCATAATGAATACATCTCGGCTGGTGGCACAGTATGCATTCAGCTCTGAATCAGACCAGGATTTGGATGACCCTGGACTGGTGACTGCCACGCAGAACAACAGCACCACATTGCTGAGCTCCTTCACAGAACATCTGCACACGGTACACTGCCGGTTTTGGTCACGAGAGACAAGCACTGAGTGGTGGGACCGCATCGTTTTGCAGGTGTGGAATGATGACCAGTGGCTACAGAACTTCCAAATGCAGAAAGCCACATTCATGGAACTGTGTGAGGAGCTAGCCCCTGCCCTGCGATGCAAGGACACCAAAATGAGAGCCGTCCTCACAGTGGAGAAGCATGTCGCAATCGCGCTGTGGAAAATGGCGACTCCAGACTTCTACCGCTTGGTCGCGAATCAGTTTGGAGTTGGCAGATCGACCGTCAGGTTAGCACTTTCACAAGTGTGCAGAGCCATTAATCGTGTTCTGCTCCGGAGGACAGTGACGTTGGGCAACGTGCGGGAGATAGTCGATGGATTCGCAGCCATGGGATTCCCGAACTGTGGAGGGGCAATAGACGGCATGCACATCCCTATTCTCGCTCTGGAGCATCTTGCAACTGAGTACATTAATAGGAAGGGCTACTTCTCCATGGTGCTTCAGGCACTGGTGGATCACAGGGGGCGTTTCACGGACATAAATGCAGGCTGGTCGGGTAAGGTGCATGATGCTCACATTTTCCGGAACACGGGCCTTTACCGGAAGTTGCAGGCAGGGACCTTCTTCCCCGATGATAAAATTACTGTTCGGGATGTGGAGATGCCCATAGTCATCATAGGAGACCCAGCCTACCCACTGATGCCTTGGCTCATGAAGCCCTATACTGGAAATTTGGATCCCAGCAAGGAGCGCTTCAATTACAGGGTAAGCCGGTGCCGAATGACCGTGGAGTGCGCCTTTGGGCTGTTTGTACAGGAGGCTGGACTTGAATGAGGACAACATTCCAGCTGTCATTGTGGCATGCTGTGTCCTGCATAACCTCTGTGAAAATAGGGGACAGAAATTTCCCCCTTCATGGGACGTGGAGGCTGAGCAGCTAGAGTTTGCCTTCCAGCAGCCAGCCACTAGGAGTATCAGGGGGGCACAGCTGAGAGCCATCCGCCGCATAAGGGAGGCACTTAGGGAGCATTTTAGTGATGGGGACTCATAGGACGCATTGCATCACTGTGCAGTAGTGTTCCCACGCACTAGTGGGTGCTGATGGGGGGGGGGTGTCAGTGCTGGTGGGCGTGTACTGTACTATGCTCTAATGAGTGAATACTAAACATGCAACAACTAATTTTATTCTGTATCAATAAAGACACTGTGCACAGTTCAAGTGATTCAATTTTATTATTATAAAACATTAAATATTTACAGTAAGCAGTGCCTGCACCAGGGGCTATAGATGCATGTAGGTGCGTGGCTCAGTGCCATAACTTGGTGCAGGAATGGATGTAACATTGTACCAGGAGGCTCCCTGGGTTTCAAAGAACTGCTTTCAGGAGAATGGGGCGGTGGGGACAGAAAGTGGTGCTGTGGGTGCGGGGAGGAGCCTGGAGCAGCTGGGTCTGCAGACCAACCATGGTCTTCAGCAGTTGGGTCTGCTCCTGTAGGATGCTTATGAGGGCATCCTTCTGCTTCTGCGTCCTCAAATTGTTCTCTTTCCGCTCCTGCTGGCATTTCTGCCTCCATTGTCTAGTCTCCCTTGCTGCTGCCTCATTGGACTGCATCAGCTCCTGGAAGATATCCTCCTTGCTCCTGTGAGGCCTCCTCCTTATCTGTATCAGCCGGTCAGCTGGTGCAGACCACCGACCGGCTAAGGTCGTTTCTAAGGAAAAATGAAACATCATAAGTAGTGCTATTGTTCTCACTTTGGCTAAAGAGCCAGTAATATGCTCTGCCGCCACATTCTGCAGTGCCCACGGGACAGGTCATTGCCGGGGACTGAAAGGGCTTTTGTAAAGGGAGGTTCAGGTTGCCGAGACAAGACACACAGCTCCATGAACTATTTGCAGTGCTTTGGGCTATTAGTTCACATACGGCACAGCCATGGAAGCCGATATCTCGCTGCTTAGAGTGCCCCTGCAAGCCAGAATGCATATTCTGAATGTCACTGGTTGTAAGCCAGGACCGTACGCAGCAGGCTTGTGTGCAGCCATGGTTCCCGCTGCTGTGCTTTGTGACTGGCGAGGGAGAGTATCCCTCTATGGGGAAGGGGACACAGTTGCTCTCCCATTGAATTTAACTAGGAGGCTGTGGACGTACATCGAGGAGACCTTCAGTGATCTCAACGGAGAGGATTTCTTGAGAATTACAGCATGCATTGATGCACTGCTCGTGTAATGCGGGGTCAACCCCCCCATCCAAAAAGAAAAAAGAAAGGATGAAACTCAAAACACCCATCTCCCGCCCACTCTTCATTTGCCCGCAAAGCTTATCCAGCAAGCACAGAAGCCACTTCTGATTAAACTTACCAGAGCTCCCCTCTGCTGCATCCGAAGACAGTATGGAGAAGGAATCTGGGCAGCACAGGTCAGGTGGCGTGGAGAACAGCTCCTGGCTCCCTAGGTCGGCTGCACCGCTTTCACCCTCCAGGTCATCCTCCACCTTCACTTCCTCATCGACGAATTGCTCGTCACCATCTGCTTTGGTATCCTTTTCATGGGGAGGGTGCTGACATGTCCACAGGAGTTTTTGGGGTGGTTGTGGGATCCCCGCTCAGGATCGCTTCCAGCTTCTTGTAAAATCGGCATGTAGCTGACGCTGAGCCGGAGCGCCGGTTTGCCTCTCTGGCTCTGTGGTATGTAATCCGCAACTCCTTCACCTTCAACCTGCACTGAAGAGTGCCTCTCTCGTACCCCTTCTCTGTCATGGCCCGAGAAATCTGGCCAAAAATATCGAAATTCCGCCGGCTGCCACGTAACTGTGCCTGCACAGCAGACTCTCCTCAGATGCCTATGAGATCAGGCACCTCAGCTGTGGTCCACACTGGAGCACGTTTGCCGAGTTGAGCCGCCATTGCTCTTGGAGAACATAGCTGCACTCCACGCCAAGCAAACAAGAAGAGTGAAGAATTCAAAATTCCTGGGAATGATGGGAGCGCGGGTACAGTCACGTCACAGCCACAGAGCGCAGAAGGAAGTGCAGAAGGGATGGAATTAGAATTCTGGGACATTTCCAGAGGCCTCATATTGCGCGGCAACCGTACACACACGAACTACCGCGGAACAGCTACTGCGCAGTAGCTTCTACCACCCTCATTTTGGTGGTTTACATGTTGCGCGATAAGACAGCTGTTACCGCGGAGCAACATGGATTTGTGTGTGGACGCTGTGCCTGTTATCGCGCAATAACTTTGTAGTGTGTACAAGGCCTTAGTTGTGGTAATGATGTTGATAGTGAAGATGCATTATATTTTCCCTCTAAAACCTCTTCTCTCTCTTCTTTTTTTTTTTTAAACACTTCCTTAATATCTCTTGGCATCTTTCCTCACACTGAATAGTACTTTACTTGGTGAGTAATCATAGTGATTTTCATAAGGAGACTAACAGAGTACGGGTACTATTCCATATGAAGAAACGCAGCAGAATGAGACTCATTTTTTAAAAAAAATCTTTTAATATTTTTCTAATTTCACTTTAATAAAAGATTTTCCTAAAATAAATAATTACCAGTTTTCACATAACGCAGAAAATTAGGAAATGTAGGGTTGTTTCCCCTCAAAAATAAAACATGTATTTGCCTACTGTAACCAATATTTATTTATAATATTGAACCTTTCCTTTCTGTCAGCCCTCATAAAGATCTCTTTCTAGGCCTTGGTCTACCCGCACCTGGAAATTGGCAGTTGATGGGAGTTATGCAAACTATGCAGAGTAACTTGTGTAACTCCCCTTGATTTCGTAACTCCTCTTCTATGAGTTATCTTCTCTGCGCTGCACCGATGGGATATGAATTCTCGTTGACACAAGGCTATGCCAGTTGAAAGGGTGATTTTAACGCATCTACTTCCGGATCGATTGAGCGCTCAATCAATCCGGAAATATCGATCTAATGGTGGCAAATTTGCCACCCTCAGTGAAGATGTGCCCTAATAGACATGCGGTGATAGCTGCTGCAACACATCAGATGCTACAGCCAAAATAGACCCTTTATGTTGATCAAGCCCTTAAGGTATAACTCTGCCCTGAGGGAGATAAATGCCATGAAGCACACTGGGAAGTCTCACTCCTTTATTTACACCTTTACCTCTCTGCACACTGATCCAGCTTCATTGGCTGGGTTCTGTCTCCTTCTAACCCTTTGGGACACAAGGTACCTCTGGGGAGTAGGACAATAAAGTAAGTCTCTTTTCTCTCCAGAGTGCACAGGCTTCAATCCTCTGTGGCCCTTTCATGGACCACAGGATGTTCTTCCTTACTCTCACGACATAAGGGCCAGTCAGAATTTAGTCTTAAGTGTCTCTAGTATCTGCCGTCAAGTTCATGAGATACCTGGTATCTAAGAACATGTGGTCTGCCAGAGAAGCCCAAGGAGAGGGTAGAATACATTAAGTAATTGGCAATTATATCATCACAAAAAAGAATACTGCAATGTAGTTTCCTCAGGATGAGAGGGAGAAAATGAGTGACTCATATTTGAGAAAATGCAGGGCTAAATAAATTACAAACAACAGCCATGGGCTGTTTTACTCTGGAAATCATATAATGAAATTTAAAGAAATTTTTAAAACTCTAGATTAGGGCACTGCATTTTCAAACTCTAATTTTTTCTGATACATGAAACCCCAATATACCAGCATTCTTGTCATACATTAAGAATCCAGCAACAGAACACCTCTTTTTAGAGTGACTATATGCCAAGTTGGAGGTTTATTGATGTTTCTTCTTCTGGAAAAGAAATTGGAACACACTGACTCTCTTTGTTAACTACTTGAATATAATCCACAATACAGCCAGTTTCCACCCTCATTCAGCATGACACAAATTAATTATCAGTATGGAACTGTACAAGGAAAAAAAATGGAAAGAAAACCAATTCCCCAGGGGGATAGCTTAAACCAACAGCTGAGAACAATCTTCTACATACAACTAGCTTTCACTCACAAGTTCTTAAAAAAGCCCTGTTCTATAGACAATGGAGTTGACTTATAAAAATAATCATTTTCGGGAATAAGCAGAGGACATAACTCAGATTGCTCAGCAGGATGTGCGACACTGTAAATAAAACATTAGATATAGTTCAGTGCAGATTAGAGAAAACAGCTGTGGAAACAGCATGGAGAAGAAAAAGCTGCTCCATGAAGGAGTAAGGATTTTATAATGTAGATAGGTTTCTTTTCTCGCTATGTCCTCTAACAAAGTCAGCATTAAACTTTTAAAAAAATGTTTTGGGATCATCAGTGCTAATCAAAAGGAGAAATTAAATTACAGGTAGGAAAGGACAGGCAGCACTAGTGTGCAAACTTCTCCACGCTGTGCTCCCCCAAAGGCATCTTTCATGCTACTCCAAACCACATCGTGCTAATAGTACTGAAGTGAGCCAAAATGTGTAATGATTTTTCACTGTGAATGAATATCCATTTAAGGGATGGGTCTGGGATTTTCAAAAGCACTTAGGGGCATTAAGGGATTTTGGTTTCTACCTCCCCAGGGCTCTTTTGAAAATCCTGGTCTAAGAAGGTGACGGTATGAAATTAACTTTTACTTTTGTTCTAAGAAAATGCTCTCTGGAAGGGATACAGTGCTAACCCAGGCTATGTCTACACTTGTAAATTTAGGTCGACTTTAGCTAAGTCGACTTAACTAAGTCGACTTTAGGTCGATTTAGCATGTCTACATCTAAATTTAAAGTTGATTTTGGGGGGAACTTACAAAGTCGACCTAGAGCATCCACACTGGATGCCTAGGTCGACTTCTAGGGGCTAGGGGGACCTAGGGCAGGAGTATGGTGGCAGGGGGGGCACCCCTTGTCCAGTGCCAGGGGGCTCAGCCTTTGCCCCATTGTACATGGGTACAATGGGGCAAAGGGGGACAGAGACCCTGGCAGGGCGTAGGGGCAGGGAGGGCAGTGGTGGAGTCCTGGAGTAGCCCTAAGTCGACTTAGGGCTACTCCAGGTCTACACTAGCCTAAGTCGACTTTAAAAAGTCGACTTTCGGCTTCAGTCGAACTAAAAGGAGGTTTAATAAAGTCGACTTAATTTTCATTAAGTCAACTTTATTTTCCTTAAGTCGACTTAAGCAAGTTGCTTAAGTCGACTTAAGGAAACTGTAGTGTAGACGCAGGGTAAATGAAGTCGACTTAAGCAAGCTTAAGTCGACTTAATTTACAAGTGTAGACGCACCCCCACTGACTTGCCTGGATCCTACAAGGGGAGAGCAAGCCTTAAAGTCACCAAAATAAGGGACTGGAGAAGAGATGAATGAGAACTCAGTGAAAATTTTCTTACTGAGTACTCATCACACGCTGCCTCTGTGAGATGGTTTTACTAAGAGCTCAGTTCCTCGCAAATGTATAAACTATAAAATTCATCTCTCTTTTAGGTCAGAAAGTATTTGTACTGGAGTGAACACAAAGGTCTCTAGAAGCGATCACATGTAGCAGTTCTCATACTTGGACAGGAGAATGCAGGATCAATTGGACTGGTCGACACTGAAAATTTACATCAGCATAACTAACTACATCTTGCAGTGGTGTGGAGAATCTCTCCAACTGCTGTGCCACTATAGTGTTTTGAGTATAGACAAACCCTCAGACTTCTTGGTAATGTTGGGCCAACGACTATCCTATGTTGTGGGTGGTGCAAAATTGGAACAGTGTATAGAGAAGGTATAGGAGGCATCTTTTTCTCTCCTCCCCTGCGAGTGGCAGGGAGAATCCCTCTCGAGCACTCAGGACTGCTCTAGGGGTTTGGATACTAAATCAGCCCATGCACCATTTGCAAACCATGCTAGCTGCAGGCAGCATGTGCATCTTCCTTTCAGCACAGCAATGTAACTGCCCACCACTTCACGTCCCCTAAGCCAGTCCTATGGAATTAGGCCGATGCGGGCAGGACTCCTGAAGCAGAGGAAATATCTACCAACTGTGTCAGTGCTCTGAGCTACCCGACCAGCCAGAACAGGATTCGGCCTTTTGTATTAAAGTATTTACATTCCTAGCTCAAAGTAACTAAGAAGGCTTATTTACTTAATATCTATGACACAGGAGCAAAGACCAAACTTACCTGGCTGATCATAAGAAGCCCATGCTAGATTTTCACCACATTTTCCATTTGCAGACTCAGGGCTGTGTTTGAGGACCCTCGTGCTGGCCAGTGCTTCTGCGTATCTAGCAAAGGAAACATACACCATTGACAGAGCAGTACCAGCTAGTGTTGCACGCAAAGAGCAGTCACACTGAACTGGGGGTTATAATCCTGTTACTGAATCTCCAGGTCAATAAAATAGTGGATGCTCCGAGATCAATACAAATCTCAGCAGCATGAGGAGGGCACCCCCAAAGCTTTGTGCCTTATTATTGCCTCTAGTACCTCCCTACTTTTATTACAGCATGACTCATTACCACAGTGCATTTGCAGGCAATAAGGTACAAAGCCTTATATCACCTCTATAGATCCTGGAGAATCCAGAGGCACTGCTGCTTCTGTTCAGGGAGAAGACAAACTGCTACAAGTGCCAATTCCTATAGTTTTTAGGCCCCTGCATAGAAAAAAAATCTGCATCGGCACATTATGGGTTATAAATTAGAATATTTTTTTCTCGGAGTTTTCCCAAGACCCAGGCAAGAAGCTCTTAAGAGAACAAATTAATCACAATATCAGAGCTAATAGTCATGGATTAGAGAGTGTTTAAGAAACAAAAAACAATGTGCAGGAAATAAGCAGTTAATTTTCAGTGTGGACAGAGATGATTTCAAAGGCTATGTCTGCACTTACAAAAGCTAGTTCGAATTAGTTAATTCGAACTAACTAATTTGAACTAATTTTAGTTAGTTCAAATTAAGTTAATTTGAACTAGCATGGCCCCACTAGAATGCTAGTTCGAACTAGCCATGGCCATGCAGGGCACTTGCTTAGTTCGAATTAGTCAGTGGCAGGAAGGTCAATCTGCTGATTAGTTCAAACTAAGCAGTTAGTTCAAACTAACATGGCCACATTGGATTAGTTCGAATTAACAGATCAAATTAACCGTTAATTTGAACTAAGCAATCAAATGTATTAGTTCGAATTAAGGAAGCCCTTAATTCGAACTAATGAAAGCCTAGTGTGGCCAAGGCTTAAGTTAGTCCGAATTAAGCTTCCTTAATTCGAACTAACTTGCAAGTGTAGACATAGCCAAAGAGTTTAAAATGAGGGACCATTAGATCATCTAGACTAGATGTGGATCATCATTCCACACTGCACTACATGGGTACGGGAACATGTTGGAAGGAGTATGCCCAAAACGGTCAAGAAATCTTTAAGTGTCGAAGGAGCAGTTGCCGCATGCACTGCAGATGCCAAAAAATACCCAAGAAGCAAGGTGCCACTTTCAGCCATAAAGGGACATAACACTTGCCAACTGTGCTGGCACAGTATTTTCATTTGGTGGTGTGTTGAGTGCTGTGGCTGTCTGGAGGGGCACTCTATTCTTCCCAGGGACACAGCTGGATGGTTCTCTGCTATATTACTGTTATTTGTGTTACCGGTGCCTTGTCACAGACAAAGCCCCGGTTGTGCTAGGTGCTACATACAAACGGAACAAAAGGCTTAGTCCTCAACTTGTCTCATGCTGCACAGCTCAAATCATTGTGACAAAATCAGAACGTTCCCTATCGTGCCACCAGAGCTCCTCTCATCCAAAAACACACCCAGGGAGAGGGCTGGTTTAGAGCAGCTGAGAGCTCACAGGGAGCCATGAGACTGAAGCCTTCTTGCCCCCACTACAAACAGAAGTAACCACTGCAGAACAAGTGCTTCCTCTGCACTCCATGTCCCACAAACGCTGATGCTTGGCTCCTGCAGGGCTGGGAGGTAGGGATGCATGGGGAATTCTTCCGATCTCCGCAGGGAGGTTGGGGTAGAGGTCGATCAGCTCCTGTGAATAAAAGCTGGGCTACAGGACTAAACAGATGCATATTGTACTCCTGGCTGACTGCAACTGGAACCTCATCCGGGGATGGGGAGCTGTTGTGCCGTTTGCCCAGCACTGCAGACATCCAGGGGCCCTGTTTGGGAGATGAAGCTTAAACTTAAGCCGCTGAGGAGGATAAAGCCCTCCTGGAGCTGAACCTCTCTGACACCCAGATAAAGGCCCCAGTTTCCAGCCAAGACTGTCCCAGCCAGCACTTAAAATGGAAGAGGCGGGAAGTAGGGTGCAAAAGATCAGTCCTCCTAGGAAAAGAAATGCAAAATCAAGCTGGGTTGCTAAGGGGTGCGCTTCATGCAGTTTAACCCAAACTGCTGCTCCCCAATTATGATGGAAAGACTCCCTCTCCCCTTTTTCAGACCAACTGAAGCACTGCTCCCACCTCTGTAACCTGCCCTCTGAGCCCCCCAGTCCTTTCACCCACATGCCTCTTTCTCATTAATGACACTTCTTTTTCTCTGAGAGCGACTCAAAATGTGTGTGTTTTTCTTGATTTACATTTTGTGAAAGGAAAGCAGGGACAATGCAAAGAATTAGCAGGAACTTTGTACTTAAATTACATGATTTTAAAAGGTCAAGCATTTAGTAGAGCCACATATCAAGACAGATCGATGCATCATGTACAAGATAGTTAGTTGTTTCTTGTAATCTGAGTACTACAAAAGTCCAGTAATAATAAACATCTTCTTCAATGTGCTGCTTCTTGTTGCACTGTCTAAAAACCTGATATATTTTAAAGGGGTTTTATAATTAAATATTTTAGGGAAGACTTAGCTGAGGTTGATCCTGCTTTAAGCAGGGGGTTGGACTAGATGACCTCCTGAGGTCCCTTCCAACTCTAATATTCTATTTTTTGCTTTTCATTCACTTTTCTATAGAATCTGGAAATACATAAATTAAGCCAATTAAGGCCTAAAAAAAATATGCATAAAAAGGAGAAATTCACATATGACACATCAAACATCAATTTGTAGGAGGGTATTATGTGACTCAGTCGAGCTTGGGAACTGCTGACCTACTCTGACTTCAGATATGTCACAGGACATTTCTCCCAGAGACTCTATACTGAGCCCGGTGACTTTTTAATGAAACCTCAAGAGACTAAATTGTTATGTGCCAGAAGCAGATTAGAGGGTGGAGCAAGGTGTCATCAATGTCCAAATCTTCTGTAAAGTCTTCTGCATTATATGAGGCATCAATTAATGGCAGGGAATTGTTTGAGTGAGGGTATACAGCAAAGGTGCCAAATGTACTTTACTAGGACTAGAGTAAAACAAACAGAGTCCTGTGGCATCTTATCTGTTAGTCTTTAAAATGCCACAGGACTCTGTTTGTTTTTCTGCAATAGATTAACACGGCTACCCCTCTGGAATAGGACTAGAGTATAATATACTAATGATCTGGAATAGAGGGCCTACATCTGCAATTAGGTGTTTATAGTTCCTATTTACATCGGTATCTGAGTGCCTTCCAAAGCTAAAATACAAAAATAAACGAAGGGAACTAACATCCATCAAGCAAAAGTTTTGCTCCATTTCACACCATACTGGGAAAAGTTAAGTGGTAAGTTAGTCGAGAATGTAATTGACTGTGAGGTATTCCAGAGAGATTTAGACTCATATAGACTCTAAGAACAGAAGGGACCAGTATGATCATCTAGTCTGACATGCTGCACAATGCAGGCCACAAAACCTCACCCACCCTCTCTTGCAATAACCCTCTAACCAATGACTGAGTTATTAAAGTGCTCAAATCATGATTTAAAGACTTTAAGATATAGAGAATCCACCAGCAAATGAGCCATTCCCAATGCTACAGAGGAAGGCAAAAAAATCCCAGAGCCCTAGCCAATCTGCCTTGGGGGAAAATTCCTTCCTGACCCCAAGTGTGGTGATCAGTTAAACACTAAGCATGTGGACAAGTCTCACCAGCCAGTCACCCAAGAAAGAATTCTCTGTAATGACTCAGAACCCACTACATCTACCCTCCCTTCTTAGGCCACTGGCATATCCACCACCAGTAGTCAAAGATCAGTCAATTGCCAAACTTGGCCATCCCATCATACCATCCCCTCCATAAATTTATCAAGCTCAGTTTTGAAGGCAATTATGTTTTTTGCCCCCACAGCTCCCCTTAGAAGGCTATTCCAGAACTTTACTCCTCTGACGGTTAGAAACCTGCATCTAATTTCAAGCCTAAATTTCCTGATGGGCAGTTTGTAACCATTTGTTATTGTGTCCACATTGGCGCAGTATTCAAATAATTCCTCTCCCTCCCTAATATTTATCCCTCTGATAAATCTTATCTCTTCTCAGCCTTCTTTTCGTTAGGCTAAACAAGCCAAGCTCCTTAAATCTCCTCTCATAAGGCAGATTTTCCATTCTGCGGATCATCCTTGTAGCCCTTCTCTGCACTTGTTCCAGTTTGAATTCTTCTTTTTTAAACATGGAGGACCAGAGCTGCACACAATATTCTGGATGAGGTCTCACCAGCGCCTTGTATAATGGCACTAACACCTCCCTTATCTCTACTCGATATACCTCTTCTGATGGATCCTAGGACCACATTAGCTTTTTTCACAGCCACATCGCATTGGCGGCTCACAGTCATCCTGTGATCAACCAGTACTCCCAGGTCCTTCTCCTCCTCCATCCCTTCCAACTGATGCGTCTCCAACTTGTAGGAAAAATTCTTGTTATTTGTCCCTAAATGCATGACCTTGCACTTCCCATTATTAAATTTCATCCTATTCCTAATACTCCAGTTTACAAGGTCATCCAGATCTTTCTGTAAGATATCCCGATCCTTCTCTGTATTGGCAACACCTCCCAACTTGGTGTCATCCGCAAACTTGATTAGCACATTCCCACTTTTTGTGCCAAGGTCAGTAACAAAAAGGTTAAATAAGATCAGTCCCAAGACTGATTCCTAAGGAACTACGGCTATGTCTACACTTGTTAATTTAGGTCGACTTGGCTAAGTCGACTTTGTTAAGTTGACTTAGCATGTCCACACTCAAATTTTAAGTCGACTTAGGGGGGAACCCTACAAAATCAACCTAGAGCGTCCACCTAGGTCGACTTGTGGGGGCTAGGTGGACCTGGGACAGGTCCACGGTGGCAGGTGGGGGCACCCCTTGCCAAGTGCCAGGGGGCTCAGCCTTTGCCCCATTCTACGTTGGTACAATGGGGCAAAGGAGGACAGGGACCCTGGCAGGGCATAGGGGCAGGGTGGGCAGGGCAGTCAGGGCTCTGCCCTGCCCTTTCAGGGGGCATGCCAGGCTCTCCCTGTGCCAGCCACCCTGGCAAGGAGGGCAGTGGGGAAGCCCTGGAGTCCCCTAAGTCGACTTAAAGTCGACTTAGGACTAATCCATGTCTACACTGGCTTAAATTGACTTTCTAAAGTCGACTTAAGCAGCAAGTCGACTTAAAAGGAGGTTTTACAAAGTCGACTTAAATTTTCCTTAAGTCGACTTAAGCAGCTGCTTAAGTTGACTTAAGGAAAGTGTAGTGTAGACGCAGAGTAAATTAAGTCGACTTAAGCAAGCTTAAGTCGACTTAATTTACAAGTGTAGACGCACTCTACACTAGTAACCTCCTTACAGCTTGACAGTTCACCCTTCAGCATGATCTGCTGCAGCCTCCCCTTTAACCAGTTGCTTATCCACCTTACTATATTCGAATTAATCCCCATCTTTTGTAACTTAACTAATAATTCCCTATGTGGAACTGTATCAAATGCCTTGCTGAAATCTAAGTATATTAGCTCCACCACATTCCCCTTACCCAAAAAAATCTGTTATCCTCTCAAAGAAGGAGATCAGGTTAGTCTGGCATGACCTACCTTTTGTAATACCTTTTAATAACACTAGGCAACTGGACAGCACAATCAAAGGCAGATGACATTCCACAGAGACAAATACAAAGTAATACACATTTGAAAAAATAATCTGAACTATTCATAAAAATTGCTGGAGTCTATACTAACTGTAATCATGGTGGTGGCTGTAGACAGCTCAGTGAAGTCTTCTGCACAGTCTAAGGTGCAAGTTAAAATACCAAAATTTTAGGATCCATAAAGAATGAATTACAAAATAGTAAGAATATTATAAGACCATTTATATACATCTATGGTGTGCCATCATCTGGAATATTGGGCTAAATTCTAGTCACTGCACCTCAAAAAGAATACGATAGAAGTAGGAATCCAAAAATGGCCAATGAAAAGGATTACCAAAAGGGTGAGGCTTCTGAAGGAAAGACTGAAAAGAACAGGACAATTCATTTTAGAGAGAAGACTCTCTCTACTATTCTGTCTCCAGAAGGAGGCACTTTTGCAGATGACGAAAGTAGGATCCTGGGATGTACAAATAGGGAAATGTCAATAGAAGTAGAGAGACATCTCTGCATTTGAAGATCTTCAAAGCGTCTGACGAAGTGGGATTTTCTCCCACGAAAGTTCATGCGATAAATAAATCAGTTAGTCTTTAAAAGTGCCACAGGACTCTGTTGTCTTTCTACAATAGACTAACACGGCTACCCCTTTGGGATCTCTGCATTTGACAATAGCGCAACCACTGGTTAAATACCATGTCCAATTCTGATCCCTACAATTTAAGAAGGATGTTAATAAACTGGAGAGGATTCAGAGAAGAGCCACAAGAATGATAAAAGGGCTAGGAAATATGCCTTACTGAAGGAGCAAAATCGATTTATTTTAAGAGAAGAGAAGATTAAAGGGTAACTTAACTATAGTCTATTAGTACCTAACATGGGGAACAAATATTTAATAATGGACTCTAGCAGAGAAAGGTTGGCTGGACATTGAAGATAGACAAATTCACACTGGAAATAGGGCCTACATTTTTAAATGGTGAAACCACTGGAATAATTTTACCAAAGGTTGTGGTGGATTCTTCATTACTGGCAATTTCTGAATTAAGATTGTATGTCTTTCTAAAAGTTATGCTCTAGGAATTATTTTGGAGAAGTTCTGTGACCTTATCTGTTAATTCCACACTATCTGAATCTAAACAACTTACTTGGTTTGCTGAAATAATTCTGAACTGGGCTTGTGATTTACCCTTCTCTGCATTTATACTTCCTCTTTCATACTGTACCCTCCATTTCATGCATCTGATGAAGTGGGATTCTGCCCATGAAAGCTCATGCAATAAATACATTTGTTAGTCTTTCAAAGTGCCACAAGACTCCTTGTTTGTTTTTCTATGGTCTGTGTTATACAGGAGGTCAGACTAGATGATTATAATGGTCTCTTAGGCTATGTCTACACTAGAAAAGTTAAGTAGACTTTGTTAAGTTGACTTTAAGTTGACTTAAAGCCGACCTTATTAAAGTTGGCTTAACAAAGTGGACTAAGTTGACTTAGCTTTAAGTCTCCTTAGTCCACTTTGTTAAGCCGACTTAACCACCCTTCAGTCAACTTAATAAAAGTCAACTTAAGGGTTACTCCATGTCCACATCGTCCTTAAGTCGACTTAAGGAGTAGACTTAAGGGTTAAGTTGACTTAATGAGTGGTAGTAACAAAGTCAACTTAAGCTTTCATTAAGTCGACTTAAGGAATTTCTTACGTCGACTTAATGAAAGCTAGTGTGGACATGGTTTAAGTCGACTTAAGCCTCCTTAAGTCGACTTAAATTGCCAGTGTAGATATAGCTTTAGAAACTATGAATATGAATACCACCACCACCACATCAAGAGAGATTCACTAGTACTGAAGCATCATTTATGGAAGCATCATACACTGGAGGCAACCCCTCAACAAAAGGACACTGCATGCCAAAGTGCACATTTCTGGGGTATGCATAAGCAGATCCAGATGCTGGGTAATAGAATAGAATGCCCCATGATTAACCTTATAAATGTGATAAAAGTCTCATTACAAGAAAGGAAGGATTGAACTCACTGTTGTGCTCCACTGTTTAGCTTCTTGCAAAGCTTTAGTGGGGGGACGCCATGGTTCTTCCTGTAGTCATTGTGGGCTTTTAAGACCTCTTCAGCAAATTGTTTGGAAGCTGAAACAATGCAAAATATTGGAAAGTTCTATCAGATACAGCCTTCATTAAAGACAGGGAAAGAAAATGTCAAATATCATATTGGGAAGCTGGGACTGCACTCCATATGAATCTAAAGAGCAGCGTATGCGCTTTTCAGTGAAATAACAATGGAACTGAACCACCATAATTACCTACACGCAGAATGAAACAAAGTATAGCAAGTGCTTTGGATCTAATTTTGAAACGTAAGTTATATTTCTTTAAATGGCCACCTACGACCTCAAGGAGGTGTTATCAGGGCTGGATTATCGCAGGGGCTAAAGGGGCTGAAGCCCTGGGTCCCAGCTGAAAGAGGGGCCCTGGGCTCTAACCCTTAAAACCCTGCAATAATCCGGCACACCCTGCCCTGCTCAGCACTGGCAGGGCAGAAGTGCTGAGAGTGCTCCTGCCCTGCCAGTGCTGGGGAATGGCGGGGGGGGGACAGAGATGGGGGAGCATGGCCCTGGAGCCAGAAGCCAAGCTCTGCGCTCCCATCCAGCCCCTGGGCCAGCTGGGCCACCCCCAGGGGCAGGGCAGGGTGGGACACCACCTGTTCACTCCACCCAGTGGGCAGAGCCAGCTGGCATAGGCTCCGCTCCATTGCAACCTTCCAGGGCCTGTGGCCCTGGGGAGCTGCATTCAGAGCTGCTGTGTCACGGGACGGCTGGCCCTGCCCCCGGACAGACTGGCCAGAGCGGGGCCAGAGCAGGAGCACCTTCTGGCCCCAGGGCCCCCCCTCCCAGCAACAGGGGAGGGGGGCAGCCCAGAGCCCCCAAGCCAGTTAATCTGGCTCTGGGTATTATGTGCGTTAATTGATTAATGGTGGCAGAATACGTTAGACCTTATTTCCATTTACAATAAGGCCCTTTTATAGCATGTTAACAGTATAAAGAGGCCTTAAGTAAGTGTAATTATATGGACTCTTTAGACTGCTAAGTCAGTGTGAAGGAGCCTGAGTATAAATGAGAATCAAGCCCTTTGTTCGAAAGACACTACATAAGTAGCATTATAATATGATGATGAATAAACATAGCTTTTTTTATACAAAACCTTTTCACATACCTCCAAAACCCTTGTGCAGATAGTCAAAAGGCTATATGAATGTATTTCACAGTGAAGAAATATGAAAATATTTGAAGAACATAATACATACGGTCACTTCCCTCCCATTCCCCATCCCTGTCCATAACTCAGCACTAGGAAAAACGATATGAAGAACTGAAAATGTAATTCCATGGTTAATGTTAAAGACTGAAACAATCACCACAAATACTGAGAAGCAAGACAGGAATGGATTGCTGTTTCTCATTAAAAAATCATTTTATTTCTCCAAACTTTAAGAAGTCAATTTTTATACTCTGGTAATCTTTGGCCTTAAGACCACACACAAGGAATGAATAGATAGTGATATGTCGTGTCCCTGGAATAGTGAAGCAGGAGCAACTGACTTTGCTGACAGAAGCCTGAAGCTTGCAGAGATTGGTGTTCCCAAGATATAATGAGCCAAAAAAAAAATCAGGAAATGTTTTAAAAAGTGAACAAGGGAAATTTTGAGACATCATAGATTTAGAAGCCTTTGCTAATTTTTTCCAAACGTTACAGGAAAATTATACTTTCGGACAAGATGTGGCATGTGAAGTTTCAGTAAAAAAACATAAAAACCTGAAGTGGGAAGCTAGTTTCAACTTTAGCTATGCCACTACTGCTCCACGACGGACAAAGCCTATTAGAATGTTAACTCCATTACCCCAGTGATGCAGGACTAATCACTATTGTATATCTTATGTTTTATCAAGTCTATATTTAAATATCCTAAACAACAGGACTTCAAATACTTCCCCCGTAAGATCATTTCCAGCCTAATTTGCTTCCTGGTTGGGAACTTGTTCCTGTTATTAACCTCACATTTTCCTAAATTTCCGCTCCATACTCTTACTTATAACCACTTGTATTACCCTAAATCATTCCTCTCTCTCTCATTAGTGTTTACACTCTTCCGATGTTTATAATAGTTCATTTCCCCTCTTCCCACAAAGTAGCTGTCAGTTTACATATTTAGCTCTTCTAATCCTTTGTTGTAATGCAGTGTATCCAGCCCTCTAATAATGTTTTACACACTTTTCAGAGTTCCATCCAGTTTATCAACATCTTTTTGGTAGTGCAGTGTCCAGAAATAAATTCAACATTCCAGGGGCATGTAGAAATAGGGTTACCAGATACCAAAGCATGGAAAGGAGAACAGGGAAGTACGAAAAGGAGGACATGGAGAAAATGTAGTATTAATATCTGCCCGCCCCCGCGGCCCCTTCCCAGCTCCTCTTGCCCCCCCCCGCGGCCCCTTCCCTGCTCCTCTGCCCCCCCTCACGGCCCCTTCCCTGCTCCTCTGCCCCCCCATGACCCCTTCCCAGCCCCCCTTACTTGGCCGGAGGTCCAGAGCTGCAGCGGTGGCTGGCAGAGCCGCTCCTGGGCCAGGCCCCTTCTGCCCTGAGCACACGGTGGCTGAGTCTACACTGGTAAATTAAGTCGACTTAAGCTTGGCTTAAATTGACTGAATGTGCCCTGCGTCTACACTACACTTTGCTTAACTCGACTTAAGCAGCTTGCTTAAGTCGACTTAAGCAAAATAAAGTCGACTTAATGAAAATTAAGTCGACTTTATTAAACCATCTTTCTACTCGACCTAAGGCTTAATTCGACTTTCTAAAGTTGAGCCAGTGTAGCCCTGGGGTAGCCCTAAGTTGACTTAGGGCTACCCCAGGACTACACCAATGCCCTCCCTGCCGGGGGGGGGCACAGGGGGAGCCTGGCATGCCCCCCAAAGGGCAGGGCATGTGGGCACAGTGTGACACTGTCTGGATTTAGGGAAGCATTTATGATATTTTCTATGGATATCTCATAAATGCTATAATCCATAGGAACTATGTCATGTTTGGATCAATAGAAAGGTAGTAATTTGCTGGGAATGATTATATGGTTTATGTCTAGGAATTCTATTTTGATTAGAAGTTAAGAATTTGATGTTATATCCATACTTTAACTTGTGTCATTCTGAAGGAATGTCTTAGACGGGAGAGTGTGAACAACCATTGTCTCCTTAATGTTTAGGAATTTGCCAGGTGATATGGTCCCAGAGAGTAAACTGATGAGCCATTAAGGATACAATGGTTGTATTCTTTATGTCCTCAACGGCTCATCAGGATACTCCCTGGGACCATTCTACCTGGAAAATTCCTA